>JAUNZO010005196.1:600000-1197587 GCA_031894775.1 Chloris gayana
CATCGTGAAGAGGAAGGACCGTGATGTACGAAGGGCTCGAGTGCATCACGTTGATCGTCTAATAGTCTTTTGTTGTATAAAGTACATTTTCCGCTGCAATACTCGTAGATTGTTACACTCCAATAATGTTATATTTCTGCTGCATCAATGTCCGTATTTCGAAAACCTGGTTGTATTATACCATGATGTATATATTCGGCTTGTATGAGATGATACACTCGTTGTAACTCGCTTCGTCGAGTGTCCCTCCGTTCCGATTCCCGGGTGTCCCGGAGGGGATGTCACATCCTAGTTCGGTTATCGCATCGAAATTTCCTTGGATTCAAAACTTGTGAAGTCAAAGTTTTCAAGAAACTCGAATCTCGTGATGTTACCAACCAATGGTCTCCATATATTTATTTTGGATCAAGAGTTATGGAGAATTATTTGAATGCAAATTTGTGTGTGAATTTTTAATTGGACCTGGTCACAAGTCAACTCAAATAATGATAGAACTATGTTTGGACTCGTCAACAAGCTTGGGCCTCATACTTCATCTTCCCTATCGCAGCAGCCCTATTCCTTTTCTTCTCCGAGTCAAAGCCGAAGCAGCAGCCAGTCATGGCCAAACGGGCCGCCCGGCACGGCACGGCCCGAGCTCGAAAAGGCCCGGCCCATTTACATTTCGGTCGGCACGGCAGTAATTTACTTTCGGGCCGTGCCGGCCCGACCCACGTGCTCGGGCGTCGGCACGCGGCACGGCTCCGAAAATGTTTTTTCGGGCTATTTCGGCCGTGCCGGCCCGTTAAGCTCACGGGCTTAACAGCCCAATAAGTATTTTTTGGCCCAATAATGTTAAAAATCTTGAAAAAATACATAAAAACATAGCAAGATGGAGATTTGAACCTTGAATCTCTAAGATACAAGTCAAATGCTTTACCACTAAAGCACTTTACCATTAGTGTTAAGTATGAAACATGTATATTATTTAATTTCGTGCCGTGTTTTATCGGGTCAAAAGTGTGGCCCGTCGGGTTTCATCGGGCCGCGTCCAATCCGTGCGGGCCGGGCCGCCCGTCGTGCCCTACCCTCGGCCGAGCACGGCCCGACAGTGCGTGCCGGGCCAGCCCGGCCCGAAACCAATCCGTGCCGTGCCAGGTTCGGGTCGGGCCAAAAAACGTGCTTCGGGCCTGCCCGTTTAGCCCGGCCCGTTTGGCCATCATTAGCAGCAGCACAACCCAAGTCAGCAATAGCCGGCCCATTCAGCCCAGCAGCCCGCGTCAGCAGTGCTGTCGTCTTCCTCGAACGCTCCCGATTGCAGCTCGTGCACGGACGCCGAAAAGAAGACACGCGGCCGCATCCCCACGGTCTGCGCCACCAACCCTACCCACCTGCCGCTCCTACAAGATGTCGCGAGCCACCGCACCCGTCTGTGCCCTCATCTCGCGCCGCCAGGTTGCGAGGCGCCCGAAACCCTAGCCGCCAACCACCAGCTCGCCATGGCCGCCCGTACAGAGTTGGTCATCGTCGAGAACCGTCACGACCTTAGCATGCTCCGTGCTGTGTTGGGTTAGTTGGTGCTGTCAGCGTTAGGGATCGAGCCAAGGCGAAGACGAGCAAGCCTCCGCAAGTTTTCGGCTGCCACCTTGACTCGCCGTTTTCTCTCTCCTCGGTGAGCCTTCTTCTCCGTCGGCCGTTGTTCCTGTTTCTCCTCTATTTTCCCTCTGGTGTGGTGCTCACCTAGCAATTGTTTCCTCTCTGCATCGTGGGAACGCATCGACCATGGTCACTGCCTGACCACAGCGTCGCTGCGTCGTCCGGCATCGCCGTCAACCGCGAGCTCGTCCTCATCGTGAGGTCCCCGTCGCCGCTAAGTCGTTCTGGAGGTCGATGGTGAGCTCCCCGTCGGTTTCTCCATTGTTCCGTTGTTTTCATCTTTCCCCTTTTATGTCCCTTGATCCAGACCGCAACTGATGTGTTGGAGCTCAGGGATCAACGTGGATGTCGACAGCCTTGGTCACTGCTATGAGTATGAGGCAGTTCATAGGCAGACTTTGTTTCGGAACGAAAATCATCGTCGTTTCCCTATTTCTAGTGAGCCTCACTCAACCCTATCATCCGTTCTTTATCCACCAGCATGTTTTGCCTCCTTGTGCCTCTGTTTGAGATGCGGATCTACCCTTGTGCAGAAGAACGCAGCTGATGTCGTTGGTTGAGTTTCCAAGTTCAAGTGTCGAATTTGTGTGGGGATCCCGAAGTCTTCTCCAGGCAAGTCGTTCCTTTGCCATCGTCTCTCCATCGCGGTGAGCATGTTCACACCTCGTGAACTGAAGCCAAGTCAGGGCCAAGTTTTTGTCGTTCTTCCGCTTCTGGTGAGCTTCACCCAGACGAATCACCCGTTCGTTGTCTTTCATCGCTTGCTGCCTGTGTTGGTCAAGTTTGAGCAGTAGATCTTGTGCAGATTCCCGGGAACGCTACCCTTGGCAATGGAATCAATGTCAAGTTCATTTGGAGGGGCAGACGAGCTGTGCAAGGACGTTGCCATTTTCTTCATCTTCGACCACCCCGGTGACCTGCTCTCTGTCAGAGAACCTCGCGGTGAGCTCTAGAACGCCTCAAGTAACTTGCCTTAGTATCATTCTGGCTTCCTGTTTTGTTGGCATGGTTAGTTTCCTAGGTCAGTGGTTATAGGAATCCGATCTGCTCATAGACCAGGTCTGACTTTTATGTTGGAAGACTATCACCGACGGAATTTTGGAGAAGTGTAATCTTGTCTGAATCTTGGTTAAGAACAGTTTAAAAGTTTGGATCAGGTTTTTGCTTAGTAATTGCAGTGTCTAGTCTTTGTTTCGCACACTCAATCGTTCTTCTCGTGCCTTTAGTCTGAGCGTGCAGCAGTGAGTTTACCAACCGCAGAATGTAACTCGATTCCTACCTGTGTTTCCTTGTTGTGTGCGCACAGTTCTTCAGCCTTGACCCCTGGTTCGTTTGCCATAGCTAGCTGTTCGGCTTGTTGGATTCAGTCCGTGCTTGCTTTGTTGGATTAAGAGTCCCTGTTAGCCGTTTCTTGTGAGCTGATCTGTTTAATATTGGAGACCCCAGCTTGCTGCCGGACTGTGGATGCGCCATGGGTCACGTACGAGCTGCTGCCTAGCGAAGTCAAAAAGAATGTGTAGCATGGTTATATTTCTCATGTTCCGTTGGGTCTGTTTAGCCAGTGGACTAGAGGCTTAGTATTGGATAGCAGCATATCCAGTTCGTCATCTTTGGAACCACTACGGGAAAACTCGGGTTTGCCGAGTGTCTACGTGTTTGCCGAGTGTTTTTGTGCGGGCACTCGGCAAACAACGTGTTTGCCTAGTGTCAAATTTAAAACCCTCGGCAAAAATAATACACTCGGCAAACTTTGGTTTGCCGAGTGCCAAATAAAATACACTCGGACATAAGTTTGCCGAGTGTCGGATAAAAGACACTCGGCAAAGATTAGTGTTTGCCGAGTGTATTTTATTGCACTCGGCAAAAAATATTTTTTTTCTTTATTCTAGCCCAAAACTTTTTCTACTTCATACATACAACATGTAATACTTAATGTGAAGTTTTGGTAATTTTTTATATTCGTTTGCTATATTTAACTAATTAATTACAATTCAAGCAATTTTTTGAATTAAGCCAAATTTGAACTACAAGTGATTCAAATAATAACTTAAAATGAGTTTAAAAATTATATTCATGTTATATAGCTCAATCTGAGACCTTACCCACGAATTAAAAAGAAATTTAACTTACGTTGTTTAAGAAATTATGACCACTTACTTATCTTAGAATGATTTTAAAATTCTAAAAAATATCAAATAAAGTCTGAATATCATGAGATTTGTTATGATGTGATTCTATGATACGTAGAATCTAAAAAAAAATATGGAATGTTTCGCAAAAGTTATCACGTACATTGCTTATAAAGTGGAGAGTCACATAATAAGAACCTTAGAGTTGAGAGTGCATCATTAAAATTTGGAGTCAAATTAATGAACAAATTCTTATTTCACTTTATATCATTTTGTATAGGCAATAGATCATATAAATAGTGTCATACCAAGATTTGATTATTTTTAGAATTTATTTGCTATTTTTTAAAAAAATCAAACTATTTCAAATTTTTTTGCCGAGTGTAATATCAAATACTCGGCAAATCTGCTCTTTGCCGAGTGCCTCTTCTCCGACACTCGGCAAAGCCGTCACGTCACCGATCCTCTCACTCCAATCCCTCCCTTCCTATTGGTCCACGGGACCCCCACCGGATCCCCCTCTCTCCCTTATCTCTTTCTTCCTTCTCTCTCTCCCTTCTCTCCGGGCAAGGGCGACTCGCTCCACATCGGCGGCGGGCGCGCTGGCTACGAGCGCGGCTCCGAGCGGCCCGGGCGGCGGCGGCGAGGCGGTCCCGAGCGAGAGGCGGAGCGAGCGACGCGAGGCGGCCACGACCCGCGGCGGCCGCGACCCGAGGCGGTGCTGCCTTGCGACGGCGGGAGGCGGTGGCGGCGGCGGATCGACCGCCGCCGACCACACATCCTCCTCCCACCGGATCGAGCGACGGGCTGCACGGGAGGGCGGGGCTCGGGCGGAGCGGCGGCGACGGCCCGAGGAGCCCGGGAGCGGCGGCCTCGGGCGAGCGGCGGCGGCGGCCCGAGGAGCCCGGGAGCAGCGACGCATGGGTTCGGAGCTCGGAGCGGCAGCCTCGGGCGGAGCGGCGGCGGCGGACCGAGTAGCGGGCGGCGCGGACTCTCTCGAGCACGGCGGCGCGGATCGAGGCGGGCACCGCGGATCCAAGTTGAAGAGGCGGCTGTCCCGGGCGCTGCCGGTGGTGGCTCTCCGGCCTCGAGCAGCGTCACGGAGGTGATGGCCGGCGACGGTGGGGTCGGGCTGGCCACCGATGGTGGCATCATGTTTTTTTTTGCCCAAGCAATGTTTACCGAGTGCTTGCTGCTTGTGACACTCGGCACGACCTTTGCCGAGTGTCCGATGGAAAGCACTCGGCAAAGGACCTTTGCCGATAAGAGGTATGCCGATGGTCCTTTGCCGAGTGCGGCACTCGGCAAAGGTTGTGCCGAGTGGTTATGGTGTTTGCCGAGTGCATCCGGCACTCGGCAAACAACCCTTTTCCCGTAGTGAACCTTGCTAATGACGGGATATTGGTGGAGTATTATTCAAGTTTGTTGCTTAGAAAAGTTCGGTGTTCGTGAGATAAGAGGTCTGCTTCTGTTGGAATGGTTAGGATAAGGTTTATTCAGTAACTTGGTAAGTTTTAGTGATGACCGTGGATCTGCATTTGATTTGGAGTTGAGAGCTGGGCCATCTTTCACTTTGTTGCCTAGCTTTTGCTAGTGAAGCCGTGCGCTATCCAAGCTTAGTTGGTTGCCATCCATTTTTGATTTGTCGCGTTAGTTTCGTTAATTTCTATGTCCTAGCACCGATAGAATCTGTCATTACGATTCGTTTTCCAATCTTTCTCGTAATTCGTGCCGCTTTCTCAATATTCGCGTCGCTTACCCGTTCCGCTCGACTTTTGGATGTCGGTGGGATCAAATGGTCGAAGCTCGTGAAGTACCTGCTGAACCCTTGCGAGGACACCGATCTATTCCTGGACCGTATTTAAGGCAAGCCGCAATCCTTGACCACTCTTGTTCCTATTTAGCAACTTGCATTAAATTGACTCATGCATGTGAACTCGTTACTTGCACTTGTAGTTTACCTATGCCATACTATGCTATCCTTGCCACCGATTGTCATAGGTTGTTCTACTCATTATCGCTTGCATGCTTAGTAATTGCTTAGTTGCTTAATTGAACCACACATGATGATTATACATGTTTTTGTGTAAAATAAATTGTAGGTGTTTCTTAGGTGTCGAGTTTACGTACTAGATACCCTGTAGGACTTTTGCGGGGGCGAGTGTAGGTGATTAGGTGCTTGGGAGACTTTTGGGGAGTCTCTATTTGGAGAGTGCCTGTTGCGGGCACGGTTGTGTAGGAACCTTGGGTTATGGAGTTCCTGTTGTGGTGACACTATTGTTGAGACTCGTTGTTTTGAGGAGAGGGATGGTGACTCGCCCCGGCAGCTTGAGGACCGGCTCTTGGTTGCTCGCTCTTTGGTTTCCTATCATACCACGTGACTTGTATGGGCGAGCTAGATCGGGATATTTAGCGGAGGACTCGGGTGGCCCGCCATGGTGTAGAGATTAGTGGTAGTGGGTTGTTGGAGCGTTTGTCTCGACCCACGAGCGGAGGATATCCCACCCGGCCCGTGGTACGCCTTGTCACACCCTTCGGGACCTTCTTTTCGTATGTTGTGGTTAGAGGATCCCGGACACGAGGGACGGGCGCCTACCAATCGATGCTTTGTTGAATGATCTTGTGATGTTGCTGTGCATGGGCTTCTGCAGGAGTGCTATGTTATGGTACCTCTTCACGTGGGTACGGATGCTTACTCTCTGTAGAGATATATAATCTATACGTATAGCCTAGCCCAAGGTATTGGGCACTACCTCTAAGCGACACGATTGATTAGCATTTATTACTTCTCCCCTCGATAGGTGTTTTACTTCCGGCTTCGAGCTGTGGTTCCGAGTGGAGGTGTGCTTGGACATAAAATTTGACCCTTGCAGGATTGTGTTGTTTCCTGCAAACCACTTATAAAATTTGAATATAATAAAACTTGATTCACATAGACTTCGAGGAATAATTGCTTTAGGTGCTTAGCCACTTGCCTATCTTTGAAATATCCAAGCATGCATACATTGTTGCTAGGTAGTTGCGGCTTGCTCGAGTACTCTATGTACTCACGGCTTTACCACTTTGATTTTCAGCCAATTAGTAGATCAAGCCTCAACTCCAAGACTCCGTCAACCCAACCGGAATAAGATTGAAGATGGTTAGGAGGGTTTCGCCTATACTCAAGTTGCTCGTGGATTTGGATTCACTACGAAGACTTCCGCTACGCACCAATTGAAGATTCGCTCTCGTCGTCATCGACGTTTGGAATTTCGCTTCCGCTAGTAGTCATGTGTTGTTTCCTTGGCATGCGTGCCAAGTCCTTGTACTCGAGAGGTTGTAGATGTTATTCTCCCTAAAATAATGTCTTATCTTGTATTCTTGTCTTAATTTTGTAATCTTTTATGGTTTTATGATATTCAACCTGTAATGGTTGTACGAGTCATCCTCCCGGGAGTGACTATGAGGTACAAAGGCACGGTTTTCACCCTTCGGTGGAAATTGGGATGTCACGAGATGGAAGCGGGCGGATTTGGAAAACATATTGGAATAACTTGTAGTGGGGGAGAACTCCAAGGAAGGCTTCACGGAGGTGGATGAAAAAGCAATCTGCAGGATGGAGTTAGGATTGAGATTCACTAACTCCCACCCGTAAAAGAAAAGAAGACCCCTAAAGAAGGAGCAGCAAGGGAGATCATGGCCACGGAGGAAAAAAGCTTTAAAAACTAATTGCTCGAGAGTCGTCTATTCCCCATGGGACTTGGCCGGGGGAAGGGATGCTCCGGTTTAAAATTGGTTGAGGAGGAAGATATCCATCACGATCCGCATCATTGAGAGATGCTTCGATGACCCTCGCTGCTACCTAAATCCCGAACGCCAAACGGAAGCTGGTCGCGAGGATCGGAGGAAGAGGACGCAGGGTTGGCGGAGGATTTCCTTTTGCCCATCTTGAGAAGATCAAAGAAGAAAACCTAAGATTGGTTTGTGCGGAAGAGAAGAACAAAGAATAAAGGCAAATGGCGGGCACGTATGGACTTTCGGGAATGGGTTTGACCTAGGTTGACCTTTCGTTTCCTTTTATAGACACCGAGATGGGCCCGGGGCTGAAAAGTTATCGGGCTATTTCACAAGGCCCGATGGATTTAGCATTAAATGACTTATGTCGTGATTGTGCAATTATGACCTAACGGCCATAAGGATATTAAAGATCTACTATTTGCGCTAATTATGACTCGACGGTCATAAGGATAAGTCATCATAATTAGCGCTATATTTGCGTTAATTTTCCGTGAATAAGAAAGCGGTCCGAAATATGAAAATTTTGGATCGGAATTAATGTAATGCTGAATCTCACGATTTAGCGAGTATGAAAGAGTTAGACTTTACCTAATTCAATGTTAATGGATGCTTAGGTCTGTGGATGTTAATCATCCGGCTGATCATAGGCCTTGGAGACTCGAGTCGATGTGAGAATATGGGGAATAAACTGGTCCGATCAACCGAGTTTTGCTTCTTAGTTAAAAGTAATTAAAAATGATAAAGATAAGACCGATTGATTTAAGCGATCTTAAAAGGATATGCGATATGACTGGTTGGACCGGTTTGAGAAATGTGTTCATGGAAGATAGTGAAGTATAGTCTCTCCGAGAAAGACTCTTGCATTATTTGCGATTCTCAAATGATACAAGAGTCGGGGCTATACCTAATTAGGTGCACTCGACAGGTGCACCGTATCTAAAGAGCGGTCTATAATGATCGCGGGAGGAGGAAAATAATGGAAATTGAAAGGAGTGGTCTCAGTAAAGATTGCATATCAAAGGAAATAATGAAGAATCAACTAGTGGACTCTTGCATTATTTAAAAGGAGTTCAAATGATCCAAGAGTCGGGGCTATACTCAATTGGGTGCACCCGGTCGGTGCACCGGAAGAAGAATATGCAATGATTACCTAATTAGGTGATATGAAGGATAAAAACACTAATTTTTTGGGCTTTTTTAAAGCGCTTTGAAGAAAGAAGAACAATTGTAGCAGATTAGAGTTCTTTTTAATTTTACCATGGAATCAAGACCAACATGCAGACGGTCTTATTCAAGGTCAAATCAAAAATTACTCGGGGCTGCTGTCATATACTTGCCTTATGGGTATACGAGATGGTAAAGGAATGGATACGCAGAGACACAGTAATAAATTAATGAAGATAAAGATGTTGAAGATAGTCAACAGATCGGTTCTTGACCGGTCGGGAATAACGAGAGGATTCCGTATACCGGTATGGAGACAAGGCGGGTATTAAGACCGACGTATGATGACTTGAGAAGCAAGTTAAGGAGTAATTTGTAGTCTGTTAGGACTCGAATTAATAAAGAAAGCTAGAGATAGAATCCCCATACATGTAATTCGTGTAATCGACTAGGACTCGCATGTAACCCTGGCTCCCCAGTTATATAAGGCGGAGCCGGGACCCCCGAAAAGGCTACGAGATCTTGCAATTAGGAATTTACTAAAGGCAATACATAACATACGGGACGTAGGGTATTACTCTCCATTGAGAGGCCTGAACCTGTCTAAAATCGCGTGTTCTTGTGTGTTCCGTGTGTTACACCATCGAATTCCACGCTCGTGAGGGACCAGGGTAGTTCTAGTGTCGAGTTTAAGACTCGACAAGAAGTACGAGCAAGGTTGGAAGATGAAGTTCCAACCAAGAAGATTGCAAAGGAGAAATTGAAGACCGATGCGGTTGTTTCCAAGACTATTCAGCTTGATGAGTCGGACCCCTCCAAGGTCACCCATATAGGGGCTGACTTGGGGGATAAATAGGAAAGCACGCTCATTCTTTTCCTCTAGGAAAATAGGGATATCTTTGCATGGCAGCCTTCCGACATGCCGGGTGTTCCTAGGAAGAAGATTGAGTACGCACCGTTAATGTGTCCCGATGCGAAGCCGGTTAAACGAAGCTTCGGAAGTTTGCTCAAGACAGCAAGGAGGCCATCAAGAAGGAGTTAACTAGGTTGTTAGTAGCTAAGTTCATTAGGGAGGTGTATCATCCAGATTGGCTTGCCAATCCAGTCCTTGTACCAAAAAAGAATACTAAAGAATTAAGATGTGTGTCGATTATACTCGATCTCAACAAAGCTTGCCCCAAAGACCCCTTCGTGCTGCCTCGGATTGACCAAGTCGTTTATTCGACCGCCGGCTGCGAGCGTCTTTGCTTCCTCGATGCCTATTCAGGGTACCATCAAATACCTCCGAAAGTTGAAGATCAAATAAAGACCGCGTTTGTCACCCCTTCGGAGCATACTGCTATACGACCATGCCATTTGGATTAAAAAATGCCGGAGCTACGTATCAACGCGGCATACAACGCTGCTTGGATTCGCAATTAGGAAGGAACACGAAGCTTATGTCGATGATATAGTGGAAAAATCTCGGAAAACCGAGGATCTTCTCTCTAATCGGGCAGAGACCTTCAGTAATCTTCGGAATTTTTCCATGAAGCTTAATCCGGGAAAGTGTGTGTTTGGAGTTCGCTCTGGAAAATTGCTGGGATACCCGGTGTCATGGCGAGGCATCGAAGCTAACCCAGAAAAAATCCGAGACGATTATCAACATGAAACCCCGAGTTGCTTGAAAGACGTTCGAAGTTGACGGGCAGTATGGCTGCACTTAGCCGTTTCATCTCAAGGTCGGGAGTCTATGGACTTCCGTTCTTCAAGTTGCTTAAGAAGCAAGATAAGTTTGAGTGGACAGACGAGGCACAGGCCGCGTTTGATCAGCTCAAGGAATACCTTAGCAACCCTCCGATATTGGTACCTCCGGAACCGGATGAGACCATTCGGTTGTATATTTCCGCAACAACCCATGTGGTGAGCACGGTATTGGCGATCGACCGGAAGGAAGAGGGACATCTGCAATTGTTGCAACATTCGCTATATTTTGTAAGTGAAGTTCTTACTCGAATCACGGATGCGGTATCTCCGATTACGGACGTTAATATATGCTTGTAGTGATAACCTTTCGAAAGCTGAAACATTATTTCCAAGCGCATCCCATTGAAGTTAAGACCGGGTTCGCCATTGGGGATGTTGTGCGAAACCGAGAGGCAATGGGCTAGGTTGCCAAGTGGGCTATAGAACTTGGGCAATATGAGATTACGTTTTCTTCGCGGACAGCTATCAAAGGACGAGGCTTTAGCTGATTTCATAACGGAATGGTTGGAGACACAAATCCCGCAGGGGATTCGGACGTTGGACTATTAGGAGATGTTCTTCGACGGGTCCCTGCAGCTTTCGAGCGCGGAGGGCTGGGGTCGTACTTCTCACCCCGCAGAAAGAACCACTCGGATATGTATTACAAATGCATTTCGAGCTTCAAATAATATCACGGAGTATGAAGCTTTGCTTCATGGACTCCGGTAGTCTGTTTTATTAGGAGTCGGGCGACTAGACGTATATAGTGATTCGATGCTGGTAATAAGTCGGGTTAACAAGGTATGGGATGCTCATGATGATCATATGATCGCTTATCGTCAAGAGGTCGGGGAGCTTGAAGACAAATTTAATGGTCTTCGATTTTCTCATATACTCGCGCGGAAGCAATTCTCGCTGCGGATGAGTTAGCTAGACTGGGGTCATCAAGACAAAGCGGTTCCACCCGGTGTTTTCCTTCAAGTATTGGATAAGCCATCCATAAAGATGGAGCGCAAGGCTACTATTACAGAGATAGTAGATGAAGCGGCCTTGAAGGACAAGGCGGACAAAGCGAGTCTCGAAAGACCGATCGAGGAAGCGATCTTACGGACAAGACCGAGAATGTGATCAACGCCGAGGAAACAATCCTGCCTTCTAGCCCAAAAGATATTCGGTCACTTGACGTTATGATTATTGACTCCTATTGGCGTACCCCATACCTTGAGTATTTACGATCCGGTAAAACTCCGGAAGATAAGGTGGAGAAGCAAAGATTGGAGGTTCGAGCATGTAGTTATCCGATTCTTGAAGGGGAGCTGTACATGCGTGGTGTTAATATTTTGATGAAATGTATATCGATTTCGATGGCATTCAATTGCTTGAAGACGTGCACAAGGGAATTTGTGGCAATCATGCATCTTCCAAGACACTAGTCGGGAAAGTGTTCGGACAAGGATTCACCGGCCCACGACGGTGGACGATGCGCACAAAGTGGCTAAAAATTGTCGGGGATGTCAATTTTTCGCCAGACAGACCCCATGCTATGGCTCATGAGTTGCGGTTAATTCCAATGACTTGGCATTTTTCTACTTGGGGGCTGGATATTGTTGGACCGTTTAAAAGGGCGCTAGGAGGATTCACGCATATTTTTGTGGCAGTAGATAAGTTGTCCAAGTGGTTTGAAGCTGAAGTCGTTACCAGTACGACTACTCGCTCAAGCGATCAAGTTTTCGCATAATATTTTTGTGCGTTTTGGAATCCTGTACAGTATCATCACCGATAATGGGCCTCGGTTCACTTCGAGTTTTTTCAAGGATTACGCTAATAGTTTGGGAATTAAGACACAATATGTGTCGGTGTCACATCCACGGAGTAATGGACAAGTGGAGCGAGCTATGGAATGATTTTGACCGGTCTTAAACCAAGAATTTTTTACCGTTTGAAGCCGTATGCAGGAAAGTGGGTTAAGGAATTGCCCTAGGTGCTTTGGGGGCTACGCACTAATGTTAGTAGGGCTATCGGGCAATCTCCTTTTTCTCTGTTGTATGGATCCGAAGCTATGTTACCTACAGAAGTGAATATGGTGCCAGCTCGAGTACGATACTACGATGAAGAGAAGTATGAAGATCAGCGCCAGGTTGAGCTGATTGTTGCGGAACAATTGTGGGATCAAGCTCCGATTCAAGCGGCCAAATATCATCGGGGATTGCGTCGCTATCATGATCGCAATGTTCGTACACGGGAATTCCAAGTAGGAGACTTGGTTCTTCGGAAGATTCAGTCCAACAAGAACAGGCATAAGTTGTCACCGGTCCGGGAGGGACATTTTCTCGGTTAAATCGGTCTCCGGACCAGGGGCTTATAGGCTTATGACCTTGGAGGAGGAAGAAATTCCAAATTCTTGGAACATTGAACAACTTCGTCGTTTTTATACTTAAAAGTACTTCTTGGAAAACTTCTTCATATTATTATAAAGTAATTTTAATATCTAATGTGAATGTGTTCGCTTCTTGTGTCTCGATATTTTAATTTTGAATTAACTTATCGAGTCGAGGCTGCTGTCTTAAGAGCGATCGTGATATTGTGTTATTCCTGAATAATAAGACCGGTCATTTAGTCGATAGACTCGCTGTGTTGAGAGCGGTCTGTTTTCAGGTTAAGACAGGTATATTTAGGAAAGGAGATTTTTTAACGTTTTCTTTATGAATACTGATTGGTAGGCTGCTTGTGTTAAGAGCGATCAGTGAAATCTTAAACCTTACAACCTAGCTCTTTTTCTATGTCACATGATCTTGTTAAAGTAACCTACAGACTATGGATTGTGATCTGTGCTGATTAGAGCCGGAGTTTGTTCATAGTTAGTTTGAGCTGAAATAACCATCATGGCTTGGGTAAAGAAGTTAGTAAGTAAGATGGTGACATTTTGAAATTAGTATTCACATGGAAAGGAAGAAGATATTAAAACTTCGTTACCATCAGAATAAAATAACATATAATAGCATGATGATAAAATTGTTTGATTACAAAAGAAAGCTGGCCCTATGACAAGAATTTATCAGGCGGAACCGCTGGAAGTGCCGGTATCACCGGTCTTAGGATTTTCAGCTAATCTATCATCAATTGTTTCTTCAGAATCGGAAGAAGATAACAATAAATCAGCATCCGGATCTTCAAAAGCATCTTCCACCGTCTCGCTAGCGGCGGCTGCTGCATCTTGAGCGTCCTGGTCCGGAGCAAAGACTGTTGGAGCTACATTGAGAGGAACACCCGTCGGATCAAGAGGAACATCCTCTATCGGTTCGAAACAAGTACCAATGAGCGAGTTCTTCAGCTCATTGAATTGATCGTCGATAGTGTTCGAGTGGGCGCCATCCTTGATGAAGTTGAAATCACAATCCTCGACCGGAGTCCAAGATTGGATTATGGCGGCGATATGACCTCCTCCTCGCTGTGGCAACCATCTTGGAATGCTCTCCGATCCTTCTTGGGAAAGCCTAGATGGCAGTCTCGAGATCCACCTCATTTGGATCTATAGCCCGGCCGCCATTCGGATATTCAAGTGTTCGCACCGTGCCTGCAGCAAGTTCTGAAAAAGGACAAAGGAACAATTGTCGGTATAGACCGGTGTAAAAACAGAATTTACTCGGAAAAGGAAAAAAGAAGAAGCTTGCGTCCGTGTCTAAATTCAGCGGCTCTGAATCTGCCTTTAATGTTGACATTAGACTCTCTCGACTTGGTTTCAATTTTCAATAGACGCTGAATTTCTGCTTCCTTAGCTTTGAGTGTGAGTTGGGCAAATTCATGGGCTGTCCTTACAGCACTCTCTTTCTCTCGTCTTTGCTGTCTTTGTGCCTTCCGGAGCTTCAGCCAATTCAGCTTTCGGACGAGTGTTGTCAGCCTCTAGCATCTTATTAGAATGCAGAGCCTGCGCAAGGATATTATCCTTGGCGGTGAGTTCACCTTCGAGCTCTCCGATCCGGGCTGCTCGTTGTTCTTCGATCTGCGAACCTTCCAGTGAGAGCTTGTTCCTGGGCAGCTGCTTTCTCCGAAAGAATTTCTTCCGCTTTTTATGGGCAGCAACAAGATTTTCAAGTGCTCGAGATGAAAAACAAGACCGGTCGAGAGAGAGAAGAAGGAAAATACTAAATGTACGAGATAAGATTAAGAGCATTACTTGGTCTCTAAATGTCCGGAGCTTAATGATCTCTTGTCGGCGTTCTTCTATCGAGCGGTGGGTGTTCATCAAGTTGGCCTCCCTCTTCAGCGAGATCGGTTTCCTTGGATTTCGGATCGGCGGTCCGAGATTCAAGTTCAACCAACCGCTCTTGGTTGTTGTACGGTTCTTCCTGCAGACAAGCAATTATCGCATTTTTGGCTTCGGAGTTTTTAGAAGAACCTAAAAGGAGGGAGAAGTAAAAGATTAGATTATAAAAAAGTTATTGTTCAAAGAAATTAGTAAAGTAATAGGATGTACCTGGCAAGATTCGGAGAAATTCTTCAGGGCTTCCTCTTCCCGAAGGGCGTCCCACCGAGCCGTTGCGGTGAACTTTCTAGCTCCACTTGAGCTGTCCACTTCCACATCTCCGACTACCATCTTGGCCGGTCCGGGCTCTCCGGAGATTTGCGCGTCGTCCTAGGCCGACGAGGAATTTCTTCCACCCGGACCGGTCCCAATGGGAGTTCTGGAGGAATTTGGAACGAGGTCGCTCGGGGAGGAAGGTTGCTTGGTAGATGAGTTCCCAACGTTGATGACTTGTTCTTCGGTTACTTGGGATGAAGCTTCTACACTGGAGGCGGCAGGGATTTCCTTTGTGGGTGCCGCACTTTGAGCTTCGGGAGCCTTGGTGCCGGCAAGAGATGTAGCGAGGCGGTAGTGGAAGCACTACCGGTCGGGGCAGGAGTAGAAGCTTTATTTCTTAGAAAGCTAGCTATACTAGCTTGGAAATTAGAGGGGATTCTGCAAAAAAGTGGCGAGCATTATAAGACCGGGATGAAAATGATTCGGAAAGGATTAGAGATGCAGAAAACTTACGAAGTGGCTTTCTTGAAGCCGGTAGAAGTCTTGATCTTCTTGGAGGGACCTTGAGTGTCTTCACTGGAGCCCTCTCGTAGTCCTTTTGCCGCTGGTTGGACTTGCGGCGATGAGACTGGTTCTCCTACGTCACCCAACGAAGGACCGGTCCGGATGCCATACCGGGATCTCTTCGGAACATTGGCCGGAGAATCCGTCGGTGAGGGGGTTCCTTGAGGTTTTCCGGTAGCGGCTTCGAAGGCAGCCCGTGCGGCTTGGCGATCCCTCTCGATCGCTTCGCTTCCTTACGCCGGTCTTCAAGCTTTTGCGCCTCCGTGCGCGTATCACCGGATGCGAAGCGAGAGGATGTTATGGGTCTTCCGATGGTCAAGGAAGTAGTAAGTTTCTTCGTACTAGGTGCTTGAACTACCTTTCCGGACTTGGATATCTTCGGAGCTATGCTTGGGCGGTAGAGGATATGACCGGTCCGAAGTCCTTTGAGTAAGACCGGCTTGAACGGCGAGGGGAGCGGTATTGCTCGCATAGTCCTCTCCCCAAGTATCATTAGGAGGAGGAGGAGGATGGCTCTCGAAGTTGTCTATTTTCTGTATTGTACAATTGGATTTGAATAAGAGGATAAAGATTAACATGTAACAAAATTCGAAAATAAGGAGAGGGATACTTACGGGATCTCGAGGGTTTGACGTATCGAAGGCCGGACCCACTCTTAGACATCCTGATAGGTCCGGCTTCGGTTGGAGTATTTGCTTGAGGCGGATTTCTAACCGCTCTACATCGAGGAGAAGAGTTCCGTCCAGTAGAATGGCAACATCTTCATTGAAACACCAAGCTGGATTTTCTTGCTTCTTTAGTGGTCGGATTCCTCGCACTATGAAGCTTCAAAGAACTGTCTCGGCGGTGACACCTTTGACTTCCTTTAGATACTTGATACAAGCCAAGAGAGCGAGGATTTCCTCATCTTCTTTGAGTTTTCCCTACTATCCGGGGTAGGGAAATTTTTGGCTACCTTCCATTGCAATTTTCCTTCGTAAAGTAGGCGCCGAAAGGAGGGAGTGCGAGCTGGGGATTATCACGGAAGAACCACCCATTTTTTTTAATGGGCTATGCTTTTATTCAGGGAGATAGAAAAGTATTCATCTCGCACTCCAACATTGAATTCCTACCCCGCCTACTGCAGCTCGGCGGTCCGATGAGGGAAGTGGGCGGATTTGGAAAAGATATTGAAACAACTTGAAGTGGGGGAGAACTCCAAGGAAAGCTTCGCAGAGGTGGATGAAAAAGCAATCTGCAGGATGGAGTTAGGATTGAGATTTACTAACTCCCATCCGTAAAAGAAAAGAAGACCCCTAAAGAAGGAGCAGCAAGGGAGATCAAGGCCACGGAGGAAAAAAGCTTTGAAAACTAATTGTTGAGAGTCGTCTATTCCCCATGGGACTTGGCCAGGGGTAGGGACGCTCCAGTTCAAGATTGGTTGAGGAGTAAGATATTCGATCACGAACTACATCATTGAGAGATGCTTCGGTGACTTTGCTGCTACCTAGATCTTGAACACCAAATGGGAGCTGGTCGCGAGGAACGAGAGGAGGAAGACGCAGGGTTGGCGGAGGATTTCTTTTGCCCATCTTGGGAGATGAAAAAAGGAAATCTAAGATTGGTTTGTGCGGAAGGAAAGAACGATGATCGTGATGTCCGAAGAACAAGGGCGTATCGTGGGCGCGTATGGAGTTTCGGGAATGGGTTTGACCTAGGTCGACCTTTCGTTTTCTGTTATAGGCACTCGAGCTGGGCCCGGGGGCTGAAAAGTTATTGGGCTATTTTCTATGGCCCGGTGAATTTGGCATTAAATGACTTATATCGTGATCGTGCAATTATGACCTAACGGCCACAAGGATATTAAAGATTTGTTATTTATTTACGCTAATTATGACCTAACGGTCATAAGGATAAGTCATCGTGATTACTATATTCATAAGAAATTTTCCGTGAATAAGAAAGCGGTATGAAATATGAACTTTTCGGATCTGGATTAATGTAATGCTAAATTTCATGATTGATCATCCGCGAGTATGAAAGAGTTAGATCTTACCTAACTCAATGATTAATGGATGCCTTAGGTCTGTGGGTGTTAATCATCCGGCTGATCATAGGCCTTGGAGACTCGAGTCGATGTGAGAATATGGGGAATAAACTGGTCTGATCAACCAAAATTTTGCTTCTTAGTTAAAATTAACTAAAAACGACAAAGATAAGACTGACTTAAGCGGTATGACTGGTTAGACCGGTCTGAAAAATGTGTTCTTAGCAGAAATTGCTAAGAGGGATATGATTTTATGGAAGATAGTAAAGCATAGTCTCTCCGGAAAGACTCTTGCATTATTTGCGATCCTCAAATGATACAAGAGTCGGGGCTATACCTAATTAGGTGCACCTGATCGGTGCACCGTATCCAAGAGCGGTATGTAACGATCGCGGGAGGTGGAAAATAATGGAAAATTAAATGGAGCGGTCTGTAAAGATTGCATATTAAAGGAAATAATGAAGAATCAACTAGTGGACTCTTGTATTATTTGAAAGGAGTTCAAATGATCCAAGAGTCGAGGGCTATACCTAATTGGGTGCACCTAGTCGGTGCACCGGAAGAAGAATATGCAATGATTATCTAATTAGGTGATATGAAGGATAAAAGCACTGATTTTTGGGCTTTTTAAAGCGCCTCGAAGAAAGAAGAACCATTGTAGCAGATTAGAGTTCTTTTTAATTTTACCATGGAATCAAGACCAACATGCGGAAGACTGGTCGGTCTTATTCAAGGTCAAATCAAAAATTACTCAGGAGCTACTGTCGTATACTTGCCTTATGGGTATACGAGATAATAAAGGAATGGATATGCAAAGACAGGGTAACAAATCAATGAAGATAAAGTTGGTAGAGATAGCCAACGGACTAGTTCCTAACCGATCTGGAACAACGAGAGGATTCCATATACCGGTATGGAGATGAGGCGGGTATCAAGACCGACGTATGATAACTTGAGAAGCAAGTAAAGGAGTAATTTGTAGTCCGTTAGGACTCCGAATCAATAAGCAAAGCTAGAGATAGAACCCCCATATATGTAACCCGTGTAATCGATTAGGACTCGCATGTAACCCTAGCTCCTCCGGATATATAAGGCGGAGCAGGGACCCCCGAAAACTCTCTCGAGATCTTGTAATTAGCAATCCGCTAAAGGCAATACATAACACACAGGACGTAGGGTATTACTCTCCATCGAGAGGCCCGAACCTGTCTAAAATCGCGTGTTCTTGTGTGTTCCGTGTGTTGCACCATCGAATTCCACGCTCGTAAGGGACCGGGTAGTTCTAGTGTCGAGTTTAAGACTCGACACCCCTCCCCTCCCACTCCTCTCTCGGCTCCCTCGACGGCAATCCCGGCGGGCGGCCACCGGGGTGTGGATCCGCCTCCGCCGCCCGGCCACCGAGGCGTGGATCTGCCTCCGCCACGCGCGTCTCCCCGCGCCGCCGCCGCCGAGCCAGCCTTCCTTGCCGCGCGCCTCCTCCCGCTTCCACGCGCGAGGGCTGCGGCCCGTGCTCCTCCCGCTTCCCTACGCCGCCGCCGGGACCTGCCTCGCCTGCCGCGGGTCGTTGGGGATGGCGCGCGGGTGCGTGAGCCCTATGCCACGTCTCGCGCGTAGAGGGCCTCCGTACTTTCGCTGGATATTGCGGACGAGAGCCGATCCGGGATGGTACCGGATGGGGGCCGATACGCCGATGCAGCGTTTTTTTGTCTACTTGGCTCCTTCGAGTACCGGATACCGGATGCCTCCAAGTACCCGGTGCGGGTAGTCTTATATTCCCGTAATCGATTTTTTTATCGATTGATTTAGATGGGACCCACCCATATTAATTAGGCGGACAGCGGGTCTCCATTAGGCTGGGGACAGAGAAAAGACCATCCAACCATATTTCTCCACATGTGCCAGAAGTACGCATGGGAGGATGGTTTGGGAGGAGGAAAGCTGGGTCCGCCTGCAGGAGCATGCCGTGAGGCGCAAACTTGGAAACAAATAAAAATCTCCATGCAGTCCAGGACGTGCTGCTAAAATCTCGCATCATCCAGGTGGCATATAGCATTCAGTTAATTGCTTCAAACAATCATTGATACATGTGCAATAATAATTTAAGTTATTTCTTTCAATATCGGAATGTAACTGATTAAACTTACATGGGCAATATGCTGCAGCAACAATATGAAGTCATGAAGCTAATGTACAATTTTTTAAAATTATTTTTTTACTAAAAATACTTTCCCGAGTAGGGTGTGTTTGGTTGGGCATTTTCTGGCATTGGCTTTTCTAAAAAGCCAGTAGCCCAACCAAAGGGGTTGGCTGTGAACAAAAGTCAAAGCCAAAAGCAGCTTTTGCTAGTTCATTTCGAAAGCAGGTGTGGAGGTGCTTTTTCCAGCTTTGGCTTTCACAAGTTTGAAAAAATTACCTACTTATGTATATGTATGTATATATACACATATAATATATATGTTATATGACTTTTATTTATTTATATACATATATCTTATATAAATATTGTGTGTTACTTATTTATTTATATATATATCTTATATATATATATATGTTTATATATATAAGATACATGTAAATAAATAAATATATGTATATATATATATATGTTTATATGTATAAATATTTTTTATTCATATGTATATGTGTGTGTGTATATATATATATATCTATTTATTTATATACATGTATATATGTTATATTATATATATGATATAAATAAATATATAAATATAAAATGTATTATACATATATTTGTATGTATATATGTACGTATATACGATGGTATATATGATGATAAGTAGGGTCTCGCTAGTAAATTTCGAAAAGCTACAATTGTTTTACCAAACGGCTTTCGGCTTTTTCACGATCTCATAACCCACGACTACTTTTTCCACGACTCACAGACCCACGACAGCTTTTGTCACAGACCACAGCCCAACCAAACACACCCCGAGCATCACCACCGAGAGTTAGAGTCCTGGTCACTTGCACATGGACCAAACTCGGTGAGGTTCCGGTAGCGGCTTGAGGTAGAGCAGGGGCTTAGACTATCCGCACTCGTTGTACTTTATTTTTATAATTTAAAAAGAATATTTCATCCTAGTCGACAAGATTCTATCATTTATATCTAGTTTTTTTGCACCGTTCGTACTCTATATCGATTCTTTATATCAAGTATCTAATATTTTATTTAACTATCTCTAACTATCATCTCTTTTCATCTCTCCTCATATTTTCTTTTTCTTTTCTTTTTTTCATATCTTTCCTTTAACAATAGTTTAAAATTCCAATTTTTTAATTAAACAATAAAAGTTTTTCTTTTTCTCTATTTCCTCTTTTTTTTCTCCTTTTTCTTTTCCCTTCTTCTCCCTTCCCTCTCCCTATCTCCTCCTTCTCTCGTCGCCAACCCCACGCCTCTGCTCCTCCCTCGTGCCGCCGTTGCCGCGCGTCTCCTCCGCCGCGTCCGCTACGCCGCGCCACCGCCTAGCCGGCCTCCCCCACACTTGCTGCCGTCGGGCCCGCCTCCTACCCCGCGCGCTACCTCTCCCTCTCTCTCTCTCTCTACTTCTCTCCCCACACCGCGTCCCGACACGCACTGCTCGCACAGCTCCGCCCACCGCCTCCGGCCTCACCCCACCGCCTCCCGGCCTCCCGGATCATGCCTATGCCGCGCAAGCCACCATCGCGCTCCTCCTCCTGCTTCCCCACGTGTCGCCACCACCGGGCCTCCGCTCCACCGTGCATGTGCCCATCCACCTCTTCCCCACGCACCTGCCGCTACCGGATCCCGCCTCCACCACGCATGGCGGCCGCCAAATCCCGGCCCCACCGCGCGCGGTGCCGCCTCCCGCAGCTTCCCGTCGCTCCACCTCCTCCCTCTCCGCCCGGTCTACGCCGCGCCTCTCCACCTCCTCCTCCGTGCACGCGCCGCCGTCGGGCCCTCCTCCCCCGCCTCGCCTTTCTCTCCCTTCTCCGACGGCGGCGGTTGCTCCCCGCACGGCGGCGACCTTGGCGTGCTCGAGCGGTTTGTGTAGCGAAGCCTCGCCGCATTCCATCCGGACTCACCCCGCCTCTCCCTCCCCTTCTCCGCCTTCTTCCTCCGCTCGACCGAGGCATCGATCGGTGCCGATGATAGGTGCGGTTGGGGATGGCGCGCGGGTGCACGGTTCCCACGTCATGTTTGCGTATAGCGCGCCACACTACACACCTTGCATTTGGCATGCGGGAGGCGGTGCGGGATTGAGCCGTCCCACATAGCATACCCCGGTGCGGGAGAAAAACGCCATCTCGATGCTTGGAGGATGGGATACCGCATGCCGGTATGGATAGTCTTAGGGTTGAGCAATGACGGAGCCGGAACATGCCCAACCCATTACTTGCATTCTTGTGTCTACGGAAGGCGCTCGTGGAAGCAAGATTATTCTTAATTCTGCTAGCTGCATCTTGCTTCCAACTAAGGATGTGTTTGACGAGCTTATGCTTATGTAGCTTATTGCTTATGATTCAGCTTATCCGTCAAAATTGGTTATGTAGCTTATCTAGCTTATTGTTGCATAAGTAGTCAAATCGTTTGGCAAAATAGCTTATCAAAACAGCTTATGAGGTGAAATGAGTGCATAAGCTGGAAAAGCAAGATTTTGGTTGCTTTGCCTCTCTAGTATAAAAGGAAAAGCTGCTTATAGTTTGTTTGGTAATAAGCTGCTTATGACTTCAACCTGTTTGGTACAGCTTATGGCTTATGGTACCATAAGCTGCCTCATAAGCTGGTCTATAAGCTGTACCAAACACACCCTAATTAGTCATCTGTCGTGGCCCTTTACATGTGCCCCGGAAAATCTGATTCAATAAATTCAATTTATATTTTTCTTCCTAAGAACTGAAGATAATGAGTATTGTTTTTGTTACGTCCATATTGTAGCAAAGCAGCAGTGAAGCAAATAATTAGAAAATGCATCAGAGTTATTTTATTTGCCTGACTGCTACGGCAGAAGTAGGATATAGTGGACCATGGAGGTAGAAACAGTAGCGTGTTGCTA
This sequence comes from Chloris gayana, assembly GCA_031894775.1. Lineage (NCBI taxonomy): Eukaryota > Viridiplantae > Streptophyta > Magnoliopsida > Poales > Poaceae > Chloris > Chloris gayana. Next base: position 622,576 of record JAUNZO010005196.1, read on the forward strand.
AATTACATGTCCAATGAAAAAAAAAGTGGAAAACTTTAAGTTCTCACTCTGGTGGCAATTAGAAATGCACTATTTACAAGATTTAATAGAATATTCTGAATTATCTTTCAAAAGGAACATTGTTTTTATGATAAACCGAGAATTGTTGTTTATCTGGTAGTGAAGGGTATTTGAAGTATTATGGCCATTTGTGGTACATCAGTTGAGTTTCTACAATAGTCTTAATTCCACTAGAAAGCATACCATGTAATTGAGATATCAAGGCAATACCATTCAAAAAAAAATTGTAGTTGATTATCTTGCCATAGCAAACTTTTGAGATGCATAAGGCCATGACATTTTCAAATTCACCCTCTTTTTAAAAAGGGAGATTGTAAAGTAAGAAAGAAAACTTATATGAATGTATTTTAGAAAGATAACTAATAACTCTCTGTCATTGGGACAAATTACTTTTGATTCTAGAGATAGGAATTACATACAATTGAGAAAGTGGTAGTCCAATTTACAAACATTGCCACAAAATGTCACTAGGTTAGGATATGTAAGAAACAAAATGAGAGAATTGTTGGATTCCTTGTTCTTCGGACACATGATTTGGAGTGCATGCAAGAATATTATTTCAGATTTTATTGAGGATGAAATTATGAGCTACTTTAATACTACGGCACGTATATACATATAAATTGTTAGCTATGGACTGCATTAAACAATTCAGAAACCTCTTCCATTGGACATTTCTGTTGGCTCATCAGATATATTCTATGTAACTTTAATCAGGTGTTTGTTGAATTGGTGTGTCAGTTATTCTCTCATATGCCTCCTGAGTCAGCTCTTAAACTGATTTTATTCAGTTATCTAATATGTAGTTTCTTTCAATTACCATTTGGGGTCGCATCATCATGTCCAACCCATTACTTGCGTTCTTGTGTCTAGCATCAACATGCCCAACCCATTACTTGCATTCTTGTGTCTAACATTGAAGCACATAATGATAGGTGTTGAAGGAGAACTCCATACACAAGACCTCATGACATGGGTGCCTACTAGGGTTTTAAAATTTGTATTCATATAACCAGATTTGTTAAGCAATTTAGGTGCACAACAAAAAAAAAAAACACTTGCTCGCAACATATTGTCCTGGTGCTAGATTTGTTTTTAGATAAATGATCGTTCTTCTATTCTTAGTATGTGAGATGTCATTGACTATCAAAGGTGCTACCATGATAACAATAATATCCAAGATAAAACTCAATGCATTTTTAAAATGATGCAAGTAATATAACTCAATTAAAAAGGGATATTTTAAGGCAAGAAAAAATAAAGAATTCATAAATGTATTGAAGAAAGATAGCTAATATCTATCAATCACTTTGTTTCTTTTTTTGTTTGTATATATGACAGGTCAAACAAACAACGATTTGACTTTTTAGGAAAAAATAACTTATATTGATTCTAGAAAAGGGGCATCACAAGTTATGGGAATGGACAATAGCCACTTCGTAGTGCTTTGTTAGAAACATAATACTCTTTACATGTTTAATACTACTTACAAAGTACTATTTCCATATGGACGATTTATGATGTATGATAAATATAAGAAAAATTTTGTTGCGATAGCTTTTGGTGTATGTATAACATGCAAATAGCTCTGTAGGATGAAATACTGTTTTGCTGATAGATTTGGCGGTACTCATTGAAAACATAATAAATAATAGAGAAATTCCATTATAACATGTGCCTAAACATTAGCACAACAGGATGTGCTATTTTCCAATCTGTACAATGGAACAACCTTCACTATACCACACAGCATGGCATTAGCGACCTATAATTGTCACGAACGGTGTCGATCGCTAAAAACTTTAGCGACGCCACTTTCAGCGACCACTTTCAGCGACCTAAAACATAGGTCGCTAAAGGTCTTTAGTGACCGACCGTGAGCTGCTAAAGGGGCTTTTAGCGACCCATCGTCAGACGCTAATACCGTGTTGTGGTATAGTGCTTGTCACCCACATTAATTTTGCATTATCTATCTTGTACTAAGTAATACCAAGCAACTCATAGTCAATGATCGAAACAACAAAAAGAAAAAAGAAAGCCAATCGCCTCTATAAAAATGAAAAGTAAGATTGCAACAATGCTAATCGATGAGGAGATGACCATGGAGCGGATATTGTTCACCGCGTGACGGAGAAGTGTAAGATCGATCTCAGTATCCTCGTTGTAGCAATCATCGGCGAGTGACGTGATAAGGTCGCGGAGTGACTCGACCCGTTCATGGACTGAGCCATCAATCGCCTGCGCAAGGACAGCTGCTTCTTCAACACGCGCAGTTAGCGATTGCAAGTAGACCCCGGAGCGGCCAACGCCCCCAATATGGGCATCGACGTTTTCCACCGGAAACAGGACGCCATCCAGGATCGCAGCGTTGTTCACCTTATCTAGGCCGACAACACGTCATCCATACATGGCCTGCACGCAGGACAGCAGATCTGACATTGAGATGGCATCACGGATGCGGAGTGAGACAATTTCAACGGTCTGGATTCCTGGGTGCTGGCACACCAAAGCCTCGAGGTCGGCCAGGGAGCCTACAGCATGAGGCATAGAAGCAGGGAATTATTGACACTGGTGGGAGAAAGGGGGATGAATTGGAAAAGGAAGCAGCCGCCAGAGCGTTGAGAACGGAAGAGCTGGTTTTGTATGAAAAGTCCCGGTCGCCGGATAAACGTCAGGTTGGACTGCTGCCAAATCACGCCGTTCGCAAGTCCAGTGGAAGGGTGCGGCCCAATCGGGAGAGACCCTAAGAGCAACTCCAGCGAGACACCCTAAATGGACCTCTCAAATTGCAATTTCGGGGCTCCCCGGTAGACTTAGGAGGTCAGTATTTTTGTTCAACTCAAGCGGTAGCCCGGTACCCTGGGCTCCTAAACAAATGGGTCCCGCACATCAGATTATGTGCCTTCTTCCTCTCCAATTGTCGCGAGCTCCCACGGTAGGCAGGGTGCAGGTCGGACCGCACCGCAAGCAGATGGTCGGATGAGGGGCCCGGGCGGGAGGCTGGGGACGGCAAGGCCGAGGTGCGCGCAGCTGCATGCGCCGGCGAGGAGCCGGCATGGCGTGAGCGTAGAGGAGCGAGGCGACGAGGGGTGGGAGGCGCCGGCCGGGAGGGAGGAGGCGGGACCGCTCCTTGCCTGCGCCCTGCCGGTGGTCGCCTGCCGACGCGCCGGCCCGAGAGGGAGGAGGCGGGGTGCACCGGCCGAGAAGAGGTGGGGGCACGGCCGCCAAGGACGGATCCAGCCCGCATCGATGGAGGCGGCGGGCGTCGGCGCGCGTCGGGCTCCGGGCGGTTGGCGGCCCGGCCGAGCGGTGGGCAACGGGCGGTGGCGGTCGGGCGACGGGCTGCGGGCACCGGGCGGGCCACGGCCGAATCAACGGAAGAAAGGAGAAGGGAAGAGAAAGAGGAAAGAGAAAAAGAAAAGAAAAAAAGAAAAAAAAATGTGAAACCCATTGGCAGCTCGAGTTTAGGAGGGAGGATGGGAAGATCCCATTTCTATCGGGTTGGAGGGCGGATTTAGGAGGGCAGCTAGTTTAGGAGCCCATATAGGATATCTCGTTGGAGTGTGTTTTTTGACCAAACTCCTAAAATTTAGGATTGGGAGACAGTTTAGAAAGATTGCTCGGAGATGTTCTAAGGTCCTGTTTGGGGGAAATCCTATGTGCGGACCAATCGATGGGAGTCCGTCGGTAGAGCGGCCCATCCGGCCCACAAGAGCGGTCCATCCGGCCCACGACTCCTCTCATCATTGTAGTCTATCAAAGAAGCACGTAGCATAGATCTTAGATCAACATTTTAGAGAATCCGTGTCACGAATACAAATCAACGTTTCGAGAAAGATGAAATCAATATTTTCAGAAAAATGTTGATATAGAATATCAACAATGTTGACACGAGCATAAATAAAATATCGATACGAGTGTATCAAAGATATTGACGAAAATTTGATTTTTAAAAATATTCATGTCGGATCTGGTTTCGTAGAATTAATTCTAAATAACACGGTGGTGCAAACGGATTCGAAAACGGAGTTACGGTTTGGAAGAAAAACGTGTTTTAAGTTTCGAAATCAATTGGTTTCTCTCTCCCTCCCAACAGCTCCAATCCCGTAGTGACACGTGGCAGCACCTATGTAGCACAGATACGGATACATGTATCGATATCGGACCGATATGAATACGACGATACGTCAGTTCTTAAAAAAGCCGATACGGATACGTTTCACGAGAAAATTTAAAATTTCCCAAATATTCAAACTCAACTCAAATTTTTGTTGCATTAGCAAGCACACAATTGTATAATTTAGAAAATGACGAACTAAAATATGTAAAAGTGATAAAAAGGTTGATAGCATGTAACTCCATGCTCAATATCTCACTCGTCCACTAGCATCATCATTGACATCAACACCATCAACTTCAACATCTCCAAAAGAGACGGCTTGTATCTCAGGTTCATCAATAGAGAGATCAGCAACTTCCGAGTCAAAGGAATCTCCTCCCACATCCCACATTCTTGTATCACCTTTCTTATATCCATCTGTGCCTTTAGAGAGCTGTCTCAAATTTGAGTGCACATAAATTAGATCTTCAGCACGTTGTGAAGTTAAAACATTAATTCCTCTTCATGTTATGGATGAAGCTATGCGTACTTCAGTTCCTCTCACAACAAGATGGGGCTGGTTGGCTAATCAATCTAATTGCCAAACTACGTAACATAGGAACAGATCTGTCCATGATTTGTCCACCAAGTCATTGGATCACAAAGCCATCTATCACGAATGGAATCATGATCATTGAATTCTTCGAACAAGTTGAGAATCTTGCATATGCTTGTTTTACTTTTGTTAATTCTTCTTGTACAGGAAAGAACTTCTTGAAACAATCCATTCTCATTTTTGATATGTCATTGTCCTTGTGAGGAGGTACACGACCAGAACTTCCATCAATCCAATCTTTCCTATAGGATCTACAAAAAAGGTCATTTGAGTATAAGTAAATAGAAGAAGGCAACAAGTAAAAAGCAAAGATAAACTAGGTAATCATATTTAACCTTGGATTCAGCAAATCTGTCAAACAATACGAGTGGATTATTGCCTTTTATCGGTTTTTATGCCCACTCCGAGAACTTCACCATTGTGCAAAAATTGCATCTCCATCGAACATTGCCTCCGCCAGCTTGTTGGCCTTTCTAAAATTGTCACAAAATCTCACAATGGAGCCTTAGGATCGGTGATTGTTGGAGCAACAACATTAATAGAGCTAATATTTGCCATCTCAATTGCTGAGTTGCAATTTGCAAGGCGCACCGAACCGAATGGCGGTGATTGGTGGCGAGATAGCGTTAATGACGAGCGTGTTACGTCGAGCAAGATCGTCTTCCGGTGTGTGGCTTCGGAGTCGGAGCGGAGGTGTCAAAGTCCGGCCAGCGGCGGCATCCGCCGTCTTCCGGCTGCGGCGTAGTCGAGGTCGTCGAGGCCTACCCTCAAGGACGGTGGCGGCGAGGAAATAGACAAGGAGTCACGAATAAGGAGTAGCTTAGGTCACGTGTGTTCGGCTGATGGTGGTTTGAGCTATCTTAATTGGGCTGTTTTGGTCGTTGGGCCATATCTAATGTTGAGCCGGGACGTATCAATGATGTGTCCGAAATTTGTTTTTTTAAGGAAAAAGTCCAATTTAAGCTAAAAAAAATGAAAAAGTCCAATTTACCTCCCTCAACTTTCACGATTGGCGCACTATTGCTCCCTCAACTCTAAAACCGGATATCTATGGTCCCTCAACTATCAAAACCGTTCGTTTTACCTCCCTGTCCGGTTTTTAAAGAGGTTTTAGCCGACGTGGCTGGTGGACCCACGTGTCGTGGCGCCACGTCGGCACTCCTAGCCCCACCGAAGACGCCAACACACACTGAGAGAGACGGAGGAGTCGTTGGTGGGGCCCACAACGACCGACGTGGCGTCCTAACATGTGGGTCCCACCAGCTACGTCGGCTAAAACCGCTCTAAAAATCGGGCGAGGAGGTAAAACGAACGGTTTTGATAGTTGAGGGACCATAGATACTCTGTTTTAGAGTTGAGGAAGCAAGTGCGCCAACCATAAAAGTTGAGAGATGATGCAAATAGGATTTTTTCCTTTTTTTACGGTACGACACTTTTTGACATATCGGTGCAGCGCAGGACAACACTAGGCACCCTTCTCTTCTCCACCCGTCTAAATCTATAGCATTTATCTAGTTTACACGAATCTCAAACATTAATGTATAAAAAACTCCCTTCAGCTTATATGCATAGGACTTCGACTTATGTACATATAGGAAGTCCCTGTTTGCCGCCGCCGCGACCGAGGGAGAGAAGCACCACGCCGCCGCCACCGCGGGAGCGGAGCTGCTGCCGTTCAGACGACGACCACCGTTCAAGTGAAGCTCTGCGCCTCCGTCCTCAACCCGCGACACATCGTCCCGACTTCACGCTATCCGACGCCGAAGGAGAGAACCACTGCACTGCCACCACTGCGGGAGGGAAGTTCCGCGCGCTCGCACCGTGACAATCGCGGAAGTGTAGGTCCGAGCCGTTGTCCTGCACCCGCGGCACGACCTACCGCGCCACCTCCGTTCACCTTCACCTCCGAGCATTCCTCGACCTCCACCGTCCCCGGCTGCTAGATCTAGGTGCTGACTTGTTACTAGTATCCTGCTATGAAATTTTGGGAGAAATTGGCATGTGGCATGTGGCATGTGGAATTAATCCGTTGGGAGGATCTGTGTGATCAGAGAGCGTTATACAAATCGAGAGAAGGATGGGAGAATAAACCGATAGGTTTAATTTACTTCTCCTGATTCCTGAAACCGTAGCTAGTTCAAATTTGTTCCAGATCATCTACCAAAGGAATTGTTTTGTTGGTATTTTCTCTTTTTCAATTTTTTCTGTAGTTGAAGTATTGTCACCGCTGTCTGTAGTCTTTTGCATATTGATCTTACAGTATGGTGTCCACTTTTTTCCGACTGCCATGAGACTGAGTCTTCTACATTTGATATTCGAATGCCGAGATTTCTCGTATCAGTATGTAGAGCTGCTGTAGTTTCGTGTCCTTCTGAAGCATAAAGGAACTTAATTCGACTTTAACTTCTCCATTTTCTGTAATGTAAATAAAGATCTGAATATCTGACAGCCAAAGGTTTATTTGAAATCCAGTTGTCTATCCAAAACTGTATCGTGTTCCCCTTCCATGTTTCCATCTGCATTCTGCTTGCACTATCTGTTAGTGATAAGATTTCTGTCGAGTTTGGTGAGTCACATCGCCTTTGCATGATCTATAAGATAGTTCAGGCCTTAAGTATTTTGCTTGCACTATCTTCTTCCAAATAGTTGAATTAGTCCGAGAGATTCAGTATTTTTCTTTCCTTTTCTCAGACCACATAAAAGTGATTGAATTAGTCCAAGTGAGTTTCTTAGTATTACCTGTAGTTGTCATGTTAGTATTACCTGCTTTAGCAATTGTTTTTGGTTCAGTATTATTTACCAGTTCCTTTACCATTTGTTTCTGGTTCAGTCAGCTGTAGTTGCTCCCAATAGTTGCAGTTTCTGATTTTATTTTTGATTACTGATGTTGGTTCCTGTCATCATCTAGATACCACTTCCTTTTGTATTATTTGTTTTTTCTAGAAAGAATGAATGTCCAGTGGCCTGATATCTTGACATAAGGATCCTAATGTTTATTCCCATGAGTGGACCGGATCAGTTTTTGATTGTCAGTGAATAATTACAGCTTGATGGTTACAGTTTTGATTGTCAATGAATAGTTTGTTGCTTAAAATAACTGAATATTTTCTATGATAATTTACTCCTCTATGTGGCAGGCTCACCCCATGTAGACACGGTGGCCACGTCATCACAGTTGGTTTCCATAGTCCGATTTACATTGCTGATAAGTTCACTGCTCTGTGTGTGTGTGTTCTTTTTTGTCTAGGTGAGTTTACATCGTCCGGTTTGCTAAAAACCAGACCAACAAGTTTTGTTGGCCCAAACCGGTAAACCGGAAAATACAAACAACAACACACAGAACCATTATTCGCATCGGACAAAGGCAGCGAACCCAAAACCCTGCCCTTGCGATGGCGGCGGAGAATGGCGGTGGCTCCAGACGGGTCTGCCCGAACTTGCTAATGACGGGAACGCCAGGCACGGGGAAGACAACTACGTGCTCCCTCCTCGCCGAATCCGCCAGCCTCAACCACGTCAACATCGGCGATCTCGTCCGCGATAAAAGCCTCCACGACGGCTGGGATGAGGACCTCCAGTGCCACGTCATCAACGAGGACCTGGTATGCCTCTGCCTCAGTCACACTCTCTCCTCCTCAAGTTCTGGATTCATCTACTCGTCGTATCAAGCGCACCAGGCAAATAGTTCCATCATTTACTGTAGATTCGGTATATGGCGTGACCTTGTTGGTTTGGATTTGAGACGTAGATGAAGTTTCTGATTTCTTATGTTTTCACTAGAAGTGGATTGTTTTAGTCTTAGCAACAGATTGTCATCCATTGGATTAACTAATGAATTTGCAACAAAGGTCCATGGATGTGATCGCTGTAGAAATGGATGTTTGTCTATTTGCTGATTGATGGCAGTATTCTGGAACAAGTTACAATACACCAGTGCCATCAATTCTCTTGCTGGATTGTACTTGCATCCTATCTCTTCAACAATAGTCACTCAGCACTGGAGTCCTTTGTTTTAAGATTTATACTTCATCTATAGTTCTAACTTGTAGCTAGTAACAATTATGTCAGGTAGATGATTGGTTTACATGCTTCTTCATATTGCACTTTTTAAGTATTACTTATTTATAAGGTTGTAGTAAAATTCAAAGATGATAGCTTTGTATTTGACCAATTGAATCTGTAACAAAGCGCTCTGTTTGCTGATGGTTGTTGCAGACCTGGGATGTCTGTCCATAGCTTGACTTCTGCTATTGAGGAAGGAAAATATATGTTCCTCGCTGATGGTTAGTGAACTAAGTCTCCTTCCTCGGACTAGTCATTTGCTTTATGGACCTACATCCCAGCTCTACAGCAATCGTCACCCGGCACTTGAACGCATTTGTGTAGTATCTTAATGATTTGATTAATCTTAGTGCTAGTTTAAATGTGTGCCTGATAACCACTGTAACACAGATCATTAGTTTACTGAGCTATTTTCCACCATGGATATGATATGAATGATATATTTGTACATAAATATTTTTGTTGTTTTTTTTATTGCCATATTTCTGTCACGGACGGCAGATGGTACGATGCCATCATTTACTGCAATATGATTCATTTGTAATATTATTGGATCAGTACATTATGCATCATATTGCTGCTTATTTTGGTCTTTTTAATTATGTGCTAGTGTCTGCATCCAATGCTGGATCTATTGTCACTGGAGTATCATGCTGCAAAGTAGCTTTTGTGTAAAGTTGGCCTGCAAATAATTGGTACAGACTACAACTGAAATGATCAAAACTTATTTTTGGAGAAAATAGGCTCTGGCCCTTCTGCTCTGTTTTTTACATGATTTTCAATTTTCTAAACTCATTCTGTTTAGAGAGAATTCATAACCAGTGACAGTGACGCAATGATATTGAGCATTCCAATAAATCCCCCGGGTCCTTTACAGAAGAGTTTAGAACTTTAGATTATGAATGGTGACAAAGAAAGAAATGATTTTATTCTTTGCTGGAATTTTTAGATGAGCCATTGTGGTGTGCTTATTTGCTCTTTTCTGGTAGATGGTTTGACTCATAGATTGTGGCATTACAAATACGAAGATAATTAGCGCTAAAATTTTTGTGATACATCAAATTGTGTCTGCCTTTCTTTTCTTAGTAAAAAGAAATTAGCAGATAATTTCAATATTCTTTTCATTTGGCTTGCTTAGTTTTTTAATATATAAATAGTCAGTTTCAGTACAATATTTCCCTGGTCTTGAAGTTGCTGATGTTCAGTGGGAGGCTACTTGCCAATAATATGATATCTGCTGTTTAGCTATGCACTTAGTATTCACTACTTTTTATTGCAGGTCTGTGATGAGCTTGAGGACATGAACGTTGGTTTGACGTAGTTGTACACTTGTACTCCAGACTGACAACTCAATTTTGCATGACCGCCTAACAAGCAGGTAATCCTAGTGGGAGTTTAAGCAGCCACCCATTCGGAACTACTGATCTGCTGTCCTTACAATTGCTGGTTGAATTTTATTTGCAGAGGCTATATAGGTGCCAAGCTCACAAACAACATAGAGTGAGATATTTCAAGTCCTCTTGGAGGAGGCATGGGAGAGCTACAAAGAGGAGATAGTGATGCCCTTGCGAAGTGACAACGTCGAGGATATTGGCAGGAACGTGGGTACATTGATAGAATGGACAAACAACTGGGGACCATACCAATGACGCGACAATGTTTTGCATGTTGTGTGTATCTGTGTTTCAGATTATGTGTGCAGTTTTTTTCTTTTTACCTATGGCTATCCTGGATCTTCATAGCACAGGATTTTACTATAGCATAATATTGTTGTGATATCTGCAGTTTCTGTGTGGAGATGCATCAAACAATCGACATGCATAAAAAGAATGTAGGCGTCATAAAAAATCCTATGTAAAAAGCTGATGTCATACCAACTCATTTGTAGTAGTGTTTGGCCTTCATGTAGAACTTTTGATTGTTCAGTAGGATCTGTAACCGAAACAAGCTTGTCACCACGTAAAGAAAATGACAAAAAAATATATAAATAAATGTCTTGCATACATGTAGGATATAAGTCATGCCTTCAACTGAAGAAAATGTTATAAATGGTAAACCACAACTTAGGTTCATGAATTCTCATGTGGAACAACTTAATTTAATGCGTCATCAGTTTGTCGAGCCCACTGGTCTTCATATTCTTTTTTTATTCCGTTCAATAGTATTAATAAGAACATTTTCATATATTTAGGTACTGACGTTGCAAATGGTCAAATGGATGCGGCTCCAAGAAAATCATGACAGGACATTGTATATAGTAAGCATTTACAAAGTTCTATCGAGTTTGAATATAATTACCGTGTACACGCTAGATGAATCCAAAACACAAAGTGTTCCGCATTTAGCATGCATGCACCCGTTAATGCGACTTTATATGTACCAAGACTAAGTCCTCAGATTATGTTTGGCATTATTTATGCAAGGAGAATGTATACTGCAGTAATGCAGTTGTTCACACTTAATTCATAAGTTTTTTTATGTATTGTTTTTTAGAACCTTGTGATAGAGGGCTGAACTTACTATTGTAACTGTAAAATGGAAAATATAGTTGGCTCACGACCTAGAGATTTCAGCAAAGGCAACTGATTTGTCCCGCTGGACTTAATTATTTCGTGTGCACCATTTAGTGTCATGTCAGTACAGACACAGAAATGCACAAATCCATATGTTTTTTTTAAGGTTGTACCCACATTTAAATATCAAAGAAACTAGAGTACATGAAGGGAGACTCTCCCTTGATTACAGACCTAGAACATCTGAGCTGCAAAGCAGAATACAACAGACCTAATGACATTTGCGCTAAGATTTGCCAATACTGACCCCTTGAAGAAGCCACAACAAGGCAACAACGATGAAAGGATGGATTGCACACTACACGGATTGAGAGAACACCCCGCCGGGGACTCTCGATGACACCGGATTGAGAGACCAACGTACAACCGCGGCGTTGACATCTTACAGTGACCTTTGTTGTGCTCTCCGTTTGACCTGCCGGTGGTCCCTTTGACTGTATTCACGGACTTTGCACTTGAGGTTGCAAAGCCTGAAGCCGTAGATCTCGTAGATGCTTCAGTGGCCTTAGCGAATCATGTGTGTTAGAAAACACCTCATTGTTGAATTTGAGGAGCTTAGGTGGAACTCAACCCGAACGATAGAGGTGTTATGAGAGAAGAAGTTCCTTCCAAAATTAAAGATTATCCAATTTAAGATTACCGTTACCTTGCTTAGGAGGCGCACTTGAGTACTGGGTGCAGTTAGAGAAGTAGTGGGAGCTTCAAGTCTATCCTTCCCAGGGTCTGCACACGGGAGCGCAGATCCGGACGCCCAACAATTATCGGAGGCCAAGGGGGCGGCCTTGATGGCTCCATGGACGACCCCGTCACCTAGAAGGGGTAACACGAGAGAGAGGGGGAGGTCTCCCTCTCACTACTACAGAAAGAGCCAGCAATATCAGGGGGCATTTTCCAGCAATAGCGGGCACACAGAAAAATGCTATTGCTGGGTGCCATCGCCGACGCCATCGGGGTGTAACGCTATTACGAGAGACCCCTGCAATAGCGGGCGCAGGTGACGTCATCAGCCGCAACGCTATTACAGATGGGGGTCACACGAGTAATAGCGGCCGCCGGTGACGTCACCCGTCGTCCGCTATTACTGGGTGAGCCGATAATAGCGGGCACCCAATGACGTCACTAGAGGCCGCTATTATCGGGATAGCCAGCAATAGCGGTCGTCGGTGATGTCACCTCGACCGTTATTACGGGGTTCCTGTAATATCGTCTCCTTGGTGACGTCATCGGGCCCGCTATTGAAGGCAACGAGTGTATAAATTCGTCCCCTTCCTCCCGACGGAAGCTCTGTTTCGCGAGCTCATGGGCGAGCTGTCCGTACGGAGGGCGGAAAAAGCCAAAAAAGAAGGGGGAAGGTTTTGAACCTGTTTTTTGGAGGGATATTGTCCTAGGAGGTAAATCCATACCGTTCCATTTATTTTTTTTGTGTTTAACCATAGTTTTAATCTCTTTTTTTATGGTTACTTTTCCTAGGGTTTGGATCTATTTTTTATAAATGGCATGGTTAGTGCTCCTCATGTATATCATAGGGTGTTTAGTACTTAAACTTATCCTCTCCATACAATATGTAGGCTTTTATATGTAGGGATCTAGTTTTAGATCTAGACCTAGTTTGGGATTTATGTTTTATTCATAAATCTTTTTTAACAATAATTTATGTAGAGATTTTATTATTAACTTATAAATCACACGTAACTATAGTATGTAATATTCTTGTGTAACTACTTTTGCTTTTTAGCATATAATTCCATTTTGACTTAGTTTTTAATTATTATTCATTTCTTTATTTACGATACGTGTGTATAGAAAGATGGAAGATCGATCTTGAATGTACACTGGTGGGGGTGGTGATGTCTGTTGTATATTTTCAAAAGGTCACGGGTTTATATATCTTGGATGTACACTGGTGGGGGTGGAAGATCGATCTTGGATGTACATTGGTGGGGGTGGAAGATCGATCTTGGATGTACACGCAAGAAGAAGGGGTACACAATATATCTATTGTCCTTGTACCCGTTGCAAGAACATGTTTATGTTTGAGACACCTGAGACTATTCGTGAGCACTTGTTGGAGAAAGGATTTATCAAGGACTACTATATCTAGATAAAACACGGCGAAATAGGACCTCATGCACAAGGTGACCACGTTGAAGAGGTCATAAGAGCAAGAGCTCACCACGACGAGCGTAGGGTGAGGGCTGAAAGTAGCACGAGAATATGCAACGACATCGGGTCACACGGATGGTCCGAACTTGCCAATGAAAGCGAGGACTTTGACGGCGGTCTCGATATGGAAGAATTGTTGATGCACATTAACAACGAGAACCTGGTCCAAAAGAAAAGACGAGCTTTGGATAACTTGGATGCATTGGAGAAGGCGTCAAAGGAGTTTCTGTACAAGGAATCCAAGGGGTGTCATAAGGATTGCACGGTCTTGCAGACAGTGCTAGAGCTTGTCACACTTAAGGCTAAGAATGGGTGGTCGGACACAAGTTTCAACCAACTTTTAGAGCTGTTAGCCAAAATTTTACCAAAACCAAACTCTTTGCCCACCAACACATACAATGCAAAGAAAGTATTGGCACCGTTGACCCTAGGCGTACGGAAAATACACGCTTGTCCAAACCACTCGTATATTGTACCATAAAGAGCATGTCAATAAGACTAGATGTCCAACGTGCAACGTCCGTCGATATAAAACTAATGATGGAACCGATGATACGGACATCATGGATAAGTCCGAAGTAGAAAGAAAGCTGGCGGAAGAGGAAGAAAACCAATACCGATCGTGTTCCTCATGATGTGCAAGAAGATGTGGTTGATGAAAGAAAAGTGCCAGCCCTTGTGATGTGGTACCTTCCGATAATCGATCGCTTGAAGCGTCTTTTTGCCAACGATACGGACGCTAAACTCATGACATGGCACGATGATGTTGACGGGAGCAAGAAGGATGGGATGATTCGTCACCTCGCTGACGCTCGACGGTGGAAGAACTTCGACATTAACCATCCCGATTTTGCGTCGAAAAAGAGGAATCTAAGAACGGTCTTAAGTACGGATGGAATGAATCCTTTCGGAGAGATGACAAACCCGCACGAGTACTTGGCCGGTGATTTGTTGCTTCTACAATATTCCTTCATGGTTGTGCCACAAGGGGAAGTACCTTCTACTAACTACACCGATTTCCGGTTCGAAACAAACTGGAATTGATATTGATGTCTTTCTTGAACCAACGATGGAAGACAAGAAGCTATTGTGGGAACAAGGGGTGAAGGTTTATGATGCGTACGAGACGAGGAAGAGTTCGCCTCGCACGCCATCTTTCTTTGCACCGTCGGTGATAACCCGGCACGCTCGAGTCTCAATGGGCAGATCAAATGGAAGACGAGCATGTTCAACGTGTGTGGACCAGATCGCATCGTTGTACCTTCCTTTCTCACGTAAGTTGGTGTATGTAAAACATCGAAGATGATTAGCAAAAAGGCACCAATATCGTCAAAAGACAGATGAATTTGATGGAACAGTTGAGACAGAGTTGACTCCTAAACTTCGAGACGGTCAATTTGTTTTCGAAATGGTGAGAAATATCAAATATAATATATGTGGGCCATGACTTAATTAAGATTGTTGGTTATTCTAATTAAAAAATTATTACGTAATTTAAATTTTTTTATCCACTTTTATTCATATTAATATAATATTTTATTTAATCTTCTCATTATATTGATATGCATATAATCATATTTTTATTATTTTTTAATTTATTTTCTTACTATGTGTTCCTTATTAATTTTCTTTTTAATTATGTATTTTATTTAGTCTTATCATTATTCGGAAATTAAAAAAAATGGTATTTGTGACATATCATGGAATTTTAATTAAATGCAATTTGTATTTTATTATCCACTTTATTGATATATTCATATAATATATGTGGGCCATGACTTAATTAAGATTGTTGGTTATTCTAATTAAAAAATTATTACGTAATTTAAATTTTTTATCCACTTTTATTCATATTAATATAATATTTTATTTAATCTTCTCATTATATTGATATGCATATAATCATATTTTTATTATTTTTTAATTTATTTCCTTACTATGTGTTCCTTATTATATTTTCTTTTTAGTTATATATTTTATTTAATCTTCTCATTATATTGATATACATATAACCACATTTTTATTGTATTTTTTATTTATTTTCTTACTATGTGTTCCTTATTAATTTTTCTTATTATTTATATATTTTATCCTTATTAATTTTTCTTATTATTTATATATTTTATTTAATCTTCTCATCATTCGAAAATTAAAAAAAATTTGGTACCAAGCCCATAACTCGGCTCAAACTGGTTCATAAGTGGCCCAACTTCACGGGCGGAGGACCAACAAAGCCCATCAAATCAAACAGGCCACAAATAGCAGCCCAACAAGTTTCGGAGGAGATCGATTGGGCTGGCGCGGCGCCCCGATAAATAGGGCGACGCGTCGCTGTATGGGCGATGTGGTACTAAACCACATCCGCTCGGCGAGTACGACTTTGTAATAGCGAGCGGCTGACGTCGAGCACCCGCTATTACGAGCTGGTCCGACCTAACTAAACTAAATTAATTCTGAGTTATTTAAAATAAATTAAAAAATCAAAATAATTTAAAAATAAACAAAAAAATAATTCAGAAAAAATGAAAACAATTCAGAATAATAAAAATAAATGAAAACAACTCAGAATAATAAAAAATAAATCAAAATAAATGAAAATAATTCAGAATAATTCAAATAAATGAAAATAATTAATAATAAACTAATTGAATTCAAAAGGCCCAAAAAAATAATAAAGTAGTTAAAAATAATTAAAATAATAAAAAGTAAAAAGTAAAAAAACTAAAATCTTGAAAATTAAAATTTAAAAATAATTTAATTTTTTTAAATATTTTGATTCATAATAACTCAAATGAATTCATAATAACTCAAATGAATTCCAAAACCACTGGCCCCTAGTTCAATGACACGTGGGCCCCACATGTTGGCAATAGTTTGTCTTAGTTCATGTAGCTCTGTTTGGATATTTCATATACAATTAAGTTGTGATCAGCTTGTGATAATAACTTGTAATAGAATTTAGGATAATGTGACTTCAGAGAAGAATAGTAGACATCGATTTTTACCTTAAAAATCTACACACGAATCAAACTTGAGATGATCTGTCTCGTCACCGCTTAACCAATATCACTCAAGTGCTTAACCAATATGGTGACACCTAAGCCATCATCTAAAAAGACCATTATCGAGAGAACCCCAAACTCTGAAATGAGGATAGCATGGGTTAGATTGCAGAGATAAATTAAAAAAAAAACTATGTTTGTCGCAAATGATTGTCACCTTGTTTAGCCAATTCTGAAAATTAGCAAATGACTGTTTTTTACCCTCGGTCATTTCTGTTGATCGATGATTGATGATATATTGATGTAATCTAGGCAGTAAGAATATATTATACTAGAAAATGAAATCTTGACCTGGCTATATTATTTGGTGTTCGATTGACCCGGCTATATATATCTGTCTTGTCACTCGTTTAGCCAATTCTGAAAATTGGGAATGACTCTCCGATTATAACGGATCGATGTTCGAGTCTCATATGATAGATGTGCTTTTGTTCAGATTATGATGTGCAATGTACCTATGTTGCACCTATTCATAAGCCCTCAATTTCCTCTCTTTTTTCCTCTTCCTCTCTTTCATGGCTAGACCACTTTTCTAAAATAAAAACTATTTTCTCTTCTCTACTCTCTTCTCTTTTTTCCCCTTTCTTTCCTCTCTTTTCTCCTCTATTTCCTCTCTTTTCTCCTCTCTTCCTCTCTTTCATGGCTAGACCACCTTTTTAAAATAAAAACTATTTTCTCTTCTCTACTCTCTTCTCTTTTCTCCTCTATTTTCTCTCTTTTCTCTCTTTTATTCTATCTTTACTCTCTCTCTGTCTCTCTCCTTGGTCTAGCCATGCTCGATGATGAAAGCGGGCAAAGTGAGATGAGCGTGGCAGCATGGACCGCATCCTCGGATGTTGGAAACAAGTTGCCATACGAGTCGATGAACTTAATGATAGCGTTGGATGGCCAATAATTCGGTAACCCGCACCGAGAGCATCTTTCCGGCAGATGATGACTTTTAATAGGAGACGAGGTAGATGGGGTGGAAGAATGTAGAATGTAGGGTGTGTTTCATTAGGAAGGTTGGTACAATAAAATGCAAAACATACCACAACTCGTACGACCTGGGGTAGACATGGTCGGATGCTTGGGTTTTCTCCGGATTATCTTTATGATGTGTATGGCACATTATATTTCATTTTCCGGAGGATACCCAAGTATCCTGACCTATCTATCCCGAGGTCGTATAAATTGTGGTATGCATTGCATAGTGTGCACCTGCCTTTCTTATGAAACTGTTCTACATTGTATATCCTTCTATCTCGTCTACCTCCTCTACTATATGATTCCGATGCTATCCCTTCTTTCTTTTTTTTTTTCTTTTAATCGTCTCTGCCAATAATTGATGGCCTTTTTAACTAGTGAGAGCCATTAATTGATGGCCTTTTTAAACACTTTTGTAGTGATATTCTTACGTGTTATCAACGTAAAGAAGCTTAACAATATATTTTTTTATTTTAGCAAGCTTAACAATGGATCAAGGCAAAGAAGCTGAACCTGTTCGAGCCCCGTGTCGGCGCATGAATCGAGAGAATGGTTCCGATAATTCAACATCGTTTGAGGAACCTTCTCCTCTCAAGATTCCTTGCGGTAAAACGGCAACGGGTTGAGCAACCTGACCCGATTACAACCCAAACGATGACGTAGATGATGAGGTATCGCATCGTCAAAATCATATTTCATGGACAATAATTATTGTTTAATTAAAACGTCCTCTAACTATATTTTCAATAGGATGTTGAAACACGTCGTAGTGCTCGACGCTTATTTCTTGAAGATGCTCCTCCCACATCGTCGGAGGCCGCTGCTGCAACGGCGTCCACCGTAGAAAGACGGAACAAAGGACAAAGAAATACAAACAAGCTGCATACTGCCGTTCAAGCTGTTACGGCAATAGACAAGGATGGGGCTCCGGTTGAGCCTCAAGGCGTCAACGCAAACTAGCGCAATGATTGCGGTGTATTAGTCCGAACCGCAATCAACATTAAGTACGACAGCTGGCTTGACGTGCCAACCTGTGAAAAGGACACATTATGGGAGAACTTGAGTAGAACCTACATTTTTCCACCCGAAGGACATTCAGGACAACCCTTAATACGAAGTTTGTCCGGAAGGGTCTCACACCGTTCCGGAAGTACGGTTTTATCACGCCTAATGATTGGAACTCGTTCGTCGAGAAAGTCTCCTCCGACGATGATAAAAAGAAGAGCGAGATTTTCCAAAGCTTGAGTAGAAAGAACAAGTTGCGTCCTAATCTGGGACCAGGAGGATACAAGGCTAAAGTGAAGAAATGGAGGAGTATGGAAGAACAACGCCGACAAGCTGGAATCCCAGCACCCGTTAGAAGGATGCGGTGAACGAACCCGAAATTGGGTGCTTGGGCATTCAAAGTCCACTCGCTGATGGGCAGTCGGTGCCGAAAAGCTCAGGGTTACCGAAGTCTTGCAAAAAGCAAAGCAAGTAGCCGCCCAACGAAGGAAGGTACTATCAATCCACGGACGGATGAGTTGATTGTTGCCATCGGGATCGATGAACATCGGGGTCGTACAAGTGATTGAAAGAAGTGTCGTCTGCTGCCACGAGTGAAGAATGTAGTAGGTGTGGGCCACGAGAGCAACAGGGTATCGATCATAAATGGTGGGTAAAAAACTTCTACGAATTCATGAAGAATAATCCTCAAGTTGTCATGCAACCTATCGTGGTACCGGAATTTCAACTCAACATTGACAATCTAAGTCCGTATGCTCGGCCTCCAAGCGATCATGGCTCGCGCTCGATGCCACCGGATACCCTGTGGATGACATCACGGAGAATACACCTTGTGAGCTGCACATGACACTCGGCAAGAGAGGGAAGACCGTCAAGGTAGCAGAGTGCATTGCGATCCCCGGACGTACATTTAACGATGTACCAATTCCGCAGGAGTGTGCTAGAGTCCAAGTTATCAAGGTTCAGGACAACTATCTTGCTTGCGACCTTGATTATCCGGAGGAGGAGGATGGTATTGAGACACTCGAGGATGCGATTAATCATATCATCCTTTGGCTTCGACGCGAGATCGTCGTTCTTCTAGCGCATTCTTCCCCTACACCTACGCCTCCTCCTACTCAAGAAGCACCGGTTGACCCCGAGATTTCTTTTGAGCCACTACCTTCACCTCGGCCTTCTCCGACGCATAAGGACTAGATCCCTCCGGAACATGGCTTCTCCACGCCGCCTCGTCCGGATGCTTGGGAATGAGGCAGCTCTCCTTCGAACAACATCGTCTCCGGCTCCAACGACACCACGTGACAAAGGGGCTAGGGCGATTCGTAGCTCGTCCACCCCGCCTAATAACGATGAACCTTTGATCGAGCCTGTTCCACCTCCGCCTCCGAGGAAGGAGTTATCTAGCGCGGAAATAAGTAAGTACACTTTTGTAGTACTTATGAATTCATGACTATGCATATAGTTACCGATATATTAACGTGTAACATCCTGGCCCAGGGCTTAATAGGATTGATGGAATACTCATGTCAACAAGTTGCAACTTCTTTTCCGGAAGCTTATCTCTAAAGAACTCTAAGGTTAAGCGTGCTTGGCTCTGGAGCAATTTAGGGATGGGTGACCGACCAGGAAGTGATTCCCGGTGTGCACGAGTGAGGACAAAGTGCGCAGAAAAGACTAGTGTTGGTCTGTGGGGAAATCTTGAGAGCCTATTAAGCTGCCAGTGTAAGCGGGCCCGGTCCGGAGTGGCGGGACGTTACGGATGGTATCGAGCCGACTCTCGCGGTTCCATGGGCGCATGTGTTGCACGTGTGCGAGCATGGTGTGCATGGCTGGTGTGGGCCCGGAGTGATCACATAGCATGGCACATGCGCTAGCAGATGGACACATGGACGTGGCCAAGAGAGGAAGTTCCTGGCCTAGGGTTGACCGACGAGGACGTCGGTCTTCTAAGGGGTGAGTGTGTAACATCCTGGCCCGGGGCTTAATAGGATTGATAGAATACTCATGTCAACAAGTTGCAACTTCTTTTCCGGAAGCTTATCTCTAAAGAACTCTAAGGTTAAGCGTGCTTGGGCTGGAGCAATTTAGGGATGGGTGACCGACCGGAAAGTGATTCCCGGTGTGCACGAGTGAGGACAAAGTGCGTAGAAAAGACTAGTGTTGGTCCGTGGGGAAATCTTGAGGGCCTATTAAGCTGCCAGTGTAAGCGGGCCCGGCCCGGAGTGGCGGGACGTTACATAACGACTTGGCATGCAGTCGCAACATGGCATAAAGGCGTGGCCGCAGCATATAGGAGCGAGAATAAGGAAGTGGTCCCACAAGGAAGTGGTCCCACATGTTCATGTTCTGCCTCCTGGCGTCCCGGAAGAAGGTAGGGATCTCACACAAGAAGACTTCCCTACCTATAAGCATGGCATGCCACTACTACCAGCAGATGTATTGAAAAAGAAGCCATGGATATTTAAGTACTTTCATCCATGGTACTTAAATGCATGTAGTAAGGGTGTCCAAGTTATCGCGGCAAGGATCCCTGGAGAGGTTTTTGGACAAGAGGGATATTTTGACTTAAATGTGCCTTTTGAGGAGATCCATGCTCTGTACCATCTCCAACGCATTGATGCCACTCTCGTTACCGTCTCGGTGCCTGTAAGTGTTTTCCACCTTTATTATATTTCCAAGCAAATGGCACATGAATTCAACCGACTACCCTTTTTCATCGCTCGAATGTGTCATCACTCCGGTGCCTCAAATGAAGTTGGATATCTAAACCAAACCGCCATTAGCCAAAGCGCTATGAATCCAAAGATTACCGATAATCATCCCTCGTTGGTCGGAAAGAAGGTGACCAAGGCTAGAAGGCAACAAGTACATGTCCAAGCGGTTAAGGATGCAAGGAGATGTATAGCACCCTACATTGGGAGACGCATGTACGAATGGAGAGAGAGACGATGCATTATGGATCCATATAACTTTGAGTAAGTTTTCGTAACCTGCTACTTCTTGTGCAAATCATTATTTCACTTAGATAATGACATAATGACATATTTTATAGTGACCATTGGATTGCTTTCATGATACATCCGAAACTCGTGGGAGTTTGGGTGTTTGACTCTTTGGATTATGATACTAAGAGGTACAAAGATTTCATGGACACCCTTAATAGGTAATTTCAGATATTCAATGAACTATCATTTTTTATAGATTGCATTATGCTTGTTGCTCATTTGCTTTTTTATATTAGTGCCTATAAATACTATCTCGAGCTTGGTGGTGATTCTCATCCGAAACGGACCAACCTTGGATACAAAACGCATTATCCGGTACTATTATCTCATATCATGGCCATTTCTTTTATTCAATTAATTAATGCCTCTATTTGTAAAGTAACTTAACCATTTCCTTTTTTTGTAAAGTGTTCAAAACAGCGTCCTGGGACCGTGACCTATGGCTACTATGTGTGCAAATACATAAGCGTCGGAAATGGGAAATATACTACATTCCCTACGGAAGAACCGGCCCCATGGAAAGATGTAAGTATTTAGTGTGTATTTTCTTGCATTAGTATATTAGTTTTATATTACTTAACAAACATGTACTAATTCCATAATTTATTTGTGGCAGCAACGCTATGAAAAGCCAAAAACAGTTTCCTACTTAGAAGAAAGCACGCTCGAGCTCATTGCAGCCAAACTCCTCCGCTTCATGATTCGTGAGTTTTGTAATGAAAGAGGCAAGTATTTTGATCCTCTAAGTGATGTTGCAATGTATGAAGACTTGTATAGCTACAGCGGTTAAAAGGGCCACCAAGATGTAATTGTGCAAAATTCAAAGACAGAGGAGCAGAGATTGAAGGCACTAGAGCCGAAGTGGCTGGATAAATTGTAATTTAGTTGTGTTTTGATGGATGAATATTATGTATTAGAAACATGATGTATATGTATGTGGATATTGTAAAATGAATGACAACTATGTCGTATGTACATATAAATGCTTTAATGATTATTTCTATGGTCTTGCGTATATAGTGTGAATGTATTTTCAGTTCCGTAAAAATATTTGAATTTGTCACTGGAAAATAAAACAAATAGCAATAATTATTTCAGTTCGAAAAATGCTATATCGGGCAGATGACATCATCGTGCACGATATTGGTAAAACCACAGCAAAATCGGGCACGGTGATGTCATCTGCCCGTTATTGAAGGGTCACACAGACAATATCGGCGTTCGTGATGTCATCCGGCCGCTATTGTAGGGTGACCCTTCAATAGCGGTCGGCTGATGTCAGCTACCCGCTATTGATGGGTTGCCTGCAATAGCGGGCGGATGACATCACCCTACCCGCTATTGCAGGGTTTCCTGCAATAGCGGGCGTTCGTGGGCGCTATTGCTGGTCCGACCCTGCAATAACGTGTGCGTAATAGCGTCCGGAATGGCCGCTATTGCAGGGCCAAAACGCCCGCTATTGCAGGGCTCTTTTCCGATAGTGTCTCCTGCACCGAAGCCGACATGAACAATGGAGACTTCTTCGACGTTTCCAGGATAAGTGCCCCCAAGGCCCGAGAGGGCAATGGGGAGGCTCAGCCAACTTGGGGGGGGGGTACGCCGGCGGTGGGTTTGGTGGGATATATGGAGGGACCAAAGGGAGATAGAGGCGGCGGTGGGTGCGGCCGATTTTGGCTAGAATCCGGCCACTAGGGTGTTGCGGCCAGATTTGGCGGGGAGTGTGATCGGGAGGCGGATGGGGATCCGGAGGTGGGTGCAGGGATTGGGGAGGTCGAGGGTGGTGTGCGCTCAAACGCGGCGAAGGCTTTGGCCGTACGCCGCGGACGTCAACGGAGGAATCCGCGGTGGGCACGTCACGTGGTGGTGTGCCCGCCAATGCCACAAATTGAACGCGCCGGTGAGTGTGACCTCCAGCCGTAGCACCCCGACGCCGCTCTCCCTGCGGGACGCCATCGCTCCCCACCGGCGCGATCGCCCTTGTCGCCCCGTGAAAGCTCTCTCTGCCGATGCGGGTTTCCGCGAAGAGCGAAACAACGCGCCGGGTGCGTGTGAGAAAGATGGGGTTGTGCATGGCGACCGCATCACCTTTGAGTGCGGCACCCACGGGTTCCGACCTTCGAGCCGTCGGCCGTGGATGAAACAAGTGGGGAGGGATGACTTTTGAGGAATTTATTTTATTGGGCATCTCCTGGAACTCCGGCCATGGAGGAGAGATTGGAAGCTCGCCGGCAACAGGGAGGCCAGCGATGAGTGCAAAAAATAGCCGGAGGTGGTAGCATTCATGGCGAATCACCGGCAGCATCTTGACACTAGTTGCCTAGATCTACAACTACCAAGTGCTACTCGGAAAAGATTAGGGAGGGCAGGTGGGGGCTTCCTGTCCCTGCCAACCTTCGGTGTGTCGGAGTGGAGAGGAGGGGAGCCTAGGGGTGGTGGCGGCGGCGGTGGAACCCTTGGGAAGACGCATGCGCGCAAGTCCGAGTTATGCGTGTCGGTTCCACAAACCCATATGGTTATTACATTCCAACAGTCATGTTGAAATATTTCATGTACAGGACAGGTGACGCCAACAAGGACCAATCAAATACATAAATGCAAGTAATCATTCAAAGAAAATGTCAAATATATAAATGCGAAGATGATGGATCCCATCTCCCATCTTTAACTGCGAGGATAGCACAGATAGGACAGCGGAGATTGATAGACAAAAGAGACTTTTGACAGCGAGGATTAGCTTATGACATATCCAAACCGAACGTGTCTGGATTACGAATGATATACAGGACAGCCGCCACCTATTAACATGGTGCTTATATTGAATGATTTCCATCAATTTATGAGCAATACATGTGGACCATGAAACTCATGCTAATGCATAAATCCACGAGCCTAAGTATCTACATCGTCAAGGATCTAAATCCACGTGGAGGACGAGATCGGGTGCAACCGCCGCTGCTGTTAGCAAATAATGCATAAATAAGATCGAAACGAGACACAATTTTTTACGTGGAAAACCCTTGCGGGAAAAAACCACGGGCGCCAACCGGCAAACTTCACTATATGAGGAGAGTTTACAAAATGAAGGGGAATTACAATGAGTCTCTCTCTTTCCCCTTACAACAGATGTATACATATGGGTGGCTAACTAATACGATCCGTAACGTTGGAGGACTCCACCTCTCACAACAAACTCCACCTTGAGACAAATTCCATCTTGCAGCAAATGAAGGATCATCAATGTACTCGCTTCAATAATAAATAGCACCGTGCGTCAACAAGTCACTAGGACTTGAACTGTAACACTAACCAAGCTTGAGCATAGCTCGGAGTTAGCGAGTGGGAACTAGCTTTATCATCATATCAGCAAGATTAAAATGCGTGCTGATCTTGCACACTTTAATATCACCACAAGCAATAACATCTCGAATAAAATGATACCTCACATCAATATACTACTTTGTCCGATCATGGAACATCTGATCTTTTGTAAGGTAAATAGCACTCGACTACCACGGAATATAGTAGTGCAAGAATCATCTTTACAAAGCTCGAGCATATAAACCTCGAAGCCAAATAGCTTCCTTAGGGCATGTAGAACGCTAATTAATGAACGGGCTCTTAAGCTGATGTGGCAGTGTATTTTTACAATTAGCCCCCTATCCCTTGAAGAGACGGCTGGGTGAGCTCTTGACGAAGAGACGGTCTCTATCACGTGTTCGATGTAAGAGACAACTCTTAGCACCATTGTACATGTGAAGAGACGACTTATGTCATACAATCATTAATATATATATTTATTAAAAGACATCATGTAGAGTCTTTCCTTTGTATGACTAGAGTTGTTTCATGTCTCTTTGCTTATATACATGTGCCCAAGAGACCACAGTGGGCTCTCCTTTGTACATGCCCTTACAAGCTTCGAGAAATAGCCATATATTCAGCTTCGGTAGTTGATAAAGCAATAGTACATTGTAAACAAGCTTTCCAACTAACAGCACAACCACCAATGGTGAAAACATAACCTGTGAGAGATCTCCTTCTATCCAAATCACCGGCATAATCTGAATCAACATAACCAACAATTCCATCTCCAGATTTCCCAAACTGCAAACGACAAAGCTCAAAATCCATTGAACTGTTTTCCATACTAGGATTAGACATGTATCTACTGATAATACTCGGTGCATGCGACAAATAAGGACGAGAGCAAACCATAACATACATAAGAGAACCAATCTGCGCTGTTATAAGGAATTCTAGACATGTACTTAATATCTTTATCCGACTCAGGACACAAAGCTGAAGATAATCTGAAATGTGGAGCTAAAGGAGTACTCACCGGTTTAGCTTTATGCATATTGAAACGACGAATGACCTTTTCAATATACCCTTTACGACTAAAAAATAATTTGCCAAACTGTCTCTCTCTAATAATCTCCATGCCAAGAATTTTCTTTGTTGCACCCAAATCCTTCATCTCAAATTTATTACTCAATTGTGATTTCAATTTGGCTATTTCTGACTTATCTTTTGCAGCAATCAACTTATCACTAACATAGAGAAGCAAATAAATAGCTGAACCATTAACAATCTTCAAATAAACACAACTATCATAATCAGACCGCTTAAAGCCATTAGAGAGCATAAAGGAGTGAAATCTCTTATACCACTTGTCTAGGAGATTGTTTCAAGCCATAAAGAGATTTCTTCAATTTACAGACAAGGTGTTCTTTTCCAGGAATAGCAAAACCTTCGAGGTTGATCAAAATAAATATCTTCATCTAATTCTCCATGTAAGAATGCAGTTTTAACATCTAATTGCTCAAGCTCATAATCATGCATAGCAACAATACTCGAGTAAAGTGCGAATAGAGCTATGTTTCACAACAGGAGAAAACACATCATTATAGCCAATACCTAGAATCGACTATAGCCTTTAGCAACCAACCTTGCTTTATACCTTGCTTGTTTCATTAGGAGAAATAGGTTCTTTTCTCTTGAAAATCCACTTGCAACGAATGTGCTTCTTCTCTTTAGGCAATGGCACTAAATACCAAGTACCATTCTTATCAAGTGACTCCATCTCATCTTGTATAGCGGTAACCCAATTGTTACAATCCACGAAGTAATAGCCTCGGAATAATTAGAAGGTTCAGCATTACCTTCAACATCTTCCGTGCAACTCAAAGCATAAATAACAATATTACATTCCTCAATTAACCTCTTGGGCCAAACATGAGGCCTCCTAGACTTGTTAATCTGCAATAGAACGTTGTGGAGACTGCACAACGGGAGAATGTGAGATAACAAATGAATCATCATCAATAGGTGCATCTGTATCAATATCTAGTGTGTGGGCTAAATCAATAACATATTCCACCTGCACACTAGAGGTTTGCGAACTCGAACTGGAGCATTAGTAGACAGAGCAGATTTATTAAAGATAATACTTCTACTAGTAATAACCTTTTTAGATTCAGGATTTTACAATTTATAACCTTTAACACCAGAACGATAACCAAGAAAAATGCACTTAATAGCTCTAGGCTCCAATTTACCATTATCAACATGAGCATAAGCGGAACAACAAAAAATTCTCAATTCGGACTAATTTGTCTGGAGAACCATACCATACCTCAATTAGAGTCTTCTTATCAATAGCAATAGAGGGAGAATGATTAATCAAAAAACAAGCAGTGGAAGCCGCCTCAGCCCAAAAATGCCTACTCGAGCCAGCATTAGACAACATGCAACGGGCCTTAGAGATGATAGTCCTGTTCATCCGCTCAGCCACACCATTTTGTTGAGGTATATAAGCAATGGTGCGGTGTCTCACAATGCCTTGAGACTTACAATATTAACTAAAAGCATGAGAGTAGAATTCCATCCCATTATCGGTGCGAAGAACCTTCACCTTTTTATCGGTTTGTTTCTCCACCATAATCTTCCACTCTTTGAATTTAGAAAATGCTTTTGATTGATGCTTTAAGAAATAAGGCCATACCTTCCTTGAATAACCATCAATAGTTGTCAACATATAACGAGCACCTCCAAGAGAAGTCTTACGAGCGAGGCCCCCATAAATCAGATTGCACATAATCAAGAATATCTTCGATAGTATGAACCGAAGTGTTGAACTTCACCCTCTTGTGTTTGCCAAACACACAATTCTCACGAAATCCAGATTACTGGTGCTATGTCCATCAAGAAGTCCTCTCTTGCCAAAAATTAGTAGCATCGAGAATCGGATAATGATTTGGTGGAAACAAAAACATTGCCAATAACAGTGGTGCCTTGAAGAAGATATAAATTGGCAGTCAATAAATCACCTTTCATGACAACAAGAGAGCCTTTAGTTACCTTCATTACTCCACCTCCAACGGAGTACTTATACCCTTTGCGATCAAGAGTACTCAAAGAAATAAGATTTCTTGTCATAGTTGGAACATGCCTCACATCTGTCAATGTCCCGACAATACCATCGGACATCTTAATTTGAATAGATCCCATGCCTACTACCTTGCGAGGAGTGTTATCACCTATCAAAACAAAGCCTCCACTATGGACAGATTCATAAGTGGAAAACCAATCTCTATTAATGGAAATATGAATGAAATGAGCAGGCAGAATCAAGAATCCATTCCTCATTAATTTTGGCACATCCAGACAAAAGCAACAAGAACATCACCATCGGAATCGCTAGCGTCGACAACAACAACATGAAGCAGCACCATCATCACTAGGATTAGATTTAGCCTTTTGAGCAGCTCTCCTCTTCTCCTTATTCTACGAGTTTATAACATTCGGAAATATCCTGAGTATTCCTTTTCCAATATCTGCAGAACTTATCTTTGCCTCTTGATTTAGAGCGACCGCGATGACCGCTTGAACTTTTATCTCTCCCATTGTTGAATTTCTTCTTCTCTATCCTACCACGGACGACAAACCTTCTCCATCGAACTAGCAGCAACTTCAGGAGACACTATCAATCTCATCTTTTCCTTTGCATGCGAAGCATCATAAACCTCATTAATAGTAAGAGTGTCATGACTGTATATTATAGTATCTCCGAAATTTGAATAAGACGGGGCAACGAACACAAAAGCATGAGAGCTAAATCCTCATCACCATATTTTACCTCCATGGACGCTAGATCCGAAACAATCTCCTTGAAGATCGATAAATGAGAGGCCAATGAATCACCCTCTTGTAACTTGTGAGTAAACAATTTCATCTTCAAATGCATCTTGCTCGGTTAGATCCTTGGACATGCAAATCGACTCCAGACTTCAGCCATAAAGCAGAACCGGATTTCTGTTCTAAAACCTCTTGCAAAATATTATTAGATAAATGAAGATGAATTTGTGAAAGAGCCTTACGATCACGACACTTTTCTTCGTCGGTCTAAGACTCTTGCTTCTTATTAGAGAAAGAATCAAGGGCATCATCCAAATCAATGTGTGCTAATATTGTCCTCATCTTGACTTGCCAAAGAGTGAATCGTGTATCACGGTCAAGCAGCGGAACATTATACTTGAGAGAAGCCATAGAAGAAAATCAGCAACAATATGAATCTGCAGCGTCTCCGGTACGCTCCGTGTACATGAAGCCATAATCTGCAGCCTCTTCGTAGGGTTAATTACCGGAATAGCACTCTTAAAGAGTGACTACTCCAGAATAGCACGTACAATTGGTGACTCTCCAAAATAGCACTCTCGACTAGAGTTTTGATAACACACCTAGCATTACCTACCCCCCCCCCCAAAAAAACTAATTATGAGTAGACTCTTTTACCATGCTTTGGATTTAGACATATTTAGGGTTAAAAAATTTGAAAAAAAGAAAAATATAAAAAAAATCAGAGGGACTCTTTTACGGTGTACAGAATCCAAAAAATTAAAAAAAATTGAAAACAAATTAATTTTTTAAAAAATGATTTTGTCATCCTAGAAGACATGGTGAAATTTCCAGGACTGACGAAATCATTCTTTAAACAAATTAAGTTTTTTGAATTTTTTTGAATTTTTCGGATTTGTACACAGTAAAAGAGTCCCTCTAATTTTTTCCGTATATTTTTCTTTTTTTTGGATTTTTTAACCCTAAATATGTCTAAATCCAAAGCAGGGATAAAAGAGTCCAGTTAGAATTAGTTTCGGGAGAAAAATAAAAAGAAAATAGGTAATGCTAGGTGTGTTATCAAAACTCCAGTCAAGAGTGTTATTTTGGAGAGTCACCAATTATGGATGCTATTCTGGAGTAGCCACTCCTTAGGAGTGCTATTCTAGCAATTAAACCTCTTCGTGTACGTTTAGCAATGGACAAAGGAACCACTCCCCAGGTAGACTCTCTCGTGTGCGCGTAGCAAAGAACTCGATAAACAGCCACCTGGTGCGAATGATTTGGTGCACGTAGCAATTTCAGGTCGAAGTGCCCAGTTCCACCCATACGCAACCACGGGAATCTTCCTCCACCTTGCGACCTACAGCTGGCTTCGGGACTTGAGCCGGTGCAGCACACAGCGCGGCAGCTAGCACCTCTTGTAGAAGTGTCGATTCGCCGACTTCGCCTCGACGCGCAACCAGGATCAGCCCAAAGTCACGCCTTCCAATGAAGGCGACAACGATGAAAAAATCCGACTTTGACTCCGGCTAGGAAACCACGATGGCGGCGCACGATTAGAGCGACGGCGGCGGCCGAAGAACGAATAGGAATTAAATCTTAATATTTTTTTAATCAATCTCGTGTCTAGCTCTGGTACGTACCATTGTTAGCAAATAATGTACAAGCAAGCTCGAAACGATACAGATTTTTGCGTGGAAAACCTTTGCGGGAAAAAACCACGGACGCCACACTATAACAAAAACTCGCTATAGCCACGCCACCCAAAATGAAGTAGCCACGGCAAAGAAAATAAACCGTGGCTACGGGAGGTGGCGGGGCTGGCGGCCTTCGAACCGTGGCTATAGAAACCACCGACCGTGGCTATAGTGGCCTCCACCAATAGCCACGGTCCACGTCACCAACCGTGGCTATAGTTTCTTCTATAGCAACGGTTGAAGAAGTGGACCGTGGCTATTGTTTTGTACAGATATAAAAGCCGCGTTCGGGCAGAACACGAGCTCGGTCCAAGTGTGGCGGCTCGAAAATGGAGCAAAAAAATGAAAACCGAGGGGGAAAGGTTTTGAACTCGTTTTTTTGCAGAAATTTGTTCTCCGTGGTAAGGGAAACTCATCCCATGTATTATTTGTTGCTATAATGTTGTAATCATGGAGAATTTTGGATTACCATTTGACCTAGGTTTTGATTTCGATTTGTTAAATTCCTTCATGTTTGTAGGTTTCTTGTTGGTTTGAGTTGTGTATAATAAGCTCATATATGTGCTTGTGTTGCATACAAAAAATCATGTCTTACAAGCCTTTTTCATGTCAATCAATTTAAGATCTACTTTATGCTATCGTGAGAGAGACCCCTAGAGCACGGTTTAATTATTAAAAGATTCGAGTCAATTAATAATAATTTGTATAGTGGGTTTTTATATATGATAGCACATTGTCTTATGCAATATATTAGTTCCATTATACTTTCTATAAATAAATAATATTCATAATGGTAAATAGATTATTTAGTAATTATTGAATAATTATTAATTCTAGCACATTATGTTACGCAATATATTAGTTTCCTTATATTTTCTAGAAATACTTCATATTCATACTTGGTAATTATTTGATTTAGTAATTATTTTATTATAATTAATATTCGCGTAATGCTTGTTTAGATGGACAAAACATGGATGTACCAAGAGTCAAGATTAATTGCATATTTCCGATGTCAAGTCGATGTATTTCTCAAGAGGGTCGTCGAGCATGCTAAGCGTCTAGGAAGACAAGAAATATATTGTCCATGCGTGGACTGCAAGAATCAAAAATTATGGATCGATACACTTGTAATCAAATCTCACTTAGTGAGGAGGGGTTTCCTGGAGAATTATACGAGGTGGAGAAAGCATGGAGAAGACGAGCCGGTCGAAGTTGAGTTGCAGCCGATTGAAGTTGAAGAAGAACACTTTGTCCAAGTTGACGAGACTTTTGATTTTCATGTCGAAGAAGAACAATGTACTGATTTTGATGTTGAGGAATTGTTATGTTATGTTGAGCCGCAAGTTTTACTCAATGCAGGGACAACAAGAGGGCTTGATAACATTGCAACGATAGTGAAGGCATCAAAGGATTTATTGTTTGAGGAGTCTAAGGGATGTTCTAAAGAGAATACTCGTGTTACGTACGGTTCTCGAACTCATGAAACTCGAAGGCCATCCATGGGTGGTCGGTTGGATCTTCTTTCGGATACACCGCCAAAGCCAAACTTGTTACCAAAAAACACGTACTATGCTAAGAGACCGATATCTCCAATGTCGCTGGGTGTGCAAAAAATCCACGCATGTCCAAATCATTGTATATTATACCTGGGGAGAAGTTCAAGGACCTCGTGAGATGCCCAAGGTGCAAACGAAGTCGTCACAAGACGAATGAGGAGTATGATATAGACAAAACTAATAAGAGGGGAAAGAATGACAGGAAGAGGAAGAAAAGCAAGATCGTCAATGGTAGCGACGATGATAGTAAGGTTCCAGCCTTGGTCATGTGGTACCTACCGGTGGTCGATCGCATAAGACGGATATTTGCCAACACAAGAGATGCTGAACCGATGACATGGCATACACGTAAGAGGGACCCTAATAAGCCGAGTCATCCATCGGATGGAACCCAGTGGAAAAACTTCGATCGTAACCACCGTGACGACTTCTCGCACGAGCCAAGAAATATACGGTTTTCATTGAGTACAGATGGAATGAACCCTTTTGGTATGACGAGGAACGTTCACAACGTTTGGCCTCGTGCTGCTAACAATGTTCAACCTCCCCCATGGTTGTGCCACAAGAGGAAGTACATATTATTATCCATTCTTATATCCGGACCGAAAGAACCCGGGAACGTCATAGATGTCTTCCTGGAACCACTGTTTGAAGACATGCGGAAACTATGGTTGGAAGGTGTGCGTATGTGGGATGAGCACCGAAGAGACTACTTCACGTTGAAAGCGATCATTTTCGTGACCGTAATCGATTCCCCGGCGTTAAGGGCGCTTTCGGGCCAGGTGAAAGGAAAGGAGGCATGCTTTGTTTGTTTTGACGATACATCACACGTGTATCTTCCATCATCCAAGAAGACAAGTATACACTCAAAATCGTCGATTCTTACATCGGAGCCACCCGTATCGACGGATGGTCAAACAATTTGATGGTACGATTGAGACCGGCGAAGAACCTCGACGTTGGACCTCTAGGGATGTCTTTGATAAGACAAAAAACATTAAAGCTACATTTGGAAAGGCCGTGAAGGGAGTTGCAAAGTCAAAAGCTGCAACGTCGTATAAGAAGCTTTCTATATTCTACGGATATCTCGGTACTCGGGAAGAATTGGAAGTGACTCATGCATTTGATCGGATGCACATTGGGAAAGGTGTATTTGACAAGCACTACCGGCCTTATACTTGACCTACCCGGTAAGACAAAGGATGGACCGAACGCACGTAGAGACCTTGTAGAGATGAATATTAGGCCGTAGCTCCATCCGCAAGAAAGAGCGAACGGAAAGTACTACCTCCCGCCACCTGCTACACCCTAACGCGTGAGGAGAAAATAGCGTTCTTGAAGTGTCTACACGGGATTAAAGCACCGACCGGTTTCTCATCGAATGTCTAAAATCTCGTGGACATGAAAGACTTAAAGATAAGTGGTTACAACACTCATGACTGTCACACACTACTTTCGGTGTTTCGGCTATCGCCATTAGAGTCGTTAAATCCGAATGGTTGAAGTTGACTATAACTCGTTTGTGCTACTTCGGAACGCAGTCTCAAAGAAGGTAATCAATAAACACGAGTTGGATAACCTACGAACCCACATAAAGGAAACAATGTGCATGCTCGAGATGTGCTTTCCGCCATCCTATTTTGATACTATGGAACACTTCATGCTTCATATTGTTGACCAGATATCCGCTTTGGGTCCCGTCTACATGCATCATATGTTCCCCTACGAGAGGTTCATGTATGTTATGAAACGCTATGTACGTACTCGTTGTCATCTAGAGGGTTCAATGATTGAGGGCTACACCACCGAGGAGATTATTGAGTGTTGTGCAGATTATATTAAAGACGGTCGATCTATTGGTGTACCCGTGTCTCGTCATGAGGGAAGGTTAAGTGGAAAAGGTATACGAGGACGAAAATCATTCACCGACCGCGAATATAAACGATTTGACAAAGCCCATTTTACTCGTACCGCAACAATCACGTATTGTTACCCCGTATTTCGCAAAACACATTGAGGAGCTTGAACTAATTAACAATGTCCAGGGAAAAAGCGGTGCATGGTTAGTACAGAGCACAAGAAAACTTTCACATCATGGTTCGAGAGTCAAGACCTTTCACGTGGAGACTCGATGGATGAGAAAATGTTGAGAATTTTAGCTGCCCGATCTTCAAAGACCGTGGTGACTTATCGGACGTACGACATTAATGGTTTTACTTTTCACACTTCAAAGAAGGACACGGAAAGTAAGTGTCAAAACAGCGGAGTTCGAGTTGAAGCCCTTGATGACGATAACAATTACACCTCATATTATGGATACATAGAGGAAATTTGGGAGCCGAACTATGGACCAGATTTACAAGTTCCTGTCTTCAAATGCAAATGGGTCAAACACCCAGGTGGGGTGGAGGTCGATGAATACGGGTTAACCGTCGTCGATCCGAAGAATGTAGGTTATAAAGATGACCCGTGGATACTTGCTAAGGTAGCAGAACAAGTGTTCTATATACTCGATCCAAAGGATGAGAAGAAGCACATTGTTATTCCCGGTAAACAAAGAATACTTGGAGTGGATGGGATCGACGATCAAGATGCATACAATCAAGATGATGAAGTTCTATTATTCGTGGATCCGAAAAAATTTAAAGTCATTAAAGCAAAACTATCGTATCAAGGAATGCCATATCTACGCACGTATTGCGAAGGAAAAATCGTTCAAGGATAATGTACCTTTATTATTCCATTGCGATGTACCTATGATGTACTCGGATATATATGTTTCAAAGAATCTGTAGTTAATTTAATAATATTTTAGTGAATTTTTAGCAAAATAAATGAATTTAATAACCTTTCCATTTTTTCTATCACTTTTCACAATTTAACAAGTTTTAAATAATTTTTCATCTACTTTAATTAATTTAATAATATTCTATTTATTTTCAGACAAC
Organism: Chloris gayana; assembly: GCA_031894775.1. Classification (NCBI taxonomy): domain Eukaryota; kingdom Viridiplantae; phylum Streptophyta; class Magnoliopsida; order Poales; family Poaceae; genus Chloris; species Chloris gayana. Next base: position 657,510 of record JAUNZO010005196.1, read on the forward strand.
GTTAATGGATTTAATAAATTGTTAATTATTTTTCTGCCACTTAAATCAATTAACATCTTTTAATAACCACATTTAACAATTATCTAAAAGTTGCTAATAAATATTTAATAAGTCTACCTGTTAATAATTTTCGGCCACATAAATTAAAATATCAACAATTAAATAATTTCACAACCGTCTGCTATAGCCACGGTTGACTTCTTCAACCGTGGCTATTGTAAATCCTAACAATAGCAGAGCGGGTGCGCGGCGGGCGGGGTTTAGTACGACCTCGCCCGCCCAAAGTCACTCCGTGCCGCCTTATAAGCTCCACTCCGCATATGGTGTTGAACTTATCGATATATTACGGCCCGCTCTCGCCATGGGCCGTCTGTTTGTGCTCGGGCCTTGATCTTGTCCTACCTCGTGGGCCTTGGGCCTTGATCGTGTTCTAATGCGTTGGTCAATGTGGTCGGGCCCGTGGGCCAAAATTTTTTAGAATTTATTTATACATTTAGTTTTAAATTTTAAAATTTGTATATATACTGATTTAAAATATTGAATAAATAAAGTTTAGGTTCAATTTTTATTTGAAATCCTAAAAATAACAAGGTATATTTTAAAATTTTAAAAAACATTTATTCTTTAGATATAAATTTTAAAATTTATTTATATATTTAGATTTAAATTTTATAATTTGTATATATATACTGAGTTAAAATATTGAATAAATAATGTTTAGATTCAATTTTTATTTGAAATCAAAAAAATAACAAGGTATAATTTAAAATTTTAAAAAACATTTACCCTTTAGATATAAATTTTAAAATTTATTTATACATTTATGTTTAAATTTTAAAATTTGTATATATACATTTTTAAGTGTAAGATAGTAATTTAATTATTTTTAAACAATTTAAATCAATTAAATAATATTTTTTAAAATAACAATAGTGATTTGGGTCTCACTCTTAATATGAGGCCCATTAGTAGTTCATCCATGAGTTCATTTAGGTTGTGTTTTTTTAAATTTCTATTTAAATTTTGAAACATGTATATAGAATTCAAATATTGTCCAAATTTACTGATTCTTGTTTCTAAATTTGTATAAAATTCCAATCTATTCATTTCTACTTTGTTTTGTTAGAATCTCCAAACTATTTTATTGAATTTTCTTCAAATTTACTTAGGCTACGTTTTGATATTTATTTAATCATTTTTATTTCATAAACCGTATCAATTTTGACCTCAACATTCGGTCGGTATGCATGCCATTAATAAACACACACGTGGAATTTCTGGTTCAATTTTTCAAAACATATAAATGTGTTCTACATTGTATGTTTCTCCTCCTCACTGCATCCTCTTCTTCCCCGTTCCGATGCCATGGAATATATTCCTTTTCTTGGAAAAATATATTTTCAAGTAAGTCTTGAAAAAAGTTCTAACTTTTTGGCAGATGACGATGACTCTTGATAAGCATATGCATATTTAGGAGAACGGGAAGACGGGGTAGTAGAATGTAGAATGTAGGGTGTCTTTCATTAGGAAGGTTGATACAATAAAATGCAAGACATACCGCAACTCGTACGACCTTAGGTAGACATGGTCGGATGCTTGGGTATTCTCCGGATCATCGTTGTGATGTGTATGGCACATTATATTTGATTTTCCGGAGGATACCCAAGTATCCCGACCTATTTACCTCGAGGTCGTATAAATTGTGGTATGCATTGCATAGTGTGCACCTGCCTTTCTTATGAAAGTGTTCTACATTGTATGTCCTTCTATCTCGTCTTCCTCTTCTTCTATTTGATTCCGATGCTATGCATGTTCTCGATGCCAATGCTAAATAATCCTTTTCTGTCATCTTTTCTCTATTTTAACTCTTTTCTCTAATTATTTGCTACTAAATCTTTTCATTGTTACGCTAAAGGTATCAAATCCTATAATGGCGGACATGATACCATTACAAGATAATCCGGAAGACAGCTCCCGATCCAAGTATACACAGGAGGATGTTGTGAATATGAACCATAAAAGCTCCTCATCAAGTGAAGAATGGGAAGAACCGGAGGATCCTCACCCCCCCGGCGTCGTGAACCTAGGGGTATTAATGAGGACCCGGATTACGTGCCCTCGGAAGAGGTATCACGTGAGATGTGATTCTTTCTTTAAATATTTCAAGTTTCCCGTATTAGCATATTACTCGAGCTTCAATGATTCTTTATATGGTAGGTTCCTCGGCGAAGTGTTCGTCGTGCCTTGGCTGCACAAGCGACACATTCTATGGCTTGCGAAGACACACCTCATGAGGAGCAAACGGAAAACATACCGGCCCATGAGTCCCCCAAAAGCGCAAGCGTGGGGGTAAACGGTCCGCGAACAAGGCCGAGGGCACATATGAGGTGACAACACTGGACCCCGCCGATCGGGAGCCTGTTGAAACAATGGGTGTCTATGCAAAATGGCGGAATCGTTGTGGTGTTGTTGTCAAGGAGAAATGCAAAATAACCTGGACCGAATGGAAGCTGGTTCCTCAAGAGCATAAAGAGGAAATGTGGAATGCCGTTAGATCACACATCCTCTTCCCACCAGCGGACCTCGAGAAAGCCAAGAAGGCAATGCTGACCGCAATGTCACATATCTTTCGAGAATGGAGGTCCCGACTAAACTGCCGTTATGTGAAACGTGGCATAACACCCTTTGACGATTATGGTCAAATAAGTCCACAGGATCGGGAAGAATTTGTTCATCGGAAGACAACTGGGCCTGCCAAGGACCTTAGTGCAAAGATGCTAGAGCTGAACAGGAAAAATAAGTACAAGCCACTCTTGGGCCCGGCGGCTACAAGAAAAAGATTTCGGAGTGGAAGGCGATGGAAGAAAAGCTCCGTGCTCGAAGGGAAGCCCGATCCACTAGAGGGCCTCGAGCCGCGTGCCAAAAATTGGGTCCGTGCGCACTCTATGATGGATGAAAATGGGGAGATTATTCGTTGGACGCGGAATCGGCGCAAGTTATCCAACAATTGACGGGTGACATCAAGTCGTAGACGCGAGTCTGCTGTTATTCAATCCGAATATCACAGAGACCAACCCTCTCTTGCTGTGGGGACCAAAGAGCATGGCGGGCGGGTGCGAGCGAGTGTCCTCCAAGGCAACTTGGAAAGAGGGTTTCTCCTCTAGCTCTTCCGCCTCGTTGTACAAAATACATAAATTTCACAAGAAAGATAAGGAGGAGAGGGACAAGGAAGAGTGGAGGAGACAGATGGAGATGTACCAAGCTGACCTGCGAAGTGGAAGTATCCCCGATACGACACCTACTCGTCCGAACCACTTCGCCTAGCTTTACCTCCCCGTTAGAAGGGGAAGTGATAACGCAAGAATGTCCTTGTGAGCTGCATGTGCCGTTTGGTTACAAGGGAAAGACCATGAAGGTTGCAACCGGTAGAGCACTTCCGGGACGAACACTCCACAACATGGATATTCCACCCGGGTACGTCCGTGTTACCGTCGAGGAGGTCAACCAAGGATGTGAGGAGCACGAGATTGAGTGCCCCATACCGACGCGGGGATTATAACTCTACATGATGCTATCGGTTCGTTCATCATGTGGAAACGTCGTGAGGTTGTGCTCCTAGAACCACGAGTTTCCCCTCCCCTTTTCCGGACACGGATCGGTTCATGAGAGTCAACAATTCACGGGGGATGAAGGCTGGAGCGGGTGAACCGTCTCCTTTGTCGGGTGCTGCGTCAGCCGCTAAGGAACAAGATGAACAAGGACATGAAGCGGTTATGAGTCCTATACTCGCAGACAGCCCGCAGCAAGAAACCGCCACGGTACACGGCTATGAGGACCCTCGAGCAACAAATAGTGCCCCTTGTCGAGCCGGAAGGGCAATGTATCTCCTCTGTCGAGTCGGAAGGTGAAACCCTAGCCTTGGATGAAGAGCCTCGGTTTATCGAGCCTCTTCGGAAGGAGTTTACTCCTGTAATTCCTAGGATGATTACGCCTGCGAGGGTGCATCCGTCAAAGCCGCAACTTCGAACATGTCACGAAATACTTGGAGCGAATGAGGAAGGGACCCGTGCAGCCAATCACGAAACCTCGTCAATTGGTATATTACGATGATGACATATTTGAGGGTCGTGACGAGAATGAGGACTTCCCAAATTTCATCTTTGGCAAACCCCTCGTATCTAAAAATATATTGTCAAACCTACCGTGGGAGATGCGGAAGCTGCATGATCGGTACGTAGCGGCAGCGAAAGAAGGAGTGGATGTGATCACCTGTAAGCTTCCGAGGGACGTGTTCAACGATACCGGTGACTCGATCCTTGGACTATATTTCAATGATATCCACACTATGTTTCGCCTCGGCGAGATGGACACGACCTTCGTAACCTTGTGGTGCATGTAAGTGCCTCCATCCATCTTTTTCTTGTCTCATACTTTTTGTAGTACATGTTACACACTCCCTTTTGCTTTTAATGTAGCTTGAATTCAACATTTCAAAAGAAGAGATACGACGGACCCGATTGGAAGGTTAGGTATCTCAATCCGAGCTTGATCAATCAAAGTGCGATCAACCCCGGATAAATGAGAAAGACAAGATATATAAGGATAAGACACCACAAGAGTTACAAGAACCGAAGGACACCATGAGGACAAAAGCTAGGAGTCAAGCTGCAGGTTATATTTACAGGTGCTTCAGGGAATGGCAGGATTGTCACGCCATTTACGCGCCTTACCACTTCGAGTAAGTTCGACCACTACATTCCTCTCGTCGATCGTAAAGATAGATGACTTACTAACGAATACGATCTTTTGTTGCAGTGGTCATTGGATTTGTTTCCTGATCATGCCAAAAATTGGATATCTATTAGTTTTGGATAGCCTTGACTACGACTCCAATCGCTACGTAGATATCGTGAGCGTTATAAATTGGTAAGTACGGACGTACAATTAAATAGCGATAATTTCATGGAATAATACCCTTTTCTCAATACTGTAGTGCTTATTTGAACTACGTAAAGAACCCGAAGGTGGCACGTTATAGAATTTGGAAACAAATATATTTTCATCATAAGTTTCCGGTAAGACACGCGTCACATCTAATTTTTTTATGCTGCTATCATTGAAATAGAGTGATATTTTTTACTTCACTCTATTTAACAGTGCATTAAGCAAGTAAAAGGTAGTGTGCACTCGTGGATACTACGCATGTGCGTATTCGAGCTCCGCTGCATCCTACTTGAATGTCATCACCCATGAGACCACCGAGGAGGTATGCTAAGATTGCATCAGTTTAATTTACATTCTTTCTGTTTTTTTGTCTATCATATACCAACTTTTATGTATTTATTGACAGCGAACAAAAAGTCTAGAAAAGGCAATGATAACAGACATGAAAGATATTGAATGAAATCTCCAAGACAGGATTCTCAACGGTACGAAAGCATCTAAGTACAAACGACATGTACTATATTGTCGCTAGGATTTGCCGTTTCTTGCTTAGGGAGGTCATCAGTCCTCGTGGTCGGTTCTTTGACGAGCAAAGTGAAGTGACGAAGGAGCATCGGGCACTTTTCGAGTGGTGCGGCTCGAAACGACCGTACGAGCCCGATGTTGTTGAAGATTCGTATAGTGTAGACTTAGTTTGAAAAAACCTTTGATGGATTTTGTAAATATTTATAAATATTAATGTGATGTAATACTTTAATGTTAATGTGATGTAATTATGGTTAATGTTATGTAATTGTAATTTATTATTTCTAATGCGTATTTACTTTTTTTATTGTTAAAAAAGTAAATAGCCACGGTTCACTTAACGAACCGTGGCTATAGCATTCCACTATAGCCACGGTTTACATGGCGAACCATGGCTATAGTGTCCTTCTATAGCCACGGTTGGTTATGTCAACCGTGGCTATAGTACGCCACTATAGCCACGGTTGACATTGTGAACCGTGGCTATAGTGGCATACTATAGCCACGGGTGTTCTGTTTTCCGAGGCTACAGATTGTTTTCTGTAGTCTCGGAAACATAGCCACGGTTGGGGCTGACCGTGGCTGTAGAGCCCCCAACCGTGGCTATAGTGAGTTTTTGCTATAGTGCCAACCGGCAAACTTCACTATATAAGAAGAGTTTATAGAATGCAGGGGAATTACAATGAGTCTCTCTCTTTTCCCTTACAACACACAAGATGTATATACATGGGTGGCTAACTAATACGATCTATAACGTGGAAGAACTCCACCTGTCACACCTCATAGGCGTCCCTAACAAGACTGAATTTGGATCATATTACACCTGCTGCGGCTGCTATTCGACTGCATGTTTTATCAAACGGTCACATAGTGATACACATAAACTATTTGTTGTTGATTATTATTTACATATGCAACATTAAATTGCCCGGAAATGCGGTAGTCTCTAAGTTGTATGGCATATCTGCTCATCAATTTATATCATTGATTAAGAGAGAGACCCCGTCTCTCAATTGTACACGTCTTAACTACACTTCGGATTGGGCCACATGCACTTCAATTTCTCTACTAAATCACCACCCTAATTAATCTCTCCATGAGCATTGCGCGGCCGCTAGAAAACCACATTCCAAGAATCGTACATATGCAGCAATCTTGCCTCACCGGCTCGCAATCCCGTGATAACAACGGCATGCAGAATTAATGACAAGTTAGTATTTGGTAAGTCCTAAGGCCAGTCTCGGTGGAGAGTGTCATCGCACGAGTTACCAAGAAGAAATTCTTAAGAACCGTGCCAGTGGACGATCATGGTGATGACACTCCCTCTCTTCTCTCTCATGTCATGTCAGTAAATGTAATGCTCATGACACTGCCATGACAATCCCATTGAGATTGCCCTAAACGCCATAGGCACAAACCACATGGTTGCAACTGTGATGCGCATTGTTTTTTTTCTTTCTAGAAAAAGCACCCTCCAAATACACACTATGTAATGGGAAGGAGGGAGTATTATGTATGTCATACATCTTCACTACAATTTACATGTATTTTAAGTCTTTGCATTAGAGTGACATGCACATTATATATTGGGAAGGAGGGAATAGTATAGTAACTATGCATAACTATTATGCAAGTATGTTCACAAAAAAAAACTATTATGCAAGTATAAGGAACCAAGCACATAAATAAGACACACAACCAAACATGAAATACCTGTCCCAACCACAAATATAAATATATATGTAAGAAGAAGAATATTCTAAACCATCTACATGGGACACGAATATGATAAGATTAATGAATAGCACAAGGTCTTACAAAGGAGAAAAAAATACAACACCATACCAATATCATCAAGAAGCACTGGTCTTATTCTGGTAAACAGCAAGTCGCAACTAGTAATCCCAGTATCCAGTAACATTTGTATACTACCTAATACTATGATAGCTACTAGAGGACCCGCAGCATTGCCAGAAACCGAACCATAATCTGCATGGCGGTTCGCTCTATAGAACAAACCGTATCACATCCAATAAGAAAATGGAACAATGCGTGGAAAATAAATGCACTGTCCACCATGGTTTATTTGGTAGCTAGCATTATTATATGTGGTTGTCATTATTAACAATTGTGGATATAAACAGTGAGCCTGCCCATTCCTATAAAACGGCAGGATCACCAGGTTTACAAGCCACTGCACATTGTTTGATATAGCGCATTCCTGGATAGCTGGTACACCGATCCATGAAACGGGGTTTTTGTTGGACCAGCAATACACAGCAGGACAAAGACTATGAAACATATGGAGGCCTGAGAGGCACCAGGAATCCATGACATCCATTCAGCTCTTCTGCTACGAATTTTTGTCAGGGTCGGCTAGCTAGCTTCAAGATATGCACAAGCACAATCACATTCCGCATGGCAGCACTTCCGTGTAGAATGCGGTTTTTCACGATCCTGCACGAGCATAAGCAGTTCTACATCCTCTGGTGCAGCGAGCGAGCCGGCTATGGTTTTCTAGCGCCTATCAGCATGCATGTTCAGCTATGTTCACATTATGGGAAACTCGTTCTTTGCCGAGTCTAAAGCACTCATCAAAGGTTATAATACACTCGGAAAAAACAGAAAAGATCACACGGTAAAATGGGTGCCAGCAAATAGCTCTTTGTCTAAGTGTTTTATGTCGGACACTCGACAACCACTTTGCGGAGTGTATGAACCAGCACTCGGCAAACATTTTCGAAAAATATAAGTAAAATTACTATGCCAGCTCCAGGACACCACCGTCTCCCGCCTCTAGCCACAAGTACGATGCTGCCGTGCCACACCACCCTACCGCTGCCCGCCACTGGGCCGCTGTTGGTGCTTTCTAGGAACACATTTCCATGCTATATTAGCCTTGTTTGGAGCACAAATAACATCGTTTTACCTTTTACATCTGAAGCTCATTCGTATATGTGTTGTTCTGGAACTTTATTGCAAAAACAAGTAAAAAAGGTGATAATATCACTACAACAAACAAGCACTGTAGCGGCGGGCCAAAACCCGCTATAGCGGCGGGTACAATGGCCCGCCGCTACGGAATCGTAGCTAAAAATGAAGCACTGTAGCGGTGGGTTACGAAAAAATGAAACCACCCGCCGCTACAGCTAAACTGGGAAGACAAAAAAAGGTGGGCCCACGTGGGCCTGCTTCGTGCCATCGAGAGGGGAGGCGGTGGATTCGCCGCCCCGCCGGGAGATGGGGGGGGAGGCGGCGGACCCGTCGCCCCGTGCGCCGCGCCGCCGAGAGATGGAGGGGGGAGGCGGCGGACCTGTCGCCCCGTGCGCCGCGCCACCAAGAGATGGGGGAGGCGGCGGATCCGCCGCCCGAGCGCCGCGCCGTCGGGAGATGGGGGGAGGCGGCTGATCTGCCGCCCCGAGCGCCGCGCTGCCGGGAGATGGGGGGAGGCGGCGGATCCGCCGCCCGAGCGCCGCGCCGCCGGGAGATGGGGGAGGCGGCGGATCCGCCACCCCATGCGCCGCCTGCCCCCGAGCGTCGCCCTTCGTCACCGGGAGGGGCGGAGGTGCGCCGTGCGGCCGGAGAGGGAGGAGGAGAAGGGCGCCGCCGGCCGGAGAGGGAGGAGGAGGTGGGGCGCCGCGCGACCGGAGAGGGAGGAGGACGGGCGCCGCCGGCCGGAGAGGGAGGAGGAGGTGATGCGCCGTCGGCCCGAGAGGGAGGAGGTGGGGCGCCGCGCGCGACCGAGAGAGAGAGAGATAGAGAGAGAGATGGTGGTGGCGGCGGCCGAGTGTGTGTGGGTGGGTGTGAGAGGGTAGGGTTAGGCGTTTTTATATTGGGTCATGCAATGGAGGCCTAAAACTCAATAGCTACGGGCCGTGTTGGGCGGCGCCGCTACACATAAATATTAGTGGCGGTTGGTTTAATGGGCCGCCGCTAAAAATAGATTTTATTTTGTAGCGGCGGGTGATTTGGGCCGCGCCGCTGGGCCGTTTTGGGCCGCGCCGCTACAGTGCACGTTTGTGGTAGTGTATGCGGAATCGATCGGCCTCGTGTATGCGAGGAAACGAAGCCTCTCGCGCACCCCCTCCTCTTCGGTGATGGCGGAGCGCGGTGATGGTGAAGGCGGCGTGACGTGACAGCGGGGCGCCCGGTGGCAGCGAGGGGAAGGGTTTATTTAAGGTTTTTCGGGTTTGCTTGGGTTGAAGAGCTCTATTTGCAGCGGTCATGGAGGAGGGTTGGGGAGGTAGCCGGCCCGCTGGGGAGAGGCGGCGAGGGTGCCGCCATGGCCACGGGTGGCTGGAGGACGGCTGGCGGGGCTGGCCACGGAGGAGAAAGATGGGGGAGGAGGGCTCCTAGCAGGGAAGAAGAAAGATGAGGAGGTGCGCAAGACCCGCATATCCTCGCGCAAGCGAACCCTAGAATAGTCAAACGTCGATAGAGGGCCAACAAATGTCGTGAGTTTAGATCCGGAGGGGCTTGCCGTGTTATTCATGATCTCTAGTTGCTAGATTTCCATGCCGTAGGCTCGAAGTTTCAAGAACCAATGGTGCTTGAGGTAATCTATTGAGGTAGGATTTCTATATGGCAATGAATCTCATACTACATATCTCTAAGGTGATTGAATATATTGATGAATGGTTTTACTGTATTGATTATCTAGATTTTATAGTTATACATATGCTTGTTCCAATAGTTAATAGTTGAAGTATTTAGATGGTACCTTAATTGTGGTGCTTAGGTTATAAACCATACTTGGTTAATGATGCTATATGTGTATGCTTAGTCATGACAGGACTAAATGTGCATGCTTAGATATTTAAGTAGAGATGAGGTGCTATCCGATTAGTCGACTTGTCGCAGCAGAGATAAATCGTGGACCCATCTGAAAGGCGTACGCTCTTACTCATCTTCAGATCTTCTTTTACCTAAGTAAAACTCCATTTGTAGTTACGATCTCAACTAGTAGATATCTAGCTCACTCACTTCGGTTTTTTCTTAAGCCTTGCAAGATTAATATTTTCTTTAAAGCCATTTGAGATAGATGCATTCTTTGAGCCCTATAAGATATAAAAACACTGTATTTAAATATTTAGCAATGACTTTCACTTTAAAGATTTGTAGACCAAGTGTGCAATATACTAATATGATGTGAAATATACGGTGAAACTACGTAGAATAACTCTTCACATATTCCGATGGAGTGTCCACGCTGTTAACTTTTTTATATCCGTTGGGGGCACTCTTGGTTCGCTAGATCCTTCTTTTGAAATGTTAAAAAATCATATTGTCTGATGGATATACGCCAATGAAACAAATTGGATAGCATTTTCTGTATCATTTCACGTGCAATGTCTAATGTGAACCATGCATGAGATCTTGTGTTCTTCTAGATCTACTATTAGGAGTCACATTATTGCTACTAGAGTGAAAAAATAATAACGAACTAGTCACTGAATGTGCACATCATTAGAATAGGTCAACGGCTTCTTTAGGCTGTGGAAACATCAATGATGTGGTCTGAATAAACCAAATTTCTGGTCTTATGTGTCATACAATGTTCAGCTTGATCGACTATTTTTGCCATGATTTAGATTTTCTCTATCTTGCCACGGCATTATTTTTATTGTATATATTCACTTAAATTCTTCGTTTCGTTGATTCTGCAATATCTTTAATTTTGAACCTCTCCAATGTTAGAAACCTCTTTGGATCAGCATCACACGTGCTAACAAAAAGATACAGTTGGTTTTGTGACACTTACACTATAAAATATATAGTTAATTAGTAACATAACCTAATCTCAAGACACAGTTTATTTAGCCTATCAACCCGTGCATCTGCACGGGCTACCATTGTTTAATCCTTTTAATTACATGATAAATTTATATATTATGGAGATTTAATTTGGATGCTATGTTTGTACAATTAAATCCTGCTATAGGTTTCACTACCGTCATGATCATAGAACCTCATGTCATATGCCACATGATCTGGTAGCACAGTGATGTCACATATATATCAGCTTCCACAATACACAGAACGTGAGTAGCTTAGTGCTTGCAACCTGAGCTATGCTAAGCAGGTTATGTTCTTGTTGATGGCACTACTAGAAAATACCCCGTAGATATACTTTATTTAAGTTCTAGATACATTTATTTCGTCTCAATCAAATATAGAGATATTTTCATAAATCATGTTCGAGACGTCTCTAAACGTACCGTGTCAAAGCTTAATGAATACGATTTTTGAAAACATATGTATTGAAGTACATGACGTTCAATAGATATGCTATAAAGCATAGATATATTTATAGATACGCTTTCATGAATGTGTTGTATGTATTGGAGTAGATGACTTGTTAATAATCTTAGACACAATTTTATTGATACATTTGGACTGCGCTTCTAGCAACATATAGGCACGTTGTATATAATGCTTCAAAAATATTATTGTAAAACTCGTTCTAAGCGATAGACTTATTCATGCAAATAGTAGGAATTAAACGTGGGACCTCTTTGTTTTTTTTGCAAGATCATGTAACCATCTCACCTAGAAATCAAAGTTGATTTTCTTTGACCATATATTCTTTTATACTCATGTTGTCTTAGTGCTTTAACGTCTCTAGAATTTTCAATAGCATGTCAAAAGTGTCTCTGAACAAGGATAGATACGATAAAAATGTGTCTAATATCGTCTCACTGTTTATAAGATTTCAATAACGTGTCAAAAAACGTGTTTGATGTCGTGGGATATGGTTAAAGCATCTCTAAATATCATATCATTTTGAGATGCCCTCAAAAACATGTCAATAAACGTATTTACCTTGGATACCGATGGTTCAAAGCGTATCTAAAATCGTAACACTGTGATATTTTGGAAAATGTGTAAAAAAACATGTTGATCATATTATTAACGTTAAAGTGTCTCTAAGATCATGTCATGTTGACATGTTCTTAAAATCATGTTAAAAAGTGTTTCTAGCTACTGATGTAGACACGCTTATAAAAACGTAATAACATAAACATGCCTAGAGACCATTTTTCTTGTAGTGTGGAACCAAACCATATGGGTTCAAACCTTATATTTCGTATGGGTGTTATATTTATGATTAATTATTATCTCCATAGCAGGTAATGTCTTTGTTGACAGCCAAGACACCTATCGTGACTTCATGAACCTCAAGATAAAGTTGGTTGATACTTTCAGAGGCCCTAATATGGGTAGCTCGGTGCTTGTCACAGAATGCAGAATGATTTTCAGTTATGGTAGTAGCTCCGTGTTTGCTATGGACAAAGCGTGAATAGATGGATATATTTAACTTAGTATGAACGGGAATATTGAAGAAATAATATGCCAACAATTTTTAATTAATAATGTGTTATCCCCTAAGATAACAATACTCTTTATGGGAAATGTAATGTTAAGTAATAAATACCATTATATGCAGGAGAACAACTTGATTGTCCACAGGTGGACCTAACTGGCAGAATGGACTTCTTTAATAAAATGGCAGAATGGATCCACAGGCTGTGGTTGGGACCTAACGTATCTGTTAAAAACAGAAAGACGTACTTATATTAGTGATCTTCTGTGATAATTGAACACCCACAATTATCACGACAGCAGGTATTCACAGTTTGATGCATATTTGTTTTTCTTATATAAAACATCACATATATTAATTGCTGGTGTCTACAAACCGATAATAAACGAAATATCAATCATGATGCATACAAGATTTTATAAATTTAAATTGAAAAATGCAACACTATCGGTTACACTCAAACCAAGACATGCATCAGCGTATTTTGTCATATGAATTATGTCATACTCAACTTGTCAATAATACACATGACACGTGAGAAAACGGGGGTTTATCACTTAGCTTTTATTGTTAAAAATATCTTCCTTACAAAAATATTGCAAAAGAACTCCATATCACAAAAATATAATTTATTTCTGTTGTTAAAAATATTTCTGCTGATGCATGGTGGCACCTTGATATAAAAATAGAAGGTAATAAGCTGGCTGAATTACCTTAAATTTCTTTATGCTCAACTAACTTCAAACTGCTATGAAGGCTCCATAATTTGCAATTGGTTCTTAATGTCCAGCATCCGTAATCTGCAAATTCTAGCAACAACAAAAAAAAAGCATTGGGATAAGTTTGCAGTTGCATCACTTGTATAATCTCAAGGGAGTCTTAAAAAATGAATCATGGTCATTGATTAGGCACTCACCTCTTCCTGTCTGGGGGAGTATCTTGTATGAGCGTTGAGTACCACACATGGAGGTATATGCGATTGATCGTTATCCACTACAGAAAACTCTAGTAGGAAGGACTATGAGACAAAAACGACGACATGAAAAAATAGAACAGCTAATACCGTAATACCACAAAACGTAAACTCAGCTTGACCAACGTGTACAATCCTCTTGCATCACCAGATCAATATTGATTTGTGATCCATCACGAAAAAAAACTGCTATGAAGGCCTATCGAAAGGAATACTTCACAAAAAAGCACAACAACTAATACCACAAAGCATGAACTCGGCTTCATCATTCGTGTATAGTCCTCTTGATCCTCTCGGCTTGATCGATGTACCCTCCGTGTCAATTGCATCTGGCTAGAAAAGAAATTGTTTTACCTTTCTTTCTCTTTCTACGTTTAACTCATCATCCATGCCTCCTTCTTGTTACCATGCTCATGCGATTGATCGCCATCTACAGGAGGGGCAGCCATCGAAGCTAATCAGAGATGCTATCTAGCGGATGCATTTATGTCAACGCCACCTCCATAGAATCAATGATGGCTACACATCCAATACCTGCCGTAGGTACGCCATGGGTGTAGGGCGCCCTCACAAAATAAGAGATGAGAACAGAAAAGAAATACTAAATCATGCACCCAAGTCAGAAATTTCTATACGGAAATCAAAATACTACCATATATGAGTTAATACTCTATATTAGGCTATATTTTTTCCATAATAGCGGATCAAGGTTATTTAGATGCATGTATCCATAGTAATGTAATAATGACATTGTGGGTAATTTAAACCATGTTGAATCCAATGCTTATTATTAACTGAGCATTAGATTGGATGGTCAAATGCTTTGCTTTATTGTGAGAATTTCTATGATTTTCCTCCGATTAATGTGGACGCCTCGAAAGGAGCCTCCAATTACTAAATACAAGATAGCGGCGAATGCAATTTCGATGTTCGTGGCGGATATTTTAGAAACCGTCACTATTTTGGGCCCAACGACAAGGTCCGCTACTACACACAAAAAGTAGTGGCGGACACCACTGGCCTGCAACTTTGATAGCCTAGTCTGCTACTATATTGTAGCCCAGCCCACTCAGCCCACTAAGCTTATAAAAATAACTCCAAACCCTAACCCTAAAAATACTTCATTTTTTTGTCCACCTCTCTATCCCCACCCCTCTCTGTCACTCGGACACGTGCGGCGGTGCGGCTGGCCCCTCCCTCCGTGGCGCGGCGGCGGCACGTCCAGCCCCTCCCTCCTCGGCACGGCAGTGGCCTGGTCAGCCTCCTTCCTCCCCGTGCAGTGGCAGCGTGGCCGGACCCTCCCTTCCCGTGTGGTGGCAGCGCAGCATCGGCACCGCCGGCCCCCTCCCTTCCCGTGTGGTGGCAGCGCAGCATCGGCACCGCCGGCCCCTCCCTCCCCGGCGCGGCTGCAGCCCTCCTCCTACCGGCCCCGCCCTCCATGCCGATGCGGCCCCTCCCGCGGCTCCGCCCTCCCACCGGGACTTTTCCCCGCCGTGGCCGTGCGGCTGCGCCCGGATGGTGGCTCTTCTACGGCGCCGCTCCTCCCTGCCGTGGTGCCCCCCCTCCCCACCAGCGCCCTCTGCCGCCCCCTCACCGCCGGATCCCTCATCGCTGGATCTGGTGTGTAGGCTGTCGAATCTTGCCGGGGCGCATGGATCTTGTCTCCCATTCTGCCTCCCTCTTGCAGGTAAGGTGGTCTACATCCGGGAGACCGGGGACGTGGCTGTCGGTTGGTCCGACGCTGGTGTGCCCTTCTTCGAGGCTGAGGTTATTGGTGGCTACAACTACATGGATCTTCACCAGCTTGCCATGGGCGATTCACAGAACATTCCTAAGTTCCTCGCTCTCATGCTGCAATTTGACGGCCGAGTCCTTCCCATGCCGGCGTTTGCAGTGCAGGCCACCCGGCTTGATGGTGGCATGGCGCTGTTCATATCCACATGTCACGCTGTCCGAGACGGCTGCTCCTTGGGGCGATTTATAGATTTGTGGGCATCCACCTACCGTGCGAGCACCGATGTCATGGAGAGATCACTGTACTTTAGCAAAGTGGCTATCTCGCTTGCGCGTCCACGTGGCGATGAGCTTGCACGAGACATACCCAAGAAGGTTGCTCCCAATCTTCCCGTTGTAAGTGACTACTGTAAACTATTTTACATATCTAAATTTATTACCAAAATACCTTGGCCTAAATTTGGTAACTCACGTTAGAGTATTTAGGCCAATACGACCGACTACTACTTCAGCCCACGGCCAGGACTAGCGTGGAGGAGATTCCACCTAAGTGCCCGAGATATCTGGTCACTCAAGGACACAATTCACAGGCTCTCCTCATCCGAGGACAGTGGCAGCAGCCGAGCACCCACGCACACCTCCACGTTCGTGGCAGTGACGGTACTATGCTGGATGGCGTTCGTCCGGTCCAAAGGGCTCGCACCAGATGACGACACGTACCTCACCTTCCCCGCCGACCTTCGGAAACGCCTCCATCCTCTGTTGCACAACAATACCTTGGTGCCTTGCATCATGAAGTGTGGCGAGAGCCATTGCTGGTGACCTCCTCGGAGATACAGGGCTCATTCGAGCTTCGCTGGCGATCCGGGATGCGGACGAATCTGGTCACACAATCATGGAGAAAATCCAAATCTTTTGAGCTACAGGAAGTCACTCAGTGATTGCTGAATTCATTCATTTCTGGTTCCTGGCCACTCCTTTCCATTTCCTGATAGTAATGTCACACTGTTACACATGATGTTTTGCCTTCATAAGGTTATCAGACCACAAATGTTGAACTTCGAAGTCCACTTTATCACCCCAGCTGTTTGACACTTTTTTGGGGGACTTATTTCCAGAAGACATTGAAAAATATTATCCTTCCATGTTTTTACATTAAGATAAATTGCCATAACTTTATGTCATCTATTCTGTTTTCTTAGTACTCAAGATGACTAAAATACAAGTCCATCTTTTGCTACCAAGCCTATTTTGCAATCTCACCCATTAAGTGACATTTTATTCTTTGCAGACCCAGTCTAAATTCTTCACTAAACATGACATTTTAATTATAATATTCTTTAATTTAAAGGTCAGAGCCAAACATTATAAAAATATATGACCTTTAAATTAAACTGGGTCTGCAAAAGATTCTATGTGTGGATTTGTGAAATGTATCATGCATCTCTGTACTTGAACTTCTATTATGATCCCATTTGTATGATATTCCGTAAACTCTCCATATTTTGTGCTTCTAATTTCTCCCTCTTTGTCCCCCTTTTTTGAAAACAGTTCCTTGGGCAGTGAACTGCCATCATGGATCATGGCGGGAGATTTTCTTCTTGCTAGATTGATTGTCACACAAATATGAAGTAATTAACTCGATGAGCATTGTGTGATAAAATCCTTACATGATGTATGTTGGTAGATTGTAAAAGTTGGGAGAGATTCGCGAATGATCATTGCTTAGGATACATATCATTGTTTATGCTATGCAACATCTAATGTATGAGGATAGAGTGCTTAATGGAGAGCAGACCCACTATGTTAGTGTTCAACAGAAATTAAAAGTATATAAATGCTGTTGGCTATATATTGTGCTGATCTTTAATTAGAGAAATGATCAAGCATGCTATCATATAACCAGCCGTAAGATTCCATGCCCTACATATTTGCCCACATTTGAGGGACGATGACATATCGCTATATATTTATTTCTTTCTGTTTCGTCATAACTAAGAATATTTTTCTTTTCATGTCTCATCTCTTCAATAAATTTGTGATGTGAAAGAATAGAATAATGACATGTATCAGGTGCGGGCGCGGTGTTAGCGCGCCACTCATCCTAGTAGTTTTCCTAGGTACAAAACGTTTCAGTTTTTTGGCTTTTTATTGACGATGAATTGGAGCATGCCTGACGTTACAAAAACGTGCCTCGATCCTAGTTAAAAAACTTACGGCAGCAGAGAATGGACTTCGCAACAAGATGACGGCTCCACGGAAAGATATTGGCGCTCCGAAAGAGGATGTCGGCGCAAAGATATTATTTGTCGTGATCTGCCACAGCTTACATACCTGCTCGAAGGACATCGTCGTTTATCGCGGTGGCGGAGCAGAGCGCAGGCACAATGGAATGACCTTCGGGCGGCATTCCTTTGCGGCAGCTGGGTCGGCTAGTGTGGCAGAGTAGGAATGTCCACTTGTACTGCGTCCATCACAAGCTCGCACCTTTTGCCTAGCAGCGATTCAGGTGGACTGTGCATCAGCCTCTGTTTATTTCCTAGTGTCTCCTATTCCTAGCTAGCTTGTTCCCATGCATGTATCTGGTTCTTTTCATCTCACTACCATTAACGAATACAATACTTATTGGAGCTAGTCACTTATTCAATATCACGGTGGAAATGGAATATTTATACATGCTGTGAAGCTTTATTCACGTTGGTAAGGTCGGTGGACAATTAATTTGAAATATTTGTATGACATATCATTATATAAACTTGCTTTCCAAAAAGAAAAATATAAAGATTAGTAAAAATATTATAGGTGAGTTAACTGGTCCTTATTCTTCTTATTGTGTTGTGACTTGATCTGGAATACGGTTATTTATGGCTACTGCAGAACGTATAGTATATACTAATATACGTAGAAGAAAAGTGATACCCGATGGGGGACCGGGCAATCATGTGTTTTCTGTTGATGAGAGTCATTTACAGTTTATCTGCAACCAACAGACGGGAACATGGTCCCTTCCGTAAAATCAGTGCCTGAACGGATGCATTTCTTGGATTTCTGCTCAACGAAACAACACACTACATTTTCTCTTAAAATCTAGAAATTTTTATGTTAACCAGAGAAAAACAGGAAACAAAATTACCCATTACTGCCATTTTAAAATAATTATAATAACATAACGACCCTGCAGATATTTTAAACTAGTAAGGCACCTGCACGTTTTGTTGCGGCTAGTATTCTTCCTACTAAATGTTGAGCCACACGATTTGAATATGCTATTTATCTTTGAACATGTGCTTTTGTTGTGCATTGCATGGTAAGATCAGGAATCAATACATTTGTCATGCATCAGCTACATTTAGTTTTGTACCTGTTGGAAAGTCTTTGTTGAATTTGGTAACTTGTTAGTGATGTGAAGATAACTCCATGTGGTTTGTCTATTCTTAAATCAATCCACAGACCATGTTGAAATATCATAGTTTTAGAATAATTTGAATTTGCAACAAAAAAGTATTTTTTTTATTTTAGGGGTTAAACTATACAACAAAAATTAATGTAGGGCTCACCACTTTTTTCTAATAACTGCACTAAGTGACGTTTCACTGCCAAAAATTGTATTGAGAGTTATGTATTACAGATGCACAGATTAATCAACTAGTTCAGAGTAAACGATTGGGATTTATGAGCAACCACTAGCAAATGTCTTTCCAACGTGCCATATGTTGGACTCACTTTTTTTATTTTAGTTAACATTGTAAAATGTTGACTCCTTATTTTCTGTATGTTTGACTAAACTTTTTTGTTGTAATCAATATTGATTTCAAATGTTTACTCAACATTATCTTTAATCAATATTTCCAAATATCTGCCCAACTTTTGTTATTTTACTCAACATATTCACATGTTGACTCAATTTTTTTTAATTTTACTCAATATTTTCCAAGTATTGAATCCATCATTTTTAGTTTTAGTTATTTTTCTAAAATGTTGATTTATATTTTTGTTTCACTGAGAATTTCACCTTTGTTTGACCTAGCCTCTTTGTTTGTAATCAACTTCTTGTCAAATGTGGACAACTAGGCTAAATGGTGGAGAAATATAGAAGAAATCTAACTAGTCAACTAGATGGAATCTAGACAACTCGGCTACATGGTGAAACCGGCCTGTAATGGCACAGGTTTTGGCTCTTAACTTGAAATACTTTGTTTATATGACAATTCATACAAAGGGGTGCCCATTGCCTCCTTATATATAGTAGGGAGGTGCCTGGATGTGTTCTCCACTGACCTATGCGTGGAACAGTAGCTACGTCTCGCATAACAATTTGGCAGCCGGAGCCTAGACCTGATGAAATATAGTGTTATTTTGAAAAGTCAATGATGATTCGTCTGAAAGTCTCCAAATTATCAGTCAACACCCAATACTAACACACAATCTATTCTCCAATGCAAACAGTTGCTTATATAAAAATATATGCAAAATTACCGGGTACTCCCGAAATAAGTAAAATGAACCACAAATGGTGCACGCGCGCACACAAACACACACACTCATCACCCTCACCATGAACAGCAGTGCCTGAATGGCGAAAGAATTGTTTACCGCGGCGGTGAGCTCAGAGCTAGCACAAATAACATTCTGGCGGCGTTGCTTCAGGGCAGCTGTGTCCGGAGGTTTTGTAAGAGTAGGCCGGTACAGCATCCATCACTTGCTCGCACCTTTTCACAAAGATTCTGACGATGCTCTACGACATGACCTAGCAACAGAAGGTTTGGATGCGTGGACCAGCAGCTACTTCTGGCACAACAATTTGGACGCTGGAGCCTTGACCTGAAAGCTTAACTCAGGCGCGTTGCTAGGCGTTCAACCAAACACCGTCTACCTGTGCACAAGCAAATCTTTAGCTTGCTTCAGCCTGGCAAATGGCTACTACGGTTATTGGAAGAGTCTCTAAGAGAAGAGACACAAGAGGACAAAGGAAGCAAACGGCATGGTAGCTTATTGGGCTGTGCATCAGCATCGTTTTTATTTCCTGGTGTCTCCTATTCTTATCTTCTAGTTCTAACATACCTGGTTGCTTTCATCTCGTTGGAGCTAGTGACTTGTTCCACATTACGGTGGAAATGAAATATGTATACATCCTGTGAAGCCTTATATGTTCGCGTAGGGAACCTCGCTTGGTGTGGCATTCATTTGAGTATTTGCATGATATTCTAGTATTATTTTTCTTTCCTAATATATTGCAGGTGAGGTAACACGCATGTCCTCTGCTATTGTGGTATAAATTAATTGATGACGAATGCATTTATTTAATTTGTGACTACTGTGGATATAATATACACATAGGAGAAAAATGATACCCAATGCGAGACCAGCCAACAAACACTAGCCCACCACTCCGTAGGATCGACGACCTATAGTATGCTAACTAGGTTTCATGTGAAGTGAACCTTCACAGCAGCATAGAAGCACTCTAGTGGCGGTACCGAAAATGCCATATGGACAGATTAAGAAATGTACCGCTATTCTGGTTACATGATCTTATTTAACCACAGACCATGATGTTATGCGCCTTAAAAATCGATTTCTAGAAGATTACATTGTCATCCGCCTCTAAAAATAGTCTCAAAGTACGTAGCTCGACTGAAACATGGCCTTTCTGTAAAAATTGATCTATACATGCGGCTCATGTTACAGCCTGTCGCTACTGATTGTGGCCCTTGCAGCCCAGCGCAACAGTATACGAATACACCAAACCCACGACACTTCCTATCTCACTCAGCCGCTCACTCTCTCTCTCTCTCTCTCTCTCTCTCTCTCTCTCTCGCTCCCTCTCTTGGCGTTGGTCAGGCCGCCTGGGCTATTCGGGTGGCACGAGCACCGCCTTAGTTTAGTCTCCCATCACTGCCCCGAGCCCCCGAATTGAGAATTTCTAATGTTCATCATATGTTGTTTGGGTATATTTTCAGAATTATGGCCATATAAGTCTGTACATTTCAAGTTGCCTGTATAAAAGCTATATATAGAACTAAACTGTTTAAACAAAACAAAATGGAGATAAATAGCATCATGTCCTTTTTTACATTACAGATTTGTTTGTGGATGTTTAAACATTATGGTAGATAATATCAGAACTGCATTGACATCCAGTTATTCATTCACTATGAAATATATAAGTGGTTGTACGGCGCTGCACCCCACCTATTCATAGGAGGGCGCAGTCCCTAGCGGTGGGCCACTCTGTGAGGCCCAGAGGCCCACAGCTCAATAGCCTATAGGCAGTAGCTACGGGCCTGACAGGGTCCGCTACTATCGTTGAAAGCGCTATGGCAGGCCCATGGCCCGTTAGCCATGAACACCGTCGTGTATCCCGTTTTAGTGGCAGACGCCTCAAGAGACCGCCGCTGTGGTCAACATGGCGTCCACTACTATAGTTGAGTTTTGTAGTAGTGCTTCATGCTCTAACAAGAAGCTATTCCATCTCTGTGAAATTTGCTGCACTTGCAATAGAACGTATCCTTCTCTTCTATACTGTCATGAGATATGTTCTTTCCACAAGTTTGAACTGATGCTGTCCTTAAGGCTTAAAAGAAAGTAGTCTTCAATCTTTTCTTATTGTTAGGGAATTTGTAGAATGTGTTCTTTGTGTAGACTATAGGAGCATATGCTTTTCTATAGGGTTCTTGGAGCAAGTGACCTTGTTCGTATCATCTGTACCTGAAGTTCTGCCCATCTTGATTAACTAAGCATTTCACTTGAATTTCGCGTACTGTATGAATTTTTGTCAATAAGTCCCCATAATATGGACAAGCAAAACTATATGATTGAAATAGCAACTTACTATTTTCTTCTAAGCAATACTCTTAGTTAATCGTTCCAACATAGCTCATAGTGATGATTGAAAAATGAGAGAAAAATACTACGTTTAGAAAAAGCACAACCTGCAATTTTGATTGGCAAAATGTATGGCATGTTAACCATATATGCAACTTATATGTGAGGCAAAGTAATTACGGCATATAAGGAAGATTATACGGAATCACAACTGCTATTTTTCCATTATTCTAAACTTCTTTTCAGGGGCTCCAGTGATTTGTGCAGCAACAACTTAATGGTGCATACACATGGTGGACCTAGCTAGTTGGAGAATAATATTTGTGCAGATTTAATATATGTGCTAGTAGCATTTATATAGTAATGATACGTCAGCTGTCAGCTTCGTGTAGTTAATATATATGTTAGAACTGTGCAACCAGTCACCTTGGGAAGCAGCTACAACTGTACATATAGCTAGATATATTTTATGGTGAAGCGACTACATACATGGATCACTACATGAATGATCACTCAGATTTCATCAACTGACGTGTTTTCGTCGGGTAACAATGTAGAATTGCTTTACCCTTAAACTGTTGAGGAAATACTTGGTTCATGTATGCACCAATAATAGCGCGACAAACACATCTGCAGGGTGTCTTAGCTTTCTTTTCCCTAGCTACTTACGACAAAAAACATGTCTTGATCGAACAAACGCCGTGTCGGCAGGGACGCATGGGGAACTTGCCTTTTCTTTCCCGCAAGTTGGCGAGGGCGTCCCCACGCGCGTCCGCCGCTCGCTTCCGTCCTCCGGCGCGCAGCGCCGTCGTCCTTTTCCGGTTTTGATGCGTGGTTGTTTTTTTTACCTTTGGCGCGTGTGTTTTCTGACATGCGTAAAACGGGGTGTGCTGACGAATGCCAGTTTGGGCGTTAGCCGCCTCCGACACTTGCACAGGTCGGGGTCAGCGCCGCCGCCACCCAGGCCAGAGAGAGGAGGAGATGGCCAGAGAGGAGAGAATGTGAGAGGAAGAAGGAGAATTTTCGTCCGAAAAATACGTCATGGTCATTTTGACATAAAGGGTATCAGTTTGGCGGTCATTTCAGCGAAGTCTAATGTTTTGTTGTCATTTTAACGAAGCCCGCTGTTTTCATGGTGGAACTAGCAAAAATCTCACTGAAAATACGCATATACATGTTTTGAAGGTGCCCACCGTATCCATTATAAACTATAGGTACTAAAGAATATCAACATATAAATTTATAAATTACCCATTCAACCCTTATGTAAATAATCATCAGTAAATAGTTGACAAAGTAATTAATTAGAACTTCAAAATAACAAGCACATGAGGCGGCACAATGGTGCAGCTAGTGCCATGGACTCATTCCAATTTAGTAGCATCATTTTCTGGACATTTTTTTCAGTACTTCTTTTTCCTGGAGAGTTAACTGATAATGTTATAACATCACCATAGTTTGCAGTATATACTAAATAATTAAAGGTATCCTAACTTTGTTCTTTCACTGTTTCAATCCTCTTATACATAGGCCGCAGAATACATTGTGTTCCTACTATGAAGTTTCTTATTTTCTGGACAATCAGGTGAATGATGATTGTATCCTACTAATAACATTTGCATATAATCATATAGGCGTATATGTTATTATGTGTCAGAATAACTTGTATAACAATGCATTGGATTTTCTTGGTTTAGTCTCCCATCACTGCCCCGAATTGAGAATTTCTAATGTTCATCATATGTTGTTTGGGTATATTTTCAGAATTATGGCCATATAAGTCTGTACATTTCAAGTTGCCTTTATAAAAGCTATATATAGAACTAAACTGTTTAAACAAAACAAAATGGAGATAAATAGCATCATGTCCTTTGTTACATTGCAGATTTGTTTGTGGATGTTTAAACATTATGGTAGATAATATCAGAACTGCATTGACATCCAGTTATTCATTCACTATGAAATATATAACATGTGTTGCATCCTAAATAATGTTTCTCTATATATAAACACTACTAGAATAACCCACTACAGCGGCGGATGCCCATTTGACCATAGTGGCGCTATGTTTAGGTTTCTACCGCTAAGTGATCGAACACGGTGGTGTCTGCGACTCGTGCGGAACTAGTCGCGGACACCACAGGGCCGCGGATAACGTGGCAAAGGCCCACTGCTAAGAAATATACCGCAGTAGCGAACCCTGTCGGGCCCACAACTAAGACCGGTAGCCAATTTAGCTGCGGGCCCGACAGTTCGGCCCGCCGCAGCCGATCGCACCCTCCTATCAATACGTGGGGGTGCGGCGCCGCACCATCACTTATCCGTGCGCCGCACCACCATCTAGGGTTAGGGTTAGGGTCGGTTGGCGGGGTCACCACTTCCCCTCCTGCTCCTCTCCTCCTCTACCTCCGGCCATGGGTGCTGCCGTTGGGGCCGTGCGAGTAGCAAAGAGCACTCCCGGGGCCGGTGGCCGGTGGTCCTTGCGAATGCCCCGCCGAGCAGCCGCCCCACTCCTCCGGCGGCTCCGGCTCCTCCGTTGCCGCCTAGATCCGGTGACAGCTCGAAGGCACTAGCTGCCGCCCTGGAGGAGTTCTTCGCGGCGGTGGCACCTCCTCCCGCGGTGGCGGCTCCTCCTCCCACGGAGGCACCCCATCCTCGTGCCGCAGCACGCGCGGTGTGAGGCGCCGGGATGGAACGTTGGCGGAACGGGACGGCATTGTGGCGGCGGCGTCTAGGGCTCACCCCTTATTTTGTTCATAGATTAACGACGTCGGTGGACCGCCACTAGCGCCCTATTAGGCGACTAATTTTTCCTGTAAATAGTGACAGGACATCGGTGATGTTTGTGACATCTGTCACTGAGGCCCTTTTAAACCCGCCGTCATAGTGTTATTGTAGTAGTGCAAATAGGCACATATTTTAATTATTTTTACGAGAATAGCTACCGAGTTTATACTAAAACCATGAGTTATTTGTACTTTCCATTGACATTAATTAAATCATCACAACTCAGGTAAAAACAAGACACGACAGAGCTTCAAATGACCCATGCGTGTACCATTTACACAGTATATTTCTATAACAGAGCAGGAACTAATTGATGACGTGATGACCATATACGACCATCTAGCTAAGCAAGTGGCCTTTGCACCCATCTGGTTTCTTGCACTTCCACAGGGACACATCTTTTAGCCTACACTGCCTTGAGGTGTGGCCATTCTTTTGGTTCATTGACTCTTCCTCCTATTTCTTGCAGGAGCCGCCGCCGGTGCGGGAGGAGGAGGAGCCGCCGGTGTGGGAGGAGGGAGGAGTCGCCACCGCCGGAGGAGGAGTGCGAGCCACCACCAAAGTGGCCACGAGGAAGCCCTCTCTCGGTGGCCGCTAGCGCCTTCGAGCCGCCGTCACCGGATCCAGGCAGTGGCAGAGGAGGATGAGGACCGGCGACCCGCGCCGCCGCTGCAAGAGCCGCCGGAGGAGTGGGTCGGCTCGGCGGGCCATTCGCGAGCACCAGCGTCTCGCTGGCCCCGACCATCGGTGGCTCTAAGAGCAACCCCATCATCGGTGGGTCATGGCCGGAGCAGGAGGAGCCACAGGTGCTAGAGAGGAAGAGGAGGAGGAGGAGGATGAGAGAGGTGGCGCCACTACCCTAATCCTAACCTAAACCCTAGCTAGGTGAAGGCGGTGCAGTGGGCGCGGATAAGTGGTTGTACGGCGCTGCACCCCACCTATTCATAGGAGGGTGCAGTCCCTAGAGGTAGGCCGCTCCGTGAGGCCCACAGCTAAATAGCCTATAGGCATCAGCTACGGGCCTCGACAGGGTTCGCTACTAAAAGCGCTATGGCAGGCCCATGGCCCGTTAGCTGCGAGCACCGCCGTGTATCCCGTCTTAGTGGCAGACGCCTCAAGAGACCGCCACTGTGGTCAACATGGCGTCCACTACTATAGTGGATTTTTGTAGTAGTGCTTCATGCTCTAACAAGAAGTTATTCCATCTTTGTGAAATTTGCTGCACTTGCAATAGAACTTATCCTTCTCTTCTATACTGTCATGAGATATGTTCTTTCCACAAGTTTGAACTGATACTGTCCTTAAGGCTTAAAAGAAAGTATTCTTCAATCTTTTCGTATTGTTAGGGAATTTGTAGAATGTGTTCTTTGTGTAGACCATAGGAGCATATGCTTTTCTATAGGGTTCTTGGAGCAAGTGACCTTGTTCGTATCATCTGTACCTGAAGTTCTGCCCATCTTGATTAACTAAGCATTTCACTTGAATTTCGCGTACTGTATGAATTTTGGTCAATAAGTCCCCATAATATGGACAAGCAAAACTATATGATTGAAATAGCAACTTACTATTTTCTTCTAAGCAATACTCTAGTTAATCGTTCCAACATAGGTCATAGTGATGATTGAAAAATGAGAGAAAAATACTACATTCAGAAAAAGCACAACATGCAATTTTGATTGGCAGAATGTATTGCATGTTAACCATATCTACTTATATATAAAGGACGCGACCCACTAGGGGCTTTAATGACTATTTCTCTCAATCCACGTTGCGCCACATCATTTCAATTAATTTCAACCATTAGATAAAGAATGAATCTTAAAGATTAATACTATTTATATGATTTTCTTGGCTATTTGTAGCCACACGATCATCATCTTACTTAGCAGAAGCAATTATAATTTTTTTTATCGCTATAGCTGATGTGTTGGAGCACATAACACAACATGTTGTTTTACACAGTGCTTGGTCTTTATAATGTTTTATTAATGCGCTTCCTCTCAAATCTCTTTAAGGTCATAGGACAATAAACCAATTTGACACTATCTCAAGGTCTGTCTAGACACTATACGCATCATTCTATTATCCATCAAATTTATTTGGGTTATGTTGTAACTTAAAATAGCTTAATAAAATCGCTATCACGGGTGTTTTTATGTTCTTGATCTGATTCACTTTTATACAGAGTTTTTGTGTTCTAGCATTAATACAAAATTATTTTTCCTCTATCATTTCCTTATATGTATATATTACAATTATTTGATACAAAATTGTTTTTCCTCTATCATTTCCTTATATGTATACATTACAACTATTTGATACAAAATTGTTTTTCCTCTATCATTTTCTTATATGTATACATTACAACTATTTGATATTCCATTGCCTTTTACTTTCCAATGAACAATTGTATATAGAAGATTCAACACTTAAGGGAGACATAAACGTGAATTATTTCTCTGACCCATATGATTATGTTTTTCTTAGTCACTTAACTACTTATTAGTTCAAGATTATAATTCTAAAATTAATATCTTTTAGTCCCGCTGCAACGTGCGGGGTAATCAACTAGTATGCAACTTATATGTGAGGCAAAGTAATTACGGCATATAAGGAAGATTATACCGAATCACAACTGCTATTTTTCCATTATTCTAAACTTCTTTTCAGGGGCTCCAATGATTTGTGCAGCAACAACTTAATGGTGCATACACATGGTGGACCCAGCTAGTTGGAGATTAATATTTGTGCAGATTTAATATATGAGCTAGTAGCATTTGTATAGTAATGATACGTCAGCTGTCAGCTTCGTGTAGTTAATATATAGGTTAGAACTGTGCAACCAGTCACCTTGGGATGAAGCAGCTACAACTGTACATAGCTAGATATATTTTATGAATGACCACTCAGATTTCATCAACTAACGTGTTTTCGTCGGGTAACAATATAGAATTGCTTTACCCTTAAACTGTTGAGGAAATACTTGGTTCATGTATGCACCAATAATAGCGCGACAAACACATCTGCAGGGTGTCTTAGCTTTCTTTTCCCTAGCTACTTACGACAAAAAACAGGTCTTGATCGAACAAACGCCGTGTCGGCAGGGACGCATGGGGAAATTGCCTTTCCTTTCCCGCAAGTTGGCGAGGGCGTCCCCACGCGCGTCCACCGCTCGCTTCCGTCGCCGCGCAGCGCCGTCGTCGTTTTCCGGTTTTGATGCGTGGTTGTTTTTTTTTTTGACCTTTGGTGCGTGCGTTTCTGACATGCGTAAAACGGGGTGTGCCGACGAGTGCCAGTTTGGGCGTTAGCCGCCTCCGTCTATAAATGCAAATGGGGATGTGACGGGTCAGATCCAGATCACGACGCTAAACATGGCTGGCCACGAGTTGGTGTCGGCTGGGAACACCGCCGATTTTTCAGACAAAACCAGATTCCGACGCGCCCACCGGATTTCTCTATGCATCCGTTACCATGCGCCGTAGACTTGGATTGTTTCAGGGCGTCGGATGATATTGATGAACAGGTCTCCTTAACCATCGGACGTAAGAATGCTGTCTACATCCAGCCGGCGGCTAAGCTAACAATTAATACCTACCTGGTACCGTACCTACTGCAACCTACGTACATACGAACGAGTAGTCTCCATTTAGACGAATAGCTTGGGTGTTAGGTCGTGGATGCCTTCAATAGATTATTGCCAGTCTCGGCACCTGCTCACCAGCTCTTTGGGTGAGTATATATATATATATGGACCGTGGATCGATTTCTACGCACTCCTCCGCAAGTTGAGACTTCAGAGGCAGCCTCTTGTACCAGGAGGAGCAGCAGCGTTGCTTCGGAACTGTGGTCGCCTTCAAGTGTACTAGTAGTAGCCAATTCATAGAATGTAAGCGCCTCTCTAGTGCTTTCGATTTCCTGCTGAACATTGATCATCTATATGCTTGCGGTATGAACTTGCTTGAGTTTCTTTTTTGCGAGTAAAGACAGATCATTATGAACAAGTAGTTCTTGTTACAGTCGCCTTGGATGAGTTGTTTCACACACGTACGCGCATCCATCGTCCATACATGTGAATGACACGTTCGTCTGGCTAACAAAGCTAATTCGTTTGCTACTTGATTACCCTCTCCGTTAGCTCTCGATTCATCCTCCACGCTATCAACACTTTTGTGGGATTTTTTTAATCATAGAATTGCTGCACTTTTTATGGAACTCATTAATTAGTGACAACAAAGTAATATTTCCTGCATGTGTGCACGTGTACTGACACAGTAGAAGAGGTATCATGGAGCACGTGAATCCAGCTAAACGACCCACAGTGGTGGTCGAGGAAAGTAAGTGGACCGGATACTTTCTTGAACTCCAGCCTTTGCCTTGCTCCCACCAGGTATAATAGCTAAAAACTCGTACTCATGTCATTATTCCACAAGTTTTGTAAGTGATACAATTTTGTTTCTTCTTCCTAAATCCTAAATACAAATCAAAAGTCCAAGATAATGATCATGGATAGGCGGGATGAGCTCGTGCAGAAGGTTCGCTGTATTATACAAGATTTTCAAAAAAAGGAAAATTTGCTCCTAGGGATGAAGACTGTGGATGCCTTAGAACGCCTCGGTGTTGGATACCATTTTGAGCAGGAGATTGGTACATTTATGGATGTTCTCATCAGGAAACCGGTTGTGGCTGATGACTTATGTGCCGTCGCACTCCAGTTCCGGTTGTTGAGGCAGCATCACTACGACGCAACATGTGGTATATATATTTATTCATCTGCATTCCTATCATTGTATGGTCATACTAATGTTGCAGGGTTCAATTAGTAATCAACTACTCGGCATTCGACTTTTCGTCCCATGAATTAGTACTGGTCACTTTTCGACATGACACTAAATTTGGTATTAGTACCGGGTCGAAGAGAGGGAGCCCTAGGTACATTGGTCCCGATAACCCTATTAGTACCGGGTGGAGGAACCATTGGTACCGAAAGATCCTCATTAGTACCAGTTGGTCTGCACATCTCGTACTAATGCATAGGACCCAAACCGAGTGTTGTTGAAGTCCAGTACCGAATAGAATCTTTTAGTACCAATTCCCTCTATTAATCTCGATTCTCTATTTATTGCCTCCACATCTTATCTCTTTCTCCCTAGTTCGTTTCCCTTCATCTTATCTCTTTCTCCTCTCAACCCCACATTTCTCTCTTCTCTCCTAGGGCAGCGAGGCTACCAGCCACCGCCCGGCGCTAACGTGCAAGTGGGGCCGCTCGTCACTGCGCATTGCTAGTGGCGTAGTGGGATCGTCGGCCACCGCTTGGCGCGGGTAGGGGCAGGTTAGAGGGGCCGTCGGCCACTACCGTGCACGGTAGGAGCGGGCCACCAGCAACCGCCGTGCACGAGCATCGAAGCGGGGTTGCCAGCCACAGTTGCAAGGGCAGGGCCGCACCAGCCACTGCCACACGGGAGGGGGGCGGGGAGGGGTGGACCGCCGGGCACGGGGGCGGGGCTTTCGGCAGACTGCATCTCGAATGTATTGTTGTAATTTTAGTCTAAGCCTAAGCTTGTAATTTTAGTCTCTTTCGTTGTTGTTGTTTTGCTAAGTGATGAATGTGCTCTCGCTACTAGACATTCATGTGAAGTTATTTTTAGTTCTTGTGATTATTGTGAAATCTTGATAGTAGTTCCTATGAAATATGTTTTTGTGATTCTTGTGTAATGTATTGTTGTGATTCATGCTATTGTGACTCAAATTCTTAGAGAAGCAGAAGCTTCTGATGTTTTGAGAAGTTGTGAGCAAAAGAAAAGGAAAAGAAAAAGAAAGGGGATCGAATGAGTGGGATAGTCAGCTTAGTACCGGGTGGGATAGCCACCCGGTATTAAAAGGATCAAACCCTTTAGTACCGGTTATTTGACTTGGTACTGAAGATCTCCCCTTTAGTACCAAATAGCCAATACCGGTACTAAATGTCATTTTTCCAGTAGTGAATATTCATTTTTAACCTTTTATAAAATACTCCTGACTCCAATTTATAAAATATTTTTGTTTTCCTAGGTACATACATTTTGTTATGCACTAGATATACACTTCTATACATGCATATAATGCAAACTTTAAACGACCTATAACTTAGGTTTTAGGATGGACCGGAGGTAGTATTACATGTTGTGTGTGTATGCTGGTAAATTTAACCTAACTTACTAGCTTTGCACCTTTATGTACATTAAAATGATTATACTTTTTGATGCTACTATAAAACTTTTAGTCCTTTGAGCCATGTTCAATGTTGTCTGTTGATAGTATGCAATCTTGTGGTAATGGAAGCTATAGCTATATCAGGTGTAGTAGAACTTCAGTGAGTGGCACTTGTCATGAAGTCTAAGTACATTTGTAAATCATTTTTGCTAAATGTACTTCCAATAGAATCACATTTTACTAAGTACTGTATGCAGATGTTTTCAATACTTTCTTGGATGACAATGGGGATTTCAAAGACACCCTGCGATCAAATGTTGATGCTTTGCTCAGTCTGTATGAGGCAGCTCACATTAGCAAGTGCAATGAGGATGTGCTGAACAGGGCCATCGTCTTCACTGTAGACAGACTATCGTACCTAGCAAATGGTGGCAATCTTCCTAGGCACATCCAAAATAAAGTGCTGCATGCTCTAGCGGCACCGACCTGTCGGAGGATGAAAAGGCTCCAGGCCAAGCTCTACATTTCCATATACGATGATGATAATGAGAAGGACCATGACATACTTGAGCTTGCTAAGCTAGACTTTCATATCTTGCAGCAGATCCACCGTGACGAAGTTAGGAGCATCTGTTTGTAAGTATGACTAACATCTTTTGGTCAGTTAGTAGAAAAATGTTTATACTCTACTGCAAACTGTAAGCAAGAATGATCATGCATATGTGCATTAACACATGGCAATAGTAAGCTAATTGAAGTAAAAAATTCTAACACCTAAACCACTACATAATGCTTGGTCCATACTAGAATATGAAATGGCCTTTATTTGTTGTCGAGAAAAGTAACTTAACGTATTAGTTGTATCTCATGAGATGAATAACATCTACCTGACTACTTAAGTACTTATAGGTGGTACAAGGACCTTAATCCTAGGAGCACTATCGGTCAATACATACGAGAACGCCCAGTCGAGTGTTATTATTGGGCCCTTGGTGCTTTCTATGAGCCACATTATGCCAATGCACGGATGATGTTTGCAAAGCTTCTGACACTTTTAACATTCTTTGATGATACATTTGATTCATACGGCACATTGGACGAGGTTCGTCAATTTCGCCAAGCAGTTCAAAGGTATGTTAGCTGTTTCCTCTCTCTAAGTTGTATTTTAATACTCAATTATTAACAAAGCACATGTGTCAACCAATCTGTTTACAGTTTTCATTATATATATAACCGGATGCATTTTGTAGTAGGAATGCACAGACACTAGTAATTGCTACCAGGAGACCAGACCAATTCCAACTAAATGGAACCGGATGCAACTAAACGCGAACTAGTTGCAATCTGACCCGACCCCATTGCGGCCGAACTCAACCCGATTGGAACTGGACCCTACCTGATTACAACTGGACAAAAATACCTTGCAACTAGACCTAACCTCCTTGCAATTGAACTCGGCCAAGTTACACCAGAACCGGAAGCAGTTGCAACTACATGAACAGATTAATCACAATCAAGGAGGAAAAATGTACCGAGGTGCATTATACATAGGCACTATAAATAGATATACATATTTTTAATATTTCGTGAGACAAAATTTGAAGGAATGCGCAGCACAGAATAAAATGTAACATCATTGATCATTAACCCGTTAAATGGTTATAAAATTTCACTGATGGTTATAAAATGCAATACCATTTGTATGAACCATCCTTCGGATGTCCCATGCAGCTCAGTACTGGGCCTTGTATCAGTAATCTAGTATGAGCAGTAGTCGGAATGATAACTAGAATATGAAGAAAGGAAGTAGAATGATAATAAATAATGCGGTGGATTCTCAACTTTATATTAATAAAGTAGCAGACAACCGTAGATCGAAGGCAGAACATAGTTTTTGCTAATGATCTGGAATAACAAGGGTGAGTACTTTTACCAGAAGTATTCAACAAGTCTCTTGGCATTGTTACATTAATGATACATATAGTGACAACTGGGGTTTTGATTAATTTGCAGAAATGTAATTTCAAGCAAGTGCCGCACTAGTAGGGGTTCTTGAAAAGAAAACATGGTTTTTAATGTAGTTGTTGTTTGGCCCTATAGGGATAAGTCACTACACCAACCGGTTCACATGTTTCTAGAACCAAGAGCCTTTGCCCTTCTTTCCGGTACTAGATTAAAAAACGTGTGACTAATAATTGAGATATTCACCAAGTAAGTTCATTACCGTGAACCTCGTCTATTCAAATGGATTAACAAAACTCTCCATAGGTTGTATATTTTACCCGTATGATTGGAAAGCCCAAACCATGGCCTTGGAGGTACTGCCCAACGAGACCTATGCCCACCGGTGTCCATCTATATATAACATTCATCCATGGCCCAACATGGGTTTAAACAGAGTTCCCTTTCAGACACTATTCCCAAGAAAAGAGATGCATCATAACCTGTTATACAATACCACTAGGCCACTTTGGCCCTTAACCTATGACCTGTATCGACTAGACCTGTGACTACGCGAATGGCTACAAGATTGGTTTTTGGCTCGTGTTTCAATGGGAGCGTTCGACATTTATAAGAACGGGTTTTTGGTTTTATTCTTAATAAAATTTGAATAGTTTCAATTTGAGTAAATTTTGGAGCAACTGAAAGGCGCAAAAAATCCATTAAACACAAATTTCAGGACTACATATTTTTATACCTATTTTAGGATGTTACGCCATTAATCCTTATAAAAGCTACATGTGTGTGTGTGTCCCCACACATCTCACTCTTCAGCCCAGTAGATAATTCAAATAACTTTAATATTGAAGGGCAAGGCAAGACAATCATCCAGGGTAGGGCACGGGTAGCCCCTAATCCGGTAGGAGGCAGTGGTTGTGCACTGGGTGGGGGAGTTGGGCTAGGGTGCAGCCCATTGCCATGTACACATGATTGAAAGAACAACAGGAGGGGGGGGGGTGTGACCATGACATTTCGTGACAGAGAGGAGATTGTTGCTTCCAAAATGTTTTTTCACAGAAAGCACTATGCACTCACCATGAATGCTCTGATTGTATTTTGTAACCTATGTTTACTTAGTTCATATATCAACAATAATTTTACTTTTAAATAATTAAAAAACTTTTCTAATTAATCCTAAAAACACTTATTAAATTTTAAAATCCTAATAAAATTTAAAACCATGGTGTAAAAGCTTTATAGAACAACCCAAGCACATGACACATCTTTCCATGGAAGCATCAAGATGGAGAGTGGTAGATTTTCTCAACATTGCTGTAGAGAGGAGGATCACACATTAAGCAATACCCGGTGTCCCATGCAAGAGCTCACTTTTTGGCGTGCAACGTGCCACCCCTCCAAACAGGTGCCACATCCTGCAAGCGAGTGGGACCATGACAGAAGTGCCTTCTACCCTATCCCGAACACTTGTTCCCTTTGATAGCTTACACCTATCCTTACACTACTGTTATTGTATCTAGACCATCCTATATGTGTGAAACCCTTAGTGTGCTACGCATGTAGCCTGGCTCCAATCTCAATACATGGGCTTCGGCTATGGGAAAGGGGTTTGTTCCATTTAGTCCACCACTCACTAGAGCTAGTCTACGAGGTTGAGCTCATGGTTCGCTAGACATCGAAGATATGGACATCTCTTCTTCTTTACTTTGTAGGATGGTGACCAATAACATACATACGCAACCCTCTAATGTAGGGTTCTTATCATTTACGAAGGCATGGACTTGAAACACAATGATTATCTCCCCTATGTGCTCACCCAATTTATGCACCTTAGTAGGGATTAATGTGGCACGAATATTATTCATACGTCCATCCGACCCAAAGGGTAAGGTGGTCAACTAGTGAGATCATATCTGAATCCGACTATTCAATATATGTACTTATCTGTACTCCATCTATATCTAAATATTCAAAGATGGGTTTCTAAGATTTGAATATGATGAATATCAATATTCAACACATTGATATTGTTCATCTCTGAATTCGATTCGAGAAAAAAATATTTCTCTTTGAATCTGTATCTACTATATATGTCTCTATCCGATCTGTTTTCATCGCTACACCCTAGGGCAGCATCAATCATCGTTCGCCCTTTGCTAGTCCTCAAAGGATCTTACACCTATCCTTGGACACATGTTGTATCTAGATATCCCACCTATGCAATTCTTTACCTAACTTGTCGTGCATGTAGCCCTTCTCCTAGTACTACATATTTGCTTATCACTGCTGGTTCGAAACCCCACATCACCGCTGGTTTTTGTCGGCGGTGAAGGGTCAATGGTGATGGGTACGTTGGGGCATCACCGCCGGTTCTAGACCACGTACGTCAGTGTTCTGCACCTCATCACTGCCAGTCATGGACATAGGCCGCTAGTTTTGTGCCCCTCAACACTGTTGGTTCTAGACTGCAACCAGTTGTGACATCGCACCTATCACCACCTGTTCGGGACATGAACCGGTTGTAATGTAGGATACTACCTCTATACATGAAAAACCATAGGGAATTAGGACATTCGCAATAACCATTAAACACAAAATGCAGTACCCAACTACTTCTCTGAATAGGAAATTCAGTTCACCAATCACCAGGTCTACTTTGAGGTCTCCTTCAATGAGCTATGGGTTGGATGTACTTGGAAGGTACTGCCATCTTTTCCACCTCGATATATAGCATCCAAGCACGCGCGCGCACGGCCACACACATACACACAGGATGTAAGGCTCTTATACGTTGGAAGGCCTAAATCTAAAGAAGACCAGACGTGTTTTCTCTATGCACCTTCGGCTCACATGCTCTAGGGCAGCGGTGCAATGCCACGCATGCTTAGGAGGACAATATGATGCTTGAATCAACGAAAATAATCACAGTAATGCAAATACTCGCAAGAACAAAGAAAATCCAAGAAAATACATGAAACAAAAGGTATTCAAAGTAGCGTTGTTTACAACAGGACCATGAATATTTTATGCTAGCAATCAATACATTCCGCACTTTTTTCAATCCACTGGTTTGTATATTGTTTTCGAAATATGTCATGAATCTCAAATTCATGTATCCTTACAAGTTATGTTTTTGCAATAATAGTTGGGATGAAGAAGCAGCACAGAAGATTGGGAACTGTTATGCACATGTCTTGTCCAGTTTTTCAAAGACACTTGAAGCATTTGTGGCTGATAATGGTGTTTCACTGATGGCTATTGATTGTGTGAAGGAGGCAGTAAGTACATAACTATACTAAAATGAACTAATAACAATCAAATTGTTATTCACTCAAACTATTCTGGATGACCCACTTCTCATCCAGGGGACTAGATAGGGACTGCATTTTGTGTTTAATTGTTCCAAACTTGAGATTTGTTAAGCCCTTTTAGGGTACCACGAAAGATCACAAGTTATTTTGTTCACGAGTACAATTAATTAGGTTTCTCTCTAGCCCATCTACTCTTTTTTTATATATGGAAGTAGAATCAACCATGGGCTTAACATCATAATGTATATACATATTTGGAGGGAAAAGAAGGTGCATTTATAGTTTTGACTCACCATATGACATGGCTAAGTATTGGTAATGATCAGTTAGATGAATAGTTTGTCTAAACCATATGTTTCCGGTTTACAAGGTTATGTATAAATTCCATGCTACTTTTACCACATGTAGATGAAGGAGATAAGCAGTTGCATGGTACAAGAGTTGGTATGGCGAGAAGAGAGACATGTGCCAACTGTGTATGAATACCTCACCCAGGCTGCTATAATATCAGTACAGTATGTGCCAGCGCTTTTCCCGGCATTTGTTGCAATGAATGCAAAGGATGAAGTCTTGAGCTGGGCGCGTTCATTCCCTAAAATCATAGAGATTGCAGCAACCATGTGCCGATTGATGGATGACGTTGCTGGACATGAGGTAACAATTAACCACTACACATACTAATTAACTCCCTAGCAACATATTAATTTATAGATGGTCTTTAATCATTTGATAGAACGAGAAAGAAGAAAGAAGCAAGTGTGTTACTGCTGTCGATTGCTATGTTAGTGAGCATGGCACAACGGTTCAAGAAGCAAAAATAGCGTTACATGGACGTATCGAGGAGAACTGGAGGAGAATCAATCAAGAATTCCTCAGCAACGTTACAATACCAGTTCCAATGCTGACAGTCTTGGTAGATATTGTGCGCACTATGGACGGCATGTATATCGATGTGGATGCCTACTCAAAGTGCTCGAAACTAGGCAACCCAATACATAAAATGTTGAACGAGTGCGTCCACCATTAAGAAGCAGCCAGGTATCTGGTAATACGCGTAATGAATAAACTGTTCAACAGTGTTGCATGCACCACTGTATATTGTTATATTGACGACATGTATTGTTTGTATCAATCATATACCTTTATGTCTGGCATGTGTGACTCAATGATTTAAAATTGTCTGAGTTTCTAACTTCTCAAAGATTTATCGTATGATCAGAGTGATTTTTTCCTATTATCTTTGAAATCTCTTTCCTCATGAAGGTGCTATCCATATCAATGGGGCAGGAGGACTCCGATAAAAATAGTGTTTGGTTTATTAAATGGTAACAATAATTTGAACCACGGTAGCTGACACAAAACCGCCAGTACCATCTTCATGTGACATTCACTCACCAATGCCTGCTATGTTTTGAGGAGACAATGTGAGTAGCAGTCAAGAAGATTTGCTACAAGAGAACAAAGTCACAGATAGAGCTAGAAAACGAAATGCAAGAGATGCCTTTCGGTCATCTCATCTACCACAAGCGACTGCTAAACAATAGCTAGACTTGATTATGGAGCCATTGTTCAGCAAGGTTAGAACATAGTAACTCGAGCAATCAGTGCTATACAACAATTGATTATTTGCACACATCCTTTGTCATGACACCAAAAAAAATGTATTTGCTTTCATCCATTCACTACTGGAGAAACAACGTTCAGTACCGGGTCCAAACCCACCTTCAGTACTGGGTAATGAACCGGCATTGCCACGTCCGTGCTAATGAGCACGGGTGTTGATGGCACCACGAACCTAACATGCTTCCCCTGGCGACATGGCAGGGTAGACTTTATTCCAGGATGTTAACAACACCCGGTACTACAGTGTTTTTTTATTTCCTTTTCAGTTTATTTATTGTATCGTATTTGCTTGCTTTACGTGTGCTATTCGTAATACGGTGTGCTATAAATTGTGTGGCATGTACAATATGATATTTGAGATAATATTATACATACATACATACATATATATATATATATAAGCATATTATGCATACAAAAACATGACAAATATATACATTGAATCAAATTTTAGCAGAGTTTAATAATATTGTTTTGACTCTGTCCGGTTCCGGATCCTTGTTCTTCTGGGGCTCCTGTCCATTGAGTACCCCTTATAATAGTTCATGATGATGCACAGGGATAAAACTTTTGCACTGGGCTAACCCTGTTGCGAAGAAATCCACAGAGTTGTGTTCTTGAATTAACCAGATTTTTTCTATCTCGAGAAGTCCTTCGTTCATATGCGCTCAATCTAGAAAAAGAGTTATTAATTGTACAAGTACTGGTACAACAAAGAATATGAACAATAAGATTATGTGTTTGCAGTTTTGTAGACGCACCTTATCGTTGAGGTTGTAACTGCTGATGGGACTTGACAAGATAGGTCAGGATGGATTGTTACCTTTCAAACTCTGCAAATATGTGAAAAAAAAGTTATGAAATATTTTTTATTGTATTGAAAGAAGTGACATGAGATTTGTGAACAAGACACATACTGGGAAATGCAAGTGGAAATAAAGTTTCTCTTTGAATTTTTCTCCATATTATGAATACAAACGAGTTCAAGTTACGTTTATCATGTCTACGACAGATTGGTAATCTTCTTGTTTTTTCCTCAAAGAGTCAAAGACGAAGATCTTGCTTAAATCCATGGAGAAATAAAAGGAGAATCCAGTGGTAGCTGTCAATACATGCACAAGTATGATTTTCTTGGAATATACAATGTAATTTGAAAAAGACAAAAGAGATGAGAAGCACGTTGCTCACGGGAAGTTGTGTGGCAGAACGATGAAATTCTTGTCATAGTGCCTATCTAGAAACTTAAATATATTATCCAATTTTTCTTTTTGAAAGCCGCATACAGTTTTCTCGTTTATTTGAAGAGCATCCATGGAGGAAGGCGATGTGTTTAAGATTCCTCTCCTCCTGCACATTTGCATCTCCATGTTGTATGATACAAAATAGAAGTTCGGGAGGAGTTTCTCGGTCCCCAGTAGTGGGCAGTAGTATTTTAAAACTACTGGTCAGTAGTTTGAGGGTAGGATTGTAATAAGACTACTTTTTAATATTTTTATGTTTTATTTACAGAAAATACAGTTTTTGGGCCAACCCACCATTCTCGACGGCCCAAACGGCAAAAGCCCATATCATAGTCCTTCCCATTTTCCACCATGGCTACTACGGTTATCAGGCTGGCCCATCCGCCTATGCAGTGACTCATACGGGCTACGTATTGAGTACATAAATAGGGACATGAGCCCAATAACAATTATGCTTTCATTTTACATTAAACATTTTTAAAATTTTGAACTAAATTTATGTATCTCAAAAATTTGGTAAATATTATAAAAACCTGTTTTTCAAAATATTGCGTCACCAAACTTGTCAGGACAATTTCAAAAAAAGTCAGTAAATTAGGAATATATGTTGTTCACAAACTGATATATGCCTCATGATGTTTTGGATAACTCAAGTTAAACAGTAATGCCCCAAATATTCAGATTATTAGCCTAATCCTTGGTGGGCCTAACTGCTGTTGTTAAGTTGGGAATTCACCAGGCCTAACTAGGGTCCAATCAAAGGGAGAAAAGAAAATTGTCCAACCCAAGCTATACTTACGTCTGTCTTTGCCTTTCCTGATTCCCATTGTTCGTGAGTTCGTGGTGGAGCACCGCCTCATCATCATTCCTAATGTTCGTCGGAGATCGTTGTTGCTTATGTTCTCCTTGCAAGTCCACGGTAGGCAATATGGTTGTTGCTGGTTTTGTTTCCCATTTTGTTGGCCTCTAATTGCTGATGTTGGGTAGGGGAAGAGGCCATGTCAGATTGCAGCAAGGAACAAGGCGATCTGGAGTAGAGAATAAAAAGAACACCAAAGGGAGGAGATCTAGGATGTGTTTGCCTGTTGGATTTGTGCTGTCTGCACGAAGGATTGGTGAGGCACAATTGGGACTGAAAGGGATGTGTTTTGACCGAGGTAATAACGCATACTCTTTCTCTCTTCTGGCCATGATTGAGTTTTAGATTAGTTCCGGCCATTAGCATCTTTTAATCCTATAGGATCAGAACGTCCTGGTCTGGCCAGTTTGTGTAGTGGTAGTGTAGTGGTAGTTTAGACTTGTTTTTGGAGGCTTTATAATCCGAATCTAGTCAATGTTTGAATACAAAAGTTGCAGATTATGTTACTACCTATCCACGGAGTATTTATTTGCAGTTTTTTTGTTGAGTATAACTGGAGTTATGAATTTTGTAAAGTGAACTGTCCAGCAGCAGATGGAGGATTACAGTGCTTCTTTATCAACTATTTTATAGCTACTAGATGTCAAAATTAATTTTTGGTTCCCAGACCAAACTTGTAGATTTCTTTGTCTAGATGATTCTAGATTAGTTTTTTTGTTAGTATTTCTATTGTACTTTTAAAGTTATGAAAAAGTGAAGGAATAGTGCTGCTGAAACCGATTTTATGCTTGTTCTACTATATATTTTGGTGGGGCGTGAGACATAAGAACGTTTTTGTTATGGTCGCCCGCCATTATAGCTGCCGCCATTGGGTTATTAAGGGTTAAGTACTTTAGTTAATTAAATGTAATGGGCTAAGGCCCAATCTAGACAGTTCACTTTTGTAAACTCTATAAGATTAAGTAAATTTAAAGGAGGTAAAGCCCTAAAACTCTCTCTCCCTCTCCTAGCCGCCGCACCACTGCCCTACGCCGCGCCTCCGCCAGCAGCTGCGCCTCCCATTCTCTCTCTCTCTCCCCTGTTGCTAATTCATGCACATAACATCTTGGTAATCAAAGTCAAGGTTGTTTCTCTTGCCATGGATTCCAAGGCAGGGATTGATCCTCATTGGGATAGCTTCACGTAATTTTAGCTTGGATCAAGAGCGTCACCGAGCTCACACAATAGCAGTTCTAGAGCTCTCCCTTAGCAGATCTGGAACTGCAAAAGATGAGCCCCACTCCAGCTTATCCCCCCCCCCCGCCCCCGCCCCCCAACCCCCACCGCTTCGGGTAGTCGACCACGACAATTTTTGTAGGAGGCCCAGACTTCAACACCATCTGATTTTCTACCCTGGAGGATCATACTGTCATAGAAAGACTACTGAACCACCAGCTAGGTCACCACATCTCCTATGAACTTTCGTTTCAGGATTTTGATGGCTTTTCGGACCCCTCCATTGCATCCCGAGAACGCTTTGGAGCACCGTCTACTAGCCCCCTCGGCAATTGCATCACTGGATTCATGGAACATATCACGCAACTGGTATTTTTGAGCCTCGTTCATCAGGCCATGCTTTTCACTGCTGGACCTCCTCAAAAGTGAGCTCGAGCTTCGCCAACTACCGTGCTTGAACACAGCTGTCGCATTGGCAAAGGATTCCACCCGGACGCTTCGTGCTCCACCAGGTGTTATAGGGTTCAGGGTCTCAACTATACAGTCTGCACCGCCTATTCAACTCTCCCGACATGATGTTATACGGCTTAATTAACACGGGACCATGCAGATGGATGCCCAGATCTGTGATTGCACCATCATCGTTCTCCTCGACTCGGGCTCCACTCACAACTTTATCAATTTGGATACCTATCGTACCTTGCAATTTTCCGTGTGTCCTATTGCATTAGGAATTAATGTGGATGTAGCCAATGGCGCTTGAGTTGCTAGCATGGGTTGTTGCTATAACCTCTAGATCTCAATCGACCGAGTAATCGTTCTACATTAACTATTATGCCATTGCCCCGGGAGGTTTCAATATTGTACTCGGAGTCCTATGGCTCCGTTCCTTGGGCCCTATGGTTTGGGATTTCCAGTAGCTTACCATGAAGTTTTAGCGCCACAATAGAGAAATTCTTTGGCGGGTACATGGGAGCACTTACCTATTATCGTTCACCACGAATGGGTCTTCTCTTGACTTGTTACGTGCACTACTCCACTCCTTCTAGGATCTTTTCTTTGTGCCAAGAGGACTTTCGATCTCTTGACGGTATGACCATCAAATTCATCTAAAAGACCTGACTAAAGCCATTTTTTTAAAGCCATATCGTTATCCTTAGCTAAAAGGGATAAAATTGAGAGACAATGTCGCGATATGCTTCGAAGGGAATTCTCGGATACAGTTCATCATCCCATTCACCTCCGGTGCTACTTGTTCGCAAATAGGACAATTCTTGGCGTTTTTGCATTGATTATTGCGCCCTTAACGACAACACCATTAAGGATAAGTTTCTCATTCTGGCTGTCCATGAATTATTAGGGGCCAAATTCTTTTCAGAGTTCGATCTACGTTCAGGGTCTTTTCAAGTGTGCATGCATTCAGATGATATTGACAAAACAGCATCTCGCACACATTATGGCCACTTTGAGTTTTTGGTTTCTAGGTTGACGAATGTCCTGTCTCCTTTCCAGGCTTTGATGAATGATGTCCTGGGGCCTTTTTTGGAAATTCATTTTGTTTTTTATGATATATTAATCTACAATAGCTCCTAGTCAGATCATCTCCAACACATTTAGTAGGTATTTTAGGCCCTTCTAGCTCATCGGTTAGTTGTTAAACAATATAAATGATACTACTCTGTTTTCTTAGTGTTGTTGTTAGGACATAGAAGCGTAATTCATTTCTAGTTCTCTTCCGCTGTCTGAAACGACAACAAATACGGACCGGAGGGAGTATTTTGGAGTTTCCTTTGTGAGATATTTGGGTCATGTTATTTCTGCTCAAGGCATGATAATGGATACCGCCAAAGTGGAGGTTTTTACAGCTTGGCCACAACCTCGGTCAATCGGAGACCTTCGCGGATTTCTGGGTCTTGCTGGATATTACCACAAGTTTATGAAAGAATATGACATCATAGCTAAACTCTTGACATAGCTTTTGTGATGAGACAATTTTATTTGGACCCCGGAGGGTACAAATGTGTTTATTCAGCTAAAAATAACCCTAACATCAGCACCGGTACTTAGTCTATCTGGTTTCTCCGAACCTTTTATTTTGGAATGCGATGCTTCAGGAAAAGGTTTTGGTGCCATACTCCATCTGGGACAGGGCGCTTTAGCTTTTTTTAACAGACCTATGGAACCTCGATATACATCTCTTGCTCCTTATGAGATGGAACTTATTGGTTTAGTCTAGGCTGTCTAGCATTGGCGTCCCTATCTATGGGGGTGCGAATTTGAGATTTGTACCG
The DNA here is from genome assembly GCA_031894775.1 of Chloris gayana. Lineage (NCBI taxonomy): Eukaryota > Viridiplantae > Streptophyta > Magnoliopsida > Poales > Poaceae > Chloris > Chloris gayana. Next base: position 701,310 of record JAUNZO010005196.1, read on the forward strand.
ACTATTACAGCCTCGGTTGTTTGTTGGACCCATGCCTATCTCTCGTGGTGGCTGATGCTCTCACTAGACGAGCTTCTTCATATGCTTCCTAGATAGCCATGTCACCCTTGACGGGGGGACGGAGATGCACCGGCCGGCGCGCAGGGGAGGATGCCTCCCCTTCTCCCGCCGCCCTCTTTCGGCCATGGCAGTGGTGGATCTGGCCGTGCCACCCCTCCCATCGCGGAGCAGCACCATTTGGCGCGCGTGGGACAGCGCCTCCCCTGCTCCCGCTGCCCCTCTTACGGCCCGGTGGTGACAGATCCGGCCGTGCCACACCCGGCGGTGGCAGAACCAGCCATGCCACCCCTCCCGAGGCAGAGCTACACCAGCTGGTGCGAGGGGGATGGCACCTCCCGCTCCTCCCGTAGCCCCTCTTCCGGCTCCGGAGGCGGCGCATCTAGCCACGCCACCCCCGACGGCGGCGGATCTGACTACGCCATCCCTCCGGCCCGTCTTCCGGCTCGCGACGGCGGTGGATGCGGTCGTGCCACCCCTTCCAGCGGCGACAGCGGGCTTGGGAGGAGCAAGGCAGGTGCGGGCCTCCTTTCGGGCCGGCGGGCTTGGGTACTTTTTTATTTTTTGGTGAAAGGTAGCGGCGGGTGGTGATGTCACCCGTCGCTACCACGTCGATCTTATGGCGGTGCGCCACTTTCCCGCCGGTATTGCTTTTGATTTGTAACTGCGGAGACGTAGCGACGGGAGGGCGTACCTGCCACTACAGTGGTTTTTGGCCCGCTGCTACAGTCCCTATTTTTGGTAGTGCTCGTGAAGTTTTCACGGCAGCTTTGCCCTCCAAAGGAGCGTCCTTGAGGCACTTGATCTCATACTCAAGGCGAGTATTAGCCTCTTCGATGGCGACAAAGTCCTCAACCAATTTTGACAAGCGCGAGGCGTGCGGCACAAGAATATCGGCCACCTTCGGACCTCGCCGAAGAGGGAGTTGCAGCTCCGCAACCAGCACACTCTTCGATAAACTGGAAAGGGCCACCTCCCGGGACTAAGCAGGGGAAACGGCACGCTTCGCCACTGCAGCGCCGGTGGCGGAGTAACGGGCTGCAGCTAAGAAAGAAACAGCTCAGTCAAGTTACCAAACGCAGAAACCGGTACAAAAATAAAGAAACCTACCTCATTCGGTCGCGATAGCCGGCGCCTTGGCAGAATCGGCACCCCGCGACCTCGCCCGTGGGCGTGCCCTAAGCATGACAAGCTAAGCGGGAGTGAAGGGCTCACCAAGAACATCATGCATGATGTTAGCAAATAATGCATAAAAAGATCGAAACGAGACACATATTTTTTACGTGGAAAGCCCTTGCGGGAAAAAACCACGGGCGCCAACCGGCAATCTTCACTATATGAAGAGAGTTTACAAAACGCAGGGGAATTACAATGAGTCTCTCTCTTCCCCTTGCAACACACAAGATGTATATATATGGGTGGCTAACTAATAGGATCCGTGACGTGGGAGGACTCCACCTCTCACACCTCCTAGGCGTCCCTAGCAAGGCCAAATTTGGATCATATTACAACAAACTCCACCTTGAGACAAATTCCATCTTGTAGCAAATGAAGGATCATCAATGAACTCCCTTCAATAATAAATAGCACCGTGTGTCAACAAGTCACTAGGACTTAAACCGTAACACCAACCAAGCTCATAGCTCAAACTTAGCAGTGGGAACCGGCTTTATCATCATATCAGCAGGATTAAAATGCGTACTGATCTTGCACACTTTAATATCACCAAGAGAAATAACATCTCGGATAAAATGATACCTCACATCAATATGCTTTGTCCGGTCATGGAACATCTGATCTTTTGTAAGGTAAATAGCACTCGGCTATCACAGAATATAGTAGTGCAAGAATCATCTCCACAAAGCTCAAGCATATAAACCTCGAAGCCAAATAGCTTCCTTACAAGCTTCGTAAATAGCCATATATTCAGCTTCGGTAGTTGATAAAGCAACAGTAGACTGTAAACAAGCTTTCCAACTAACAACAGAACCACCAATGGTGAAAACATAACCTGTGAGAGATCTCCATCTGTCCAAATCACCAAGCATAATCCGAATCAACATAACCAACAATTCCATCTCCGAACTGCTTTCCAATGCCCTCTACCAGGATTAGACATGTATCTACCGACAATACTCGGTGCATATGACAAATCGGGACGAGAGCAAACCATAGCATACATAAGAGAACCAACTGCGCTGTTATAAGAAACTCTAGACATGTACTTAATATCTTTATCCGACTCAGGACACAAAGCTAAAGATAATCCGAAATGTGGAGCTAAAGGAGTACTCACCGATTTAGCTTTATGCATATTGAAACGACGAAGGACCTTTTCAATATACCCTTTCGACTAAGAAATAACTTGCCGACTCGTCTCTCTCTAATAATCTCCATGCCAAAAATTTTCTTTGCTGCACCCAAATCCTTCATCTCAAATTCATTACTCAATTGTGATTTCAATTTTGCTATTTCTGACTTATCTTTTGCAGCAATCAACATATCATTGACATAGAGAAGCAAATAAATAGCTGAACCATTAACCATCTTTAAATAAACACAGCTATCATAATTAGACCGCTTAAAGCCATTAGAGAGCAGAAAGGAGTCAAATCTCTTATACCACTGTCTAGGAGATTGTTTCAAGCCATAAAGATATTTCTTTAACTTACGGACAAGGTGTTCTTTTCCAGGAATAGCAAAACCTTCAGGTTTCTCCATGTAAGAATGCAGTTTTAACATCTAATTGCTCAAGCTCATAATCATGCATATCAACAATACCGAGTAAAGTACGAATAGAGCTATGTTTCACAGCAGGAGAAAACACATCATTATAGTCAATACCTGGAATCGACTATACCTTTAGCAACCAACCTTGCTTTATACCTTGCTGTTTCATTAGGAGAAATAGGCTCTTTTCTCTTAAAAATCCACTTGCAACGAACGGGCTTCTTCTCTTTAGGCAATGCCACTAAATCCCAAGTACCATTCTTATCAAGTGACTCCATCTCATCTTGCATAGCGGTAACCCAATTGTTGCAATCCGTAGAAGTAATAGTCTCAGAATAATTAGAAGGTTCAGCAGTACCTTCAACCTCTTCTGTGCAACTCAAAGCATAAGCAGCAATATTACATTCCTCATTTAACCTCTTCGGTCGAACATGAGGCCTCCTAGACCTGTCAGCTGCAATAGAACGTTGTGGAGACTGCACAACGGGAGAATGTGGGATAACAGATGAATCATCATCAATAGGTGCATCCGTATCAGTATCCGGTGTATGTGCTGAATCAATAACATGCTCCACCTGCACACTAGAGGTCTGCGAACTCGAACCAGAGCATCAGTAGACATAGCAGATTCATTAAAGACAACACTTCTGCTAGTAATAACCTTTTTAGATTCAGGATCCCACAATTTATAGCCTTTAACACCAGAACGATAACCAAGAAAAATGCACTTAATAGCTCTAGGCTCCAATTTACCATTATCAACATGAGCATAAGCAGGACAACCAAAAATTCTCAATTCAGTAATAATTTGTTGGAGAACTAGACCATACCTCAATTGGAGTCTTCTTATCAATAGCAATAGAGGGAGAACGATTAATTAGAAAACAAGCAGTGGAAGCAGCCTCAACCCAAAAACGCCTACTCGAGGCCAGCATTAGACAACATGCAACGGGGCTTAGAGATGATAGTCCTGTTCATCCGCTCAGCCACACCATTTTGCTGAGGTGTATAAGCAACGGCGCGGTGTCTCACAATGCCTTGAGACTTACAATATGAATTAAAAGCATGAGAACAAAATTCCATCCCATTATCGGTGCGAAGAACCTTCACCTTTCTAACAGTTTGTTTCTCCACCATAATCTTCCACTCTTTGAATTTAGAAAATGCTTCTGATTTATGCTTTAGGAAATAAGGCCATACCTTCCTTGAATAATCATCAATAATTGTCAACATATAACGAGCACCTCCAAGAGAAGTCTTATGAGCAGGCCTCCATAAATCAGAATGTACATAATCAAGAATACCTTCAGTAGTATGAACCGAAGTGTTGAACTTCACCCTCTTGTGTTTGCCAAACACACAATGCTCACGTAAATCCAGCTTCATCGATGCTATGCCCATCAAGAAGTCCTCTCTTGCTCAAAATTTTCATACCAAGCTCACTCATATGTCCAAGACGCATATGCCAAAGATTAGTAGCATCAAAATCAGATAATGACTTGGTAGAAGTAGAAACATTGTCAATAACAAGTAGTGCCTTGAAGAAGATATAAATTGGCAGTCAATAAATCACCTTTCATGACAACAAGAGAGCCTTTAGTTACCTTCATAACTACACCTCCAGATGAGTACTTATACCCTTTGCGATCAAGAGTACTCAAAGAAATAAGATTTCTTGTCATAGTTGGAACATGCCTCACATCTGTCAATGTTTTGACAATACCATCATACATCTTAATTTGAACAGATCCCATGCCTACTACCTTGCGAGGAGTGTTATCACCCATCAAAACAGAGCCTCCACTATGGACAGATTCATAAGTGGAAAACCAATCTCTATTAATGCAAATATGAAACGAGCAGGCAGAATCAAGAATCCATTCCTCAATAATTTTGGCACATCCAACGAAAAGCAACAAGAACATCACCATCGAACTGCTATCATCAGCAGTAGCAACAACGTAAGCAGCACCATCATCACTAGGATTAGATTTAGCCTTTTGAGCAGCTTTCATCTTCTCCTTATTCTGCAGCTTATAACATTCAGAAATATCATGAGTATTCCCTTTACAATATCTCGCAGAACTTATCTTTGCCTCTCGGATTTAGAGCGACCGCGATGACCGTTCGAACTTTTATCTCTCCTATTGTTGAATTTCTTCTTCTCTCGTCCTACCACGGACAGACAAACCTTCTCCATCATCATTGGCGGCAACTTCAGGAGATACTATCAATTTCATCTTTTCCTTTGCATGCAAAGCATCATAAACCTCATTGATAGTAAGAGTGTCATGACTGTATAATATAGTATCTCTCGAAAGTTGAATAAGACGGGGGCAACGAACACAAAAACATGAGAGCTAAATCCTCATCATCATATTTTACCTCCATGGACGTAAGGTCCGAAACAATCTCCTTGAAGATCGATAAATGAGAGGCCAATGAATTACCCTCTTGCAACCTCGTGAGGAAACAATTTCATCTTCAAATGCATCTTACTCGGTTAGATCCTTGGACATGCAGATCGACTCCAGCTTGAGCCATAAAGCAGCAGCGGTTTTCCGATCCAAAACCTCTTGCAAAATATTATTAGATAAATGAAGATGAATTTGTAAAAGAGCCTTACGATCACGACGCTTTTCTTCATCGAACCAAGTCTCTTGCTTCTTACTAGAGAAATAATCAAGCGCATCATCCAAATCGAGTGTGCGCTAATATTGCCCTCATCTTGACTTGCCAAATAGTGAACCGTGTATCACGGTCAAGCAGCGGAACATCATATTTGAGAGAAGCCATCGAAGAAATAAGCAACAAAATAAATCTGCAGCGTCTGGTGCAACTTCGTGTGGACGAAGCAATTACTGCAGACTCCTGGTACACCTCCTGTGTACGCGCAGCAGAAAACAGAATAATCCAATCTCCTGGTACAACAGCTTGTGTGCGCGTAGCGAGAAAACCTCAAAACAGCCTCCTGGTGCACTAGCTCGTGTGCGCGAAGCAAAAATAGGCCAATGTGACCAAAACCCACGCTCGTGATTCTTTCTGCTCGCAACGTGAGCTTGGGACAGGCAGCAGTTGGCAGCTTTTGTAGATGGACTCGCCGACTTCGAAAGCAATTCGGACGACTCCGTCTGGGAAGATCCGTTTTAGAGCAACCACGTCACGCGATTCTCGTCTTGACCGGATGGGAGTCGAAGTCACCCGACGAGCGGATCGAATCAGACAAAACACCTCCTCCGATCTGGTATAGAAGCGAAGCAAATCCACACGATGACGGCGAAGGAATTGAAGAGGCTGGCGGCAGCTGAATAAGGATAAACCCTAAATTTTTTTAATCAATCTCGTGTCTAGCTCGATACCACTTGTTAGCAAATAATGCATAAATAAGATCGAAACGAGACATAGATTTTTTACGTGGAAAACCCTTGCGGGAAAAAAACCACGGGCGCCAACCGGCAATCTTCACTATATGAGGAGGGTTTACAAAACGCAGGGGAATTACAATGAGTCTCTCTCTTCCCCTTGCAACACACAAGATATATATATATATGGGTGGCTAACTAATAGGATCCGTAACGTGGGAGGACTCCACCTCTCACACCTCCTAGGCGTCCCTAGCAAGGCCGAATTTGGATCATATTACAACACATGAGAACAATCTGTGGCTTCACACCAAAATTACTTAGCAGGCTAGGCGCACTTGCAGTACGGCCCGGCGAAGACTTGGTTTCAGTTGGAGCATCCTTTCCTATAGCACCCACTATGCCAGCATTCCCATGGTTTCCTGCGGCGGTCACTTCGTCGGTGCTTCTATCCCCGCCACTAGCGTTGGAGCCGCTAGTCGTCCTAGAACCGGTCACCAACGAGTGGGAGGTGCGAGGCTGCTCGACAAGCAAAACCGCCGCAGCCACGTCCGAAATGCCAGAATTTGGATACAAATCTCCAGGGGCTATGCCATCAATCGGTCGAGCAGTCCTCTTAACACGAGCCATTGGAAAACGAAAACCTGCGAGGTAAAAGGAGAAGTCAAAAGCAACACGATGGAAAAGAAAAACCAAGCAGCGGTAGGCCGGCAGCGATGCGAACAACCTCCAACAGCGACGATAAGCAAAGCTCAAGAGTACAAGAGAAGCAAACCTCCAAGAGTCTACTTCGCGGCGGGATGCACGCCCTCTCTCGTTCACTCCTAACGCTAGCCCAGTTGGTTTCTTATTGAACGGGCAAAGGAGCCAAGCGAAGGGCCTGACAAAGTGTTCATACGGAGCGCTGCAGCCTTGAGACCGCGGTGGATGCAGCGGCAGGAGGTATCGGTGCGACTTCACCTCCAGCCTAGCACCAGGCTGGCTCGGGGGTAGCTGGACCCAGCACGAAGACATGAATGCCGCTGGGACTAATCTAGTGTTAGGTGTTCAAGCAGCAACAACAATCTCCCTGTGCAGAAGCTAGTCACTAGCTTGTTTCGGGCCAGGCAAATGGCTACCACGGTTATTGGAAGAGTCCCCGGGTGAAGAGAGGATATTACTAGATGTCAGAAAATGGATTGCAGCGTGGACAGTGCACCAACTTCTGTTTATTTCCTGGTGTCTCCTATTCCTAGCTAGTTCTCACGTGAACGAATCAAATATCTCGAGCTAGTCACTTGTTCAATATCAGGGTGGAAACAGAATCTCTATACATGCTATGTGACGGCTTATATATTCACATCACGGTCGATTATAGAGTTAACCACCATGGCATCTGGCAATATACCTTGTCACGTTTGAGTGTCAACACGTTTCATCGTGTCTGCCTGGGTTGCCGCAGCAAGGACTCCCTCCGAACCTTTGGTTCACTGCAAGACACAGCATCAGCGATCTGGCTGGTTGCGGTCGGGAGTGGTGGCGGAGGTACGGCACTGGCAGTTCAATGCCCTAGTCCACCGGAATTTGGTGCTTTTCCACGGAAGGAGCAAACGGCTTGACAGACCACGGCTCATCAGGCGTCGACATGGAAAGAGAGACGTGGTGTAGTTACTAGGCGTGCAATGTTCTCTACACGTAAAGAGAGACGTGGTATCGGTGATTCGATAGGTTCGCATAACCCAAAGCAGCTGTGCAGTAGAGAAAGTTTTCCAAAAAGCCATGGTACAATTTGCTCTTGAGGCTCAGCTTCAAAAAGGTCAGTACGGTCTTCTCCCGATGCCTCCTAAACCCATTCAGTGCACCCAGCCGAGACAAGTAGCGATAAACGGAACTTGATCACTAAAAACTCAGAGCAACTGAATTTGCACTATTCTGCACTTCTGTAGCACCCTTGCTGCAGATATATATCAACCTAGGGAACACATACATACTCAACTTTTTTTCCACTAGCAATCATCGAAGACCACGTCTGCTCCACATCAAGGAAATTACTGACAACCCATTTGTGTCTGTAGATTACACGTGCTCATTATTTAAAGAAGTTAAGAACCAAAACTCGGGCATGCATAAAAGCGATGCGAAGAAGGCACTATATATGACATACTCCCTCCATTCTTTTTTTTATGACGCTAGGACAAGAAGATTACTTCATTTTTCAACTAAATTCCTTGTCCTAACGTCAGAAAAAAAACAACAGAGGAAGTAGGTTAAAATAATCTTTGTTAGAACACAGCCTGCAGTACGATATTAACTTGAGCTATATGAAATGCGCTCTTCACATGACTGATTAGTTACTAGGTGCAGAACATACATGGCATTGATAATGATCTTGTTTGAACACATCTTGCAGAAACAGTTTTACTCAACCTAACTTTTTTGGGCCACAGAAGATATATAAGCAAATTATGGGGAAGAATCAAGCTGCAAAAACCTATTTGTATTAATAGAACTAGCCCTTCAGTCAAAGATTTTTTGGTTTTCTAACTACCATGATAAACTAAATACATGTATGTTTTAACAGTTTGATCAAATGTATTAATTTTTATCTACATTAGACAAGAATGAAAGGATATATCTGCACAAGGTTTATCATTGAGAAGGTTTAAATCCATGTTTTGAAATTTTACATTGTGATTAAAAATACTAAATTTCACTTTACGCATTTGGCCTTTCAGGCGGTCTAAATTTTCAGTGCTTCATGGCACCGTTAGTTTAGTTTTTTTATATCATCTACTTCAATATTGACTTCCACAAACGTATAAATTTCTCCAAAAGGGACAATTGCATGAGTGCCCTTATTTTGAACCTTAATTCTGATTTTGGATCTCTTTTTTGAGACTTTGCAAAATTGGACCTGTTTTCACCCAAATTCCTGCACGGTTGCCCCTATTTTTATGGGAAAAATTACAGCTTTGCCATCAAAATTGGGGCAATCCTGCAATAACTGTGGTGAAAACAGGTCCAATTTTGCAAAGTCTCAAAAAGAGGTCCAAAATCAAAATTGGACTTAGAAATGAGGGCAGATTTGCAAATGCCCCTCTCCAAAATATTGACTTCCCGACACGTTTTGTTTGTTTGTTATTATAGCTAATTGAATTTCACGGAACATGTGATTGGATTTTAACTATTTTAGCTCGTAGTTTTAATAAAACCTTTAAAGGTCAACCACGACTCAAGTTTATTAACATATTGTTACTCGGCACATTGTGCCCGTAAATAGTGATCGATAAACAAGAACCCCTGTGTGGGTAGGGTCCCCACGCTTGGAGGAGCCGGATCCAACACCCCCTCACCGGATGGCGGGGCCAGGCGTGGCTGGGACGCGACTGGTAGGGAGCTCCGTGCGTGGCCGGAGAGGGAGTGGTGGCTGGGGAGGGAGCAACGACATTGGAGGGAGTGCCGGTCGGTGAGGGAGCGACGACCGAGGAGGAGCGCCGCGCTCGGCCGGGGAGGGCACGACGGCCGGGGAGGAGCACTAGGGATGGCTACCGCCTCGCATGGGAGGGTTGTAGCACCACAACAAGGATTGGCACGTGACCGGGGAGAGAGAGAGAGAGAGAGAGAGAGAGAGAGAGAGAGTGAGAGAGAGAGAGAGGATTGGCACGTGGCCGTGGAAGAAGGTGATGTAGTGTGTGGGAGTGAGGTTGTGCCTTTTATATATAGTACATATTTTTTTATGGGCTTTAGTGTTCAGTTTAATGGGCCTTACTTGCAAGATTTTAATATCGGGCAAGTGATGTAAGAGGCCCGATATTGATAGATTTTCTTTAATAACGGCTAGTAATGACATCAGTAACGCCCGATATCAGATGATGCGATCTTTGGCACACTGTAATACCAGACTTAGTTATGCCAGTTATTATAGGGAAAATGCAATGTGACACCGAACGACACTTTTGTGGAGTAGTGTGGTCGCCCTCAGATGTGCTACGAAGCTCAGCCTAAAGTGCCAAAGCGATCCTGCTTGTTGTCGTGGTAGAGATTGGAGAACAAGCTCCATAGTTCCGATGCGGACAGGTTATACTCGAAGACATGGCCCCACACCGATAGATCCGTGTGATGATCGTGGTGTTATTCTGCTCCCAGTTCGCCTCCTTTGGTCGTGGCTTTTTCATCGTCGTGGTTCTGAAGAGAAGCGCTGGAGAGTCATGGAGAAGAGCTTGCTCTATTGAGAAGAGTTCCGGGCTAGATGAGGGGGTTCAAGGAAACGATGGCGGCTGCGTTAAAAGCACAAAGAAAATTGGACGCGATAATAATTCATTGATGCGGCACTTATACACACCAGTTGTTACAGGGTTACAAGAGAGAGACTATCTGTACACAGAGATAAGCATCGCCTACAACTAACCTAGCTGCAATCCAGGAACAGGTTACGTGTTAGTCACTACTACAAAAAGATTAGGGGTATTTTCCAGCAATAGCGGGCACACAAAAAAACGCTATTGCTGGGTGTCATTGCTGATGTCATCAGGGTGTAACGCTATTATAGTGACCCCTGCAATAGCGGGCGTAGATGACGTCATCAGAGGCAACGCTATTACAGATGGGGTCACCCGAGTAATAGCGGCCACCGGTGACGTCACCTGTTGTCCGCTATTACTGGCTGAGTCTGTAATATCGCCCGCACGATGACATCACTAGCGGCCGATATTACTGGGGCAGCCTGCAATAGCGGCCACCGGTGACGTCACCTGGTCCGTTATTACCGGGTTCCTGTAATATCGTCGCCAGGGTGACGTCATCATGTCTGCTATTGATGGCCACAGTGTATAAATTCGTCCCCTTCCTCCCGACAGGAGCTCTTTTTCGCGAGCTCACGGACGAGCTGTCCGTACGGAGGGCGGAAAAGGCCAAAAAAGAAGGGAGAAGGTTTTGAACCTGTTTTTTTAGAAGGATATTTTTCTAGAAGGTAAATCCATACCGTTCCATGTATTTTTTTGGTGTTTAACCATAGTTTTAGTTTCTTTTTTTATGGTTACTTTTCCTAGGGTTTGGATCCATTTTTTTACCTATAAATGGCATGGTTAGTGCTCCTCATGCATATCATAGGTTGTTTAGTACTTAAACTTATCCTCTCCATATATATATGTAGGCTTTTATATGTAGAGATCTAGTTTTGGATCTAGACGTAGTTTGGGATCTAGGTTTTATTCATAAATTTTTTTAACAGTAATTTATGTAGAGATTTTATTATTAACTTTTAAATCACACGTAACTATAGTATGTAATATTCTCGTGTCTAGATTTTATTATGAACCTGTAATATAGCCTTTACTTTTTCTTTTTAGCATATAATTCCTTTTTGACTTAGATTTTAATTATTATGCATTTCTTTATTTACGATACATGTGTATAGAAAGATGGAAGATCGACGAAAAGAGACACCTGGTGCAGTTACTAGGCCAGCAATGTTCTCTACACCTAAAGAGAGACGTGGTATCGTTGATTGGATAGGTTCGCATAACCCAAAGCAGCTACGCAGTAGTGAAAGAGTCAAAAAACCATGGTGTAATGTACTCTTGAGCCTCAGCTTCAAAACGGTCAGTACGGTCTTCTCCCGATGCCTCCTAGACCCATTCAGTGCACCCAGAGCCGAGACAAGTAGCGATAAACAAAATTTGATCACTAAAAACTCAGAGCAACTGAAGTTGCACTATTCAGCTCTTCTGGTAGCACCCTTGCTGCAGATATGTATCAACCTAGGGAATACCTGCATACTCGACGTTTTTCCACTAGTAATCATTGAAGACCACGTCTGCTCCACATCAAAGGCATTAATGACGAACAGTGGACGATCGATTTCTGTCTGCAGATTGCACGTGCTGATTATTTAAAGAAGTTAAGAACCAAAACTCGGGCATGCATAAAAGCGGTGCGAAGAAGGTGCGGAACATACATGGCATTGATAATGATCTTGTTAGAACACATCTCACATTAACAGTTTTACTGAACCTAATTTTTGTGGGCAATGAGAACATATATAAGAAAATTATGAGGAATAATCAAGCTGTGCAAACCAATTTTTAGTAATGGAACTAGCCCCTCAGCGAGTTCCAGTCCACAGGCTAGATATATATCAATTAAGGATTATTTGGTCTTCTAACTACCGTGATAAACTAAATACATGTATGCTTCAACACTTTGATCAAATATATTATTTTTTATCTATATTAGACAAGAATGAAAGGATATATCTGGGTTTATGATTTGAGAAGGTTTAAATCCATGTTTTGAAATTTTACTTTGTGATTAAAAAAACTGAATTTCACTTTACACATTTGGCCTTTCACGCGGTCTAAAATTTCAGTGCATCATGGCACCCTTAGTTTAGTTTTTTTTGTTTATAGTCTACTTCAATATTGACTTCCACACACGTATAAATTTCTGCAAAATATGAATAAATGTGTGCTTGTTTGTTACTATGCCTAATTGAATTTCAGGAAACATGTGATTGGATTTTAACTATTTTAGCTTGTAGTTTTCATAAAACCTTTAAAGCTCAACCACGACTGAAGTTTATTAACATATAGTTACCTGGCTCATTGTGCCAGTAAAGAGTGATCGATAAACAAGAACTCCCGTGTGGGGAGGGGGCCCACGCATAGAGGAGACCAATCTGACACGCCCTCACTGGAGGGCGGGGTGGGGCGCAGCTGGGACGTGACGGGGAGGGAGCGCCACGCGTGGCCAAAGAGGCAGTGGTGGCCGGGGACGGAGCAGCGGCTAGAGGCGCCGGATATGACATTGGAGGGCGTGCCGGTCGACGAGAGGCGACGACTAAAGAGGAGCACCGCGCCTGGCCAGGGAGGGAGCGGCAGCCGGGGAGCAGCACTAGGGAAGGCTACCGCCTCGCCTGGTAGGGTTGCAGCACCACAGCAAGGATTGGCACGTGGCCGTTGAGAAAGAGAGAGAGAGAGAGAGAGAGAGGGAGAGAGAGAGGATTTGCACGCGGTCGTGGAGGAAAGTGACGTAGTGTGTGGGAGTGACGTGGCGCCTTTTATAATACATGTTTGTGCATGGGCTTTAGGGTGCTGGTTAATGGGCCTTACTTGCAAGATTTTTCATATCGGGCAGGTGATGTGAGAGGCCTGATACTGATAGATTTTCTTTAATAACGGCTAGTGATGACATCAGTAACACCCGATACTCTTGAGACAGATCTATTCTGAATATCGCTCGCCACTTTGACATTGCATCTGACGATGCGATCTTTGGTAGACTGTAATACCAGACTTAGTTATGCTAGTTATTACGGGGAAAATGCAAGGTGATACCAAAGGACGCTTTTGTGGAGTAGTGTGGTTGCCCTCAGAGGTGCTACGAAGCTCCGCCTAAAGTGCCAAAGCGATCCTGCTTGTTGTCGTTGTAGAGATTGGAGATAAGGCTCCATAGTTCCAAAGCGGACAGGTTATACTCGACGACATGGCCCCACACCTCATCACCGATAGATCCATGTGATGATCGTGGTGTCATTCTGCTCCCAGTCCGCCTCCTTGGTCGTGGCTTTTTCATCGTCGTGGTTCTAAAGAGAAGCACTGGGGAATCATGGAGAAGAGCTCGCTCTATTGAGAAGAGTTCCGGGCTAGATGAGGGCGTTCAAGGAAGCGATGGCGACTGCGTTAAAAGCCCATTAGCAGTGATACCATGAAACTACAAAGAATTGGACGCGATAATAATTCATTGATGTGGATTTACACGGTTACAACAGACTGTTTCTGTACACAGAGATAAGCATCGCCTACAACTAACCTAGCTGCATTCCAGGAACAGATTACGTGTTAGTTCCTAAAACAGCAACAGTGCCGTTTAACAGGTTTCGCCGACTATTGCCTCCTAGCTTCCCCTTGCAAATATTAAGGTTCAGAAGAATCTGTCAGCTAAATATATGAATCTTACGTACGCAACTTCCACGTCCTCACTGGAGGTTGACATCGACACTAGGAGAAGCTTACCCCGTTTCCACGTCCTCAAGCGCTAACGCTGCTTCCACGTCCCTCCTTGCCAGAATCGGATATGACTCTAGCGCTCGCACCTCTTGCTGTGGGTACCACGTGGCGGCTGATCCGCCGGTGTCAGCACGGCCATCACCTTGCGCCGGTCCAGACGGTTGTTCCACACGAATGCGTAGCCACTCTGGGTCGTTCAGCTCAAGGCAGCACTCTAAGAGGTCGAGCAGCACCAGCACGACGCCACACAGTATTTGACTGTAGCGGCATTCAGTACCTGGAGCAACACGGAGAGTCTCTGTCTTATGTTACAAACCCATGTCATGGAGGAGTGTGTTGGTCCTTGACTCACTCTTTCTCTTATTATTTGCTTCTTCTTGGGCACAAGGTGCAGCGTCGTGGAGATAGAGCTCAATCTGATTTCCTAATGCCTTCCTTTCCTATTGTTCCTGGCGTGGATCGCTCTAGTAAGAAGGTATTTGTGTAGAGTGTTCATCGCATTATTACTTCCTCTCACCTAATTCATAGGAATGGTCTCTCCAAGGCTGGTACCCTATATATTCTCTTGTCATCGTGTGGCCTATGTCTGTCTTGTATATTTATCAGCTGTGAACATATAAGCCTTAATTAGTAAATCTTGCTCAACTACCGAACAAGTTTGGTTCAAGCGCAAACAATAATACGTCAGGAGTTTTTTTCCCTTTTGGAAGTGACGGTGTTGAATCTGACTATAATATTTAGGAATCCATTTTACTCCCTCAAACAATTCACTGTCTGTTTTACATCCTAAACATAATCATGGCTCAATTTACTACCCCAAAGAATTTAAGTCGGTGCAACATACCCTCTAAGGAAGTTTATCTTTTTTGTTTCTTCACATACTATATTCAAAGCTAAAATATTGCATCGTAGTAGGTGAAAACACGTCCAATTTTAATAATTATATCATATTTTTAATATTATATGCAGGTATATAGCATTAATTACTAATAATCTATGAAAAAATTATAGTTTTGGAACTTTTTTTTGTTATGCCAACTATGATCATGCAAAATTTCAGCATCAAATTTGATTTTTATGTCTAGAAACCAAATAGACAAATCACGATAATTGGTACATTGCATGAAAATCGATTGTTTGGGGGTATCAATTTGAGTCAAGATGTTGTTTAGGATCTAAAATGGATAAATTGAATTGTTCGAGGGAGTAAGATGAACTTTTCCTGGTATTTAATATTGATTTAATGGGAGTGATGATATCAAGAAAAGCACACACTCAAACCTTGCCTACATAGGAATCTTAATGTAATATTGATATATTTTGTCCAAGAAGATTTTTTCATATACAGTACGCCACAATTTAGAAAGTAAATTCAATTAACAAAGGAAAAAAACATAAAAAACTAATATATACTAGTTGTGCCCTTTTCCGCCCCATAGCAAAGTGGCTGCTGCATTTGACACTACAAGAGAAATATGATCAATTGTTTCTTTTTTCATTAAACGTAATGATCTTGGCAATCCCATTAAAATGGTTTTTCATGCCATCTGCACTTGATTTTTTGTTGGTAACCTGTATTTCCAAATCTACATTGCACAACATATGGATCTTTGTTCTTGTGTGTCAATTTATTTACATGAACTTCACATAGCATTGCCAGATAGCTTCCCATTACCAATATAACGCATCATAAGAATCCGTCAACTACAAATTTGCCTGTAATTTGCAGTGCATCACCCCATTTATCCATCCAAAGTCAGTTAAAATGGGAAGACACAAAGTAAAATGTGAATTCCATGCAGCGTGGACTGGTTTAAAGGCAACTCGTGATTGAAAAGGAAACATAGGGATCTTAATCCAAGTGTGTCAACTTTTGTATATAGGCTTCCACGTAGTATATTGCCCCGCTGCTTCTCATTATTTTACCAATATATAGACCTGGAGAGCTGCTCGCTCTGCAGGTGCAGGCGGGACTCCCTATGCATACTGATCGGTGGGAGTCAATCCGTAGATCGGCCGTTCGGCTCATGAGTGCCTGGAGTATTGCGGCCACCAGCAGCGCACCCCACAACGTGAGGCTGAATTTCTATTAACATTTAGGAAAAAAGATATCAACATTTTTACAAATGTTTTTAGAAAACTGTTAAAAAATGTTGACATATAATATCCAAGTTGTTCACAAAGAACAAATGAAATGTTGATACACTAAGATGCCATCAACATTTTGTTACAGCTATTTTTTAAAAAAATCTATAACAACATTTCAGAACAATGGAATCAACATTTTCAGAAAAATGTTGACATAGGATATCCAAATTGTTGACACAAAACAAATAAAATGTAGCTATAGTATATTGAAAATGTTGACAACAATTAAAATTTCAAAAAAAGATAAAACAATTATATCAGATCTCATTATTTAGAGTTAAATTTAACCAACATGGTGGTTCAAACGGATTCGAAGACAAAGTTACTAGTTGTGAGAAAAAAATGGGTTTAAAGTTTTGAAACTCATTCTTTTTCGTCCACCTCCCGCCCACTCCAATCATAGCGTAACATTTGGCAGCCTCTCTCATGCATTCCCCTTCCCACCTTGACCTAATTGGGTGAAATGGACAGATTTTCATGGGCTATGGAATGACTTGCGTCGGGCGTTTCACATATAGAAAAAATCCTATGCCGCACCCATAAGGCCCAAATCAATAATGGGAACACAAGCTGTGAAACAGAAGCTCATAAGTGGCCCATGTAGCTCTTCTCTATGCCGAAGGCCCTCATAAGTGGCCCATGTAGCTCTTCTCTATGCCAAA
This sequence comes from Chloris gayana, assembly GCA_031894775.1. Taxonomy (NCBI): domain Eukaryota; kingdom Viridiplantae; phylum Streptophyta; class Magnoliopsida; order Poales; family Poaceae; genus Chloris; species Chloris gayana. Next base: position 718,254 of record JAUNZO010005196.1, read on the forward strand.
GGCCATTGACCGTTAGATCCAATCCAATGCCATGGGTGCGACACAACCCATATACAAACCATCTCGAAATGCACATAACCGTACCCTAGCCATTTCTCTCCCCACCCTTCTCTCTCCTCTTGGAGCGGAGGTGGTGGGGTCAAGCCGAAGCATTGTCGAGAGTGAGCGGCGCAAGCGAGCCCCGACCTGCTCTTCTCCCTCCTCCCGGGCGAGCCCCCACCACTCCATCACCCGACGTGCAAGAAGTGCCGCCACGGCTGCACATGGGTTAGGTCAATAGTGACCCATTGGGCCCTTTCACCGGAACGTGCATATGGCGGAGGCTGCGCGCCTGTCCATTGTGGGGATACAAAGCATCACTCGAGCCTGCCTAGGCCACCGGCCTATTGGCATGTGATGGGCCACCCGAGTTCTCGGTTTAACTCTTTCTGTTGGACACCGCAGCGTTGCCCCCTCTCCTCCATGCTATACACGACCATCCAGGAGTCTCTAAATGACCCTCTACTCCAAAGCTCAACTCCGAGCATGCCCTCTAAATGGGTCTCGTATTTTACATACCCCTCCAAATCCCACCTCCAAGCCTCTATTTCCGGAGACCCTCCAAACCACCCTCCAAAATGTGGGACCCACCACTGTCCTTTATATTTACTTATTTTCTTTCCTCCCCTCCCTCTCTCTCTCTCTCTCTCTCTCTCTCTCTCTCTATCTCTCTCTCTCCGCATCGAGCTGCATCCGCAGCAGCGCCGCGTGCCGTCACGTGCCCACCACAACAGCCCCGTCGCTGCCGTCACCTGCCCGATGCCCGCCTGCTTGACCGCCCGCCCGGAGCCAGCCGTCTTTGCCTACCCGGCATCCGTCCGACATCGGGGCCCACCCACCATCCGCCATCTCCCGAGTGGAGCCCGCACATGCTTCATCCGCCGGTGCGCACGAGGGATAACGGAGGAGCGGCGACACGCAAGGAACGGATCAAATCTACATGTTTTCTTTATCCGTTTGACAAGTGTGTCCCACACAAATAGAGGCCTGGTTGCATCGTTTCATTGGAGTTGAGATCAATAACATGGGCATCTAAAAATGCAGACCGGCCTGCAAAGGCCAAAATGGAGGGTCATTTTTTGAGGCCGGGCCGGAGTTGCTCTAAGAGAAAGAGCAATTACCCGCCAATCAGATCCTCCTTGACCAACATTCTCATACAAGTATCGAACAACGGGGTTAGATACCGACGAACTACGTTCGGATCAGCAACAATCACCCATCTCTAAATTGCTCCAAGCCAAGCACGCTTAACCCGAGAGTTCTTTAGAGATGAGCTTCCGAAAAAAAAAAGTTGTAACTTGTTGACATGAGTATTCTATTTATTCTATTAACGGGATGTTACATAGTCACCCCCTTAGAAGACCAATGTCATCATCGGTCAACCCCAAGCTAGGAACATCCTCTCTTGGCCACGTCGATGTGCCAACTGCCAGCCGTATATGTCATGCTCGTGTGACCACTCCGGGCCTACACCATCCATGTGCATCATGCCTGCACAAGTGCAACACACACGCCGGTGAAACTGTGAGAGTCTCGGATTTGATACCAACCGTAACGTCCCATCACTCCGAGCTGGGCCCGCTTACACCTAGTATCTTAATAGGCCCTCAAGACTTACGTCACGGACTAACACTAATCTGTCCTATGTACTTTTGTCCTCTCTGGTGCAAACCCGAGAAAGACCTCCACGTCGGTCACCCATCACTAAATTACCCCATGCCAAGCATGCTTAACCCGAGAGTTCTTTAGAGATGAGCTTTCAAAAAAAAAAAGTTGCAACTTCTTCACATGATTATCCTAACAATCCTATTAAGCCCTGGGCAAGATGTTACAAGAGAGAAATCAGAGGCAAGCTAGAGAGATAAGAGACATAAGAGAGATACGAGAGGGATGAATCCGTGAGAAGAGGCTTTGGACCAATCGGAGGCCACCATATCTGCAAAGCTGGCTTGGTGACTTGGCTACTTTGTCGAGAGTCTAGAAAACACTCGACAAAAAAAATAATGTCCTGCGAACTTAAAAAAAATTAGAATTAGCAAATAAATTTGAAAAATAATGAAACTTTGGTATGACACAATTTATATGATCTATTACCTATACAAGATGATATGATGTCAAAATATGATCTATTATATAATGGGGTCATTTGAAAATTTGATAATTTCAAGCGTATCTTTTTGTGGATAAAATCAAGTCATATTAAAAAGTGATCAACTACAATGTTGTATGACTTCTGAAGATCTACAAATTTTATTTTGGTCATTTTTCCATCCGACATAGTGGTAGTGATATTGCTTACAAAGTTACATATCTCTCATCTAGTTTTATGAAACTATACGAGAGATGTAGTTTTTTATAAACAATGTTACATGTCATTTCGACGAATGGATAAATGACCAAAATAAAAGTTCTGGATCTTCAAAAATTGTACAACTTTATAGTTCAACACTTTTTAATTTGAATTTGTTAGACGTTCAAACTATGATTTGAATTTACCTTTTTCGCTTGTCTAATATAAAACACACGGCAAAGAGATCTTTGCCGTGTGCCTAAAATAAACACTTGGCAATGACCACGTTTTACCGTGTGTCATCCTTTTTAGCACACGATAAAGTGTTTGCCTTGTGTTTTTTTAAGACACACGGCAACCAGCTTTTCGTAGTGTGCCCCCAAAAAAAAACACAAGGCAAATTCCAGGGCACACGGTAAAGATATTCTGTCCATGCTTATTTTAGTATGGAAATGATTGCTTTTATAAAAGCAAAACACTATGAATTTCACATATAAAACTCTCGTAGGAAAAGTTGATATTTTAGCCATATCGTCGCATACTTATTGGCATTTCTATTTTCATGTTGATTTAGGACTGATGTAGCAAAACAATAGTAGAAGGAAACTGTAATTATTTGGTTGATATTAAATCATATTTTGGTTCCCATTTCTACTACAACAACGAACAAAATCGTATTGAAATGTACTTAATCATACTATACTAAAACAATTATTAGTTCACTGTTTATGAAAACATTTCCAAGAATTTAAGTCAGAAGATTCCTAGAAAACATATTCCAGCTATTCTGAGGTCATTGAAATATTTGTATTGGTTGGTTTGTTTCTTGTTGGCAAACAAAGATTTCGATGATTGTACAAAAACTAAAAAAAAAATTGTTCAACACTACAGACAACAACCTTCGATAACTAATTCCCCAAGCAAAAGGACAAAAGTGTAACCTTAGATTTTAATTATCGAAGGACAAAAGTGCTCTAATCTCGAGCACGGTTTAGCTACGAGAGAATATTTCTCGTACAATTCATATGTACTGCGCGGACAAAATGCCAAGATAAACTTCTGGTTGAAATGCCCTCCTCTGGTATTAACTGCTAGAATAGGTATTTCGAGAAATGAAATCAAACACTGAACTTGTGTTGACCGCCGTTGCCCCGCTTTTGCGCAGAAAGGATCACACGGTCCAGGAGCAGGGTTTTCCCGGAATTGCCCTGTTTTCTGTCCGATCCATATCACATCCTTACTTAATCTCAAGAAGAATTGGTAATACAAAATATATCATAGTTAACACCAAAAACAAAACCAGTTGTTTGTAACTCTGTCACTATTGAATCATCACAAGTTAGGTAAAATTGGAAGCGGAGACATGCAATGCTCCAGATAAATTAAGTGGTCTGCAGAGCAGCATATACTGAATGATATGATAACCATGGAGCCATCTGACAGCATTTGGAACCGTCGGGTTCTATTTACTTCAGTGGGGGCGCATCTTCTACCCAATGTCCTCATGTGTGGCTATTCATGGAGGCATTGCGCCAGCACACAAAATGCGGCTCCACCTCAATGTCACACTATCTTTGCGCGTTTCAACACTTGAATTGTTTCTCCGGACAAAAGTGCCCAATCAGTACCAGTAACAAAACCGAGAATCCCTTGTATTACATGCCGATGTTAAAGAAAAGTGTCTTGCTCGATGGCTCACTCTCTTTCACTCATTGTTTGCTTCTCATTGATAATAATGAGCCAGAAAATTTAGATGGAGTTAAATCTGATTCCCCACTACCTTCCTTTCCTATTTTTTCCAGTGCCAGACCATTCCATTATCATCTTCAAACGCATTTGTGTAGATTGTTCATTGTTCTTTACTTCCTCCCAGCCAATTGTAAGAAAATGTTCTTCGACGCTGGTGCCCTATTTCTTCGTCATCCTATCACCTAACGCTCATATTTATTGGGTGTGAACATACAAGTCTTATAGGGTGCCCTATTTATGGAGGATGCTGTCCTTTTCCATTTCATCCATCCAACCAAACAAACCCGGGAAATTGTAGAAGGTAGTACAGTCATACACTAACGAGGCAATAGTAGGATGCTAGTGCGCATGGTGAATTTGATGATTCAGTGGTGGAAATCTCTGAAGTCACTGCAATAGTAGAAAGTTACCATCTCATCAAGGAAGATGAGACTAGCTAGGCATGACTGCTTGATCACCCAACCTTCATGTTGTTAAGTAGGGCGTTATCAGTTAGCCGATGCAGTTTGAACCTTTGTGGTGCCCCACCGAGAAGAACTGCTTTGACGGCCTTCGCCTTCCACTTCTCCGTGCGCCCGCGCATCACCTGCTGTTTTATGACATCCATGGCCTCTCGTATGATTGTTAGTGAGATTTTAGATTAATTTTTTCACATTGATAATAGTGGGTAATTTAGAGTCATGCGATGAGTATTTTGAAAGAGGTTAGTTTGTATATTTTGTGAAAAATCCTAGTCCTTTTCTTCCGTTATTAACTTGTAAGCCTCAAAAGCATCCTTAGTAGAATCTATCATTGAATCATTCGTCAAAAGTCAGCTAATATAACAGGAAGATAAGAAGAAAAAAGATAACTCCAGCCAAAGTGGTTTGCTCAAAGCAAAAACTCATGAATGATGAGGAAACAGTGGATCCAACTCAAATTTTTTTCATCCACTCAGTTCTTCGGGGCCACATCCCAGGTTCATTCTCGTAGACCCACCCGTTCTCTAGTTATTTGCAGGTGAATAGGCATAAGGAGCCATGACATGAGAATGGGTTAATAGTTATTTTTCAATGCCTTCCCTTCCTATATGTTGCATAGAACATTCAGTTAACATACTCAATCGCACAAGCGTTCAGCTTTCTTTGCTTCCTCACTCATAATACTATTATGAAATGGTTTGCAAAGAGGCAAAGACTTCTACCCTACTCTCGAGCATATGGTGTGTCTATCTCTTGTGTTAATGGGGTGTGGACATATAAATCTTGGTACGTAAATACTGCAGAGAACTACCCAATATGTCGCTTTCGATGGAAGGCAGTAGTACAAGACAAACATTTTGAAGAAAAGGACTTGTAACGCTTGCTAATTCCTCAATGGTTAATTTTATTTGGAAAAAGTTCATTTTACTCCCCTAAACAATCTCAGTTGTCCGTCTAGCACCCCAAACAAAATTGTGACTTAATTTACTACCCCCAACAATCCATACCAGCTTAAATTACCCCCTAACCCGGTTTAGAGCCCAAATTTGATGACGTGGAGGTGGTTTTGACTTTCTCAACCGATGAACCTGCCAGCGTGGACATCATATGTAGATTGTGCGTCATTTGCACCGCTTTGCTGGGCTGATCCGCAAGACTGCTGAACGCCCCGTGGCCCATCAGTCGGCCCAACACCGTGGCCTCTTCTGCTTGTTGCGTCTCTCTCCTTTGAACACTCCCCCACAACACAGAGAAATCGCCGAACTCAAAAGAAGGAAAAAAAACGGAGCCATCGCTGGTGCCATCCCCAGCCCGTTGACCTCCCTACCTATTAGCTTTCCTAGTTCTCTTCCCCGCATGAGTCTGAACCTGTCCCCCTCCAGATCCATGTGATTTGCTTGTGGTTCACAAGTTCATCCGGGTCAAATGTCTGCAGCCATCGGCCTAAGATGCAGCAGCTTGTGCACAGGCTCCGGTGAGCAATTTGTTTAGCTTTCTTTTCAATTTTCTCTATCTATTTGCTCAGGTAAATCTAAATTGCTATAAGAATATTAGCGGCCAGGCACACATTGGTACAGCTGCAGAATAATAAGTCATGAGAATCTTGGATGCATACTGCTTACCCGTCAATGTTTTATTTTGGTATGGCTAATGACAAGCTTACATGTTATAGTGTACACGAGATTGTATTCCTCAGTAAGTGGATGCAACTGAATTTCAGAGATTAAACAACCAATATCATGTTATCAAGCAAAGGATTTCAGAGGGTTTAAATCACCAATATCGTGCTAACTTAAGATAACAAGTAGACGACCTTTGACATAATTAACTATAACAGTATTCAACATGACATGAACTATGCATGAATCTAGCTAATTGTGCAGACTAATGATAGCCTTCAGGTCGCCTCATCACTGGTTGTTTTCGTCGTAGGACTGTGATCCAGTCTGAGACATAATATTAAGGCTAAAGTTAATAAAGCACAACTGAATATAACTGAAAAGGGAGAAAATTACAGGTGCAACAACAAGCATACCTGGAAAATAGTGTTGTTTCTTATGGTCTGCTCACTTGGAGGCACCCAATTTGAGCTGGCTACCTTTTTTCTTTTAGTCACCTACAATTTAGCAAATTAAAAAAATGTGATAAATAGAGGTAACAGTCAAAAATAAATAGGAAGGTAATGTATCAACCTTAGTTTTTGCAATTTCTGTGTCGGTAGTTGAAGTTCCCGGCTGTTGCTTCCTTTTCCTCACGGCATTTTTCTTTCCCTTATCTGGGTTACTTGGGCATTTCCTAGCATTATGGTTGTCACTCTTACAAATAGTGCATCTCATCTTAGTGCCAACCTTTGATAACTTTGTTTTTTTTCTTGCCTCGGATGGATCTCGTTTTCGCTCTTTTCTTGGACGTCCTGGCATTCTAACATATCCAGGTGGAGATGGTCTTGCATGATCAGATATTGGCCAAGTGGACATGCCCTCCATTGGTAGCATACAATATTCATATGTCTTGTTATATTGCTCTACTGTGTAGCAGTCGGCAATATAATCCTCGGGATCCCTTGACATGACATATATAGCTGATATGGCATGGCAACATGGGATGCCTGAAATCTGCCAATATCTGCAAGAACATGTTCTTTGTTCTATATAAATTTTGTACCTATGCTTCTCATGCTTAACCTCAAAACCATCCTTTCCATTCCATATCGTTATGCACTTGCCTGATTCTTCTATGTATTTATGAAGCTTCTTTTGTATGTTTGGACAGATCTTACCCTGCCACTTCTCCGACTTGAACTTGTTTTGTTGGATCCTGACATAGGTCTTGGTTCTTATTCCTTCTAGCATACTGATAATTGGATGTGCCCTCACTCCAACTATCCAATTGTTGAAGCTCTCGCACATGTTGTTATCCACACTATCACAATTGCCTCCAATCCTAAACCATGCTCTACTCCAGTGTATTGGATCTATGTTCATCATGTCTTTGGCTCCATCAGGAGTAAGTTGAGCAAGTAGAGCTTTGCAATAGTTGAACATCTCTCTATTTGATGCCTTAGCACATCTCCAAAATGGTCGCTGATATGTCTCGAGCTCTGTACTTCTTTCTCCAATTAGCATAAATATGCCTTGTACACATCCTGTGTTCTACTTGTGGCAGAAGAGCATCAATTGCATTTAGGAGACCCTAGTGTGAATATATTATGCAGTCAACATATGATGAGAAGTAAAATTAAACAAAAAAATAAACCACGTGAAAAAATAAAGAGTACTTACTTTTTGTTGATCAGATATGACAACCCATCCTTCACCATTAGGAGCCACATTCAAGTCTTTTTGTAGAAGACCTATGAACCAAGTACCAAGAATCCGAGGTTTCTTTCTCTACCACAGCCCAAGCAATAGGATACATTTGGTTGTTGGCATCCCTACCCAGTGCACACAATAGTTCTCCATTGCAAGCTCCTTTAAAAAAGCACCCATCTAAACCTATAACCTTTCTACAACCAGCTAAAAATCCCCTTTTACAAGCTTCAAAACAGATATATATCCTTTGAAAAACTGGATCAATAGTATCCGGGTCCAAACATATAGCTACTGTGCTTTGAGGATTACTTCTAAGTATCTCGCACTGGTAATCAAACACCTTTGGGTACTCTTCTTTGGCTGCATCATATACTTTCTTCATAACAAGATACTTTGCTCTCTTGATCTTTGAAGTAGTAACATCTGCAAACATATCAAGGAAAACAGTTTCCTTAAAGTCTTGTATCTTCCAAGAGGGGTTAGCCTTTATCAATGGCTCATATTTCTCAGCTATCCTTTTTGCGGTAACAAGTTTGTTGTCTCTTCTTTGAGGACATCAGTGCCGGCAAGAATATGTCTGAACTTGGAACCAGTCACTCTTTGTCCTTAGAGCACCATATATCATCCAAGGGCATCCTTTCCATGAGCACTTGGCTCTAATCCTATTTTTCTCATCCTTGGGGAATGCTATATGTCTCTTCATTGCTAGCCCATACTTAACCACTGCTTCTTTAAACTCATTTCTTCCACTGAATCTCATGCCAACTGAGAAAATAGGTATTGTAGCCTTATTATCAAATCTGGGAAATTTGCTCTTCCGTCTTCTCCCAATGATTTCAGGTCCATCCTCCTCATCATAAGATGCTTCTTCACTTGAATCAAAATATGGTGTATCATTACCTGCATCGACATCATCATCAATTGGCGTATTTTCGATATCATGTGCTGTTACAACTCTAGTTTGGCAAACATCATCAACCCCTTTCACACTTTTCTTCACCAAATTTGCATTCCTTCTGTTCTCTCTTGCTTCCTCGTCATCTTCTGAAGTATCAATATATCCATGGAACCCATCACTATCATCACTTTCTTCGCCCGCTTTATTTGCCTCACAAACCTTTTGCCTGCCTTTATTTGTCATGTCACTCTTGTTTTTGTCATTTGATTTATCTCCATAGCCACTCACATCTTTCTTTTTTGCTAGCTTAGATGGACTAACTAGAGATATTGGAACAGTTATTACTTCAATTTCATCATCAGATTCCTCTTCCTCTAACTCATAGTTGCTCTCATCATCGTCATCATCATCATCCGAGCCTTCATGGATAACCTCAACATAAATATCAGCTACACCACCCTCTGTAATGCATTGAGACATGTAAGTGCATATGCTGTCATCACTTAGCATTTGCAACCCATTATTCAGCTCCTTGCCAGGGAACAACCATTGAAGATAAATCTTGTCCTTATCATCAATAATCATGTGATCCTTCAAATGTCCGGTGATCTCAGGTAGTGACACCTTGTCCCTCTCAATATATGACATGGCCTCGTCTCCTCCAACATAACTGACATTATTTCCCAAGTGCACAAACTCACCACCTAAATAAAACTTGACTGCCAGCAACTCAAGGTTATCCATTGTACCTACATACAAAAACAAACGTGATGCATATAGAGGAAGGCATCTCAGGGCACAATTACTATGGATGGAGAGTATATTGAGCACAGATCACTGGTTGATTGGATAAAAAAGTATTAAATATGAAAGGATCAAACTTCATATACTGCTAGCTCTGTGCTAATTAATCCATACACGTTAATTAATCTTGCACGGTTGGACCTAGGTGCTGCAGATTGATTTTCTTCAAATAATCTGAAGTGGATCACCTCAAATCAACATACCACACGTTCAAATTTGACTCTTGCGGACAACTTTTACAACTAACGCAATACCCCATGAGCTTGTACCGTAATCATCCCGAGATAACTACCTCACCATTCGCATCTAATTACAGGTTTGCAGTTTCGAAGACTGACCTCAAGGGTGCGTGCTCCACACGATCTACCGTACTTACGTCACCCTGTCATGCAATATCGCGCCGCCAACGATGCCTCCTTTTTTTTTTATTTCAGATCCAATTATACCTATTCGTGAACTGTGAGGGAAGGAAAAACATACGTAGGTTTTTGTCAAAGAGAAAGGAGGCAGGATCGATGACTGCGGCAAGGGATACGGAGGGTTCGGGAATATTACGAGGGAGTCTAATTGGGCTCTGTACCTCAGCCCAATTACGTCCATATCAGCCCAGTTACGTGACATACAATCCACGTATGATGTCCACGCTGGCAGGTTCATCGATTGAGAAAGTCAAAACCACCTCCACGTCAGCAAATTTAGGCTCTAAACCGGGTTAGGGGTAATTTAAGCTGGTATGGATTGTTGGGGGAGTAAATTAAGTCACAATTTTGTTTGGGGTGCTAGACGGACAACTGAGATTGTTTAGGGGAGTAAAATAGACTTTTTCCATTTTATTTGGATACAATATTTCAGTACTTGGTATTCAGAAACACCCCCTCACATGGGCACGTGAAAATTCAATACCAGCTTACCATAAACTTAATGCTTAATGCCTATCCCGTATGGGGAGGCTGATAGTGCACGCTTCCGCGGGTTTTAATAAAAATGAAGTCAACGTAAAACACATGTTTTGAAGTTAGTAAATAATAAATTTTATCAGTGTCATATCCGTTTGGGATGATGATCTTAGATTGTGTAGTTTATGGCTTTTTCAAGGTTTCTTGTCTCCTACCAATGGAGTTGAAGTAGTTTGGATTGTTTTTGTAATGTGGGATGTAATATGCTTTAATATAATGGATTTTATTTTCACAAAAAATAATAAATCCAGAATTTCTTATTATATTAAACTGTTTTGAAAACTATGAAGGATGTTATATAGGTAGCGTCCAGTTGTCGACATCGACCATAATACGGTCCGGAACCCGGACACATTCAACTGCAGTGTTTAGGCCTTGATCCCGATTTAAGCAAGCGTAGCTCCTTTCGATCTCCGGGGAGGCTAGCTGCGGCCATAATTGCATCTTCATCTTTATTGTCGGCGTCGCGGTTTTTCTATCTTGTCGGCTAGAAACCATCGCGTGGACAGTATACTATTTTTATATTCAAATACCGATCGACCCGATCTCTTCCACCAAGATATCTCTTATGGTGTCGGACACTGGTATGGCCGGCTATAGTTCTCCTGTGCTACCTCATGTCCTTGCGTTGCTTTTTTTTTTTTTACCGGAACCGGCAGGGAGACCCCTACCTATTTTGTATTAATTTTGATATAAAGATATGTACAGCAAAAGGCCGTAGGTCCAAAAAAGACCCTAAACTAAAAGAGTTCAGAAATTGAGATTACATATGAAAGACTCCAACAAAGTTTTGACTACAGGTTTTGCTCTCAAAGCCACCTGTCCTAACTCAGCCTTAAAGGATCGCTTCCAGATTTGCAGAGATAAGGGCTGATTATCAAAAATAACTCCATTCCTGTGACACCATATCGTCCAACATCCCACGATTAAGATTTCTCTGAAAATCCTTGAGTTGAAACTCTGTCTTGCAATAAGCAGCATGTTAGTCCTTGCGTTGCTTTGATTAGACCAGAACTGATGAGACTCACACAAGCGCATCAACACTGTTCAGACACTTCACATTGACAGTAGTTTGAGATCATTTGTAAGGTCAAATATTATTCCTAATTTCATGCCGCCCCACGCTATCAACTGGCACAAGGGAGGAACTGGAAGAAAGGTTGTCAGGGCGATTTTGATGACATGTGGTCATGCAAATGGTTGAATACGCAAGGTACTACCATAGTATCTTTTAGAGATTTATTAATGCAAAAGCACGCAACATATATACACATGTACACTAATATTCTCATGAGTCAAAGCAGCGTGCTACTCAATTTAGAGTTTGTCCATGAGTCAACTATGATATGTTAGGTCCTTGTGTTTCTATTGAAACAAGGTAGGTCATCATGAGTTCCTCGCGTCTGTATTGAAACGAGGTAGGTCCTTGTGTTTGGGTTCAATCCGATTTTCCAGTGCCTTCCTTTATTAGATCATTATTGCTTAAACAAACTCAAAGGCATTTGTGATGAGTCTTCAGCATTCTCCAGTTCCTGACACACAATTATAATAAGAAATTATTAAGTCCATCTACCCACATCAGCGCGGGTTTTATTCATTGATATAATTTATTTTCAATTTTATACTTTGCATTATGTCAATAAAATTATCGCAATTCATCTGCGACAAAAACTTTTCTTTTATCATAACAAATGTAAAAATGTAAGAGTTTATAGTTGATCACATTTTTTTCATTACAAAATTTTGCTATGCATGTATTAGTATATAATATGATAGTCTGCCACGAGATCACCTTTAATGTTTTTTCTTTGCCTCCAATTTTATTGATCCCCATTGTTACTATGAAATTATCAATTTTGTTGATTCATTAATTTAACTATTGCTAATATTATATTATCTTATTTAACTTACCAAAAAAAAGTTCTGTATTCTTCAAGGATGGTAATCACAGCATCCATAATTCCATATCAATATTGCAGTCTTTATTCTCTTCACAGCAAGTATGCTCGGAAATTAAGTGCAAGAGGCTAAACCGATGGAAGCCTCGTCATAGCAGGCTGTCTTGTTGCGGCCATCTGCATAACAGAATGATGTTTCTGTTTTCCATCTCTTCAGTGGGCCTATATACATCATTTTGCAGCCTCGAGAAAAAGAATTTTAATTATGAACTATCTCATCATGTGTCGATGTGACAGACCCGCCTTACGGAGAGGCGTTTCCGTCTCCAGGATCATTATGGACTCACACGCTGTGGTGCCCGATATTACAACATACAAACATAAGTATAGCACAATGAATATAAGTACAAGTCTCTTACATTCATCCCAAGTACATTAGTATATCAGAGTCTCATGAGCATCGAAGCTAATAAGTTCGAAAAATAACTAAACAACGGAAGCATCAAAATATAATCGCTCTCCCAGCGATACATCACGGGCATCCGGCAGAGACAGATGTTCTTGCCCTAGAACACCTTACCGGCACATCAACTCCTCTACTCATCCGGACCGCACCACTCCCAAGTGTAGTGGCCTCCGTTCGAAGTCCGGTCCTGCCGGACATCATCTCCGAGCATCTAAGTCCTGTCCGACGGGGTCCTCTCGGAAACCACATAGAGCAAAGCCTTGAGCAACTAGAGCTCAGCAAGACCGACCCGTCAAAGTGGCCATCTACAGCCGACTCCTAGACATGCAAAGGTCGGGGGATAGGATACATTTACGCACTAAGCTGGCCTACAAGTGTATCCTTACTTTCAACTTTTAGCGAGTTTAATTAAGTTGCAAGAGAGAGTAAATTTAATTTGCACTAAGCTACGGCATTACATGTTTCCAAACAAGTAATTAAGCAATACGAGTAAATTAATCATAATCATCCTCATCAATGTTTCTCTTCTTACTACGTTTCGACGAACGAGATAAGTGGTACTCGTTACTTGTGAGGGGCAGCGATTCGAATTGATTTACATCCTGCAGGAGAAACCTGATTGCACGTCACATACGCGCTTCCCGTAAGTCGCATGAGACAACCTTTCGCTTCGGTCACCACTCAGCCGACTCAAATCCGCCTCCTACGAGCAAGGGTCCCTCAACGCGAAGCCGTCCCCGGACGTCAACCGTGAGCGGATGGCTCCCTTCCCGCACTCTCCCGGCCTCCACCTAGAGATGGGTATTGTTCGACCTTGCAGCTCCCGTCGCTACATCAGTTCATCGGGCCCATAAACACCAGCTTGCAAACGAGTACGTTCAAACTTATCCACATGGGCCGGACACGACGCGGTCCTTGTGTGCACGAGACGGGGCTACAACCTTGAAGACTCTTTCGGTCCTTCACTTTCCACCTAAGTTGCCCGTCCGGCCTCCAATTTTCCATTCTCATCTTGATACTCGAGCATCGTGTCCCAAAAAGGTGATTGTCCTATCTACGAGTGGTCTCCATACCACTCGACGAATCATCGCCCTAATTAAGCAAGCATCTAGCGTAGGGTGATCGAACCAGGGTAAATAGAATCCTACTGCATGCTAGGGTTTTCATCACAACTCCTGTAGACCTAATGCATAATACGAGACCTACAAGCATAGTGATGAAAATAAAATACTTAAACTAAAAGGTTGTGCACCGGGCTTGCCTTGAGCTTGACCCTGGACAGCTGGGTCAACAGTAGCAGCAGCTTCGGCTCCTCCTCGCCGGTTACCACGTTCACCACTGCAGCTACATGATGCAAAGGTGATGTGTAACTTTTGATGAAAACATGATATTGAAATTTTTACGAATACGTGCGGATTTTATCAATTATATGTAATTCATGAGTATAAATTAACTTGGTGTCCAGCAAGGTGAAAATGATTTAAGGTGATTATTTAATTTAATCTCCTTCATCAACTCTCATGAAGCATTTAAATCATTATCGCATGTGCAAGAAATTAATTCAATAACTCTAGCAAAACTAGGAAAAAAAATAGCAATTAAATTGCCTCTTTTCCTTAAGCACATGCCATGGATAATAATTAAACTAAGCTTCATAATTTGGGGCAATTAAACAATTAACTAAGCATTTAACTTAAGTCTCTTAATAAGAATTTAACCTGAATAAATTGCTTCTGGTTATGCCAAACTAAATTCATTATAAAATGGTACATGTCTCAAGGAGTCCAACAAAATTTAGTTTGCAATTTTTTGAGGTCCAGAGCTCTAGATATGAATTTTTGAACTTTGTATGAATTTCTGGCATTTTATTTAAATCCCATGAAAAGAAAAAGGATTTAAATGGCACATGGGCCGACTTGGCTGATGTGGCCCAGGGGCGCTGCGGCCCAGCCGCGTGCGTGCGGCCCAGAAGCGTGGGTGCGGCCCAGCCCAAGGCGTGGCCCAGGCGGGGCACCAAGCTCGATCGAGCTACGCTCGTGGCCACGGTGGCCGGAGGGCTCGCCGGCAGCGGCGGCGGCTCGCCGGAACGGGGTCAAACAACCACTAAAAATCGAGATAAAAATACCAGCATGCTCCAGAGCTCGACGCGCATCCATCCGAAGAGGTCCCAAGGTCAAATGCTCACCGGAAGATGGCCGGCGACGAAGCACACGTAAGCCCGGGGTCTGACGACGTTCGGCGAGGCGGTGCGCTTCGCAGAATCCACTAAATCGAGCGCCGTTTGTTCCTAGAGCTTCAGTGTTACGTGGCGAAGAGCGGCATCAAGTCGGTTGGCGGTGGCGTTGGGCGTCGGAGGCGGTCGACGGGCGAGCAGGGCGGGCCGGCGGGTGATGGCCGGGGAAAAGCCGAAATCCGACGATCTCCTTGGAGAAAAAAGAGGGGAAACGGTTCAGGATTGTTCTACACGCAGATGCGCACACACGGGGAGAGGAAACAAGCGAAATGGCTCACCGTGCTTGGGGAATTTCGTGATGAAGCTCGAAGTGGCCGGCAATGGCGTCCTGACGAAAAATCCTTCGATTCGTCGCGCTCACACAACCAGCTAGGTTGAGGCTTCACAGGAAGCTAAGGGAGAGCAAGGCGGAGCCATTGGCTGTCTCAGTTCGGCCAGAGAGTGAGTAGAGCGGCGGCGCGCGGCGATTTTGTGCAGGGCAGCAATGGCGTCATGTGGAGCTTTGCTTACTCTACTGCTGCTGCGCAAGTGGGGGAGGAAGAGAGGGAGCAGCAGATGGGGAGTGAGCGGGGTGAGGGCGTTGGTGGTGGTGTTGGCAGAGGAGAGGCGCCACGCGGGCACAGGTGGCGTCGGCTTCCTGTCGTTGGTCAGCCAGGAGGGAAAAAGGAAGGAGAAGAAGGGGATGACATGCAGGTCCCACGGTAGATGCTGAGAATATTCCTGGTTTTCTCCTTTTCCCAAGTGTGGTTTCTCTCCTCAATGAAAAACCAAAATAAAATATTTTCGGAGGTCAAAACTTGATGCCAAAAATTTCTAATGGTAGAGGGACTTGAGAAACCGACATGCACGTCGAGTTTGCTCAAAAACTCCTTCTAGATTAAATCTGAAACTTCAGAGAAAGTGCTTAAAAGTTAAGATTCTCTGATTTATTTGAGGTATCAAATCTTGATGAAATTCAGTGGGGTTTTGTCCTAGATTTTTCTTTTGACATGCCCTACAACATATATTTTTGGGTGACCATACTTGTGTTGTAAAAATTTGAGTTGTAGTTCAAACCAAAGTGTATTTGAATTTATTCGCTGCCCAAAACACTTTGCATGTCAATGAATTTTCTTGGGTTTGCTAATACAGACCTGAGGTTAGTTTTAAAATTGCTAGTTTGCAAAAATATGACACGGAGTGTCACAGTCGAGAAAACTCTGCATTCGTTTTTCAAAACTCTAAAGCTATCTCAGAACTCCGGCAACAAAGAACGTGTAGAGCTGCTGTTTCCCGGCACTTTTCTTGTGCTTGTATTAATTATCATCAAGGAAGAGGCAGAGTTGTCTACCATGGCTACATCGTAGTTACATGGTGATGGATGATTTAGGAGGAGCTACCAAGCATGGATGGGGTGTGATCCACTGTTAGAACTTCTGTGTTGTGATCCACTGTTAGAATTTTAATTATGATCTTTAAAATATATAGAGGGGTATCTCGGTCTTTTAATTTTAGTAATGGCAATGATGGGTAATTTTTTTTGTATACAATAGTGGCTATATTAGCTAACTATTCTTATAACTGCTAAACATTACTTCATTCATTGCCCTTGCAATTTTGAAAACTTTTTTAGGAATTCGTGTACCAGGTGTCTTCCTCTTGTTTGTGTAAATATGCATCTACTTCAACTCTCAGAAAAAAAATATGAGGGTAAAAGGGACACTTCTCATGCAAATTATGCAGGCTACAAGGCACAAGCTGACTTGACATGCCAACATGGATGGCCAACTCAGATAAATCTAAACCCAAAAGTCAAAGTTCAGGAACTAAATTGGCCATTTTAATATGTTGAAGGACAAAACAGACCTTCCCGGACGAGCACGAAATCAGCTATTCTGCCATAAAAAGTGTTATTGTGCTTTGATGTGAATAAAAGAAAATGAAAAAAACAGCATTTCAAGGGATCAGTTTTCCATTGAACCAATTGAGTAACAATATTTACCTTCCTTCCTGAGTACTATGTTAAGAAAACAGTTGGGTTATTACGGTATAAATCATATGTCAGTGAACGAGAGCATTTATGAATGGTATATTGCCCCCTCAATTGCGAGAGCATTACTTCAGTTTGTGCAGTAATCTAGTTATCGAGCAACTCCTGTCATGTAATAGAACTGGAAATAATTGATGCATGGCCTTCAGTTGATACAGGGGACAATCTAGCTTCGCGCATAGCCATGGCAGACTACTCATTGCTTTCACCGCCGTGGTGAAACATCTCCTAGTCTATACTGTCCCCATGTCTGGCCATTCGTCTCGACTCTGTGCTACAACTCGAAGCGCAGCTCTACCATATGACTGTGTTATGGAGAACTGTTTTTCTCATCGACCCACTCTTTCTATCATTATTTTCTTCTTATTCGGCGTAAAGCGCTACAACCATGAGACAGTGCTCAGTCTGATTTTCCAATGCCTTCTTTTCCTATCGTACCTAGGGCTAAACTGATCTATTAACATGTTCAATAAGAAAACTATAATACTCATCATTCCGTACTTCCTCTCACCTCATTGCAAGAAAATGGTCTGCGGGGCTGGTGCCCTATGTTCTGTCATCGGGTGGCCTCAGCCTCTGGTACTTATTTATCGGGTGTGCACACATAAGTTTCTTTGTAAATATTTCCCAACTACTACCTCTGTCCTATTGAAAGTGTCGTTTTTGCTTTTCAGATTTCACGTTTGACCGCTTGTCTTATTTAAAAATTTTATAAGAATACAAAAATAAATACATCATTGTTAAGGTATCACTAATAATAAATTAAGTTAGAAACAAATATATAGCATTTATAAAAATTTTGTGAATAAGACGAACAGTCAAATGACGATGTCTAAAAGTCTAAAACGACACTTTCAATAGGACGGAGGGAGTACAAAACAAGTTAATTAGTTTATGTAGCACAAGAATAGTATTTTCACTTAACTGCAGTTTTGAACCACCATCATATAGTAATCAATATTTTCTGTTGGAAGCCACGACGTAAACAGACGCACGCTCAAACCTTGCCTACCTTTGGCACATGGTGTTTAAAAACAATTTAATTATCCACAAAAAATAATTGAAGTATGAAACAAACACTACAATAATAAGCTACTGTAGCTGCGGGTGAGGTCACAGATCCATCCAGACTCCCGGTTCTATGCAGAAATCTCAATTTCTCAGTTTATTTCTCCACAATAAAAGCAGAATGTCGGCATCAGGACTGCAAGATGAACTACGACGTGTATTCCTTGTTGATCCACTGCTGATCAGGGTACGTGTAACACCCTGGAATTGCAAGTTCTGGGTTATGTGTAACAGCCCAAACTTGTACCAAATATTTGTGTAATAAAATTCTGTGAAATTTGGACAAGATTCGGATGAGTTTGGTAAGAATTTGAATCCAAATCAAATGAAAATTGAAGCAAACAATCCGCAGATCTTTTTATTTGAAAATCGGCGCTATGGGCCAAATCTCCCCCGCCGGCCCACTCTTCTTCACTCTTCCCCCGCAGCCCAGCCCAAGCCCGCACACTACATTGCGTCTCCTACCTCCCGCACCTTTCCAGCTCAGCTCCGCGCGGCGCCCGTGGGGAACGCCACCTCGGACGCGCGTCGCGTAGCGCCTTGGCCTTCACCTGCTCCCTCCCTTTTCTGCCGCCTACAAAACCCCTCTCGCAGCGCCGCCACCCTCCCCATCTCCTCGCGCCGCCCCGGGCGCTAACCCTAGCCGCAGCTCCTGTCGAGGTTTTGCCGTCACCGGTCAAGGAGGGTACGCCGGGTCGGCGCGTTGCCACCTTCGTGTTCGGCGCGTCAAGCTGCGTCTCCTCGTGCTCACCGTTACGCCTCTCGTGCTTCATGGGAGACGGGCGGGCCGCTAGAAGATTCCGCCCGCCGAGGAGATCGCCGTCGTTCGTCGTCGTCCGTGCAACCCCGGTAAGCGCGTGCTCCGTTTCTTGCTCACCATCGATTCCCGCACCTGCCGGTCTTGAGCGCAGCCCTGTCTTCGTCTTGTAGCCTCGGAACGGCCGACCGCGTGGTCACCACCGTCGTCCGCGCGGCGTTCATCGTCCGTCACCACCGTCCGCCGTCGCCCGTCATCGTCGGGCCGCCTCGCTCCCTTCCAAGCCTTGCGCAAGCTAGCCGGTGAGTTGCCCCGTCGATTCCCCCTCTCTTACCCTCCGATTGGTGACGAATGGGTCACCCCTGTCGAGCTCGCCACCGCACGACCATGGCCGACGGTGAGGTGAAGGTTCGGGCCGAGCTCATGTCCTCCTCTTTGGTCGCCTAGGTTTCGGTACTCCCGGTAGGTCATGCGCTCTTTAGTTTGGAGAAAGGCCAAGGTTTTACCGGGTTTCATGGAACTCCGTTGAGCCGCCGCCACGGACCTTGCCGCCGGCGTCGCTACGGTGGGTCCGTTGGTCCGCGGTCGGTTCCGTTGTGTTCGCGCGAGCATGGGCTACACGCTAGTGCTGCCGATTGGGGACTTTGGGGTTCTGCGGGATTTCCCCTCTCTTCCCCGCCACCGTGTTATCTCCGACGAGCCCGCACGTCGCCGTCGTTGAGTGTTGGTCCTCGTGACCGGTGCTTGGCAGGTGCGTCGCGGCCTAGGGAGCGTCCCGATGTCTTTGGTATGGGCCACGGTGCGCTCTAGCGGGTGGGCGAGCAAATTCCGGCAGGGCTCGCGGCGGAGCTCGGTCGGCGTCGCCCGCTCCGGTGGCCTTGACGTCATGGTGACGTCGGCCGCGGGCCCACCCACGTGGGTGAGTCCATGGGGTTGGGTTTTGAATCCTGCATGGGTCGGGTCTTCGTGGACCAAAGGAAGAAGAAGAGAGAGAGAGAGGGGTGGACCCGGTCCACGGCACGATGCTTGGGACCGCGGAATATTCCTCCGGAATATTCCGATGGATTTTCTTTTTCTTGGATTTTCCTAAATTTCCATAATTCAGTTATCTTTGGAAATTCATATCTTTTTCCTGGAGACTCGAGAAAAATACACGGTCAGCTGCGTTGGACTCGTAGCGACGTTCTCTACGCGTTAGTGTAGCTTTTGGTCATGTTCTAGTACCGCAATTCCCGTCGTTCGTTTCGTCCTTTTTCCTATTGCCTCGTTATGCGTGCCTAACCCCTGTTTCACGATCCGTCCGTCGGAGGTTGTTGAGGAGTTCCCGTCCGAGCCGTAGTTTGAGGAGTTTCCGCCGAGCATCCGTACGAGTACCCCGACCCGGCTCGGGAGCAGCCCTATCCAGTGCAAGCCGCAATCCTTGACCACTCTTGCTCCTATTTAGTAATTTGCATTAAATTGATCCATGCATGATTAATGGTTACTTGCACTTGTAGTTTACCTATGCCATACTATGCCATCCTTGCCACCGATTGCCATAGGTTGATCTACTGTTACTCGTATGCTTAGTATTTGCTTAGTTGCTTAATTGAACCCCATGATGATTGTACATGTTTTTGTGTAAAATAAATTGTAGGTGTTTCTTAGGTGTCGAGTTTCTGTACTAGATACCCTGTAGAACCTTTTGCGGGGGCGAGTGTAGGTGGTTAGGTGCTGGGAGACTTCTGGGAGTCTCTATTTAGAGAGTACCTGTTACGGGTACGGTTGTGTAGGGGCTTGGGTTATGGGGTCCCTGTTGTGGTGACACTCGTTGTTGAGACTCGTTGTTTTGAGGAGAGGGATGGTGACTCACCCCGGCAGCTTAAGGATCGGTTCTTGTGCGTATGCCTCTCTTGGTCTTACTAGCATACCACGTCACTTGTATGGGCGGGCTGGATCATGATACTTAGCGGAGGACTGGGTGGCCCTCCGTGGTGTAGAGATTAGTGGTAGTGGGTGTTGGAGAGTTTGTCTCGACCCACGAGTAGAGGATATCCTACCCGGCCCGTGGTACGCCTTGGCACACCCTTCAGGACCTTCTTTTCCTATGTTGTGGTTAGAGGATCCCGGACTCGAGGGACGAGCGCCTACCGGTCGATGCTTTGTAGAGTGATCCCGTGAGTGTTGCTTTGCTTGGGCCACGATGGTGGTCTTTTGTTTGAGTACCTCTTCACGTGGGTACGAGTTGCTTACTCTCTGCAGAGATATATAAATCTATACGTATAGTCTAGCCCAAAGTATGGGCACTACCGAGAGAAATCCACTTGATTAGCATTTACTACTTCTCCCCTCGATAGGTGTTTTACTTCCGGCTTCGAGCTGTGGTCCGGTGGAGGTGTGTTGGACATAAAATTTGACCCTTGCGGGATTGTGTTGTTTTCTGCAAGGCCACTTATAAAATTTGACTAATAATAAAATATGATTCACATAGACTTGAGGAATAATGCTTTAGGTGCTAGCCCTTGCCTATCCTTGAAATATCCGAGCATGCATACATTGTTGCTAGGTAGTTGCGGCTTGTTGTGTACTTTATGCACTCATGGTTTTTCCACTTTGTTTTTCGAGACGCCGTTGCTTCGAGGAGCCGGTCGAGGAGCCGACGGAGAGGAGTGACGGTCTCGCCTACACTCGAGTTGCTTGTGGGTATGGTCTTCATCGCCGATCTTCATCGAGTTGCTTCCGCTTCGCTTCCGCTAGATTTCCACTTTGATATCGCGATGGCCTGCGTGCCACGCTTTTGTATCCATGAGATTGAGACTTATGCATAATGATGATGTACTATTATAGATTCTATTATCTTGCCTTGCTTTCATTCTCTACTTTATGGTTTTTCTATACTAACTTGTGATAGATGTACGTGTCACACTCCTAGGAGTGGCATAGAGGTACAAAGGGTTCGGGTTTCACTTAGGTGAAATTCGGGTCCCTCACGGTTGGTATCGAGCCGACTCTCACGGTTTCACGGGCGCATGTGTTGCACGTGTGCGAGCATGGTGTGCATGGCTGGTGTGGGCCGGAGTGGTCACACGAGCATGGCACATGCGCCGGCGAGTGGACACATGGACGTGGCTAAGAGAGGAAGTTCCTGGCCTAGGGTTGACCGACGAGGACGTCGGTCTTCTAAGGGGTGAGTGTGTAACATCCTAGCCCAGGGCTTAATAGGATTGATAGAATACTCATGTCAACAAGTTGCAACTTCTTTTCCGGAAGCTTATCTCTAAAGAACTCTAAGGTTAAGCGTGCTTGGCCTCGGAGCAATTTAGGGATGGATGACCGACTGTGAAGTGATTCCCGGGTGTGCATGAGTGAGGACAAAGTGCGCAGAAAAGACTAGTGTTGGTCCGTGGGGAAATATTGAGGGCCTATTAAGCTGCCAGGGATAAGCGGGCCCGGCCGGAGTGGCGGGATGTTACATTATGCACGAAATTCACAAAATTTTAAAACTTTTTAAAGCATATTTAAATACTATCTAAAGGATAATATTATAAATATATTTTTCTTTCTTTCTTATTTAAGAGGAAGAGTTATCTTTCAAACTCAAACAATTATTTTGTTTATAAAGTTTCAACCAATTAAAACAAGTTATTTTGTTTACAAAGTTTCAACAATGAATTTTCCCAAAAGAACATATGATTTGTTTTGGTCTATGAAAATAATTTTTTAAACAATTATATTTTGATTTATGAAAGGAAAGGAGATTAAATTAGAAAGCTTTATTTTAATGGCAGGTATTTTTTATCTTTGAAAGTGAAATGAAGCTTTATCATTTCATGTGAGAAAAGGAGTTATTTCCAAAACTAATTCAAGTTTGATTTATGAAAGCTTTTGATTTGAGAAATAAATTTGATTTATGGTTTAAATACTTTAAATGTGTGAAAAGGGTTTATCAAATAAATGTATTTGATTTATGCAAAGGTTTACTTAATAAATGTAATAGATCTATGAGAAATAGTTTCTTTTATCAATACATGGGGTTTATAAAAGAATTTATGAAATAATATTTATGTTTGTTAAAAGAATTTTATTTTGTTTTGGAGTACCCAAAAGCATTTCTAATAAACAAAATGGTTTATCTTTACTTGGATGAAATACTTGTCCTAAAAGATCATTTATACATCTTTACTCGAAATTCCTTTATTTTCTAAATTATATTAAAGAAAATTTTATCATTTATATTTTGATGCTTGCTTCCATGATGTGTGGTTGTATTAGTGTTTTATTGTAGGAAAATAGAGTTCAAAATTCGGATAGATTGATTCTTCTATTTAAGTTGCCGGTAGGAATAGAAACTAGAAGTAGAAAAATAAAAAGAAAAAGAAATGCGAACCTCCCCAAGTTAATGGGCTAAAAATCCCTAGCCCATTCCCTCTTTCTCTCTCTTTTCCCTCCGTTCGACCCGCCCGCGGCCCACATCTCTCGCCTCGGCCCGTCGGCACTACCCTAGCCCGCACCGTAGCCCGTCCCCGGTCTACGCGCAACCCTAGCACGATCCCGCCTTTGTACGCCGCCGTCGTGCCTTGGCGTGCGCGCCACGGCCACCCTAGGGCATCGCGCCCTATAAGAAGCAAGCCCCGCACCTCGCGCCACCCTTTTCCCCCATCCCGTCGCCACCTCGCGCTTCCCCGTATCCGGCGCCGCCGCCATTGCCGCCTCCGCCTCCCAAGCTTCGAGCGACGCCACCGGAAGCCGCCCCGGTCGGCCGACGCCACGACGAGCTCGGCGCCAACCAACCGCCTCCCCACGTGCGGCACGCGAACCGAATCTGCCGCCCGATTCGTCCCGAGGCGCCACCGGAGCACGCCGCCACTACCTCGTCGCCGCAAGCCGCCTCCGGCTGTCCCTCGACGCGCGCAACCCCTCCGGTGAGCTCGCCACTCTCTCCTCTCTCTCCCGGACTAATCGAGACGACCATCCGATTCTCGTAGACGAGATCGAGCGACTCCGGCCATGCTCCGTCGCGGATGCTCGTCGGCGTTGACCTAACCAGTCGGATGCGCTCGCACCGTCGGATCGAGGATCTACGGCTGCGATTAAATCTCCGCAAAACGTTGTGTTCCCGGTCCACCGGGGACCATGGACCGATGGTTCGGAGCCGGTCTACGGATCCGTGGACCCGGTCTACAAATTTTCTAGATTTAAAATAAATCATTTAATCCTGGTATTTGGTAGTTTTACACATAGACCCCTGCCGTGTAGTTTAATAGCGCTTAGGCCCCCGATATTTTACATGAGTAACCCTAGCTTTATTCTTATTTATGTTTTGGCCCTCGTCGATGCATAGGACGATAACTTTTGCATTCTAGCCCCTGTAGTTTTATTTATTTTTGTTTAGGTCCTGCATATTTACAAAAACAACCCTAATTTTTCATACATTATATTTTAGTCCTAGACTTTTACATTTTAGTCCCTATACTTTTTGAAAATTACGGATAGGTCCCTGATCCGGCTATTTTATAAATAGACCCTTATAGTTTGGTAAATTAACGACTAGGTCCTTCTATTTATAAATCCAACCATAGGCTTTATTTTAATTCTGTTTTAATCCTCGTCGCATGCTAGGACTATAAAATTTGCAAATTAGCCCTTTTAGTTTGTTAAGTTTACGAGCGTATATTTTTTGACTAGGTAAATTTACACGCTAGCCCTCTAAGTCTATAGTTAATTACGTTTATGTCCTTTATTTCATAAAAGCCACCTTAGCCTTCGTTTTAGTCCGTTTTCGACCTAACCTTAGTCATTAAGACTTTTAACTATTTTTAGGTCATTGAGACATATTTATTCCAACGCTTTAGCTATGGTCTTCTTATAGAAACACCCCTACCCTTTTATTAAATTACGTTTCTACCCCGAGTTTCTCAAACCACATTAAATCATGTTCTTTTGCAAAATGAACCCTGGTGTCTTATAAACTTATATTTTTAGACCTTAACCATTTTACACTCCATCCATTGAACTTTTCCATATTTACAAAATGGCCCTTCATTTGCCGTTTTTACGTTTTAAACCCTAGATCTTTAAATGCTCATAACTTTTCGCTTGTAACTCCGATTAAGTCGATTCTTGCGCTCACGCAGATCGTAGCAACGTGTACTATTTATTAGTATTGCTTTTATAGTCATTAGGTATTGTTTGGTGTACTGTTTCTTAGTTGCTTGTATGCTTGTTTCTTGTATGTCTTGTATCGGTGTGACGTTAAATAGAAGAACGTACATTTTGAAGAATTCAAGAGCAAGACTTGAAGACATGAGCAGCAACAAAGGGAAACGAGCAAGTGTCCTTGATGCACATTGAGCCTACTTCTTTACTATCTGAATTTACTTTTATGCATTGCATTTAATTTGAATCCTATTGTGTCATATCCTGTTCCATCCTATTTCCTTGTCGCCTTGGTTTTGGTGTAGTGTTATAGTCTTGGTATGTCATTGCTTAGATTGCTATTAATGGGGTTCAACTTGAACTAAACGCTAATCTTGACCAATTGTCCACTTGAACATAATGATCAATGAACTGGTAATGCTTTTTAGCAACATAGAACTTAGGTGATCCCGACAGGAGGATTGTCGATGATGATGCCGGTGCACACTTGTTAGTTGTGGTGGTACCTGTTTGGGATCATAAGGACCGGTTCTTGGAGCGGCAACCCAGGACTTCCGCACAAAGCACGGGGCTGATAATGGGTAGGTAAGGTTTAGTACCAAGGTAACTTCCCGGTTTTGCGGGCGTCGAGGAAGGATGAAGGAAGAAGGTGTCTTACGGATTTGGACGAGGAAAGGCGAGTACTTGAAGCCACGGTGCAAGAGGGGGCCTCCGGGTGATGCGTCACTTTTACGGCGGTGAAACCTTAGCATGGGTGTTTTGCAAGCTGGGAAGTCCTTTGAAAGACCTTGCGGTGATCTCTTGGCCTCACACCTAAGGAAGTGTGCTGGTATAATGGAGGTTTTAGTCACCGACGGGTGATGGAATCACCGACACTGTGGGTAAAGTTGTGCCCCCTCTGCGAGTGTAAAGCTGTTATAACAGCCATGTTCACGGTCACGAACGACCCGGATCCTCACGAGAACTAGAGGGATGCTTTGGGTGGAGTAACTCTTGGGTAGCTACAAGTGGGGTAACTTGTAGTGAGGTTGGCTGCAGGTGAGGTAATCTGTAGTGTGGTTTGTTACGAGGCGGGGTAACTTGTAGTATGGTTTTCCGTAAGTGGGGTAGCTTACGGTGGTTGACGAGTGGGGTAGCCTGTTGGTTCTTATTCACTTAGTAAATAGGTTGCTTTAATTAACTTGACTAGTGTAGGTTCTTTCTATTGCAAACCATGTGTTAGCCCTCCTTCCATTCAGCTTGCATGTCATTTATTTCTCACACTTGCTGAGTACGACATGTACTCATTCTTGCTATTTTCGATTTGCTACAATCAACTGCTGCTCGGAAGATGGAGAAGACCACCGATGAGAAATGTCTAGGCGTGCGAATCCCCGGTTGATTGCCTGTGGTGTTATGGAGTCTTCGGCTAGCGTATATTTGTATTTAGTCATTCGAGACAATAATAATGTAAGTTTTCGATTTATTAAAGGCATTGTTCTTTTATCACATTATTTGTCCTGTGTGTGTGAAAACTTGTTCCTGGGCACGCATACAGATGTATTTGATTTTGGTCGTTAAAACCTGGTGTGACAGTATAGAGTCAAGAGATCTGACTTAAATCTGGCTTCCCAATGCCTCCCTTCCATACAAGAACGAACATTCCATTGAGATAAAGGCATTTGTGTTCAATGTCCATCATTTGTACTCTGTCCGTGGCAAGAGAGTATGGAAAATGTTACCAATGCGGATGATTAATTTATCCTTGCGTGGATGTCTCCTATTTATAGCGTGTGAACAAATAAAGCATAAAAAATATCACACAAGAACAAAACATAGGCATGAGGCTGCTTGAGCGAAAAAAAAAAAACGATATGATTGTTGCTTCAGTACGAATAGAGTATTGTATTTTCCTACAATTGGTAACCTTAGCCATTTACGTAGTAGATGGGCGGCGTACATTGACAAGGAAGTTGAAGATGGCGCACCCATTAAAAAAAGAGTAAAATGCATGAATGATCATTATATTTGTTGGCTTGTTTCAATTTGGCCATCATACTTAGAAGAGTGAAAATGATGGCCATCAAGGTTGCTCAACTGACTCGATACGGTCATTAGCTTTTTAGGAGCACGTAAAGTATGCTAGTAACATGGCATGTACTCTTATAAATTTCTCCCTCTAGTTTAAAATTTTTATGATCGTATGCTAAATTAGAAAGTGTCTGTCAGCTATCATCCAATGATCCAATAATGGTGTGATATTGCTCTAGTGTTGGTGAGCATCAGCAGCTGCAGGAGGTTATAGGTGGGCTCGGACAAGTGCAATTACTTTGATAATATTAGTTGGACATGTTTCATGAACTAGCATGTTCTAGGTATCCTACGCAATTAGAGATCAAGTGGGTCAAATTGTTACCGCCAATAGTAGTCACAACTTATTCTATCTTGTGTCCACATAATAAGGAAAGTGGGCTAAATATTAGGAGCCACGTAATGCATCTATCAGCTACAATTATTAGAGAATCGGGAGATGAGGAGATAAATGAAAAAAATTTTGCTTTTGGATATCTATGTGGGATTTGTTCAAGAGTGCATTTAGTCCACGGTGGAGCATGGGTCATTAGCCCAACCTATGCCACATGCACACATCGCTGGAATACGTATTCCTAGAGAGCTAATGACCATATCGACTCAATTGAGCAATCTTGATGGCTATGATTTACACTTTTCTAAGTATGATAGCCAAATTGAAACATGCCAACAAATATAGTGGTCATTCATGCATTTTACTCTTAAAAAAAACGCTGGTGCAGGGTGTGTCTTTGATCATGGGGCCTGGGTAGCAAATCCGGGCGATGATTCACGGCAGTAGATCTTGATGACGTAAGACCACCACGGCATGGCCCTCCTGAGAGCATAACGACGGGAGAACAAGATGGCAGATAGAACCAATTCAGATACAGCAAATTTCGGCGGACCAAGATTTTTTTTCCCTAAGTCAGATCCCAACGCAGAGCTACGTCACACGGATGAAGAAAAGCAGCGTGCTGAAGCATCCTGATGTCCCCCACTGTCTAACGATGGAAACGTACTACCCAGGACATCGCAGCACTAGATAGAGAAGCTCAACAGCAAGTCAGCGTATGGGGCGGGGCCTCCCGTCACCTGGCTCATTATCAATGGCGTCATGTCGTTCCCAGCATTCTACGCTCTGCAGCTCCTCTGTTAAACATACTCGCTCAATTGTAAAAATGATGTGGTTCCCACAAGCAAATTCAACTTGAGGCTAGTACAGACTCATGTTAGGAATGACTTCAATATTCAAATTTCAAACATATAGGAGTAGCATTTACGTGTTCTCTGTTGCCGACTTAACTGCCAGAGGGTTCTTCAGTTGATGCAACAAGCCAGTAATACAGCAACTCCCACCGCTGCTACAGTTACGACTGGTTGATGTCTGAATGTAATTTTCTTTGGTCAGTATGGAGGGTTATAAAAAATATTTTCTTGCTGATTGGAACGTTAAGTCCAATCTGTACAGTGTCGTGGCATGTAGGACACAGAGAGGTATGTTGTGGTATATACCTTTACTATACAATGCAAGAGTAACTAGAGACGGCACTGATAAGTTTTCACGTAAAAAATATTATTCTCATGATAAGGACATACAATTGTCTTTTTCTATGGTACAATCACGAATGTTTTAAAATCCGTTGGATTATACTGCCCGTATGTAGATAAAGTGTATATTCTACCTGTAGGATTTGGAGGTATAGAGGAATTTAGTAATTTCCTATGCTAGAACTGGCTACAATGTCTGATGACTCGTCTGAGCGTCACTTTGGACGGTATACCATGCATCTCTAAATAGCTGCGTTCCTCGTTGTTTCTTTGTATAGCTTCTCTAGAAAAAGCCGGCCTCTTAGTTCCGGATCCACCAGTTCTCTACATATTGACCCTTGGTATCCTAGAATAATTATGTCTCACAAGGGAAGAACAACTTCAGCTAAAAGAAGAAAGTAGTGAAAGTTTAATTACACTATGCATCCCAAAATATAAGAATTTGTTGACTTTCAGAAATCACATTCACTACCAGAATATGGGCCTTTAGCGGCGGAAGGAAAATCAGTGTAGCAACGGGCCAAATTTTAACCGCCGCAACAAATAGAGAAGCAACTGTTACGACGGCCCAAAAGGCCACCCGCCGCTACAGCCCACTAATGGGCCTCCGTATAAAAAAGAGCCAACCCTAAGTTTTCCTCTCTCCCCTCATTCTCTCCACTTACTGTCGCCGCCTCTCCCTCTTCGGCCCTCGACGCCACCTCTCCCTCTTCGGCCGCCGCCTCGCCTCTCCCTCTCTCAACATCCATCCTCCCCATCCTCTCGGGCGACGGGAGCCCTCACCACGGCGGCCCTCCGTCCTCTTCGGCGACGACGACGCGAGGCAGATCCTACTCCTCCAAGCGGCGACCTGCGGGCTGATTTGCCGCCCCTCTAATCGTGGCGACGTCCGGGCGGCGGCAACGGCGCGGGGCGAGGATCCGCCGCCCCTCCAATCGTGGCGGCGTGCGAGGGAGGAGCCCTCCCTCTAGGCGACGGATCCACCCCTCTCTCCGGTCAACGACGATGGCGCGCGGCCGGCGGCCTCCGAGCGGCGACGATCGGGACGGCGGAGGATCCTCCACCCCTCCTCTCCAAGTGGCAATAGCAGCGCGCGGCCGGCGGCCTCCGGGCGGTGATAACGGGGCGGCGGAGGAGCTCTCCCTCCGGGCGGCGATGGCGGTGCGCGGGCGGCGGATTCGCCGCCCCTCAAGACGGCGCGGTGAGGTGGGCGTATATTGATCATAGTTACTTAATGATGCTAGATCAACAAATGACAAAAACTATCATCAACATGTTCAATTGTCCTTGAGATACATAGTGTAGGATACATCACCATCTAGAAAGCCTACCTTGATGGATCAACTCGGGTCTATTTGGAACAAAGGAATGCAAAACACAGGAATAGGAAAAAACACGGGAATAGAGAAAACACAAGAATTGAAAAACTAGAAAAACTAGAAAAACTAGGAATCCAAAACAGAGGAATGGAGAACTTCGGATGTTTGGGATGGAGGAATGGAAATAAAGGAACAAAAATGTTAAATGTTTGTAAAACTAATTAATAAGTTATATTATCCTTATATCATTTGTATTATAAAGAAACACATGTATCCATGAACCGCTAAGAGACTAATTACTGGTTTCCCAAATCAATAAAAAATTGAAGAAGAGCTCATTCATTGTATTCCTTCTGCAGTTCGTTCTTCTCTCTCTCCTATTCTTCTCTCTTTTTCTTAAAGACAGAAGGCAAAAGAACTCGAGCAAAACGGTGGCTTCGATGCCGGTCGGCCTTGGCTCAACAATTGTTTTTTTTTCTATTTGCTTGTGATTTGGTTCGTCTCCATATCTTTTCATCACGCTTCACTAATGACGGGATAGAGGGTTACGGCCGAGAGAAAGCACGCAACGAGAGCGAAGGGAGCGTTTCCTTTGATTGGACTGGATTTTTCGTTTCCTGTGAAATACACATGGTCCGTTTCCTTTCCTGAGGAAAGGAACTTTGCTTTCCTTTGTTCCAAACGTGCTGCTGTACTTCCTTTCCGGAGGAATGACTTCCTCTAAAATTTCTATGAATTTTCCTCGTTCCAAACGGAGCCTAAAATCAATGGTTCTTGAAGTTCGAATAGAGATCTATTATGACGGGGCAAAGCCACGGTGGCTGTAACTCACAAGTTTGGTGTCCCTCTATCCACGTCTCTCTATCTCAAGAGTTTTTACAAGTATTTATATGGGCAAGGTACGTAGATGAATCGGAGTTTAGCCGATCGGCACGATGTCGATATCGATCGACACGTCTCGTGTCCTCGTCGATCTCCTCTCTGAGTCTGTTCTTTTGTCTTCTATGACTTCCATGTGGGCCTTTTTTGTCTTGTTCTTCGAGGTAACGCCTTGCCTTACACGTTTGAGACTTGAAGTTTCTTTTATCTTCTCTAGATGAATGTCTTCAAAGAGAATGACTTTTGTGGGCATAGGGGCATGTGCCCTCCTAGCTTTTTTATTAATTATGGTTAAATATAAATATTGAATCTCGATTATACTATTAAATATGTCGAGACTAGTTGTAGATATGTTGTCAAATTATAAATTGAAGTACAGAAATATCAAATTCTATCAAATTCATCAAATTTAACAAAATTTCATGAATTTGTCGAATTTGATATTTGTTTACTTCAATTTATGATTTGACAACATATCTACTACTAGTCTGACATATTTAATAGTATAATAAGAGATTCAATGTTTATATTTAACCATAATTGATAAAAAAGCTAGGGTGGACACATGCCCCTATGTTTACTTGAAGTATTTCTTATCTTCAAATATCCCGTACAAATAACTTCCATAATTGTAGAATGGACCATGGGCATGCATTGTTGGGCCAATTCTCTAATGTGCCGATCGGCACGGGGATGTGCCAATGGACACATTGGGCTCTTTCTTCGCACTTCTTCTAGTTTAAACCCATGTCCTTTGTGATGTCTTCATTTATGTCAATTTGACCTATTTTTGGAGTAATGCTCCACAACAATGTATATATAAATATATAGCTATTTGTCATAGGTAAATAGCCTATAATAGTGTCGATTATGCTCTAATTATGGTGATATTCATATGTACAATCTGCACTTAGGAAGCCCCTACATACAACAATACAACTCTGATGTTCCAATATTTAAACTCAAATATTCTAGTAGTTACGAACAATTGTTCCATCAATTTTGAAAACTTTTATTTTATTTATTTATTTATTTTAATTGTCCTAACAATAAAAATACATTCTTCTACCATTGGAAATCCATTGTTCCAGTAATGTATCTTAATTATTATTTGTAAACACAAATAACAATGAATTATCTTCATACGTGACTGTTCTTGTTGGAGAAATCAAAAGAATCGTGATGTCTGGTCGTGGGCTGCCTTATGCTGCGAGTTAGTGGGATCTGGGCCGCAGGACACCGAAGCCAGGCATAGCGCGGGCTGCGTATATGGGTTCAGTGACCCGTGCGAGGACGAACAGGAGTCGTGCGGGGGACAGTGGCACTCGCGGCGATACTGTGTGGGGGCATTACATATCTACGATTGGTGTAGGCTTGTGGGTGCGGCTCCTCTCTGGCGATAGATGGTGGGAGCTCCTTCGCCTCAACTCGTCTTTAATTCCATATCATGCAGCAAAACCATGTCACGTACTTTCTCCATTCCATAATGTAAGTATTTGAAGGATTCAAATGTTGCCCATAATATAAGCATTCCTAAGGATAAGACAAAATCTGTTGGGTTGATAGGTGGGTGATAAATTGATGAGGAATGCTTACATTGTGGGCCAAGGTAGTAGACAACACCGGATGTGAATTCCTGTTAAGGGCTAAATTAGCCGGTATGAATAGTTGGTGAAAATGAAAAAGCTAGTAGTGCACTGTAATTCATCGCTTTTTATTTAAGCATATATATAATAGATATATAGGATAAGTAGAAGTACATTAATTTTGTTGGAAATACATTTACTAGTAATGATTAGTTACTGCACGTTTTATTTTTTGATAGAAGACAACTGCCATTAATAATATATACTGGTTACCACCCATGCGCGCGCTAGATGAAATTCTTGATAGGACGAACGCGAGGGAATGTTGTAGATGCTGGGCTCTTGTAGGCCTTACTAGGTGGTGGGCCCTTGACGAATAGCCCATAGCTGGACGCATCAGCTCTGCCGCGTGTTCCAATCTTTGAGGTAGCGCGATACGCTGCTGGTACTGGTAGCATGCAGGCGGGAGTGGGAGTGATGTGGCCCATTCCATAGCCAAAGACGTCGATGAAGGGCCTGCTCGGCACGCCGAGCATGACGAGCTCCGTGGGCTGGTTGATGAATCGGACGATGCTTTCCATGAGGCTCCTGCTGGTGGCGCGCAGCGGGCTGTAGAGGTGGAAGCCGTGGTCCTCGCCCTCCGACTCGACCAGCGTCACCTCGCCGGCGCCGGCGGTGCGGTCGCGGACGCGGGCGAACAGCCGCACCCCGCGCTCCCGCAGCGTGTCCCTCTCGGCGACGGCCACCAGCACCCGCCGGCACGCCAGCGCCGCGATCTCCTCGTCGGGAGGGTTGAGCCGGGGGTCGTCGTTGCCGGCCCGCCCCGCCGTCACGAACGGCCACAGCCGGTCCACGCCGTAAGCCGGCAGGACCGCCGCCGCGTCGTCGTCGGAGGCCGCCTCCGACGGCAGCCGCTCGGCGCCCCAGAAGAAGGGCTGCACGACGACCACGCCCTCGACGCCGCCGCCGCCGACCCGGCTCGCCCGCACCGCCGTGTGGTAGGCGATGTTCCCGCCGGCGCTGTCGCCGGCGAGGAACGTGCGCCCGGGGTCGGCGTGCGCGGCGAGCCACGGGTCGGCGAGCGAGGCGGCCCACCGGAGCGCGGACCACGCGTCGTCGTACGCCGTGGGGATCGGGTGCTCCGGCGCGAGCCGGTACTCCACGGACGCGACGAGGGCGCCGGCGCTGGCGGCGAGGGAGCTGGCGTAGCGGTGGTACGTGCGGCCGAAGGCGCTCTCGGTGCAGAAGCAGCCGCCGTGGATGTACACGACGAGGGGAGCCGGCCCGCGGCGGCGGCTCGTGCGGGGAGGAAGAGGCGCACCGACACGCCGGTGCCGCGGTCGATGACCACGTCCCTCGTGGCCACGCCGTGGTTGGCCGAAGGGTCCTCAGACGCGGGGACGAACGGGCTCCGTAGGAGCCGCTCCACGCGCCCGTCCTTGTACCGTAGCAGAAATGGGTACAGGTTGACGTCCACAACGTTGTCCTTCACACACTTCTTGTTCGCATGCATGCTTGCTCCTTCTACGTTTAATAATTCAGACTATAGGTTTGCCACTTCTTGCAGTGCTCTCTGTGCTTCTGGCCTTAGTGGGGGTTTTATAGATGGAACCTTCTTGAGCCCAATATGTAGCACCGTATTACAGAAATGGTATTATAGGTAGCGGTCTCGTTATAACAAAATATACTTTTTGTTATGTTTGACCATTTGTCTCATTTAAATAAAGATTAAGAAATATCATATATTTTGTTGAAATATGCATGTTTAATCACTAAAGAAACATAAAATATATAGCGTATAACTTTTTCTATTTGAAATTTTTTTTGAATAGGATGAATGGTCAAAAGTCACGAAAAAAAATCAATGGTGACAATAATTTAGTAGAGAAGGGAGTACTGTCGAGTATGTGAGTTGCATGCATCAACTAATGCGACCCAAAAGCTTAAGCTAGACAACAAATATAGCTTATACTTCAGGTCTTCAACACGTTCAGTTAATAAAGACAAATAATGTAATATATAACACAATAATTCTAATCAATTATGTGATCTACAAAAGTTGACGCATTCTAGACATCAAATATAGCTTATATATCATATTTATGCTTGGTTCCATGGTCAAGTGCGTGCTTTATTACTTTTTTTCAAATAAAGGCGCAAAAGTATAAGCACTCCATTTCCATGGTAAAGTGTCTGTTCTTTATTAGTTTTTTTTACAAATAAATACGTCAAAGTGGTATTACTGGAGAAAATTTTAGAATATATGATTTATTACTTTATTTTACAACGTTGGCTATAGTAGTTTCATTGTTTGCTAATTGCGCTCGTGGCTTCTACTTCTTAATTTCTACTAATTGCGCACACGGTTGTTTCTGTTGGGCACAGCACTTGTTCTCGCGTCAACACTCATCAACAGTTGTACCTAGAATTAGCTATCTGTCTCGTCCAGAAAGTAACTTGCATGGAAACAAAGATTGAGTTTTTATTGGTCATGCACGGCAGTTCTCGCCACCGATGGGTTCCTAGTGAGTAGTGACGTCAAATTAAGAGCACCAAAAACGGTATGCATTAATGGTGCATGCAAACCCATGCCGAGAAAGGTTCAGGTGTTACAAGCGGGTTAGGTGTTACCGTGTTACTAAATTTTTTTTCACCTCTATAATGCTCAAAACATTCCAACAAAAATATGAATGTATAGCTCATGTCACCTTCTACTAGCATGCAAAAGTTAAGTTGCAACGGAGACATACCAAAAATATAATAAAAAAGAGAAATCAGCTCTGTGAACGATAACGGGTATCAAGCCTATCTCATGCATCTAGGGTATCAAGCAACTCCTATAACTTAATGCACAATCATGACTCATTACTGTGATAAAAGAAAAGACTTTAAAAACATAGGTGGGATGCACCGGGGCTTGCCTTGATTCGAGTCGAGGTTAGCTTCCTCGATGTGCTGGTCGACTTCGAAGCTTCCGTCTCCTTTCTCGACCTCGGACGGAACCTCGATCACGCCGGAACCTAGGTCGACCAACAATGCATCGCGAATCACAACCATGCATGCATGAATGTATATGACATGATGTGCACTGATTGTATTAACCAAGATCATTAATTAGCAATTACTCATTAATTAAGCTTGTTAATGATTAACAATTAATCACGTTCGTTAAGCAATAAGTAATAATTGATCATGCTCATTAACTAATACTTAATTCTGGTCATTACTTAACAACTAATCTTGTTTGTTAATTAACAAATATTCATGCTGGTTAATTAACAATCACTCATTAATCATTAATCAATGATAGGTATTAACACATAGAGTATTAAACTGGGATCACATGAAATGACGGTGGTTATGTTGAATTTTGGAAAATAAACTTAACAAAAACTTTCGTCTGCAGCATCTCTAATTTTTAAAGAAATTTATTTCTCAAAATCAAACAATATTTAGCATAAAATAATAGTTTATCTTAATTAAAGAAAGGGGATTAATCAAACTATGAAATTATAATTTCTCAAAATAGGTATTTGAATACATAAATAAATAGAGAATAATTTTATGAGTCTAATGAGCTTTGTTTGACATTTTTCTAATTTTTGTGGAATTTTCTATGAATTTTTGCAATTTGAATAAATCGAAATTGACTAAATGGGCAAACGAGTGCTTATACCGAGTGTGGGCCGAATCTGTCCGGCCCATGGGCGGGCGGCCCAAGACTCGTGCGGCCCGGACATGTGCGCGGCCCAAACCTGCGCGCGGCCCAAGCCGAGCTCGGTCCGGCCGGACATGGCGGGTGGCGGCCGGACCCGGCGGCGGCTCGCCGGAGTTGGCCGGACGGTGGCCAAGCTGCGACGGAACTTCTCTCATCGGGCCAACTCGACATGAGGAAGCGGTTGGTGGGGTCCACTTCACCGGAAGATGACCGGAGACATGCCTACGACGAACGGCGGTCGGAGGAGAAATTCGTCGGCGTCTAGCGCCCACCGTACTCAACCAAAAGACGAGGGAATTGCGTGCCGGAGCTTCATAGGAACATGACGAGCACCGACACGCGGTTGCTTGAGCTCGGGAGTTGCGGGAACCCGGAGTTCACCGCGGAGGTGAAGACGGCGACCCAGCGAAACTTAATAAATTGATCAAATTCCCGTGGAGCTTGCGAGGGACATGCACGGGCGAGTCAACCAGGGGGGTAGGAAGACCTTGCGCACGATAGGGACCGAGATTTGGATGAAACGGAGCATCGACCGGGGAGAATTTGGAGATGCGGCCATGGCCGCCGGTGGTGACCTCCGAAGGGAAAAATGCCTCGATCTCGGGTGCTACGGCTGGGGGCTTGATTGGACGGCATGGTGGAGTGAGGAACTCTGCTGCGGAGCTTTTGTGTGTAGCGGCTCGCCGGGAAACGACCGGAGGCGGCCGGGCGACGGGGACCAGAAGGGCGGACGGGGTGCTCGGGTGTGAGTTCGGAGAGAGAGAGGGAAAAGCGGGCGCGGCCGGAGCTTTTATCCTCCAATGGCGGAGGAGTGAGGTGGAGATAGACCAGC
The DNA here is from genome assembly GCA_031894775.1 of Chloris gayana. Taxonomy (NCBI): domain Eukaryota; kingdom Viridiplantae; phylum Streptophyta; class Magnoliopsida; order Poales; family Poaceae; genus Chloris; species Chloris gayana. The sequence goes on from JAUNZO010005196.1 coordinate 755,282, forward strand.
ATGCGTGGCACGGAGGGAACCGGACGCGTGGCCGGGAGCTGCCGGGGTGGCGCGGTGGTGAGGCGGTGCTGGATGGCGGTTCGGGCAGAGAGAGGAAGAAGAAGAGAAAGGCGATTGGCCCGATGTGGCCATTTTACAAAAACGTCCTTCGGTTTTTAATTAATTGAAAAGCATACTTCCAAGGCTCGAAAAATTATGCGAAAATTCAGGGGTACATATGAGAATATTCTGGATCTTTTTCCTTTTTGGATGAAGTTCAAATTCCAAATAAATTTCGAATCAAAAATTCAAGTTGAAAATAAAAAGGGAAGTTTTCATTATTTGTTGTAGACCATTTTACAAAATAAAATGATTTCGTATCAACTCCATAAATCTCTTATTTTTATGTTTGATCAACGGAAAATGTTAAACTCCAAAAAATTTCTTTTATTTAATTTCTTCTTTTAAGATCTTAATTTAATCTTAGGTTAAATTGATATTTTATGCGTATTTCTTAACAAAATTCAATATTTTTCCCAATTGCATATGGTGGCATGCTGATGAATGACATGAAATGCGCTTTTATTTGTTAGGGTTGTTACAGCAGACTCGAAGATAAACACGTGGACCTTTCTGAAATTCTAAATAATGACACCTTTCATCGGCATAACTTATTTGGCGGGATTGTGTGGCCCTGGCATGAATGGCTTGCACTTTCTCCTCAACTTGTCTGACTAAGGGTATTTTTTTAGAGCTCCAGTTCTTGATTCTACAAATTCACTCCTGATTCTCCTGGTGAAGTGATTAGGTGGCTGAAAGTCATTCTAATCTCCAAAAATGATTCGCTCATCTGATTCAAAACAGTTCATGGGAGTGCGACAAGAACAGAGCTTGGAATAGGGGCATTCCTGTGCTTTCTTGACAGCTGTTATTTTAGAAAAATTCAGCAACCGGCAAATGCTAACCCCAATTCTTTCCACTTGTTAATACAGTAGCTCTCGATATGTTCTTCAATAATTGATTTACCCCTTCAGTTTGGCCATAGAAAATGGTATGCCAAACTTTAATGAAGATAGTGCCTAAAGCATCATGTAGTTGCTCTAAAAAACAAGAAACAAAAATAGCTCCACAAACTGAGATGATGGTATTGGGCACACCATGCAAACATATAATATGTGATATGTAGAGCCCAACATAGTTCCTAGAGCATATTTCACCAATAGGTCCATAATAACAAAAATTGAGTCATGTTTTTGGAGTGTGAGTAGTAAGCTAATAATGAAATCCATGAAAATATTTTCCCACTCTCATGCCTGAATATCCAATGGTTGCAATGGACCCACTTTCTTCAAATGGTTAGCCTTAACCTCCTGAAAAATATCGCATTTGACGACATAGCATGCAGTACGGGAAAATCGGTATTTGCCGAGTGCTCGAAACTTCGCCGACTGTAATTAATCGGGCACTCGACAAACATGCCCTTTGCCGAGCGTATTTTGTTGGCACTCGGCAAACAAGCGAGTTTGCCGAGTGTATTTTTTTCCACTCGGCAAATAAGTAATTTTTTTTCCTTTCCTCCTCTCAAAAACTTTTCCTACTCATCACATACAACATGTGTAACTCCATATAAAAAATTGAAGTTTTTTGTATCCATTTGCTATATTTAGTTAATTTTTTCAATCAAGTCAAAATTGAACTACAAGTGATTCAAATAATAAAATACAATGAGTATAAAATCTATATTCATGTTATTTATCCCAATTTAGGACCATATCTTTTGTAAGAAATATGACCGATAACGTCTGCCTGAATAATTTTTAAATTCTAAAAAAATCAAATAAAATCGAAAAATCATGAGATTTGTTATGATGTGATGGTATCACACGTGGAAGCTACAATAAAAAGTAGAGAAGGTTTTGTAAAAGTTATCATGTACATTACTTACAAAACGAAGAACCACCATAGAAGAACCTTAGAGTTGATAACGTCGGATTAAAATTTGGATTGATGGGCAAATTTTACTTTGACTTCAGATGATTTGTATAGGTAATAGATCATATAAATAGCGCCATGCCAAAAAATTATTATTTAGAATTTATATGCTATTTTTTGAATTACAGATTCAATGTTTACCGAGTGCCAAGGGTCGGGTACTCGGCTAACAGAGCTTTTGCCGAGCGCCCACATCCAGCACTCAGCAAACAAGCCAAGTCATCCATCCCTCCTTCCAAATCCTTGCCTCCCCATTGCTCCAATATCTTTCACCAGGATCCCTCCCCACCTGCATCTCTTCTCTTCTCTCATCTCTCCCTTATCTCTCATCGGGCGCGACGGCCGAGGGCGGCTGCGGGTGCTGCCAAGGGCGGCGGTGGCTCCAGCGGGTGTGGCCACGGGCAGCGGCGCCTCCATCATGGGCGGCCACGGGCGGCGGTGGCTCCAGCTAGGGCGGCACCTTCCAGGCGCGCGGCGGCATTGAGCTCACGGCGGTGGCTCCGACCAGGGGTAGTGGCATCCAGCGCGCAGCGGCGGCTCCGGCCGAGGCAGCGGGATCCAGGTGCGTGTCGGTGGCTCGGCTAGGGGCTACGGCTTCCGGGCGCGCGGTGGTGGCTCCAACCAGGGGTAGCGGCATCCGGGCGTGAGTGGCAACTCAGGCTAGGGGTGGTGGCGTCCGGGCGACGTGGGTTCGGTGGCGGGCTGCAGCACGAGCGGCGCACGATGGCGAGCTGCACGCCGCTCGCGGCGGCAGGGTAGGCAGCTCACGACGGCAGGGACGACGACATGGCCTGATTTTTTTTTGGTCAAAAATGTTTGTCGAGTGTTGTATTTGGCACTCGGAAAAGTATTTGCCGAAAGTACGATAAAGGACACTCGCAAAGACCTCTTTGCCGATAAGAGCTTTGTCGTGTGCCCTGTGTCGAGTATAACACTCAACAAACACTTTGCCGAGTGCATTTCGGCCTTTGCCGAGTATTTGAGGCACTTGGCAAAGATAGGTTTTCCCATAGTGATGCCATTTTATGCGAGTCCAACAAATTTTTTCTTTGAACACATGATACATTTTATTTCAATGGTGGTGGATGGAATCTTTGGTTAGATGGACTTCATCAAGAATTTTCTTCCAGAGCTCCAAATATTTAGAGACAACAAGATGATCTTTGAACCATAATACAGCGTCAACGTCGTGGTGGAAACATGAAATTTCATCGACTTTAATAATCCGTCGGCAACGTTTAAGACTCTTGTCCCTCTTTTGTGCCGTGATAATGTCCTCTTGAATGGTGGGAATGACAGCTAGATTGTACAAGAAACAATAAGAAAAAACACAGAGACTCGACTCAGTTCGAGGGCAACAAGCATTTTCTTTCGTAAACTAAACCTTGACATGATTACATTGGAATTTCTGATTCAAAGCATCCGCGACTACATTGGCTTTTCTGGGGTGATAATGAATTTTGAACTCATTGTCTTTCATTGATTCAAGTCATCTTATTTGCCTCATATTTGAGACTTTTATGGTTGGTATACAAATTGACAAGATTCCCAAGAAGATGATGTCTCCAAATTTCTAATGGAAAAGCCGTTGATAGTAACTCTAAATCATGAGTGGGATAACACTCTTCATGCAATCACATGACCTTCTTCATAAGGACACAACTCAAACCCCTACCGGAATCCTTAAACATTGAAAAGTTTGGTTATGTAAGGCTGAGCCAAAATGGGAGCGGTGCTAAATTGTTTATTCAGAGCATAGAAAGTTTCTTCACATTGATTATCCCATTAGCTTATATATTATATTTATGCTTGGTTCCTAGGTCAAGTGCGTGCTTTATTATTTTTTTTCAAATAAAGACGCAAAAGTATAAGCGCTCCATTTCCATGGTAAAGTGTCTGCTCTTTATTATTTTTTTACAAATAAATACTACCTCTGTCCCATTGAAAGTATCGTTCTCGCTTCCCAAGAAGTTAAATCTTTTTAACTTTGACCAAAAATATATGAAAAAATATAAATATTTATTGAATATAATTAGTATCATTAGATAGATAATTGAATCTACTTTCATAATCAACTTATTTGGATATACAAATGTTACTAATATTTTCTATAAATCTAGTCAAAGTTTCAAAAGTTAGACTAAGCACGGATACCATAGCGACACTTTCAATGGGACGGAGGGAGTACATCAAAGTGGTATTAGTGGCTATAGTAGTTTCATTGTAGGCTAATTGCGCTCGTGGCTTCTACTCCTTAATATATACTAATTGCGCACACGGTAGTTTCTGTTGGGCACAGCACGTGTTCTCGCGTCAACACTCATCAACAGTTGTACCTAGAATTAGTTATCTGTCTCGTCCAGAGCGTAAGTTGCATGGGGACAAAGATTGAGTTTTTATTGGTCACGCACGGCAGCTCTCGCAACAGTTGTACCTAGAATTAGTTATCTGTCTCGTCCAGAGCGTAGTGACGTTAAATTAAGAGCATCAAACGGTATGCATTAGCAGCACACAGCATGCTACGTGTGCATATAATTGACCACAGAATTCACAACTGTGTGACTGACACGATGTCCTCCCGTGGTCATCTACAGTACTACCTTGTGTCGTGTGGACCCGCCTGAACCAACACACGTCTTATCCAAGCCATCGCAATTGACATTGGTTTCCAATTAGGTATAAGATAAAGATATAGAACGCTATTAGTGGTCTCCATATCCAAACATGGTCATCTACCGTACTACCTTTGTCTCGTGTGGACCCGCCGCCTGAACCAACACAACTTATCCCAGCCATACACAATTGACATTCTTTTCCAGAATTCGGTATAAGATAAAGACATAGACGGTAGTGGTCTGTATCCAAACTAAACATCAAATTTATATATCCTGCCTTTTCGCATTTGAACGGTAGTGGTCTCTTAATTCCGGTGTGGACATCATACTCTTCCGGATTTAAAAACGGGGAATACGACTTTAAAAATGGAGCAGAAGGAGATTCGAGACCATTTCTGTACTAATTTAAGTCTTGTCCTGTGTTGTTGGGTGCCTATGTTCGTCACGTGCAGGAGCATGTCAAAGTGTCATTACCAGGTAGGTTTGCGTGGATGCCAATCATCAATCATGCATGATCAGGTCATGGGCATACCTGACAATGCGGATATGGATATCACTACGGGAAATCACTGGTTTGCCGAGTGCTCCGGGCACTCGGCAAACACAGAAATACACTCGGCAAATGATTTCCCGAGTGCTACACTCGGCAAACCGCACTCGGCATATCTTGGATCGGCAAACAACGTTTGCCGAGTGTAGTATCACGGACACACGGCACATATTTTGCCGAGAGCTGAATATGACGCTCGGCATATAATTTTTGGAAAAATAAAAAAAAAAGCACGTCACCACCACCGTCCCCTGGCCCTAGTCGCCGTCGCCGCTGGCCCTGGTCGCCGTGGCCGCTGCACCCTGGCCGTGCCCATCGCAGAGGGAGTGAGGAGAGGAGAGGAAAGATGCAGCAGCCCACCACGCCCTTCCTGCCGCGCCGGTTGGGGCTTCACCATGCCGTCGCATCCGCCGCCGGCTGCCCGGGTCGAGCCGGATCCAGGCCGCGCCGGCCACCCGGGTCGGGCCAGATCCAGGTCGCGCCGGCCGCCCAGGTTGGGGTCACGCCGGCCGCCTAGGACGGGCCAGGTCAAGGCCGGCCAGGTCGGGGCCGTGCCAGCCGCAGGTCGGGCCGTGGGGGCCGCACCGGCCGCAGGTCGTGGCCGCGTCGGCCGCAGGTAGGGCCGCGCCGGCCGCAGGTCGTGGCTGCGCCGGCCGCAGGTCGGGCCGTGGGGGCCGCGCCGGCCGCAGGTCGTGGCCGCGCCGGCCGCGGGTCGGGGCCGCGCCGGCCGCAGGTCAGGCCGTCGTGGCCGCGCCGGCCGCAGGTCGGGGCTGCGCCACCCGCCGTCGCCCCTAGCCACGCGCCGTCGAGGAAGATTCGGAGAGCTTATCCACTCTTGGAGAGAGAGAGCTTTTTCTTTTTGACTGGGAGAGAGAGCCGAGAAAGACAGAGAGCTGAGAAAGAGATTGGAGAGAGCTTATCCACTCCTGAGACAGAGAGCCAATCCGCAAGGGACAACATCAACCAATAGGAGGGCAGCCGGGGCATGGTATGGATCGGTGACGTGTCACCTTTGCCGAGTGCATGGAAAAACACTCGGCAAAGATTTTCTTTGCCGAGTGTTTTTTTCTTGACACTCGGCTAAAAAATGTCTCCATATTTAAAAAAATAAGCAAATAAATTCTTAAAATAATTAAATTTTGTCATGACACTATTTTATATGATCTATTATCTATACAAAATAATTTGAAGTCGAAATAAATTTCTTACACCAATTTGACTCCAAATTTTAATAATGCACTCTCAACTCTAAGGTTCTTATTCTCTAACTCTTCATTTTGTAAACAATGTACGTGATAACTTTTGCAAAATCTTCTCTATTTTTTATTGTAGCTTCCACGTGTCATAGAATCACATCATAACAAATCTCATAATATTCAGACTTTATTTATATTTTTTAGAATTTAAAAATCATTCTAAGATATGTTAGTGGTCATAATTTCTTAAACAAGGTATGTTGAATTTGTTTTATTTCATGGGTAGGATCACAAATTGTGTTATATAACATGAATACAACTTTTAAACTTATGTTACATTATTATTTGAATCACTTGTAGTTCAAATTTTATTTCATTCAAAAAATGCTTAAAATATAATAAATTATTCTTTGCCGAGTGTATTTTATTTGGCACTCGGCAAACACGACTTTGCCAAGTGTTTTTTGTTTGCCGAGTGTTTTTTTGTTGGCTCTCGGCAAAGACTAAGACTTTGTTTGCCGAGTGTCCGTATAAAAACACTCGGCAAACATATCGACACTCGGCAAACGTTCATTTTCCCGTAGTGTATGCCTCATTTTAGTGAGATTCGGCCAGAGGTGTGTACCCGGCATGAAGGTCTCTCTTGATCGTACGTGGGAGGAGGATGCAAAGTCTCAAGTGTCGAGTCTTAAACTCGGCACTAGAACTACCCGGTCCCTCACGAGCGTGGAATTCGATGGTGCAACACACGGAACACACAAGAACACGCGATTTTAGACAGGTTCAGGCCTCTCGATTAAGAAATAATACCCTACGTCCTGTGTGTTATGTATTGCCTTTAGCAGAGCGCTAATTGCAAGATGTCGAGAGAGTTTTTGGGGGTCCCTGCTCCGCCTTATATATCCGGAGGAGCTAGGGTTACATGCAGAGTCCTAGTCGATTACATGGATTACATATGCGGAAACTCTATCTCTACACTGTCCTTACTGATTCAGAGTCCTAACAAATTACAAACTACTCTTTTACTTGTTGTTCAAGTCACCATACGTCGTTCTTGACGTCCGCCTTACTTTCATACCGGTATATGGAATCTTCTGATATTCCATACTGGTCAGGAACCACTCTGTGGGCCCTCTCCGCCAGTCCAATCTTCATTGATTAGCCACCGTGTCTCTAATTATCCATTCCTTTATCATCTGTATACCCGTAAGGTAAGTATACGACATCAAGGATTATTGGATAGGTTCGGAGCCGCTCGTCAGCATAGTACCTACGTCTTGTGAGCTGTGTTCATCGCTTAGGCCAATAATGTTGCCCGTGTTCTGGTTTGATTCGATCTGTCTCAGGCCTTGTTCGGCATGAATGGAACAGTTCCCGAACAGGAATGACTCCATGCATGGTTTGTGTGGTTCCATGCATGCCACTCAAACCATGCATAATTCCAGCACGGGTCCTAGGGAAAGTCGTTACTGTGGGGGCTATGGGGGCCACAGCACCAGATTTCCGTACGAATAAGAAGGTTTCCTAGGGAAACTCTTGATTTCTCTACCATTCTACCAGCTCACTCTAGGGATTAAAATGCTCCCTAGGACTCTGAAATATTACTAGGAGAAGACAGAAACGGTAGGGGAACCGGTCGATTCCAGTAGTGCCATGAGGCTTAATTCCCATGCATAAAAATTCTTGTTCGGCAGCCATGGATTCAATACACGACACAGGCACACAGCTAAACCAACAGCTTTTACGTAAGAGCATGTATCAGCAGGCGCACAGCATAAACCAGAGGCTCACAACACAGGCATATGTACCATTCAAGTTTTTTGTTGGTATACTAGCAGTACCAGGCTTGTACCATTCAACACTGGCAACTAAATCATGCATAATTTTTGTTGGTATACTAGCAGTATGCAGCAAAAAAATTCTACCACCATTCAAGTTTAAACCAACACCTCTTACGTACATGCTACAGCCAAGATATATATGCTACATTAGCTAAACAAACAGGATAATGTCATGACCATGTACATGGCAAATCACAGCACACATCCTTCACGACGAACAGTAGTAATTCATGACAAATTCACATAGCAATTATTACTCTATCCACAACAGTACATGGTACAACACCAAGACATTTCTCACCCAAACATCTCGTTAGGTTATAGATAAATACTAGGACTTAGACATCCCATCCTCCAAGCAGATGCTAATATCACAAGCTGTGGACATTCATCCAAGAATCCACTGCAAAACAAAAACAATAAGAAGTATATGCTTAGCAAATAAATTATAGATATATATGCTTAGCAAAAACAGAATATTAGTCACATGCATCCTGAACTTTGATTCCGAAATATATACACCAAGTATATGCTTCTCACCAGGTTACAAATTAATTACATTAACCATCGATGTTAGCATTACATGAATGAAACAATGAAAGTCATAACTGTCTAGTAAAGACAGCCTAGGGTATGAAACTTAAATTGGCATTAAACTTTGAAACTATTACTCCTCTAGGAACTTAAGTCAACCAGTGAGTATGACTACTTAAACACATGCATTATGTCAACTTCATGAAGGCCCCATGCAGCAAACAATTAAATAATAATTAGACTATTGTTGGGTACCAACAGACTCAATCTAAATTGGTTAGTGTAATAACAAACAACAAGCATGAAGGCCCCATGCAGCAAACAAATAAGCTTACATGATAACTGGTCATTCTAATTCAGTTAATTAAATTTGTGAAAATACAATAGTTCAACAAACAAAAGAGACTAGATTATATGTATCAAGCAACAGGCACCTAACTATGCAAGATAACAAGTGATTTCCAATCAACAACACCATAACCAAATGTAAACATTTCATACCTAAGGGGCCATTTCAGCTCCCAACCACATCAATGAAGATTCCTCATCAACTGCATAAGAAGACAAGAACAATTCCCTGTTCTCTACAATCCTAACCACCACAGGGATAATCTAGAAAAAATATACAACAGAAAATTAATATAACTTCAAATAACTGTTCTTTAAATTTACATCTAACACACACTATGAGAATATTCTGCAGTATGTGCCAAAATGATGAAACATGAACATCGGTTATTCCACAATATGTCAGATGCACTAAAATGTAGTTAGATGTCTAGATACTTGGAGCTATTTAATTAAACAGCACAAAAGGAATTTTACAGTGTACTGGTATCATCACTGTAGAGGTACTAAAAGTGAAGTCTCATAGAGTTGGGTTAGAACTTCCCTATCATCACTGCAGGGGTAACAAAATACAAGCTACCTCTACTACCACAGAGAAAATACCAATAAACATTTAACATAAGACTAGTGGATGAGCTAAGATGCAATGGAAATGCACATATCATAATGAGCTGGGTAGCAAAAGTATCATCATTGCAAAAAATAGTCAAGAATGCACAATAAGAATATTTGCATCAGACAAAAATCCTAGATAACAGTGTGCTCAGGTAGTACATATTTGATCAAGAATTTCAACATCATTAAACCGCACTAATGAACTATTCCGGTACAGGGATTGGATCAACAACACAGGGTAGCACGAATAGAAATTATTTATGTCATGTAGCCCTACTACATCACAGCTACTACAAGTTGTAGGAAACGAAAGAAATTTACAGCCTCTCATGTGCAATTCCAAAGTACATTTGGAAATGGAGAATCACTTCACATGGAGTCCAACCAAGCGGTCAAAGTTGGAGTAATGAAAATGCAGATGCAAACCACATTCATAGTGCATTGCTCACAAATAAGTTCAGAGTAGTAAGCAGTAGAAAGGGCACGGCAAACAAATACAGTCCAAGCCGCCAAAACCACGTAGAGTGACAAAAGAATAGTAGATACTAAACATAACAAGCCTCATATCCATGACTTCCTGTAGGCAATTAAACAACTACCCATGGAAGTCATATCACTCCCAGTTCCAGCAGAGTTAAATTCATTCGAACATACTACTACCTTGTGGCGGCTCGTCAACACAAAGTAAATCTTTGTGAAATTGATATCTCAACAAAGCTGACCCATCAAGTGTGGATAACGAAACAACTGAACATCACATAGAGATTGGCATGGCTTTTGTCCAAGACAAGCATAGATGATAGACGCAGGTTACGCCATATGACTGGAATCAACGAAAAATTTGATACTTATCACCTTTCGAGATTCATACACATCAATTCTCGAAGACAAGGAAATGGAGATCATCATATAGGAACAGATAGAGATCACAGACTTTATTTATGTGCCAACATGAGCTACTAAGAACAACATCCACCCTCCCATCGGCATCGTCAGACAAAAACCCTAGGCGGCGCAGCGAGAGGGGGAAGGTCGAGAAGGTTGAGGGCTTACTGGTGAGAAGACAAACGCCAGCAGCAAGCCTTCACCTGCGCCGCCAGGCGTCAGCAACACGCCTTCGCTGCACCACCAGCCGCCAGTCCACCTGCGCTGCCAGCAGCCTCCGCAGATGACCTCTCCACTTGGGCCACTAGTCGCGCGCATGCCGCCGGTAGCCGCCGCAGCTTGCGTTCACCGAGCAAGAGTGTGGTTCGGTTCTATGAGGTTAGGGTAATGGAACGATGTTTGGCCTCAGAGGCATGGAATGGGTTGGGATAGGGCTGGTTCCTAAACAATCCAGGCCCAGCCGAACGGGTTTTTTATACGGGCATGGATTGGCTCCACATATGGCGTTCCATGTGGTTTGGGCTTCATTCCATGGCCTTTAGGCCAAAACGAACAAGGCCTTACAAGGGACCCTTGGGGTTCCCTTTATAGTCTAGTTTTTTTTTTTTTTTTTTACCCTAGGGAGTCTTTTTTTTATAGTGTGAATACGACGCTCCACGCCGGCGCCGCCCGTCCAAGCTGCCTTGGGGATGGGACCCATGGATGGTGGGTCCCTCTCTCCATATCTTGGAAACCCTAATGATATCCCAGGGAAGTTTTCTCGTGATCCGAGGAAGGTTAGACGGTGTCGGTGGACGACATGCTCGAGTCGTCTATCCGATCCGATGTGACACCCCCACCCACCACCCCCCCCCCACCCACCCCCGCACCTAACAATTGGTTGAATCTGTCATTTTCCTGTTATAGTATGGACAAAGTATGGAAAAGTCCATATAACCCTATAAACTACTTTTTGGTTTATTTCTCCCCCTGAACTATGCCATTTTGTTTAACACCCCATACAAATTTAATTTCTCCACACAAGTGTTGTATTAGTTTGAAATTTCGTGTGATAAGCACCTAAAAATGATTAAAAGTTAAGCTTCGATGATTTAGTTGTGGTATTTCTGCTTAGTCAAAATTTGCGGGGTTTGACCTAAACTTTTATTTTATCAACTACAACAATATAATTTTGTTAGCACCATGCTCTATAGAAAACTTATCAACCGCATTTGAATTTGAGCCAATTTAAATTTCAATATGATTTGAATTGGGTCTAAAATTTTATATTAGTACATTGTGAGACCATGGACACACTATAAGTTTGTTGTTGAAAATTGTTGTGACACTGGAGGTGTCACAACCCTTCCCCTTAAAGAAATCTCGCATCAAGATTAGAAAATGGTAGGAAATAGGGGAGAAAGGTAGTTGCATACCACAATTTTGAAGGAATTATAGTAACTTATAGTTTGGATAGTTCTTTTGTTCCCAAGTAACTTCGTTTTCAGTGTGGTTATTGTACTGCAGTTTATAGATAGTGATTTTTTTATTTCTAGTCACTCGGTCCTTTTGATCGATAATCCAGACCTGGTGTTAGGGATATTTGTGATATTGTCGGAATTGACTAACATTAGAAATGACAATATTAATGGGAGGTTTGAGACATTTCTTGAGCTGAGATACATGGAACACATTTTGTACTCTTCATAAAATGTTCAGTAATTCCAATAAATACATGACGGAGCCACACTTTTCCAAAAGCTTGACGGGCCCAATATATTGTGGTGCAAGCTTTCCTTTGATCCCAAAACATGGAATGTCCTTCGTAGAAGAGACTCCAAGATAAACAAGTGGACCTTTCAAATTCCAAATGATGACCCCTATTATAGGCATAAGTTATTTGGCGGGGCTGTGTGGCCCTGGTATGAATGGCTTCCACTTTCTTCTCAACGTGTTTGACTAAGGGTATGTTTTGTAGAGCTCCAGTTCTTGATTCTCCTGGTGAAGTGATTACGTGGCTAAAAGTGATTTTCTTTAAATTAGCTGCAAAAATGATTTGCTTATCTGATTCAAAAAAGTTCATGGGTGTATGCCAAGAACAACTTCGAACGGGGACATTCCTATGCTTTCTTGACAGCTATTATTTAAAAAAATTCAGCAACCGACAAATGCTAATCCCAGTTCTTTCCACATGTTAATACACAAGCTCTCGATATGTTCTTCAATAATTGATTTACCCCTTCAGTTTGGCCATAGAAAATGATATGCCAAACATTAAATGAAGATAGTGCCTAAAGCAGCATCTAGTTGCTCTCAAAAACAAGAAACAAAAATAGCTCCACAAAATGAGATGATGGTATTGGGCACACCATGCAAACATATAATATGTGATATGTATAGCTCAACATACTTCCTAGAGCATATTTTGACAATCGGTTCATAATAACCAAAATTGAGTCATGTTTTTGGAGTGTGAGTAGTAAGCTAACAACCAAATCCATGAAAATATTTTGCCAACTCTCATGCCCAAATATCCAATGGTTGCAATGGACCCACTTTCTTCAAATGGTTAGCCTTAACCTGCTGAAAAATATCGCACTCAACAACATAGCATGCAATTTCCCATTTCATGAAAGTCCAATAAAATTTTTCTTTGAACACATGATACATTTTATTTCAACCGGGGTGGATGGAATCTTTAATTAGATGGACTTTATCAAGAATTTTCTTCCTGAGGTCCAAATATTTAGAGACAACAAGATGATCCTTGAACCATAATACACCGTAGACGTCTTGGTGGAAACAAACATGGAGAGTCGGCTTAGCTCGAGGGCAACAAGCATTTTTTCCATAAACTAAACCTTGACATGATTGCATTGGAATTTCTGACTCAAAGCATCCGTGAGGGCATTGGCTTATTCGGGGTGATAATGAATTTTGAATTCATTGTGATTCATTGCTTCAAGTCATCTTATTTACCACATATTTGAGACTTTTCTGGTTGGTATACAAATTGACAAGATTCCTGGGAAGATGATGTTGCCAAATCATATTTGAGACTTTTCTGGTTGGAATAGCCATTATTGCTAACTCTAAATCATGAGTGGGATAATACTCTTCATGCAATCACACGACCGTCTTCATAAGGACACAACTCAAACCCCGACCGGAAGCCCTAAACATCGAAAAGTTTGGTTATGTGAGGCTGAGCCAAAATGGGAGCGGTGCTAAATTGTTTATTCAGAGTTTGGAAAGCTTCTTCACATTTATCATCCCATTGGAATGTGGAATTTTGTTTTTCAACAATTCAATCAATGGTTTGGATAATTCGTGGAAGTTGGAAATACCTCCGGTAATAACCCGCAAGACTATACTAGGTTCCTCGACTCTTCCAATTTAGCTTATCCGGCACCTTGCATGGATCAACTGCAATACCTTCGTCGGAGATAACATGACGCAAGAAGGGAACTTTTCTTATCTTGCACCTTACATGGATCAACTGCAATACCTTCATCGGAGATAACATGATGTAAGAAGGGAACTTTTCTCAACCAAAACTCACACTTGCTGAATTTGGCATACGATTAATGATCCCATATCTCTGAAGAACGATGCGATAATGTTTGGCATGCTATTCTTTGAACTTGGAATAAATGAGAATGTCATCAATGAAAACCACCACAAATTTATGCATCTTTGGCATAAATACCAATTTTATCAAATCCATGAAATAAGTCGGAGCATTTGTTCGTCCAAAGGACACAACAATATAAACATAAATAACATATCTCGTAGAGAATGCTATCGTAGGAAGCACAAATTTTAGTTTGATGATGGCTAGAGCGGAGATGAATTTTCTTAGAAGACTTTTTCATTAACCAATTGATCAAATTGATGATACTTACCAAAGGCTGATTGTTCACAACAACCGACAACGACTTATCTTTCTTCTTTACATAGATGTTTGGACGTGCCCATGGCGCTGAACTAGGTCGAATATTGTCCACATGCTTCTTTAGCTATTTATTTAATTCTACAAGTTCATTCATTTCCATTTAATACGACCTTCGTGAGATTGGAGCAGTTTCGAGCTGAAGCTCAATTTGAAACTCAACGTCCCGATCGGGATGCATAGCCTTTAGATCATTCAGAAACAGGTGACGAAAGTCACATACAACAAGAATTTATTTTAGGCTCAAGGCCTTGATATGGTGGAATTGTTGTGTGATCATTTGTGGACGGGATAGCTGTAGAACAGAAGAAGCATGGATAGGAGAATTCAAATAAATCTCATGGGAATCAATGTGGATGGGATATCCTAGTAGATGAATCAATGTGGATTGAGATGTTCCTAGCTCTCTATTGAAGACACGCCGCTATATAGTAATGAGGAGTTGTAGAGATCTAAATAATAAGGGAGACTAATCTAGAACTGTGAACAAATGTTTTCCAGCAATGCCGGTGTTAGGTGGAAGCGCTAACTACATCGGAGTACGCACATACACATCTTTATGTTGCAACTAGTATTGAATGTGTAGTCTATATTATATGATATATTCTTCATTTAAGTTTTACTTTTGGTTAAGCATGACACGGGTAGATCCACACATTTTTAATCGACCACATGTTTAGGAGGTCCTTCATTTTGTAATGGAAGCTAGTTATAATAGTTACACATGAATATCATATCATGCCATACAAGTTGTGGTCCTCCTACAGTTCTAATAACAAACTTACTGCAAACTATAATATAAGATCCAGAGCTACAAACTATAATATAAGTTTCTGAGCCACAAGGATAGCAATATCATTGCAATATTTTTCATTAGCCATAATGTATTTGTTGGAAGCCGTTTCAAGATGTAGCATGATAAAATAAGGTCGCAACACCTTTGATTGTGGCCACGAAATAAAGAATTGTGACCAATAGTAGTCGTACTAACCAATTCCATGACAGTAGCCTCTGTAATTTGAAGCACAGCTGTCAAGAGAACCTATTGACATGAGGAGGCTAGGAGCATTGCTGTTTGGTGTAGTTAGCAAACCTTTGTTGTTGCTGAAACCTCCCCTAGCAGCATTGTCACACTGAATCTCAGGCCGGTCGGTGACATGAAAACCAAACTGATGCTTGAAAGGCGGGGTGCCGGACGGATTACCAACAACAATCTTTCTTTTCTTGTCTTTTTTTGTGAGCATGAATTTGTGTCTTTTTGGACAATTGCAGCTCTTAATAATTCATTAAAAGTACAACTGCTGGAGCAAGATTTTCATGTAGCTTAGCATTGAGGTCAGTCCGAAAGTAATGTTCTTCTTTTCATCGATGTAAACATGATAAGTGGAGTATTGTGATAAATAGTTGAACATTCTGGAGTAGTCATGCACATTATTAGACCCTTATGTAAGGTCCTGAAATTCACGAAGCGTCCTTTGCATGAGACCTTCTGGAATATGGTGAACAATGAAGGCATCATGAAATTCAGGCCATAACACTTGTTGACCAACTAAAAATGCAACCAAGTAGTTAGCCCACCAAGCACTCATGGACCCACTGAGTTGCTAGGTTGTGTAACACTTATTGGCCAACTCAAAGTGCAACCAAGTAGTTAGCCCACCAAGCACTCATGGACCCACTAAGTTGTTCGGCTGTGAACAAGGTCTTCTGATGGTCGGTGCAACGAAGCCGCCTAAACTTGCACTCAGTGATGCAGATAAAGTTATTGGCCTCAAGTAGATCACCTGTGTTGACAAACACCGGAGGGTATCTAGCCAAGAAATCAGCATAGGTGGTCCCCTGGGGAGCTCTTTGTGGTGCATTCAACCCTTCCTTCATGGGTGTGCTCCAACCACATTCACATAATCTCATTTTGGTTTGCAATGAGCTGCTCCATAGGGGTGAGCTATGGGTTTGGAGGTGGTGCTACTCCACCATTGCGGTTCCAGGGCTCAGGCTGCTCACCATCGGCCGACAGGGACCTCGGTGGCGGACTCCCAAAACACCATTGAGGTCCTGTCACTGATTTCTTACAAAATTAGTTGCGGTCTAGGGGTCGTGACTGCCACACCGGAGCACTTTGCCTAATAAGGTGCTAGTGACAGTCTAGGGACCGCCACCGGCGCCATTAATCTATTAACAAAAGTAGGGTGGGCCCTAGCACCGACTGGGACCCGCCCTAGATGCCGTCGCCACGATGTCGTTGCCTGTCTGTCTGCCGTTGCCATCGCACCGTCTCACACCACGTGGGCCGTCGCATGAGGATGGGGAACCGCCGAGGGAGGAGCTGCCGCGGGAGGAGCCGCCGTGAAGAAGCCCTCTACGGCGGCGGCCGGCGCCTTCAAGCCGCCGCCACTGGATCCAAGACAGCGGCGAAGGAGGAGGAACCATGACCCGCACCGCCGCTGCCGGAGCCACCGGAGGAGTGGGGCGGCTCGGCGGGGCTTTGGCGAGGATTAGGGCCCTCTTGCCCTAGGACCTCCGGTGGCTCCGAGACCGGCCCCAACGCCGGCGGGTCATGGCCGGAGGAGGAGGAGATGGTGGTGCCGCCCCTAAACCTAATCCTAACCCTAGCCCTAGGTGGAGGCGGTGCAGCGCTGCACCCCCACCTATTTATATGAGGGTGCGGTCTGTAGCGGCGGACTGCACTGTCAGGCCCGCAGCTAAATGGCCTACATGCCTTAGCGATACACAAACACAAGTAATGGTAAGAAAATAATATTTCAGAAATGAGCACACGTAGGGAAACAATGGTTTGGCAAGTTCAACAGCGGGACACAATCCATCTTAACCGGTAGTCTGTACGAATACAAGAACTGATAGTTCTGGGTGCAGGATTAAAATTTGGGTGTCATACAAAAGTTGCAGAAAACTTCTGTAGCTTTCCAACGCATACTTGCATGACCTTATAGCAATTACAGTTGAGGAGTTATGATCTCTAAAAGTTGACGGTGGTCACGCAGAAATCCTATTCTGCGTAGATTGAGGTCTCGACAAAGATTAACCTTAAATTATTGTTTCCAAGAGAAAACTCAAAGAGATTTGAATACCAAAGTTGTAGGAAATTTCCTAATATTTCCAGAGCGTACTTAAACTCAGAATTTGGACAGAAAGTGAGCAACCTATGATTGAATTTCTAGGCACCCGATTTCAGCTTCGAACAAGGATGATACTTCACTGACTTTCAAACCATAGAGAAAATTCACTTGGTAAAGTACGCTTACACAATTTGCAAGTTATTTTTTATTTAATAGTACATGGTTTAGGTTGATAATCTTGAATAAATATGCAATGATGTTGCAATGCCATGATAATATGTCGGTCCTATACGTCCTGACAAACAAGAAAGTGGTCAAGTATACGTCTTGGGCGCTATTGCTGGTCTGATCCTGCAATAACGTGTGTGTAATAGCACCCAAAATGCCCGATTTTGCAGGCCCAAAACGCTCTCTATTGCAGGGTCGAATCCTAGTAGTGACATCATTGTTCTAATTAAACAATTTAGTGTACCTCACTACGGGAGGATCCATCTATGCCGTGTGTTAAAGACACAAATACACACGGCAAAGTCTATGCCGTGTGCTATACACGACATAGATGAGACGGCAAAATCGTCGTCGGCAAACAGATCTTTGCCGTGTGCTTTTTGTCACGCACACGGCAACGGATATGCCGTGTGCCATATCACGCGCACGCCAACATAAAGTTGCCATTACCATGCCAGTATGGTAACGGCCATCTTTGCCGTGTGCCAGCCCACGAGCACACGGCAAAGGGAGGCGCCTTTTGCCGTGTGCCATCTGCTGGCACACGACATACGTCCCAGGTTTGCCGTGTGGCCACCTGGCACACGTCGAAGAGCACTTACTTTGCCTGTAGAAATCCATTGCAGAAATAATTCATCAAATTAAAATGAAAAGAGCCAAAAGAAACCATGGCACACTCAACATGATCGAGCACCGAATTACTCATTGAGCCCGCGCATACACCTCTATGGATCTGTTCCCATATTTTTCATGTCCGCAGGGTCAGACACCGGCATTTGTATGCATGCAGTCTGCTCACAAACTACCTCGACGTAGGTATGTCATTACAAAATTTAACAACCATTGCATTTCATGACACAAGTTTTCAAAAACCTTATTTGGCACCGGATACTATTAACATACTTATTTGGGCTCACTAAGTCATACCTTAAGCATGCTTTTCAAAAATAGTGCTTATTAGTGTGGTAAACCTGGATCAAGCCCTTATACCATCTGTGACAGAACCACCTAAAAATGATTACAAGTTAAGTTTTGATGATTAAATTGTGCTATTTCTGCTTGGAGAAAATTGTGGGGTTTGGCCTAATTTTTTCTTTCATAAAGTACTACAACATATATTTTTGGTTCTACCATGTTCTATAGAATTTTTTTTAATGGTAGTTCAACTGCATTTGAATTTGAATCAATTCAAATTTAAATTTTATTTGAATTCGGTCAAAAATTTTATATCCATACTATACGGGACCAGGGCAATATTCTACATATGCCAGAAAAAATTGCGGTGACACGGGAGGTGTCACAACATCATGACCCATGTTAAATTAATCCTTAGGATACAATATTATACAGAAATTAATGATGGAAAATTCATAATATATTTTTTGTCATGCATTGAGATGTCCACTACAGCCAGCCAAAATTTTAAACCGAAATTTGACATCCCTATAGATGCAGGAAAAAAGACAAACTAAATCAAGGAGTAAATTGAACCTAATACCATAATTTCGGGGGGGGTGTAGTGTAAACTAAAGCAAGAAATAGTTTAGGGGGTTAAGTAGACTTTATCTGTACCTGAGGGGAGTAGCTTGACGTTGTACATGTTGGTACATTTTATATAGAATTATTTAAAACTATAGAAGTTGGAATTCAAATGTAATTGAAATGTCTTACATTTGAGAATTATGTGGACTTTGGCGGTGGGGCAGTGTGTGGCGTCCAACTCACAAACTCCACAGAAATAGGACATAAAATAGTGCAGGATTGATGCCCAACAGCACTGAATAGGACATATAACAAGTTGTTGGTCTCATTGGTCGAAGAAGACTGTTATCGACAAAAGATTGGGTGATGATGAGGACTCGTAAACCCAATTAAGTTGTCACGATCATATTCCGTTCCAAGCACAAGGAAATGTCATGGGTGCCTTTCCATTCCATCCACCTAGCTAGATACTAGCATATAAGGAGAAGTACACGAAAAAACAAGATCAAACAAGCTAAAAAAAATGGCGCAGCCCTTGAACCCTGTGGAGAGACTGATGAAGGACCTGTACGTGGTGGTCGGCATTGGGCTCGCCACGCCATTGAACCCAGCCGTCTTTCGCGCCGGCATAGAGGCTCAGCTTGCTCGCCACCCCTACTTTCGCAGCATTCAGGTGACGGGCAAGGACGGCACGCCGCGGTGGGTGCCCGCGGCGGTGAACGTCGACGACCACATCGTCGTCCCGAGGCTGGACAGCGCCGGCGACGCCGACAAGGCCGTGGAGGACTACCTCTCCTCCCTGTCCACGCTGCCCATGGACCACACGCGCCCGCCATGGGACTTCCACTTCCTCGACGTCCGCACCTCCGAGGCGGCGTCCACCGTGGCGCTGCGCATTCATCACGCCCTCGCCGACGGCATGTCTCTCATCACGCTCCTCGTGTCGTCCTCGCGCAGCGCCGCCGACCCGGCCAAGCCCGCGCCCGCGCCGCCGCCGCCGGCCCGCCGCACCGGCGCCATCTACGCACCGCCGCGCTCGGCGTCCCTGGCGTGGAGTATCTGGTACTATCTCTTACTCGCGTGGCACACCCTAGTGGATGTTGCTGCTTTCGTCGCGACCATCTTCTTCCTCAGAGACCCGCACACCCTGTTCAAGCGACCGGGCCACGGCGAGCCTCGCCGCCGCATGCGTTTCGTCCACCGGAGCTTGAGCCTTGACGATGTCAAGTTCGTCAAGAATGCCATGAACTGCGTACGTATTTTTAACTGATTTTCTCATCTACATAGTCCATGTAGTCAAGCCTCCCTCATGGCCTCATACATCTTGTTTTCTGCCCGTCCATGTATACATATGCATATAGACTGTCAATGATGTGCTAGTTGGTGTGACCTCGGCTGCTCTATCACGATATTTCTTTCGCAAAACCGGTAAGTGCTACGTGGTGCCCTATCAGATAACAACTTGCATTGTGTATGATCCTCCACGCAAATTCTATAACACGCTTTCTGTTCTTATAACTCCATGTCAGGTGACACAAAGACGAGGAAAACAGTATTGCGATCAATACTCCCTGTAAACACAAGGCCAACCACTAGCCTACAAGTAAGATGTTTAATTGCCGCCATCCCGATATGATAGAACCCCATTATTTTTTCCTTTTTCCACCAACCGTGCCTTTGGTTGACTACACAATAATATCTCTTAAAAGCAGAGGATTATTTTGTAGCTTATTTATAATTTACTAATTTTGAATATGTGTCCGGACAGATGGATGTTGATATGATAAAATCTGGAAAGAGTAATGCTGTGAGATGGGGAAATCGACTGGGCTACATCATCCTTCCATTCCATATAGCCCTACACGATGATCCACTTGAATACGTACGCAAAGCGAAACAGATTATGGATAGGAAAAAGAGTTCACTAGAAGCAGTCGTCTTACATACGGCCATTGAAATGACCTTCAAAATATTTGGCCCAGAGGTACATTTTTTTTACTTACATTTTACCTATATATACTCTCTATTCTAAAACATCAAACTGGAAAATGACCTTCAACAAGTCTCCATTTGTAAATTGATCGACACTGTAATTAATTAATTACTTGACATGTTAATTTTCATGTTTGTAATGGCACTGCAAATTCTTTCATTCAGGCAGGAGCTTATATCTTCAATAATGTGCTCGCGAACACAACAATAACTTTCTCAAACTTGATTGGGCCACCGGAACATATAGAGTTATGCGGTCATCCAGTTGCCTATATTGCACCTAGCGTCTACGGGCTTCAACAGGTAAGCCATCTTCCATAGAAAACCTAACCAGCCTCAACAACACACACCAGTCATGCAGTTTCAAGAACGACCCACCATATATTCAATGCACCTTTATGCGGAAAAATATTATCGAGCCATGTTTTTCTCACAAAAGTTTCTTTTCTTTTCCTTTACTCTTTGTAGGCTCTTACGGTGCACTACCAAAGTTACAGTAAGTGCATCAAAGTCATTCTAGCAGTTGATGAGGAACAGTTTCCAGATTCTCGGCAGCTGTTGGATGACTTTGCCGAGTCCCTCCACCTTACCAAGGAGGCGGCAGCAAGGACTTCAACAAAATCGATCAACGACGAGTAGGGTAGGAACCATCGGGTGAATTAATGCTCCCAGAGCGACATATATACTATGTACTTATGGATGCTGATAGTGTGATGTGTGAACAACAGTAATATATGTGTGATGTTGGGTAATTATTAATAGGTATATTAAATAATCGAAACAAGGAGCACATTATGTATGTCGTGTCTACTGTTATTGTCAATGCATAACGAAGTACCAAGTGCATTGTTGTATTGATATTTTATACATATCTTAGATAGTATCTATATATATATATATATATATACAATACCTATAAATCACCAGATTGGATTGTTACCTTCCCGCGAGCCATATTTTTAGAGAGCACGCTGAATAATATCTGAGGTAGATTAATTAACACGACTAGCAAGAGTTAAGAAACATCGAGTGGCAGTGCCAATCTGCCCACACCGTATGTCTTTGTAACGTCAAGTAGATTGTTCCACAGATCCTTTGATGCCAGATTTTGGATCTGGATCCACCAGTTAGTGACTCAGAACAAATATCAGGAGCACGCACAAGAGGATCTAAAGAGGTGCTCGTCAACAGAAAAGGGGAAAGGTGGGACCGCAGATTGCCGTGTAGGGACACGTGTGGCATGTGCGAGTCTTAGTTTATCTTCATGTTTGGAAGAGTCATGTAAAATAAGGAGATATTATCAGAGTCGTTAGGGATAGGATAGAGTCGGTTGATTAACTGGATATAAATATTAGGTTAGGGCCATTATAAAGAACAATAAACCAATCAATACGACTCTTGGTGCATCGCCAAACTTCTCGACGGCTTTTCTCGTCAATCGCTTGAGCTCTTGGGGCTCCAGCATCAGCTAGGATTATGTTCGCTAAGTGCATTGTTTCTGTCATGTCGACTTGTCCGTGGTAGATTCAATGTAACTGCTGGTTATCTGGTAGTCCCAATCTATTAGAAGTTGTTGTTACAAGAAAAAAGGCATTCTGGGATGCCAATTTTATCCTAAAAAACAAGTCATTTTACCCCTATTGTGTATGCAAAAATCAATTAGTGCCAAATATGGCTAATAATGGGAGACAAGTAAGGTAATTTTGGGTCCTAATCTGTCTGAAAACTCTAGAGTAGACGGCACGCGCCAGCTGATTCGGTCACTATCCAAACATTGGTAACCTATCATCAGAACGACAACAAAGCCACACAAATAGCAATTTGTTGGTGCCCAAGTGCTAAAAGGGGTGTTTAATTAGTTCTGTTCAGTTTCCATATTGATGCTGGAAACTGTGCCAAAGTAAGCTGACTCTGAGTATTCTTCACTGATAGTGAGGGTCAACATAATATGATCAAAGTAGAAGCCTGGCTGTCAGAAGTCATCCGCCTCAATGTAGAGGAAGTAGTTGTCGCCCCAAAAACTAAATATCTCTGATCACATGCATCCGGGAAGTAACCCAACGCTCATAACATAACATAACATAACTAAAGCAAGGACAAGAAATTGATGAGGGAATTGGTATGAAATGGTTTAGTCTTTAGACACTACACGAATCTGGGGGGAGGGGGTGTGTGTCTTTCTCAAATTAATGGCTTGTTTTAGACATCATATCATATCATACTCTTATCCTTGTATGAGTCCTTGGTAAGCGTTTCTCATTCAAATTTTTTGAGGCAATGTTGACTTAGTGCTATATATTCATATGATATCCCTGCAGGATTTTTAGGGAGAGTAATATAAGAGATATATTGCCTGTTCTTTAAACTATATATCTCAAATAGGGTCATTCAAATGGAATACTGTTATCCAAGGTTGCTAATGCAACAATCATTAATTCCATCAATTTCATGTCTTGTCTACATTTGGATACGCCAACTCTTACTAAGAACATTTACACTATTCTTCTTCTTCAGAAGCAGAAACAAATGTTTGAGATGGCCCGTATTTTTCGTGAGAAATTTGAACAGTAGTATAATAGATGTGTGACAGGCATAACTGCGCATTGCATGTATATGTTGTTGGCGTGTCGCACATCCAACAGTACACACATTATTTTTGTTAGTAGGATCCTTTCCAGACGCAATAAATATGGCAATCATGGTTCAGCTCCAACCGAAATAGGATGGCAATAATTGGGATGGTAGATGTTGTATCAATAATAATTTAGCCTACCACCCGCATCAGATATATATATATATATATATATATACTCGTCAGTCGTTGCCTCTCTTGATATCCTTGCCTTTTGAGGACACTACTAGACTCCGAGATGGTGGCAACCAAATTGACGAGAGTCTGTGAGATTCGGCATGCACAGCGGGCCGATGGCCCAGCGGCTGTGCTCGGTATCGGCACTGCAAATCCAACATTTTCCGTACTTCAAGACATGTTTCCCGACTACTACTTTCGTGTCACAAAGACGGAGCACCTCAGCCACCTCAAAGAAACGTTCCGTAAACTATGTACTGCAAATTTCCTTCATTCTAAATAGTTGGTGATTTTAGTTTTGTTCTAGCTTAAAATTCTCTAATTTTTAATTATGCATCAATGTTTATAACATCCAACTATTTATCAGATGTTGTAAAATATTATTAAATGTTAGAAAGAGAGATGATTTTTTTTCTGATGAGAAATAGAAATTTGACTACTCAAGGTACTGAGAAATTATATATTTAGTAGCAGTGAAATGGTCATTGCTGTTTAATTATTTATTAGGTCGGATGACGGGGCTGGAGAGGCGTTTCTTTCACCACACGGAGGAAATGGTGAACGCCAACCCGGGGTTCCTCCAGGGGGCTCTGGACGCGCGGCTGGACGTGGTGGCCAAGGCCGCTCCAGAGCTCGCCGCGTCGGCAGCTGCGAAGGCCATCGTGAGGTGGGGCCGCCCCGCCAGCGACATCACCCACCTCGTGGTCGCGACAAACTCGGAAGCCCGCGCCCCCGCCGCGGACCTCGCGCTGGCCTCTCTCCTGGGCCTCCGCGCCGACGTCTGCCGCACGGCGCTCCAGCTCAGCGGCTGCTCGGCCGGCTGCGCCGCCCTGCGGCTCGCCAAGGACCTCGCCGAGAACAACCGCGGCGCGCGCGTGCTGGTGGCCTGCGTGGAGCTCACCCTCACGGCCTTCCGCGGGCCCCGCCAAGGGGACACCTTCGACACCCTCATCCCGCAGGCGCTGTTCGGCGACGGCGCCGGCGCGGCCGTCGTCGGCGCCGACCCGGCGCGCCCCGCCGAGCGCCCGCTCTTCGAGATGGTGGCCGCCGCGCAGGCCACGGTCCCGGGCACGGAGGGGCTGCTCCACATGCGGCTCGGGGAGGGCGGCGTCGCCGGCGACATCTCCGCCAAGCTGCCGAGCTTCGCGGCGGCGCACCTCGAGCGCTGCCTGCTCGCCGGCGGCCTGGAGGCGAAGTGGAACGACCTCTTCTGGGCGGTCCATCCGGGCAGCGGCGGGATGCTGGACCACATCGACGCGGCTCTCCGGCTGGAGCCCGGGAAGCTGGCGGCGAGCCGCGCCGTCGTCAGGGACTACGGGAACATGCTGTCGGCGACGGTGATATTCGTGCTCGACGAGCTGCGGCGGCGGATGGACGAGCAAGGAGACGAGGCGGAGTGGGGGTCATGCTGGGCTTTGGACCGGGATTCACCCTCGAGACCATGCTGCTCCACGCTCCGACGCACTAGCAACCCACACCAAAAAATTATGCTTGATTTTGGTTGAATCTGCACTTATCTGAAAATGTCACTACATACGAAAAAATAATACGATCTTCTATTTCATCCGATGCGAGTGTAGGCCTGGATCACAAATTATGCATCTGTGTGCAAACTGATTATTAAAAATACAAGTGTAACCGCGGCTACGATTTAATGCAGGCAATACGAGCTGAGTAAACAGTTTCAGTTCGATTTAGACAAATCTTTGCCGAGGGTTTGAGAAATCACCGCAAATTTGTTTCACAGTATCAATTTCATCCTTTGTTAATATAATATTCAAGTTGGCGTAGGCCTAATCGTACGTGGAGTTCAACAGAAATCGCCACCAATCAAATGAGCCCGCTGTACCAAGCACTACAGGAAAACTGATGTTTGTCGAGTGCCTAACTCTTTGCCGAGTGTTTTATACAGACACTCGGTGTCGGAGGGAAAAGATTAGCGCCGTCACGTGGCAACGTCCGATCCACTTAGAAGAGGATTAACGCGGCCACATCATCCCTGGAGGCTGGCCCGCACTCATGAAAGTCCGCCGGGAGACGACCCCGGCGTTTTACTCGCGGACGTCCGCCTCGCACGACCTTGACGCCCTGGTCGGGGAGTTCCGTCTCGCACGACCTCCGACACTCGACCCACAGTACTCGAGTGCCGTACTCAAGCTCACACTCGACCTCGTGACTCGACCACCAACCGCATTAAATTTCAACTGCCCCGGTGTCCACGTGGGCACGACTCGGAAATCATTGGTGGAAGGCCCGAGCCCATCCCTCCTGCCGCCACCTGCTCCCGTCAGGGCACGCCGACGGGACGTTCCGTTCCTCGTTGCTTGGCAGAGGTTGGCGTGGACCGAAGGCTCCGGGAGGAACCGCTGCCCACCGACGTACGGGCGTACGACCCCCCCCCGTCACGCCCGTCGAACAGGTGTAGCTCAAGGTCAAGCTCGAGCTACGCCCGTCCCGCACGACCTTTCCCCGTGAGCTCGAGTCACGAAGAGAACGGCTCCCGTACCTCAACCCTATCCGAACCATCATCACGTCCGACGTGAAAAGGACGGGTATGGCTTGTCCAAATCCAACCACTCGTGAACAGTGCCTCCCGCAGCTCCTCCGATTGCGGAACACTCCATCCCGGTACTCGCCACTACAGGGACGACGTGACCGCCCGATCAACTCGGACGGAATGTACGACAAGAAGACCGATTGGACGGCACCGAAGCTCGACCAACCTTTTTCTCTCTCTCCCCCTTGTAACTCGAGTTCCACCCCTACGACTATAAAGGGGTGCGAGCCCTCTACACACGAGGGACCGAGGGACGGATAGACGACACAAACGGTACAACGAGTACGCGACTCACTCCGGAGACACCGAAGAACACACCACCCTTCGCACGGGACTTGGAGCACGCTCCTCTCCCCCTCTTCTCGTATTCGCATTTCCATCTTGGCGCAAGGAACACGACGTCACGACACCCCCCCCGCCCCTCGCCGGACGTAGGGAGCTTTCCCGAACCAGCCTAAACCCTTCGTGTCTTCCCTTGTGCACCATCCGGCGTAAAACACGTGATCCCCGGGACAAATTCTACAGCCGGTGGTTCAAACACCGACACTCGGCAAGTAATATATTTGCCGCGTGCCATTTAAAAGACACTCGGCAAAACAAATACACTCGGTAAAGCTGCCGAGTGACACTAGGCAAGCCCCCTTCGTCGAGTGTATTTTTTTACACTCAGCAAAAGTATGGATTTACCTAGTGTTTTTTGTTACACTAGGTAAAAATCATTTTTTTTTGCACTTCTTGCTTCAAAACTTTTTCTTCTGCCAACATAAAACATATGTTACTCCATGTTAAAATTTGGTATTTTTTCTTTGTTAGCTATATTTACTTAATTAATTACATTTCAAGCAAAATTTTTAATAAAATCAAATTTGAACTGCAAGTGATTCAAATAATAAAATAAAATGAGTATAAACATTATAACACTCGTCATTTAGCCGATTTTACCCATGAAAGAAAAATAAATTTGACATATAGTATTTTAGAAATATGACCGCCAACATATGTCCGAATGATTTTTAAATTCTAGAAAAATTAAATAAATTAAAAAATTATAATACTTGTTATAATGTGGTGGTATCACATGTAGAAGCTACGATAAAAAGTAGAGAAAATTTTGTAAAAGTTATCACATAGATTGCTTACAAAAGGGAGAATCTCCAAAGAAACACCTTAGAGTTAGAATGAGTCATTAAAATTTAGAGTCAAATTGATGGATGAATTTTATTTCAACTTTAAATCATTTTATATAAGTAATAGATCAAATAAATTATGTCGTGGCAATACTTTATTAATATTATAATTTATTTGCTAATTTTTAATTTTTTTAATTATAAAGATTTTTTTTCCGAGTTCAAAAGAAAAACACTCGGCAACATATAAATTAACTTTTTCTTTTTATATAGTTTTAAAATTCAATTTTTTTACATATAGAAGTTTTAATCTTACTTATTAATAATTATTCTTTTCAGGATCTGATCAGGGTGGTGAAACCTAAGGGCAGCTCGGTGCGTTTAACTTTTGTTGTAAAAATCCTACTCGGTACTCACCATATTTTTCACATTATATTCTTTAAAGTTTTATTTTTATTCAAGTTGTTCTTAGTTACCGACTATATGAGTTGAGTTTTTTATCGTCTCCCTAGGCAGTTCCACCCGAAGGGAACACTTCTCTAAGGCCAAAGGGTTCTCTAAATCGCCGGACTCAAGGCTAACCGAGAACTACCGTAGGAGGATTCTCCTATAGGGTCCCTAGCATAAAAACTCTTCCCATGTAACAGCACTAAGTACAGCTTAGACAAAAGATTACTTTATTGAACAAACATGTTTACATATGGTTTTCCCTTTCGGGAAACCCAAGAACAGATATAAACAAAAAGGATTACTTACAATGGAGAGTGTACAAACAAAGCTTCTTGCTTAATATACAGATCTGTACTAAACTTAAGCTACTGGTGTGGATGGGACGTTGTGAGTGTACTCGTGGTGCGCTTCTTCTTCACCGGTACCTTCTTGCGCTACGCCCTCCTCCTTATATAGGCAAGACCAGGATGCTTGACGCCATTATTCAAAGTGGATGAGCACGTCGGGCATTAAGCAACCGCCATGTGTATTGGAACTTGTGTGGCACAAACTTGTATAATTCTTGAAACATGATGCAGCATGGAGATGATTCCTTGGAACTTGTGTCCACTCGGTTGAGTCCGAGATCATATCGTCTTCCTCCATTCTTTAATCCTTTATTCCGCACAAATCTTTGTCATGATCAAGGATGGGGTCTTTTTTTGTTGGCTAGGCTTTTTGCATAGGAAGATTAGCCTTTGAATATGGACATACTTTGGCATGAAGATAGATAGTAATTGGTTAATTTTTAAGGCCTGCATAGGTTCAGGTCTTCTCATAGTGGAATATGTCTATTGTTACTTCAATGATTCTGGTGTGGAAGGCAAGGGGGTCTTCCACGCTGAATTATTGATAGTATCACTATCAATAGTGGATGGTATTAGTGTTTGCCATGGCCACCAATATCCATGGCATCAGCATCAAGTAGTGGAATATCGAGCTTTGCATCATATTCTTCTTTGATCTTCTCGAATTTTTGCTCCATGTCTTTTTTGAGGGTTTCAATTTTTTTTCAATCTTTTTGTTTATTTTTAAGAATTTTTCTTTTATTTTATCTTTGTTTTCTTGTTTAATATTGATTATTTCTTTATTGAGTTCCTTGGATATTTCTTCTTTGATATCTTTCCTCCATTGAGGGGATATTTTCTCAAATATTTTTTCTATCTTTAGATCTCTAGTTACTTCTTCTACAGGATGTAGTCCTTTCTGTAAGCATTCTTTATATGTTGAATAACTTGATTCTCCTTCCTCTTTAATTTTTGTTGTTGGGGTGTTATCTTGAGGGTAGGGGGAGGCCATGGCATATGATGTGTGAGATGGACAGCTTGTGTATGATGCATGGGACGGGGAAGCTGTGGCGTATGATGCATGGGGTGGAGAGGCTGTGGTGTATGATGCACGGGAAGGGGATGCTGTGGCATAAATTAATCTTTTCTTTTTTATATAGTTTTAAAATTCATTTTTTTATATATAGATGTTTCAAATTTACTTATTAATAATTATTCTTTTCAGGATCTGATCAGGGTGGCGAAATCTAAGGGCAGCCGGTGCGTTTAACGATTGTTGTAAAAATCCTACCCGGTACTCACCATATTTTTCACATGTATATTCTTTAAAGTTTTCTTTTATTCAAGCTGTTCTTAGTTACTGACTATATGAGTTGAGTTGTTTATCGTCTCCCCAAGCAGTTCCACCCGAAGGGAATACTTCTCAACGGCCACGGGGTTCTCTAAATCGCCGGACTCAAGGCTAACAGAGAACTACCGTAAGATGATTCTCCTATAGGGTCCCTAGCATAAAAACTCTTCCCATGTAACAGCACTAAGTACAGCTTAAACAAAAGATTACTTTATTGAACAAGCATGTTTACATATGGTTTTCCCTATTGGGAAACCCCAAGAACATATATAAACAGAAAGGATTACATACAACGGAGAGTGTACAAACGTAGCTTCTTGCTTAATATACAGTGTGTACTATACTTAAGCTACTGGTATGGATGGGACGTTGTTAGTGTACTATGGTGCGCTTCTTCTTCACCGGCACCTCCTTGCGCTACGCGCTCCTCCTTATATAGGCAAGACCAGGATGTTTGGCGCCATTATTCAAAGTGGATGAGCACGTCGGGCATTAAGCAACCGTCATGTGTATTGGAACTTGTGTGGCACAAACTTGTATAATTCTTGAAACTTGATGCAGCATGGGGATGATTCCTTGGAACTTGTGTCTACTAGTTGAGTCCGATATCATATCGTCTTCCTCCATTCTTTAATCCTTTATTCCGCACAAATCTTTTTCATGATCAAGGACGGGGTCTTTTTTTTGGCTAGGCTTTTTGCATAGGGAGATTAGCCTTTGAATATGGACATACTTTGGCATGAAGATAGATAGTACTTGGTTAACTTTTAAGGACTGTATAGGTTTAGGTCTTCTCATAGTGGAATATGTCTATTGTTACTTCAATGATTCTGGTGTGGAAGGCAAGGGGGTCTTCCACGCCCGAATTATTGATAGTATCACTATCAGTAGTGGATAGTATTTGTGTTGGCCATGGCCACCAATATCCATGGCCTCAGCATCAAGTAGTGGAATATCGAACTTTGCATCATATTCTTCTTTGATCTTCTCGAGTTTTTGCTCCATGTCTTTTTTGAGGGTTTCAAATTTTTCTTCAATGTTTTTGTTTATTTTTAAGAATATTTCTTTTATTTTATCTTTGTTTTCTTGTTTAATATTCATTATTTCTTTATTAAGTTTCCTGGATATTTCTTCTTTGATATCTTTCCTCCATTGAGGGGATATTTTTTTCAAATATTTTTTCTATCTTTAGATCTGTAGTTACTTCTTCTACAGGATGTAGTCCATTCTGTAAGCATTCTTTATATGTTGAATAACTTGATTCTCCTTCCTCTTTAATTTTTGTTGTTGGGGTGTTATATTGAGGGTAGGGGGAGGCCATGGCATATGATGTGTGAGATGGACAGGTTGTGTATCATGCATGGGAAGGGGAAGCTGTGGCGTATGATGATGGGGGTGGAGAGGCTGTGGTGTATGATGCACGGGAAGGGGATGATGTGGCATATGATGCTGTGGCATAAATTAATCTTTTATTTTCTATATAGTTTTAAAATTCAATTTTTTATATATAGATGTTTTAATCTTACTTATTAAAAATTATTTTTTTCAGGATCTGATCAGTGGCGAAATCTAAGAGCAGCCGGTGCGTTTAACGATTGTTGCAAAAATCCTACTTGGTACTCACTATATTTTTCACATGTATATTCTTTAATGTTTTCTTTTTATTCAAGCTGTTCTTAGTTACTGACTATATGAGTTGAGTTGTGTATCGTCTCCCCAAGCAGTTCCACCCGAAGGGAACACTTCTCTACGGCCACAGGGTTCTCTAAGTCGCCGGACTCAAGGCTAACCGACAACTACCGTAAGAGGATTCTCCTATAGGATCCCTAGCATAAAAACTCTTCCCATGTAACAGCACTAAGTACAGCTTAAACAAAAGATTACTTTGTTGAACAAGCATGTTTACATATGGTTTTCCCTATGGGGAAACCCCAAGAACAGATACAAACAGAAAGGATTACTTACAACGGAGAGTGTACAAACATAGCTTCTTGCTTAATATACAGTGTGTACTGTACTAAAGCTACTGGTGTGGATGGGACGTTGTTAGTGTACTATGGTGCGCTTCTTCTTCACTGGCACCTCCTTGCGCTACGCGCTCCTCCTTATATAGGCAAGACCAGGATGCTTGGCGCCATTATTCAAAGTGGATGAGCACGTCGGGCATTAAGCAACCGCCATGTGTATTGGAACCTGTGTGGCACAAACTTGTATAATTCTTGAAACTTGATGCAGCATGGGCATGATTCCTTGGAACTTGTGTCTACTAGTTGAGTCTGAGATCATATCGTCTTCCTCCATTTTTTAATCCTTTATTCCGCACAAATCTTTGTCATGATCAAGGATGGGGTCTTTTTTTTGGCTAGGCTTTTTGCATAGGGAGATTAGCCTTTGAATATGGACATGCTTTGGCATGAAGATAGATAATACTTGGTTAACTTTTAAGGACTGTATAGGTTTAAGTCTTCTCATAGTGGAATATGTCTATTGTTACTTCAATGATTCTGGTGTGGAAGGCAAGGGGGTCTTCCACGCCCGAATTATTGATAGTATCACTATCAGTGGTGGATATTTTTTCGAATATTTTTTCTATCTTTAGATCTGTAGTTACTTCTTCTACATGATGTAGTCCTTTCTGTAAGCATTTCTTTATATGTTGAATAACTCGATTCTCCTTCCTCTTTAATTTTTGTTGTTGGGGTGTTTTCTTCAGGGTAGGGGAGGCCATGGCATATGATGTGTGAGATGGACAGGTTGTGTATCATGCATGGGAAGGGGAAGCTGTGGCGTATGATGCATGGGGTGGAGAGGCTGTGGTGTATGATGCACCGGAAGGGGATCCTGTGGCACATGATGCTGTAGCATAAATTAATCTTTTCTTTTTTATATATTTTAAAAATGAATTATATATATAGAGAAGTTTTAATCTTACTTATTAATAATTATTCTTTTCAGGATCTGATCAGGGTGGCGAAATCTATGGGCAGCCGGTGCGTTTAACGATTGTTGTAAAAATCCTACTCAGTACTCACCATATTTTTGACATGTATATTCTTTAAAGTTTTCTTTTTATTCAAGTTGTTTGTAGTTACCGACTATATGAGTTAAGTGTTTTATCGTCTCCCCAAGCAGTTCCACCCGAAGGGAACACTTCTCTACGGCCACAGGGTTTTCTAAATCGCCAGACTCAAGGCTGACTAAGAACTACCGTAAGAGGATTCTCCTATAGCGTCCCTACCATAAAAACTCTTCCAATGTAACAGCACTAAGTACAGCTTAAACAAAAGATTACTTTATTGAACAAACATGTTTACATATGGTTTTGCCTTTCGGGAAATACCAAGAACGGATATAAACAGAAAGAATTACTTACAGCGGAGAGTGTACAAACAAAGCTTCTTGCATAATATACAGTGTGTTACTAAACTTAAGCTACTGGTGTGGATGAGACACTGTGAGTATACTGTGGTGGGCTTCTTCTTCACCGATACCTCCTTGCGCTACGCGCTCCTCCTTATATAGGCAAGACCAGGATGGTTGGCGCCATTATTCAAAGTGGATGAGCACGTCGGGCATTAAGCAACCGCCATGTGTATTGGAACTTGTGTGGCACAAACTTGTATAATTCTTGAAACTTGATGCAGCATGGGGATGATTCCTTGGAACTTGTGTCTACTGGTTGAGTCTGAGATCATATCGTCTTCCTCCATTCTTTAATCCTTTATTCCGCACAAATCTTTGTCATGATCAAGGATGGGGTCTTTTTTTTTGCTGGGATTTTTGCATAGGGAGATTAGCATTTGAATATGGACATACTTTGGCATGAAGATAGATAGAACTTGGTTAACTTTTAAGGACTGTATAGGTTTAGGTCTTCTCATAGTGAAATATGTCTATTGTTACTTGAATGATTCTGGTGTGGAAGGCAAGGGGTCTTCCACGCCCGAATTATTGATAGTATCACTATCAGTAGTGGATAGTATTTGTGTTGGCCATGGCCACCAATATCCATGGCCTCAGCATCAAGTAGTGGAGTATCGAACTTTGCATCATATGCTTTTTTGATCTTCTCGAGTTTTTGCTCCATGTCTTTTTTTAGGGTTTCAAATTTTTCTTCAATGTTTTTTTATTTTTAAGAATTTTTCTTTTATTTTATCTTTGTTTTCTTGTTTAGTATTCATTATTTCTTTATTGAGTTCCTTGATATTTCTTCTTTGATATCTTTCCTCCATTGAGGGGATATCTTTTCAAATATTTTTCTATCTTTAGATCTGTAGTTACTTCTTCTACAAGATGTAGTCCTTTCTGTAAGCATTCTTTATATGTTGAATAACTTGATTCTCCTTCCTCTTTAATTTTTGTTGATGGGTTGTTATCTTGAGGGTAGGGGAGGCCATGGCATACGATGTGTGAGATGGACAGGTTGTGTATGATGCATGGGAAAGGGAAGCTGTGGCGTATGATGCAGGGGGTGGAGAGGCTGTGGTGTACGATGCACGGGAAGGGGATGGTGTGGCATAAATTAATCTTTTCTTTTTTATATAGTTTTAAAATTCAATTTTTTTATATATATAGAAGTTTTAATCTTACTTATTAATAATTATACTTCTCAGGATCAGATAAGGGTGGCGAAATCTAAGGGCAGCCGGTGCGCTTCTTCACCACAGTACACTCACAGTGTCCCATCCACGCCAGTAGCATAAGTTTAGTACACATTGTATATTAAGCAAGAAGCTTTGTTTGTACACTCTTCGCTGTAAGTAATCCTTTCTGTTTATATCTGTTCTTGGGGTTTCTCGAAAGAGAAAACCATATGTAACCATGTTTGTTTAATAAAGTATTCTTTTGTTTAAGCTGTACTTGGTGCTGTTACATGGGAAGAGTTTTTATGCTAGGGACCCTATAGGAGAATCCTCTTACGGTAGTTCTCGGTTAGCCTTGAGTCCGACAATTTAGAGAACCCCGTGACCGTAGAGAAGTGTTCCCTTCGGGTGGAACTGCCCGAGAGACGATAAAAAACTCAACTCATATAGTCAGTAACTAAGAACAGCTTGAATAAAAAGAAAACTTTAAAGAATATACATGTGAAAAATATGGTGAGTACCGAGTAGGATTTTTACAACAATCGTTAAACGCACCGGCTGCCCTTAGGTTTCGCCACCTGATCAGATCCTGAAAAGAATAATTATTAATAAGTAAGATTAAAACTTCTATATATATAAAAAAATTGAATTTTAAAACTATATAAAAAAGAAAAGATTAATTTATATATCTGTGTGTGGTATCACATGTTTGCCGAGTGTTTTTACTTGACACTCTACAAACATGCCATGTCATCAAACCTCCACCCTCCCTTCTCTCTCTTCCTATTGGTCTCCCAACCGGATCATCCTTTTTCTCTCTCCCTTTTCTCTCACTCCCTTATCTTTTTTTGTCCCCCGCGTCTCTCTCCGGAAGACTCGTACCTCCTGCTCATGGCGCGCCCCCGTCGGAAGCCCCTCCTTCGGTGGCCCCTCCTTCCACAGCGCGCGCAGGCCCACCCCTCCCCTATCTGCTCCCTGCCCGGCCACCCCTCTCCTCGCCCTTCCACTCGCCCCTCACCTCCTAAGGCGGGGAGCGGTCGTGGGGCAAGGCGTGGCGGTGGCCATCGAGCGGAGGCACAGCGCGAGGAGGCGGCGGATCTACGCAGTGGCCAGGGCGGGGCAACGCAGGTCAGCACGGTGGCGGCAGGGCGAGGCGGCGGCGGACCTACGCGGTGGCCAGGCGCGGCAGCTTAGGTCAATGCGGTGGCGGTGTGACGAGGCGGCGGCGGATCTACATGGTGGCCAGGGCGGCGCAGCACATGTCAACGCGGTGGCAACAGGGCGAGGTGGCGGACAGGGCGGGGCTGCAGCCTACGGTGCGGGCCGGCCCAGTGGCCGCTGTATGCAAGTGGCCGAGGCCGGGCGTGGTGGGGCCAGCGTGGCCCACCACCGATTTTTTCTTTATTTTCACAGAAAATGAATGTCGAGTGTCAAACTCGGTACTCGACAAACCATTGTCGAGTATCCGAGATAATGCAGTTGGCAAACTCTCTGTGCCGATAAGACCTGTGTCGAGAGTTGTTTGCCGAGTGTGGCACGCGGCAAAAGCCTCTGCCGAATGCCCCGGACACTTGGCAAACAGCCATTCTCCCGTAGTGAAGACATTAGATTCTGGCCCACTGATACAAGAGTATCATTGCTTGAATTTTTTTAATTTTCCCAAAAATAAATATTCGATAAAACTGCAGATCGATACGCATGCTGCCCGTTGGAAATGGCTATTGCTGAAGGAATCGGCAGTAACTGCACCGTGGCAACCTTACCGTGAGTTAAACCAGCAGAATTACTGTTATCTAGAAAGCATATATTTAACAAAAACTCATAACAAATTTATATGAACTCGGGTGGACATAAACTTTATATGACAATTTTAGGACTCCACGAGTCCTACAACTTTGTAGTTCAAGCATTTTTCATTTCGAGCCATCTCGGTGCTCAAATGACTTACATAAGCTTCAGATCAAAATTTGATTTCAGATATGTGAGCTCAATGTAGGTCGCAGTTCGTCCTGAGAACAGGGCCTTCTCATAAAACCTCACGAGACGATATGGCAGCGGACCATTAACGCTTCGGTTAGGCGAGGTTGCTTTCGCAACCATGTATCAGTTCCAATTTCAAGTGAAACCTGCACACACAAGGCTGAGAATTCAAGGCCTATTCCATTCTTCGGGTGTCAAAAAATGAATGTTGTCATTCTACGTATATAAGTTCAACCCGGTACGGGACTCGTACCGAAAGACGAGTATATCAATAATACTACAACACGATTATCCTTTGACCTTCTTCTAATTGCATTGGAACTGGTGAGGAATTGTTAGAGAATAGGCTTATGAGAGGCCCATTTACAATAAATCTCAAAGCATTAAGTGGCTGAGTAAACCAGGTAGTAAACAAGGTTGTGGTTGGTTTAAACCAAACATAGCGCTGCTGAAACCATGTTGTCCCAGTGTAAGGTACAACAAATGTGTAAACCAACTAGTGCGCTGCGTAAACTATGTTGTCCTAGTGTAAGTAACATCATATGGGTAAACCAAGCAGTGTTCTGCATAAACAGAGCTTCTTATGAGGATACTGTGTGCAAGCTGTGTGTACGAGTGTAAACGATCTTATGGCTGACGTAAACCATATTGCCTATGCAAGGTGGTGCATACCAGGCTGTAAGGCAGAGTTCTTTCTCCTTATTGAATGGAGTAAACAAAGGTGAGTTGAATATAAACCATCCTAGTTAAACAAAAGCAAGTTGAATGTAAACCATCCTATAGTTTACACGCGTGGCGTTGTGTAGCTGTAAGTCTAAACCTTTTCTACCTATTAAAGATAAAGAATAAACATCTTTGGGAAATTATATATCCAGAACGTCCAGGATTTAACGGGCTGGCGTGGCCAACCGGTCGTCCGTGTGATCAACATCTAACCGCAGCTAACACAACCGCCACGTATATTATCGTCCGCCCACCAGAGGACGTGGTGTGAACACGTTCTTCGAATTTAGGGAGTCGCGCCCGTCCTCTTCCAGTCTATGGATTTTCCTCAACGGCTCCGTTAGGGTTCGCCGCCGACCAAATCCGTCGCCGCGCGCTCGCCGGCGACCCAATCCGCTTCCGCACCCTCCATTCTTCTTCCTCGTACGAGCGTGAGCCTCCCTTCTCCGGCACCAGCAGCGACGGGAGCCTCCCCGCGACGGGAACCTTCCCCGCGCCTCCCTTCTCCGGCACCAGCAGCGACGGGAGCCTCCCCCGCGACGGGAACCTTCCCCGCGCCTCCCTTCTCCGGCACCAGCAGCGACGGGAGCCTCCCCGCGACGGGAACCTTCCCCGCGCCTCCCTTCTCCGGCACCAGCAGCGACGGGAGCCTCCCCGCGACGGGAACCTTCCCCGCGCCTCCCTTCTCCGGCACCAGCAGCGACGGGAGCCTCCCCGCGACGGGAACCTTCCCCGCGCCTCCCTCACCGGCACCAGCAGCGACCGGAGCCTCCCCGCGCCTCCCTTCTCCGGCAGCAGCAGCGACGGGAGCATCCCCGGCGCCTCCCTTCTCCGGCAGCAGCAACGACGGGAGTCCCTTTGTTTGCAATCAACGGTGGAGCTGATTGAATCATCTTAACAGGTTTGTCATTTCTATCATCGATCTGCTCTCTTCTACTCATGGATTCAGGAACTGATTTGATGATATAAGTTTAGTTTGTCGATGCAATCCATCAGTTTGTACCTGGTAGATGAATTTCATTGTGTAATTATGTGGTTAGTAGGTTATCGAACTCGATTTTGGGATGCAGATTACAGGGATGTGACATGTAAGCTACAAACTTTTGATTAACTTGATTAACATATCTTAGGTAAAATAACTGATCCATTCAAGCATATATACGGTTTTAGAGAAGCTAGTGTGCAAACTGATATGCATAAATTTTAGTGGCCAATTATATGTTGTATGTACATGCAAATCTGTTTCAATGAGGCATTTGGCAATGTTTTTTGCGAATTGTGATATTGTATGACACCTGTTGCCACCTGAAATTGTAGATAATTTCTTATGTGATTTAGTCTATATTGCACTGGAATAAACAATATACATTTGTCTTCATGCTAGGCAGTTGGCGCTATATTGTAGCTTTGATGTGCTTATTCACGATCAGGCACGGTGCCTCTTTTCCTCCACTGCAACATTGTAGATAGGACTTCATTCTTTTGATAGAGTCAGGATTCTTCGCAGAATCAAGTGCTGCAAGGTCAACAAAATGGTCTTAGTGGCTACAAACGAGATCACATTATCTATAGAAGGAATCCTGGTTTCTTGGCACCCCGTTTCAGTGCTACTAGTTCATAATTATGTCAATCTACCTACTTTTCTTGCCAAGAAAAATAAATGCACTTCTCCAAACTTCTCTGACTATTTCGCAGTCAATGAAGAGGTGAATGTTCGATCCACTCATGCTGTCATCATGAGCTTTCCTATGTTATTATGAGGCTACAGAGGTTTTCATATGTTATTGTCCCCTTTTTTACTAGCTTCTATGGGGTTTTGTATGTTTAGTGGTATTTTTTATTAGCTGCCATGTGCTCAACAAATCTTTTTTTATGCAGCAGAAGACTAGTGATTCTATAATCCATGGCTAGGACAAGCAAGGATAAGAATAGCACAAGGGGTGGTCCTTCCCGCTCTCGCATTCCCTGCCAAAAAAGCCTGTGGTATGACCATGCAGGATAATAATTTCTATGCTTTTTTGTGACTTTTGCATGTTCCTACCACATGAGAAAATTTATATACTAAGTTATTATATAGGTACTCTTGCAGCAGTTTTATTAATAATGGGAAGCAATTTTATTTACTCCTGCATGCACAATTGTCTATCAGCAAAGCATTTTACTTAACCCTGCAAAGCAATTTCACTTAACCGTGCATACACATTTGGCTATCAACATAATGTTCCTTTTTTTCTTGCTACTTAAATTGCAAGGCAAAATCCCTTAGGTTATGTTTTCCCTATATTGCCAGCTATTTATAAATACAATTCAATTGTTGGTGATGTTAAGAGGAAGGAAAATCCCTTTTTCCTTGTTTGGAAACATTAATCAAATTTGCTGCTTGTTTAATTTCTAATTTTCTAGATTATCTAAATACTTTTATTTTCCATGAAAAAAGGATTTTAAGTGACATTCAACAAAATATCTTTTTTGTGCTTTTTTCAGGGCGCACGTAACAGAGCATCCCCGGCAAGACTGTTCAAGCTTACAAAGCATTTGACCAAGGAACAAAAGGACCAGATAAGTGCAAAAGGTTTTGGAGGTCTGCTGGCTATAGCTTGTGACACATTACCTGCAGATCTGAGCACCTGGCTAACAAGGGTGTGCTTCAATGCTGAAACTGGCAAGTTGGTTGTACCTGGAAAGAGGGGAAATCAATGCTTGTCCTGAAGCTGTTCACCATATGCTAGGCCTTCCCTTGCCCACTGAAGAATCAATACCTGTACCCTATGACCTGAACGTTGATGCCATTAACTTCATTCATGATAAATATAGCATTGAAGATGGTACAGCACCAAGGATCAGCACCATTGTTGAAAGGATACAAGGCAATAAGGAAGCCAATGAGGATTTCCTTCGGTCATGGCTTATGCTTGCCATTTCAACATTCCTGTGCCCGTCCACATCACTTTTTATCAGCCCAAGGTGCTACCCTGCTGTAATGGACTTGGCAAACATAGAGAGGATGAATTGGTGCCAATTTGTTGTAGATCAATTGGAGGCCTCTCTCAGCAAGACCAACAGGAACTCTGTCAAAGGATGTCTCTTCTTCCTTGTTGTAAGTTTATCTCCTTTTTCCTTTTTTCACACCATTTTCCTGTTTACAATATCTGTTCCTATTTTTCGAGTTTTAACTTCTATCTACTTGGTGTTAGGTACTGTATCTTGACTCGTTGATCGGTCACAAAGTTGATATACCAGATACCAAGCCAAGAATTGCAGCATGGGATAAAAGATCCTTGGAAAAAGTCATTGAGCTTGACACAAAGAACGATGGGTCTTTTGGAAAGCTCGAGGTCAATTATTTTTCCTTCCGATGTTTTCAAACTTTTGTTTCAATTATAGTAACAAGCAACTTACCATCTTGTTTCCTATTTTAATATCAGATTATGCCATCAGAATTTACTACGGTTCGGAGCTCATCGTTTGGTGGTACTTTTGATATTGACGATTTTCTCACGTCAAGGTTATCTTCACGGGTTCCACAATGGGTATGATGACTTTTTTTTTATCATTAATGCTTCGTTTGAGTTTTTTATCAATACTATTTCTAGTGACTATATGTCTTGTGGCTTTGTAGTGAATTTTTTGGAATCATGGTTGCTGCCCAAGACTATGGGTCATTGGCAATGCAATTAACTAGAGCTATATGTGTTTCCCTTTTTTTCGACGTGTGCATTTTAATGTTAACCATTAAGCAATCTGATACTGATCACTAAGCATTTTAATTGTAACACTTAAGCATATATGCTTTGCATTTCTAACAATATCAATGTGTTAGTTTACCTTGTTATGTTAGAACAACTTTGATGCAATTTTATCACATGTGCCACATGTAATTTATATACGTAATGTAGGCAATTTAACTAAGGTTAGCAAGCTATTTTTCAATTATGCATGAGCAATTTTAAACAATCATGCAATTTTAGCAAATGTCCACAATAATCATGCAATTTAACCTTTTTCTTTGTTTCTGTTTTTTGTACAAGCACCTTACTTGCACCTTTCTAATTGCAGCAAAAGAGAAAGCTATCTGAAGCCTTCAATGGAGTGTTTATTGCGATGGAGAGCGTTGTTCATGTAGTATCTGAAATAGCAGAAGAACAATCTCAAGCACCAGGCACAAGTAGAGCTTCGGAGGGGTCAGCTAAGAGGAGGAGAGTAGTAATTGAAGAATCAGAATCGGAGGAGGATTTTGCAGATGAGTATTCTGGCTCCGACGATGAACCGGACTCAACATATCATGAAGAATCAGAAGCTAACTTAAGTGAAGGCAGTGCAAGCGACACCTCAAATGATTCTGCTGAGATGTCGCCACAAACAAATGAGGAAGAAATGGAATACCCCATGCCAATTGCTGCTCATATAGTGTCGGGACCTGAGCCAGATGTTATTTTATTGGAGGATGAAGATCGCTCGCAACCTTTGGCTGTTATTCCCCCACATATAGTTTCAGGACCTGAAGCAGATGTAGGTTGCTCCCAACCTATGGCTGATATTCCAAATATTCGTGATGTTAACTCAGGGAAACGAAGAAGGGCCAGGCTGCGTCTCCAACAAAAGGAAGTGGTGAACCTTGTTACCCTAGAATGCCAAATTCCACAAGTCCATGACCTGGAACCCAAGGGGAATGATAAATCTGCCACACCAAAGTGTTCAGTTGTACCCGAGGTTAACAACAAAGCCATCCCACACTCAGATACTAGAAAATCCACCTTGAGAAGGACTGTATTTGGGAACTTTGACCCACCACCATTTGACATTATGGGTTCCCTTGAATCTGGCTCTTCACAAAAGACATACAGTGATATGTTTGATAGCATCCCTGGCCATGTCTTGGACAAGATGGAGGAAGATGCAATCAGACTAAATGAGGAAAGAAAAAGAATGACAGCAGCTCAAGGTCCAAGCACATCAGATAAGGCTGGACCACAACCAACTACTTCTAGAGCAATACGAAACAAGGTTTGTTTGTTTTTCATCTCTTTGTATCAAAATATTTTCCTGTTACAAATGATGCTGCTATCTGAATATTGTTTAGTACTCACAATGTAAGCACATTTTTAATGCAATGCATCATAGGCATTTTAATATTTTAGTTCTAAGTACATTATATTAAACTTGTAAGCAATTCATGTTATTTTCCTAAGCAATTCATCATCCAAACCACAGGAACCCCAAGTTTCTACTACACATATGAAGAAGTTTGATGCAACAACTCCTGAGGTATTGCAAAGCAAAATTGCAAGTGCCAGCAGCTCTGGTACTCCTTTGTACCAGCCACATCCTAGAAGGATCCTCAAGAAAGCTGCTGTGCGGATGGCCCCCTTTGTTGAGCAAAATAATAGCGACCGCTTCAAGTGCAGCAAGGACACCATCGATGTTTACAATGCTGTCTGTCGTTTCACTCACGGGAGGCGTACCAGATCTAGCCGTAGCCCCAAGCAACAAGAGTATGCATTTAGTACCCATCCTCCTTTTTCATATGTTCTTTTTACTTCTCTGTTTCACCGATATTGTTTTATGTTTTTTTTTTCATTTCTGGTTCCTGAAAAAAATGCAGTACAATTGCAATAAACTTTTGGGAGTTTTATGTCCATATGAGTCAGCTATCTCGAGTCTGTTCGACCTGGAGGAGAACTCAGCAACACCGTGGCTGAAGTCGCTATTTGCACCATGAACGAGTTTGACGAAATTAAAAAGGCCAAAGCTAAAAGACGTGTACTTCCATTGAGAGTTGCAGTGAGTTTTCTCTTATTATGCTCAAGAAATTTATGAAATTGCCCATGCTTGGCTACTTTCACTCCACTAAACTATTAAACCTTTTTTTTTTGGCAGACTTTCCTTTTGGAGGGGAAATCTGATGCTCCGAAGTTAAACGCGTGTTCCGAAGAGCTGACAACCACCTGGACAGGTGCCAAATGGTACGTTATTTTTCATGCTTAGTTTTAGTCAGGCAAAATTACTTATTTGTTCAAGCATTTTGATACTAAAAATGTTGACAATTATGTTTGATTCGGAATCGCAATAAACACTCCATTGAAGGCTTCAGATAGCTTTCTCTTTTGCTGCAATTAGAAAGGTGCAAGTAAGGTGCTTGTACAAAAAACAGAAACAAAGAAAAAGGTTAAATTGCATGATTATTGTGGACATTTGCTAAAATTGCATGATTGTTTAAAATTGCTCATGCATAATTGAAAAATAGCTTGCTAACCTTAGTTAAATTGCCTACATTACGTATATAAATTACATGTGGCACATGTGATAAAATTGCATCAAAGTTGTTCTAACATAACAAGGTAAACTAA
Source organism: Chloris gayana (assembly GCA_031894775.1). Classification (NCBI taxonomy): domain Eukaryota; kingdom Viridiplantae; phylum Streptophyta; class Magnoliopsida; order Poales; family Poaceae; genus Chloris; species Chloris gayana. Next base: position 798,800 of record JAUNZO010005196.1, read on the forward strand.
CACATTGATATTGTTAGAAATGCAAAGCATATATGCTTAAGTGTTACAATTAAAATGCTTAGTGATCAGTATCAGATTGCTTAATGGTTAACATTAAAATGCACACGTCGAAAAAAACGGGAAACACATATAGCTCTAGTTAATTGCATTGCCAATGACCCATAGTCTTGGGCAGCAACCATGATTCCAAAAAATTCACTACAAAGCCACAAGACATATAGTCACTAGAAATAGTATTGATAAAAAACTCAAACGAAGCATTAATGATAAAAAAAAAGTCATCATACCCATTGTGGAACCCGTGAAGATAACCTTGACGTGAGAAAATTTCTGTTTTTTCATACAGAATATGTATGTCATAACGTTTTGTTTTTATTTCAGGTTCTATTTCCTGTTCTTGAACGCTTCACACCAAAAGATCTTGCTGAAATAGGTCACTATTTTCTACTAGTTCTCAACCTACGCAATGCAAGATTTGAAGTACTTGACTCTCCGAGGAGCCTAGATGATGAAAGGCTCTCCACTCGCTGCAATGATTTAATTGCTGCCATAAAAGGTCTTTGGCACAAGCATTATCCAAATACCAAAAAGAACATCGACAACTATGATTTGGTTGAAATTGAAGTACCATCTCAAGGCAACAAGTAAGAAACAATTAACCTTTCTCATGCTGATCTTACTCAACTCAGCAGCTTTATTTTCTGTTCTCATTCTTCTATATTTTTTTTGCATGCAGCTACGACTGTGGATTTCACATGCTAATGCACGCTGAACATTATGATGGGCGTGAAGTTGCTTCATTCACAAGAAAAGATATGCCCAATATACGGAAGCTTCTAACTGTGAAATTGCTTAATCATGAGAGGAACGACGTGAAAAATTGGAAGGACAAGCTCGACTTGAAATAAGGTACTATGCTGATCAGTATTTATGATTCATGTTATGCTTCATTGTTACTGATTACAAGCACATATGACAACATAAATTAAGCAATACATAAATTTATATATCTGCAACGCTCTCTACTCCATTTGGCAACATAGTACTTTTTGTGGCTTTTGCTGATTTTTTTGTTTGTTTTTCTGCTTGTGACTTGAACCTGCGTGTTCTTGTTCTTCCTTTTGTCTTCGACGTGTCTGGGTCTACAATTACTTGACTCCTGTTGGCATCATTCTGTACTTGGCTGTTTGGCTGATTTGCATTGCTAGGGTGCATCATTTCTTGAGGGATTGCTGCAGCTTGTGGCACAATTGGAGTAGTTGTAGCAGTAGGCTTTTGTGCATTTGCTTTCCTCCTCTTTGTCTTATTTAGGGCAGCCAATTCTGCCTCCATAGTCTTTATGTGGCCCCTTACAATATCTCTTGCTTCATCTGACTTGCTAGCGGTCATAGCAATCTTTGCCAAAGAACATGATAGGTCTGCAAAGCGCAACTGTTTTTTTGAACTCTCAGGCATAGGTGCCTGCTGAATCCCGGGAAAATTAGCTATGCTAACTGGATTTTCCAAGGGAGTCCACCTCTTTAGTATGTAGTTCTCCGGTATTTTCTTTAAGCCATGTTCAGTAGCAACCTTCAGGATATGGCAACATAGAACACCATCCCTGCTGAACTTGCAGCACCGACACCAAAAATAGCTACTGTCTTCAGCAAACGTAACCTCATACGCCCTTGTGCCATAGCCACAAACAAACTCACCAATAGGGGCTACTCTGAACAAGTCATAACCCACTGGCCGCGCAACATATTCTGCTGTTTTTTCAAGCTCAGCACGGAAAACCCAGTAGATTTTCCTAGTATACACCTCAAGCGCGTGCTTCTCAATAGGATACTTTGACCACAATTCAGGGACTCTTTGATCTGTTCTGTAGTCCTGACCACTCTCAGCTACGTCTGTTTTTTCCTGGATTTTCTTGTACTGATATGTGAACTCGAGGATAGAATTCTTTGGATTTACATATCTCTTTAGCACTGCATTAAATCCCTCACTACGCTGGGTAGACTGAAGGAAAGGGAAGAAGCAATCCATGAAATATGCAGGAACCCATAATTTCCTTATTTCGTAAAGATTCTTGAGAATTTCATTGTCACCAGCTGAATATGACTCAATCATAGCATTCCACCTGAACTCGAACTCGACGGAATCAAGCTGTGATCAATAATGTCATAAAACAGACTCTGCATTCCTTCTTTCTTACTGAAGTAGTGGTGCAACCTTGCTTTAACCTTTGATAAGATATGCCAGCGGCAGCAACGGTGATTGCTTGTCTTGAATACATTCCGCACTGCTGCTGCCATTGACAGGTCTTGATCCGTTATGATATTTGTAGGCTCCCTCCCTCCCATGCACTCCAAGAACATCTCAAAGAGCCACTCATAGCTGCTAGCTGATTCATTCCTTAGGAACCCACATCCGACCTGAACTGATTGCCCGTGTCTATTGATGGCAATGAATGGAGCAAATGGCATCTTATATTTGTTTGTTAGATAAGTGCTATCAAAAGAGATGCAATCATTGTAAAGCTTGTATGCTTCCCTCGCAGCACTGTCCGCCCAGAACATATATTCTAACTTGTCATCTTCATCAAGCTTCACTCGAAAGAAAAAGTTAGGATCCTCCCTTTCCTGTTCATAAAAGTAATCCACTGTTTGTGCAATATCAACTCCTGCTGATTCTGATCTGATGCTTGACCTCAGATTGCTAACATGTTTTGCGGTGTACGGAACATGTTGTGCTGAACCATAAAGCTCAGAAACAAGTTGCATCATCCTGCTTGTCTCAATGTTGCTAGTGTGTAGCAATCTTAAGAAGTTCACCTCTTCTTCTGGTATTGCTGCGTGGGATTTCAAAAACTTGGACAGGGAGGGTTTGTCAACCAAATCATGGTTATGCTCAGCAACAAATTGCATGACTTCCCAATTGGTACCATTGTGCTTGATTAGTAATTTTGCTTTGCAGTTTGTGTATATCATCCTCTCCATCTTCCTTTTCTTGCCAACATGCATACTCTTGGACAAACTTGTCTCATCGCTCTCCGAATTACTACCAGTAGAATTGTATGGGATCTGAACTGCCTCAATCTCATCACTAGTTGCCTTAGGTTTCTTCCCTTTTCCTTCTTTATTGCACACAAACTGAATTTTCTTAACTTCACCTGCAAAGCCGGAACGGCGAGATGTTCCTCTCCGGACAGAGAAACCTTTCCTTTTCGCATATGCATTGTACAACTTCCTTGCTTCTTCTATGCTGTCAAAAGTCATGCCTACATATGGTTCTTGCGGTGACGAGAAAACCTCAAAAGCTTTATCTTCTTCAACTGGGCTGTCACTCCCTGCTGCAACTGGTTCTTCCAACTCTGGAAGATCTGCATTATTTTCATGTAAATGTGTCTCTTCCAAGGAAAGCATTATTTCTGAAATAGCAGGCAATTCATCATTTCCATTTCTGGTGGAATGATCTGCTTGAGTGCAAAACTGTGTGGAATTGCCACCCATAAAACTAAAATGTTCATCATCTTCAGGAGGTGGAAAGTTAAGATCCATTATATTGTGTAACATCCAACTGCCTGCATTTTTCAAAGACATAATTCCCTTATAAGTAACATCAATTTTTAGTTAGCCAAATATAGAAAAATAGCCGAATTATTTTTACATTGTAAGCAATTCCTTATCTTATAGTGCCTATTCTTTTTGCAGGTTTCAGCAGTTTGGTTTCAAGCACAATCTATGGGACATGTTTCAACAGTTTCTGGAGTTGGACATGATTCTTTTTCTACAGTGAATCTAGTGCCTAAGCAACCAGGAATCAATTCATAAAATGGCTTGAGAATCTGTATTTCGACATGGTTCTTTTGTACAGTGCCTTGGGAACCTAAAATCATAATCTGGCTGCATCTTTTTTCCTGTACAGTTTTGTTTTGGACATGTTTCTGCTATCATAAACCAGAGGCATTTTTACCTTTTTATATGATCATGAAGTGCCAGCATGTTCTCATGTGATGTGGTTCGAAGAAACTAGTGTTCAATTGTTGCTCTGTGCAATTCTTAATTATAAATAAGGCAAATACTTTTGCATCCGTGAGCAATTTTATACGCCTGGTCAAGCAATTGTTCCCAACAGCTTTTTTTTCAGGTTGCAACAGTTTTATACGTCAGGTCAAGCAAATATCGGGGATCTCAGGTCAGGACCTATGAGAAACTATCTAATACACTTCACAACTTTTCACAATCATGAGGCAAAACTCCAAGAAATTGTACCAGAAGATCCAAAGCAAAACAAATAACAAACAAGATGTAGATCCACATCCAATCGCACCTAATATGATGAGATTAGGGGAATCAGGGATTAAGGACTGACTGCTAACCTCAGTAATTGTGCATGCTGCGATCTTCTCCCTTCTCTCTACTTCGAACTAGCAAGGAGATCTTCTCCTTCTCTCTCCTTCGAACCGGCAAGGAGACGGCGACTCGATCGAAAGCAACTCGATGGATGGACGTTGCTAGAAGCCTGAAAAGATTGCTTGCGCCATACGATTTGTTTCTGCTGGGGCCCACAAGCTTTTCTCCCACGCTCACGTCCCGCGCTTCTTTCCCACGCTCCCGCGCGCGACGCCGTGCGCTCCCGCCGAAAAGGAATCTCCGGCCGCTGTACCGTAAAGTTTCCAAAAAAGGCCGGCCAGGCCGGAAGCCTAACGCATGGCCGGCCAGGCGTTAGCAAATCCCAACATCTTTTAGTATTCCTCTTTTCTTTTCTTACCAACATCCTTTGATACCCATCGTTTTTATTTTCTTACCAACATCATTTGATACCCATCGATCTATACCGTGGATCCAATCCATGTACAATTGCAATTTTTTTCTTTTTCCTATGATTTATGGGCCCGGTCATTGTTTATGCTACAATGTTTACACAAATTATATTGGGATTGTCCTCCAATTATTTGTTTTTTCCACCTAAGTTTCTACCCTCTGTACTTGTCCAATCCCACACCAAAACATTGCATACTTGCCGTACCAATCCCGCACTGCCGCAACACTTTCCAAATTTCCTAATCCCGCACTTCCTCACTTTCCAAACTTCCCGTCGATCACATCCGGGCAGCCCACGTCCTCGCTGGCCTGCGCCGCCCGCCTCCGCATCCGCGGCCGGCCTGCGCCCTCCCACATCCCGCGTCCGCATCGCCGGGAGACCACCCGGTACTTCGTTGCCGCCGCGGAGACCAACGCTTGTCCTCCCGTGACACCACCACCACCTCGTCGGACTGCGCCCGCCAGCCTCGGCATCCGTGCCGCCGCAGAGACCACCGCTCGTCCTCCCGCGAGACACCACCACCACCTCGCCGGACTGCGCCCATGGATCTCCGCATCTGCGGCACCACGACCACGATCAATGCTGCCTCATCGACGAACTATGACATCTACATCGACGGACTTCTCCGGCTACAATTTGGGTTACACTACTGGAAAAGAGCCCTGCAATAGCGCGCTTTTGGCCCTGAAAAATCGGGCATTCCGGGCGCTATTACGCACACGTTATTGCAGGGTTAGACCAACAATAGCGCCCACGATCCTGCAATAGCGGGCATCATGATGTCATCTGCCCGCTATTGCAGGGTCGCCCTACAATAGCGTTCAGCTGACATCACGCAGCCCGATATTGCTGTGTGACCCTTCAATAACGGGCAGATGAGATCATTGTGTCCGATTTTGCTGTGGTTTTGCCAATATCGTGCACGCTGATGTCATCTGCCCGATATTGCTGGCCTAGACAACAATATCGTCTAGTGACATCATCGTACCCGATATTCCTGCATTTTTTGAACTGATATAATTGTTGCTATTTGTTTTATTTTCCAGTGACAAATTCAAATATTTTTACAGAACTGAAAATAAATTCACACACTATATATACGCAAGACAATAGAAATAATGATTAAAGCATTTATATGTACATACAACATAGTTGTCATCCATTTTACAATATTCACATACATATACATCATGTTTCCAATACACAATATTCATCTATCAAAACACAACTAAATTACAACTTATCAAGCCACTTCGGCTCTAGTGCCTTCAATCTATGCTCCTCTGTCTTTGAATTTTGCACAATTGCATCTTGGTGGCCCTTTTGACCGTTGTAGCTATACAAGTCTTCATGCATGCATTGCAACATCACTTAGAGGATCAAAATACTTGCCTCTTTCATTACAGAACTCATGAATCATGAAGCGGAGGAGTTTGGCTGCAATGAGCTCGAGCGTGCTTTCTTCTAAGTAGGAACCTGTTTTTGCCTTTTCATAGCGTTGCTGCCACAAATAAATTATGGAATTAATACATGTTTGTTAAGTAATATAAAACTAATATACTAATGCAAGAAAAAACACACTAAATACTTACATCTTTCCATGGGGCCGGTTCTTCCGTAGGGAATGTAGTATATTCCCCATTTCCGACACTTATGTATTAGCACACATAGTAGCCACAGGTCACGGTCCCAGGACGCTGTTTTGAACACTTTACAAAACAAGAAAATGGTTAAGTTACTTTACAAATAGAGACATTAATTAATTGAATAAAAGAAATGACCATGATATGAGATAATAATAACGAATAATGCGTTTTGTATCCAAGCTTGGTCCGTTTGGGATGAGGGTCACCACCAAGCTCGAGATAGTATTTATAGGCACTAATATAAAAAAGCAAATGAGCAACGAGCATAATGCAATCTATAAAAAATGATAGTTCATTGAATATCTGAAAGTACCTATTCAGGGTGTCCATGAAATCCTTGTACCTCTTAGGATCATAATCCAAAGAGTCAAACACCCAAACTCCCGCGAGTTTCGGATGTATCATGAAAGCAATCCAATGGTCACTATAAAATATGTCATTATATCATTATCTAAGTGAAATAATGATTTGCATAAGAAGTAGCAGAGTTACGAAAACTTACTCAAAGTTATATGGAGCCATAATGCATCGTCTCTCTCTCCATTCGTACATGCGTCTCCCAATGTAGGTTGCTATACATCTCCTTGCATCCTTAACCGCTTGGACATGTACTTGTTGCCTTCTAGCCTTGGTCACCTTTTTTCCGACCAACAGGGGATGATTATCGGTAATCTTTGGATTCATCGTGCTTTGGCTAATGGCGGTTGGGTTTAGATATCCGACTTCATTTGAGCCACCAGAGTGATGACACATTCCGAGCGATGAAAAAGGGTTGTCAGTTGAATTCATGTGCCATTCGCTTGGAAATATAATAAAGGTCGAAAACACTTACAGGCACCGGACGGTAACGAGGGTAGCATCCATCCGTTGCGGACGGTACGGAGCATGGATCTCCTCAAAAGTCACATTTAAGTCAAAATATCCCTCTTGTCCAAAAACCTCTCTAGGGATCCTTGCCGCGATAACTTGGACACCCTTGCTACATGCATTTAAGTACCATGTGTCACACCCCTATCCCGAAAGATAGTTAAGTGTGGTACGGATCGCCTTGGGAGATGATTGACGAAGCAACCATACATAGCATCACATTAACAAACATACACGCTTTGCAAGGTTACATAATTAAGTCTTGATTACAACATAGAGTTCGAATAAAAGGTACATTAGGTTCGAGATTAAGTCTTACATAACCATGATCTTTGTTCGAATTTAAAGTGCGGAAGCGAAATACATAACTCGACGATACATAGATAACTTAAAGGAACCATGCCGGCCTAGGCCATGGCTCACTCATCATGGGTCGGAGAGCTAGGGACCCATTCAATGGTCCACTCTTTGGGCTCTTCTCCATCCCAAACCATCTTACCACAACAATCACAAAAACCGGCTTGCGGGAAACCCGTAAATCAACATGTAGTGGCAAAGCCCGAGTATCTAACATACTCCGCAAGTCTTACCCATCAAATTGGCCATCTAAGACCGACTCCTAGATGCATGGGGCTTGACCGGTTTAACTTGGCCTTTTTGCATAAATAGCACCTATGCTAATTAGGTTGGCAATTTTATTACTTAGCCAAATTAATAGGGTTGTTGCATAGAAGAAACTTTAGTGAGCATACTAGCAATACAAGAGTTTGCAATACAATTTAATATCAATATAAAACAGCAAGCTATTCAATCTCTTTCCATTACTACACATTGCGAACTGCTCGAATCAAGTGGTACTCATTAACCGAGAGGAAACGGCGATAATTATCGAATTATTAATCCTGCAGGAAAGAACCCAAATGCACGACATACGCATCATTTAAGAACACGTATGGCCACCGTTCGCGAGTTCATTGTAAAGTAAAACACGGGGCCACCGACCCCGAGTACACGTCCCCTTGCGACCGTTCAACAACGCGCCCAAGGCTTAACCCATGTACTCTCCAACGGTCCTCAACCCGTGCAACCACCGTGCCATACACATCACCTCCGGGTCGGTGAGATATCCGGCTCACTTTACAACTTACAAGCTACGTAGGTTTACCAATCCCCATAAGAAAGGTATGCAAGTGGTACACAACTCAAACTTGTTCGCGGAGCCACAATGGGGTGTTCTCAATTTTTTACCAAATTCATCATGTTCACATTTAATCATAAGCCATGAGTGAGATCCCCAATCTATCGTTAACTCCATAAACATAGCATAGCAATTCTAACGAGGATATGACACATAAGCGATATAGGACATATAGGAATTTATGCATGTGGATTTCCAATCAACGCCTAAGAACTTAAATGCACATTCATCATCCTTAATAGTGTGATGAAGGAAGACATTTCAAAATAATAGGAATGCACCGGGGCTTGCCTTGAGAGTGATCGAAGTTAGTACTAGCTTCACAAGCGTTGAGAGTAGCGACGGCTTCTTCCGGCGGAATCAATTCGGCGTCGTCACCTAAGGAATGAAATGCAATGCATAAGTCATATGAGCACAAGGTCGATGATGAGAGAAATGCATGTGTGCTGTTTTGTAAAGATACCCCTGAACATATTAATCACAAGTGTGTTTGCTCAAACTCTAACAAGCATGACACGTCTCTTGTTTTATTTAAGTGGGGTCTAAAGACATGACAAGCATGGTCATACTAGTGTAATGAGTAATGACTTGATGGCATAGACATGAGTGCTGTGGTTAGTGTAGGTTTAGCACTAATAATTTAGCAAGTCTTCATGGTGCAATACGAAGAAATCTAGGCCTATGCATTTTTGACATCACATGCGATGACGATTCCCTTTTAGAATAGAAATTTGATTTCAAAATTCATACATAGGTGAAATACATAAAACCTTTTGACTAAACCTGCCATGGAGTGCTAAAGGACATAATGAACAGTAGACCTTACATAAACACGCATGAACAGGATTTTTAATGACATAAAACCATTTATGTAGGTGCTGAAAATGACCTTTTCGAAATTTAGATCTAGGGTTTGCAAAAATCATTACTTAACATGCTCAAAAATTAACATGGGATTTTCTACATGTGTACAGTACCAAAATGAAATTAATGGCCAAGTTTCATGCAAAAATAATTTATACAAATTTAATTAAAAATTAAATACAGAGAATACAAGAAATGCAATAACTTGAAAAATGTGAAATGAAATGCAGATCTTCCAGTGCCAAAAATTCATGTGTGTCAGGGTGAAGACTTTGCCCAAGTGGCTTTTAATTTGGATTTATACTTTTAAAGTTATGGCTTAGTTAAGTTTTCAGGGGTTGACTTTTGTCATTTTTATAAAAATGTGAAAATGACCAGATCTGAGGAGTTCATGTTACTTTTATGAAAGTACAGGTCTTCTAGTTTCCAAAACATTTTAGTTTGCAATTTTTGGACGATTCAAACGCCAGATATGGATTTTTCAAACTCAAACGAAGTTCTGACTTAATTACGAAAATGCCATCGGCCGATTTTTAAAACAGATCGGCGCGCGCTCCGGCGACGGTGGCCGGCGCCGGCGAACCTCGCCGCGGCGGCGCTGCACTGGAGCGCATGCTCCGAGACTCGGCGGAAACGATGTACGCGGTGTGGGGAGCACGCCGGTGGGGTCGGCGGGGACCCGCGGTGGCCGGAGAGGCGGTGCGGCGAGCGGCGGCGCTCGGGGAGGCTGCGGCGGCGGCGCGCGTGCAGTTCGAGGGATGAGAGAGGGAGGGGTTTGGCCGGAGAGCATCACCTGAGCACGGAGGAGAGCGGCGTGGGGTCGAGCTGGAGCGAGGGCGGCCGGAGAGGGGGTCTCGACGGAGAGGTGCCGAGGCCGGCGGCGGTGGCGGTCGGTTTTCTCCGAAATGCCGGCGAGTGGCTGCAGGACAAGGGGAGCTGATCAGGGGAAAGAAAGGAAGGCTCTTGCGCGCAACTTGGCGAAAGAAACTCGGGCGCGCGACTTGCCTAGGCGAAGCAATCGGCGGCGGCGTTCTCGGCGGCGTCGATGGAGGGCGGCGGCGATTTCCGGCCGTGCGCGAGCTATGGCGGCCGAGGGGAGGAGCTGGTGGTGCGGGGAGGAGCCAAGGGAGCTGGGGCAATTATTTGAGGCAAAAAGGGGGCGATGGGAGCTTGGCCTCCGTGCCATTTTCTAGGCGCGGCCGGACGGGGAGCGGCGGCCGGAGCGGGCGCCATTACTCCCGGCGCTCTACTGTTGGCCGGCGGGTACAGAACGGTTGGGAGGTGGCCAGGAGGCTTGCGTGGCGATTAGACGGGGCAGGGCACGCGCGGGGCGGCCGCGGTGGCGCCGGACCGGCGGTCGGTCCGCCATTGCCCACCGGGCAACCGTAGCTCGAGGAGTGTTTTTGAATTTCAATCTACAGTTTGAAACTTCGACAAAAATTCATATTTCTGGGCTTCCATAAATAAAACCAAAAATATAGGGAGGTTCAGGATGATTCACTTTAATTTTCATCTTAAAGTTTGAAGTTCCAAAAATGCTTCCAAAAATTCATATAAAATTCACAAGTAGCAATGTTTCAGATTTAAATTTGAATTTTTGGGGTTTCAAAACTTTATCCAAAAATTTGGTAAAAATGTTGTAAATTCACCTTTTTACATGAGCAATTCAGTGGTGCAAAAATATGTGGGTAGTGTTTTTGTAATTTTTGCATTTTGGTTAAGGCTAGGGTTTAGGAGTAGGTTTTTTCCTTTTCCTTTTTATTTTTCTTCTTTTCCTTTGGGTAATTAGGATTAGTACTTCATTAGTGAAGTGATTAAGGTACTAACTACGGGATTAGCCTTAATCGTGACATGGGATGTCACAGCCCTCCCCCTTAAAGAAATTCTCGTCCCGAGAATCGCTACGAATTAAGGAGAGGGAGTGCGAAAACTTACCGATTTGTGCGACGCGAGGAACTCGGGAAAATTCTTCTCTAGAAAATCCTCTTGTTCCCAAGTTGCTTCTTCTTCGGTGTGGTTACTCCATTGCACTTTATAGAAGGTGATGGTGCGATTGCGAGTTACCCGGTCGTTTTGATCAATAATCCGGACGGGGTATTCGGGGTAGGAGAGATCTTCTTCTAGTTGATCGGTGTCGGAAATGACCACATCTATCGGAGGCTTCAAACATTTCTTGAGTTGAGATACGTGGAACACATTGTGCACTCGAGCAAGACTTTCCGGTAGTTGCAATCGGTAAGCAACCGCGCTATGCTTTTCCACAATCGGATAGGGTCCGATATAGCGGGGTGCTAATTTCCCTTTAATTCCAAACCGGGACACGCCCTTATTCGGAGAGACACGAAGATAAACGTGATCTCCTTCTCAAATTCCAAGGGCGTCTCCTCTTGTTAGCGTAACTCACTTGACGAGATTGTGCGGCTTTCATGTTGGCTTGAATTTGTCGAACCTTCTCTTCGGCTTGGGTGACAAGATCGGGACCAAAAGTAGTTCTCTCTCCTGCTTCCGACCAATTTAAGGGTGTACGACAAGAGTGACCATACAATGCTTCAAATGGTGACATTCCCGAACTCTCTTGATAGCTATTGTTGTACGAGAATTCGGCGAACGGAAGACAATCATCCCAATTTCCTCTATTTTCCATAGCACATGCTCTCAAGATATCTTCCAAATATTGATTCAACCTTTCGGTTTGTCCATCCGTCCGAGGGTGATATGCGGAGCTTCTAATGAGGGTGGTTCCAAGACAAGAATGCAATTGCTCCCAAAAGCGAGATACAAATTGCGGACCTCGATCGGAAACAATGGTTTTTGGTACTCCATGCAAACATAACACTCTTGAGATGTATAACTCGGCATACTTCTTGGTATTGTAGGTAGTATGGACGGGGATGAAATGTGCGGACTTAGTTAACCTATCCACAATAACCCAAATTGAATCGTGCTTCTTTGATGTGAGAGGCAATCCAACTATAAAATCCATAGCAATGTCCTCCCACTTCCAAACGGGAATTTTTAACGGGTTCAATAATCCGGCTTTTCTCAAGTGGTCGGCTTTCACTCGTTGACAAGTATCACACTCGGCCACATACCGTGCAATCTCACGCTTCATGCGTGTCCACCAAAACTTTTCTCTTAGGCCGCGATACATCTTGTTGCTACCGGGTGTATGGAATATTTAGACAAATGTGCCTCATCCATTATTTTCTTCCGTAATTCCATATCTTTCGGAACAACGAGGCGTTGGTTGAACCATAGTACACCATTGTCATCTTGTCGGAAACATGTAGCTTCATCTTTCTCAATCTTTTGCCGAATAAATTCCATACCTTCGTCCTTCTTTTGCGCCTCAATAATTTCCTCACGAAGGGTAGGAATGAGAGCTAGATTATATAGTGAACCATAGGGGATGACTCGAAGACTAGGTTCACTAAGATCTGAAATTTCCGAGCTTTCCATAGAGCAACCGGTCATATGATTGCATTGATCCCTGCGACTCAAAGCGTCGGCAACCACATTAGCTTTACCCGGATGATAATGGATTTCCAACTCATAATCCTTTATTAATTCCAACCATCTACGTTGCCTCATATTCAACTCTTGTTGGGTGAAGATATATTTGAGACTCTTATGATCGGTGTAAAGATTGACAAGATTTCCAAGTAGATAATGCCTCCAAGTTTTCAAAGCAAGGACAACCGAGGCTAGCTCCAAATCATGGGTGGGGTAATGTTGTTCATGCTTGCGAAGTTGACGAGAAGCATAAGCAATGACACGACCTTCTTGCATTAACACACATCCTAGACCGGTGCCGGACGCATCACAATACACGTCAAACGGCTTGGTGATGTCGGCTTGTGCTAACACCGGAGCGGATGCCAAATGCTTCTTGAGAGTTTGGAAGGCTTCTTCACATTCACGGCTCCATTTAAACTTAGCATCTTTCTCCAACAATTTTGTCATGGGCTTGGCTATGCTTGAAAAATTGGGAATGAATTTCCGATAGTAGCCGGCAAGACCTAGGAAGCTCCGGATTTGTCTCACCGACCTTGGGGATTTCCAGGCGATCACGTCTCCCACTTTACTTGGGTCAACGGCGACACCTTCCGCGGAAATAATGTGACCCAAGAAAGGCACTTGCTTCAACCAAAATTCACATTTGCTAAACTTGGCATACAATTGATGATCACGAAGCCGTTGGAGAACAATGTGAAGGTGTTCGGCATGCTCTTCTTCGGACTTCGAATAAATAAGAATGTCGTCAATGAAATCCACGACAAACTTATCCAACTCGGGCATAAATACCGAATTCATCAAGTACATAAAATGAGCCGGGGCATTCGTGAGTCCAAAAGACATGACGAGGTACTCAAAGAGACCATACCGCGTAGAGAATGCGGTTTTGGAATATCTTCGGCTCGGATCTTGATTTGATGGTAACCGGATCGGAGATCAATCTTGGAGAAAACCTTAGCACCAACTAATTGATCAAAGAGAATATCAATCCGAGGGAGCGGGTATTTATTTTTGATAGTCACCGCATTGAGAGGTCGGTAATCCACACATAGACGTAGCGTCTTGTCTTTCTTCTTCACAAAGAGAGCGGGACATCCCCACGGAGATGAACTAGGGCGAATATATCCTTTATCCATAAGCTCACTCAATTGCTCTTTTAAGATTGCTAGCTCATTGGGAGCCATCTTGTACGGCCTACGGGAAATTGGTGCCGTACCCGGTTGGAGCTCAATCTTAAACTCAACATCCCGATCGGGTGGCATGCCCGGTAAGTCATCCGGAAAAACATCGGGAAACTCACATACCACGGGAATATCCTCAACCCGTTTTCCCTCAAGATGGTAGATTTTTGAAGTGGAGAATTTTGGATGGGGCAATCGGAGAATAGATGAACCATGGAGTGGGGAGTTTAGGTGAACTTCACGAGAATCGATGTGTAAAACGGCTCTATGGAGTTTCATCCACCTCATACCTAGGATTATATCTATTCCTTGTCCACACAAAACTATGAGAGAAGAGGGGTATACTTTTCTTTCTAGGTTTAGTGGGACTTGCCTTAACTCTAGGTTTGTTTTTATCTTTCCACCGGGTGATGTGATCATATAGGGAATATCCAAAACGGTAGGAGTGAGTTGTAGGGTTTTTGCACATGCTTGACTAATGAAATCATGAGTTGCACCCGAATCAAAAAGAACCAAAGTGGAGTGGTTGTTGACCGAAAACATACCCGAAAGTACCGGTTCTCCCGCTTGAATCTCTTCGGCCGTGGTATAGTTGACTCGGCCATTCTTAGCATTTGGAGTGGAGGATTGATTGCGGTTCCCATTTCCATTATTCCCATTGCGGTTTTGATTGTTGTTGCCGCTTCCGGAACCATTGTTGTTGTTGTTGTTGCCGGGTTGCGTGTCGGAACACGGCAATCCTTTGCGAAATGACCCGGACGTCCACAATTAAAGCACGGACCTTGCGGACCGGGCCTAGCACCTTGGTATTGCTGCTGTGGAGGGCGGAACGAGGTAGTATGCTGCTGATTTCCACCGTGGGGGTGGTGGTGTTGCTGCGGCACAAGCCGACGTGAGCCCCCGTCGGCGGCAATGCGGCCCGAAACTTCTGTCCGGTCGGGGATGTGATAGCTAGCTTGTACTTGGGCGGAGCGGAGCCGGATGGATTTCCTACGGCACGCTTCCTCTTCTTGTCCTCTTGGTGAGCACGAATGGCATCTTCTTGCACAATTGCGGCACTCATTAAGTCATTGAACGTGCCGGTAGTGACTTGAGCCAAGCGATCTTGTAACTCGGGCTTAGCCCCGAACGAAAACAATCCTTCTTCTTGTCATCCGTGTCGGCATGATAGGATGCATATTGAGCCAAGTAGTTGAACTTCCGTGCATACTCTTGCACGGTTCCAGCACCTTGCTTCAAACTAAGGAATTCTTGCAACTTGCGCTTCATGAGACCGGCGGGAATGTGATGCGCGCGAAAGCGGTGCAAAAGTCCGGCCGGTTCACTTGAGTACCGGCGGGAAGTGCGGCGGTGAAACTTGCCCACCATGCACTAGCGGAACCACGAAGTTGTTGAGCCGCAAAGAGAACCTTTTGCTCCGATGTGCAATTTAGGAGAGCAAACTTCGACTCAATGATGCGGAGGAAATTATCCGCCTCCAACGGATCGGTAGTAGCTTCACCAAACTTGGGCGGTTGAGTGGCCCAAAAGTCGGCATAGGTGGAATTCCTCGGCCCTTGGGGTGGCGGTCCTTGGCCTTGTCCTTGGTTGGTTTGACTTGCAAAGAACAAGCGGAACATCTCGTTTTGGTTGGACACGAGTTGTTCCAACGGCGTGAGAGGTGGAGGGTTAGGGAGTTGCTCTTCCCTCGCACCATGCCCACTTCCGGAAGCTTCACCACGGCGGGTATTCACCATCTGTCATGCATGAAAAATTTTCTCACGTTAGCTCATTAGACCAAGAGCTAAAATAGCAAGAAAACATGACATTGGGCATAAGGGACCAAAAATTTCAGATTGCATGTACGAAGAAAATATTGATGAAATAAGCATAATGCATTGGCAACACACATATTCCATAGATTCTAACATAGTAGCAACATGATAGAAATTTTTGATACACGGAAAACCACGAATCCGATACAACACGGTCTTAGGTTACATCACATGTGACCCACAAACAAACACAAATCTCGGAGAGCTTAAGTAACAACACGCGAATTGTTTCCAACACGGTTACATGCCTCACGAGATTACAAATCCTACACACATAGAGCTACGACCACCGGTCGTGACAACTACTCGTCGTCATCGCCGTAGTAGTCGGCGTCATCCCTCATGGGAGAGGGTGGTGCTCCGTCCTCAACGTCGGAAACATCCTCTCCATCGCTCATCTCCACATCCTCCTCGGGTGGGATGATCTCAAGTGGCTCGGGAGGTCCGCCATTAAGGATGGCGTGCAGGGCGTTGTTGGCGGCTTGGAGATGCTCAATGGTAGCGTTGTTATGCGCGATGGTTGCACGGGCGTTCCGGAGGTCTCCCTCCAAAGCATCCCTAGCGCCCTGAGTCTCCAAGAGGATCACATCCAACTCATCCTTCTCCTCGAGAAGGGCATCCACCTGGCCGGAGAGAACGTAGTTCTCCTCATTCGCGGCGGCGAGCTGGGCATCACGCTCCTCCAGCGTGGCCTGCAGAGCGGCGGCTCCATTGCCCTCAAGGGCGAGGTGGGCGTCGTGGAGCTGCTCGAAGAAGTTCCAACGCTCCGTCTCGCTGTACTCGAGCTGCGTACGGAGGGTATCCACCTCGGTAGTGCGCTCGGCTAGCTCGGCGGTGCGGGCGGCAAGCTCGGCGTCGCGAGCGGCGAGCTCGGCGTCGCGGGTGGTAAGCTCGGCGTCGCGGGTGGCGAGGGTGGCCTGCAGGGCAGCACGCTCCTGCTCCAACTCGAGCACCCGCCTCGCGAGGTTCTCACGGTCCAACATGAGCTTGCCGGGGGCCATCTGTCGGAGAATTTTGAAACATAAGTCAAAACTCAAGATCCAACAACAAAACATGCTAAATAAGTAACGCATGAATGATGGAATGGCACCAACTTAGCAAAAGAAAGCAACAAACTTTTCGCCCAATCCTAACACGGTTCCATTTTTCTGGACAGATTTGACGCGTTACGGAAACTCGATAATTACTCCTGTTTCTGGGCAGAATCAAACTTTTATTTTGTTACAAAAGTTTTAGACAACTTCTTAAGCTTTCCAACGCATCCTAGAACAGCTCAATCCGACTTGTCGTTTGAAAGTTATGCACGATCTACGACAGGGACAGAACCGGAGCACATTCTGGAATTCCAGAACAGCTCTCTGTAATGGGCAATTCTAGCTACGTTCCAGATTTTTACAAGACCTGAGACTAGGAGATTGTTGTAGTGCATAATACAAGCTTTCCAGAAAGTCCTTATTTGCCTTATTTGGATAAGTAACTTGAAAGTTATGCTCATTTTCACGGGAGTTAAGAAATCTGCCACGTTTTCGTTTCCGGTTTTCAAACTTTTGTGAGAATGAAGCTAGGTGATCAAATTTTTGGATTGTTTCATTTAGATAAGTTCACATGCACACGTTTGACATGATGAGATGATATGCAAGGATGATGGATGCTCAATATGTCGTTCCGTACGTCCTTACAAAATTAAAAGACCGCGCCCGCCGATACGAATATCGGACAAGCGCATCGGTGGCACACACACACCTCTCACACGATACTACACGAGCTAAAACGTTGTTATGTACCTGCAAGAGATGGATTCCAGAAACATTACATCAAATTCAAAAGAAACAAGCCAAAAATAAATCCATGTCACCTCGCCTCACATGGAGAGCTCTCGAATAAGAGTGTATTCGAGTCACACCAATAATATCATGCGAAAATTGACAACACCCAATCACATACCTTTGCCAAAGCCGTAGTTGCAAAATATTTAAACAACCATAACACGGGGTTAGTTTTGCCACCATTCTATATAGTCCTTATATTGGCCTTTCTATCTAGACTCGTACCTCACCGTGACTCAAAAACGGGTGTTAAGATTTTTTGAATGAGTGTTAGCGTGACGCAAATCCCAAGTCGGCTCGATACCACGTGTCACACCCCTATCCCGAAAGATAGTTAAGTGTGGTACGGATCGCCTTGGGAGATGATTGACGAAGCAACCATACATAGCATCACATTAACAAACATACACGCTTTGCAAGGTTACATAATTAAGTCTTGATTACAACATAGAGTTCGAATAAAAGGTACATTAGGTTCGAGATTAAGTCTTACATAACCATGATCTTTGTTCGAATTTAAAGTGCGGAAGCGAAATACATAACTCGACGATACATAGATAACTTAAAGGAACCATGCCGGCCTAGGCCATGGCTCACTCATCATGGGTCGGAGAGCTAGGGACCCATTCAATGGTCCACTCTTTGGGCTCTTCTCCATCCCAAACCATCTTACCACAACAATCACAAAAACCGGCTTGCGGGAAACCTGTAAATCAACATGTAGTGGCAAAGCCTGAGTATCTAACATACTCCGCAAGTCTTACCCATCAAATTGGCCATCTAAGACCGACTCCTAGATGCATGGGGCTTGACCGGTTTAACTTGGCCTTTTTGCATAAATAGCACCTATGCTAATTAGGTTGGCAATTTTATTACTTAGCCAAATTAATAGGGTTGTTGCATAGAAGAAACTTTAGTGAGCATACTAGCAATACAAGAGTTTGCAATACAATTTAATATCAATATAAAACAGCAAGCTATTCAATCTCTTTCCATTACTACACATTGCGAACTGCTCGAATCAAGTGGTACTCATTAACCGAGAGGAAACGGCGATAATTATCGAATTATTAATCCTGCAGGAAAGAACCCAAATGCACGACATACGCATCATTTAAGAACACGTATGGCCACCGTTCGCGAGTTCATTGTAAAGTAAAACACGGGGCCACCAACCCCGAGTACACGTCCCCCTTGCGACCGTTCAACAACGCGCCCAAGGCTTAACCCATGTACTCTCCAACGGTCCTCAACCCGTGCAACCACCGTGCCATACACATCACCTCCGGGTCGGTGAGATATCCGGCTCACTTTACAACTTACAAGCTACGTAGGTTTACCAATCCCCATAAGAAAGGTATGCAAGTGGTACACAACTCAAACTTGTTCGCGGAGCCACAATGGGGTGTTCTCAATTTTTTACCAAATTCATCATGTTCACATTTAATCATAAGCCATGAGTGAGATCCCCAATCTATCGTTAACTCCATAAACATAGCATAGCAATTCTAACGAGGATATGACACATAAGCGATATAGGACATATAGGAATTTATGCATGTGGATTTCCAATCAACGCCTAAGAACTTAAATGCACATTCATCATCCTTAATAGTGTGATGAAGGAAGACATTTCAAAATAATAGGAATGCACCGGGGCTTGCCTTGAGAGTGATCGAAGTTAGTACTAGCTTCACAAGCGTTGAGAGTAGCGACGGCTTCTTCCGGCGGAATCAATTCGGCGTCGTCACCTAAGGAATGAAATGCAATGCATAAGTCATATGAGCACAAGGTCGATGATGAGAGAAATGCATGTGTGCTGTTTTGTAAAGATACCCCTGAACATATTAATCACAAGTGTGTTTGCTCAAACTCTAACAAGCATGACACGTCTCTTGTTTTATTTAAGTGGGGTCTAAAGACATGACAAGCATGGTCATACTAGTGTAATGAGTAATGACTTGATGGCATAGACATGAGTGCTGTGGTTAGTGTAGGTTTAGCACTAATAATTTAGCAAGTCTTCATGGTGCAATACGAAGAAATCTAGGCCTATGCATTTTTGACATCACATGCGATGACGATTCCCTTTTAGAATAGAAATTTGATTTCAAAATTCATACATAGGTGAAATACATAAAACCTTTTGACTAAACCTGCCATGGAGTGCTAAAGGACATAATGAACAGTAGACCTTACATAAACACGCATGAACAGGATTTTTAATGACATAAAACCATTTATGTAGGTGCTGAAAATGACCTTTTCGAAATTTAGATCTAGGGTTTGCAAAAATCATTACTTAACATGCTCAAAAATTAACATGGGATTTTCTACATGTGTACAGTACCAAAATGAAATTAATGGCCAAGTTTCATGCAAAAATAATTTATACAAATTTAATTAAAAATTAAATACAGAGAATACAAGAAATGCAATAACTTGAAAAATGTGAAATGAAATGCAGATCTTCCAGTGCCAAAAATTCATGTGTGTCAGGGTGAAGACTTTGCCCAAGTGGCTTTTAATTTGGATTTATACTTTTAAAGTTATGGCTTAGTTAAGTTTTCAGGGGTTGACTTTTGTCATTTTTATAAAAATGTGAAAATGACCAGATCTGAGGAGTTCATGTTACTTTTATGAAAGTACAGGTCTTCTAGTTTCCAAAACATTTTAGTTTGCAATTTTTGGACGATTCAAACGCCAGATATGGATTTTTCAAACTCAAACGAAGTTCTGACTTAATTACGAAAATGCCATCGGCCGATTTTTAAAACAGATCGGCGCGCGCTCCGGCGACGGTGGCCGGCGCCGGCGAACTTCGCCGCGGCGGCGCTGCACTGGAGCGCATGCTCCGAGACTCGGCGGAAACGATGTACGCGGTGTGGGGAGCACGCCGGTGGGGTCGGCGGGGACCCGCGGTGGCCGGAGAGGCGGTGCGGCGAGCGGCGGCGCTCGGGAGGCTGCGGCGGCGGCGCGCGTGCAGTTCGAGGGATGAGAGAGGGAGGGGTTTGGCCGGAGAGCATCACCCGAGCACGGAGGAGAGCGGCGTGGGGTCGAGCTGGAGCGAGGGCGGCCGGAGAGGGGGTCTCGACGGAGAGGTGCTGAGGCCGGCGGCGGTGGCGGTCGGTTTTCTCCGAAATGCCGGCGAGTGGCTGCAGGACAAGGGGAGCTGATCAGGGGGAAAGAAAGGAAGGCTCTTGCGCGCAACTTGGCGAAAGAAACTCGGGCGCGCGACTTGCCTAGGCGAAGCAATCGGCGGCGGCGTTCTCGGCGGCGTCGATGGAGGGCGGCGGCGATTTCCGGCCGTGCGCGAGCTATGGCGGCCGAGGGAGGAGCTGGTGGTGTGGGGAGGAGCCAAGGGAGCTGGGGCAATTATTTGAGGCAAAAAGGGGGCGATGGGAGCTTGGCCTCCGTGCCATTTTCTAGGCGCGGTCGGACGGGGAGCGGCGGCCGGAGCGGGCGCCATTACTCCCGGCGCTCTACTGTTGGCCGGCGGGTACAGAACGGTTGGGAGGTGGCCAGGAGGCTTGCGTGGCGATTAGACGGGGCAGGGCACGCGCGGGGCGGCCGCGGTGGCGCCGGACCGGCGGTCGGTCCGCCATTGCCCACCGAGCAACCGTAGCTCGAGGAGTGTTTTTGAATTTCAATCTACAGTTTGAAACTTCGACAAAAATTCATATTTCTGGGCTTCCATAAATAAAACCAAAAATATAGGGAGGTTCAGGATGATTCACTTTAATTTTCATCTTAAAGTTTGAAGTTCCAAAAATGCTTCCAAAAATTCATATAAAATTCACAAGTAGCAATGTTTCAGATTTAAATTTGAATTTTTGGGGTTTCAAAACTTTATCCAAAAATTTGGTAAAAATGTTGTAAATTCACCTTTTTACATGAGCAATTCAGTGGTGCAAAAATATGTGGGTAGTGTTTTTGTAATTTTTGCATTTTGGTTAAGGCTAGGGTTTAGGAGTAGGTTTTTTCCTTTTCCTTTTTATTTTTCTTCTTTTCCTTTGGGTAATTAGGATTAGTACTTCATTAGTGAAGTGATTAAGGTACTAACTACGGGATTAGCCTTAATCGTGACATGGGATGTCACACCATGGATGAAAGTACTTAAATATCCATGGCTTCTTTTTCAATACATCTGCTGGTAGTAGTGGCATGCCATGCTTATAGGTAGGGAAGTCTTCTTATGTGAGATCCCAACCTCCTTCTCGGGACACCGAGGAGGCAAAACAGAACATGTGGGACCACTTCTTGATTCTCGCTCCTATATGGTGCCGCTACGCCTTTATGCCATGTTGCGACTACATGCCAAGTCCTTAATATATCGGTAACACGTAGTCGTGAATTCATAAGTACTACAAAAGTGTACTTACTTATTTCTGCGCTAGATAACTCCTTCCTCGGAGGTGGAGGTGGAACAGGCTCGATCAAAGGTTCACTATTATTAGGCGGGGTGGACGAGCTACGAATCGCCCTAGCCCCTTTGTCACGTGGTGTCGGCTGGAGCCGGAGTCGATGTTGTTTGAAGGAGAGCTGCCTCATTCCCAACATCCGGACGAGGCGGCGTGGAGAAGCCATGTTCCGGAGGGATCCGGTCCTCATGCGTCGGAGAAGGTCGAGGTGAAAGTAGTGCCACAAAAGAAATCTCGGGGTCAACCGGTGCTTCTTGAGTAGGAGGAGGCGTAGGTGCGAGGCGAAGAATGCGCTACAAGAACGACGATCTCGCGTCGAAGCCAAAGGATGATATGATTAATCGCACCCTCGAGTGTCTCAATACCATCATCCTCCTCCGGATAATCAAGGTCGCAAGCAAGATAGTTGTCCTGAACCTTGATAACTTGGACTCTAACACACTCCTGCGGAATTGGTACATCGTTAAACGTACGTCCGGGGATCGCAATGCGCTCTCGCTACCTTGACAGTCTTCCCTGTCTTGCCGAGCGTCATGTGCAGCTCACAAGGTGTATTTTCCGTGATGTCATCCACAGTGGTACCTGGTGGCATCGAGCGCAGAGCCATGACTGCTTGGAGGACGAGCATACGGACTTGGGTTGCCAATAATTCCAGTACCACGATAGGTTGGATGATAGCTTGAGGATTATTCTTCATGAATTCGTAGAAGTTTTTACCCACCATTCATGATCGATACCCTGTTGCTCGCGTGGCCCACACCTACTACATTCTTCACTCGTGGCAGCGAGACGACACTTCTTTCGGTCGTGCCGGTGAAGAGACCCCTCTTGTACGACCCCGATGTTCATCGGTCCCGATGGAAACAGTCAACTCATCTGTCTCGTGGATTGAGAGTACCTTCCTTCGTTGGGCGCCTACTTGCTTTGCTTTTTGCAAGACTTCGGTAACTCCGAGCTTTTCGGCACCAGCTGCCCATCAACGATGGACTTTGAACGCCCAAGCACTCAATTTCGGGTTGGTTCACTACATCCTTCTAACGGGTCCGGGATTCCAGCTGTCGGCGTTGTTCTTCCATACTCCTCCATTTCTTCACTTTAGCCTTGTATCCTCCTGGTCCCAGATTAGGACGCAACATGTTCTTTCTACTCAAGCTTTGGAAAACCTCGCTCTTCTTTTTAGCATCGTCGGAGGAGACTTTCTCGACGAACGAGTTCCAATCATTAGGCGTGATAAAACCGTACTTCGGAAAGAGGGAGACCTCGTCAAACTGGTTGTGCTCTTCTGGATCTTTCACATTTTGAAGTCCAATAATTCTTTGTTTCCCGGAGAGAACAATATGCTTCTGTTCATGCTCGGGCTCGAGTACATAAAACACTTGTGCAACACGTTCAGGAGTACCCAATGATCATCTTTGTGGCCTACATTATTGAGGGAAACGAGAGTGAAACCATATTCATCTACCTCTACACCTTGCGGATGCTTGACCCATTGACACTTAAATATGGGTATCCGTACAGTAGTCCCATAGGTGAGTTCCCAAATTTCTTCAATATACCCATAATAGGTGTTCTCTTTCAAGGTGTTGTCCTGTGCGATTACGCTAATACCACTATTTTGATTCTGACTCTTCCTATCCTTTTCTCTAGTGTAAAATGTAAAACCATTAATATCATAGCCTTGCCATGTTGTAACTAACTCATTGCGGACCTCTAGCCAATAGATGTATTGTCTTTTCATCCCTTGTTTCACCAATTGGAATGTTTTGATCCTTCAACCACCCCTGTAAAAGTTTTCTTGTGCTCTTTCATGATCCAATCCTCGGTGCAATTTTCATTTTCTGCACGTAGTTGCTCTAAGTGTTGCTTGGATGTATGGCTCAACAAGTTGTAACTGCTGCAGGAGGCTAAAATGTGCTTGACCCACCACTTGATAGTTCTCGCCGTTATATGTTTTCTTTCCTGTGGTTCCTTGACCGAAAATTCTTCCTTCATGGCGTGATTTCGGTAGACCAATTGTTTTTCCATCTTGATTGTAATCATTGTAAAACTCAAGAACCTCTTCGATCGTATATCCCTCTATCATGGAACCCTCGGGGTGAGCCCGGTTGCAAACATGTCCCTTCATAATGGACATAAAGCGCTCATACGGAAACATATGATGCAAGTAGGCGGGGCCAAGAACAGCAATTTGATCAGCTAAGTGAATCATGTAGTGCTCCATCAAATCAAAGAAAGACAAGTGGCATACACATCTCTAGTTGGCACATTGTCTCTATCATCTCTTTACGTATCGTGTCAAGCTCGGGAAGGCTTATCACCTTCTTATATATTGAATTCCAAAAATGACACATCCGAATGATAGCTAACTTGATATGAGGTTGCTTAACAACCCTAATTGCGATCATGAGAAACAGATGAAAGCATCATATGACACTCATGTGTGTTGTAGCCACTTATCTTCAAGTCACTCATTGATACAAGCTTCTTTATGTTTGAACAGAAACCTGTGGAGACTTTTATCCCTCGCAGACACTTGCAAAATGCCGTTTTCTCCTCGATGGTTAGGTTCCAACAAGCTGGTGGAAGGTAGTACTTCCCATTCCCTCTTGGCTTAGGGTGAAGCCCATGCTTTATATTTAACATCTCTAGGTCTCTTCGTGCCCGCAGTCCATCCTTTGTCTTACCGGGAATGTCCATAAAAGTGCCATTGCAATTGTCAAAGACACCCTTTCCGAGATGCATAGGGTCCGTGGCATGGGCGATCTCCAATTCTTTCCAATAACTTAAATACCGATGAAAGATCGTTTGTTTTTTAAACGGCACGCCCGTATCGGCAATGTTTCCTGTCTTTCCCTTCTTCTTTTTCCCATAGGTATATTTGGTATTTCTCAAGCATTCCAAACACAAATTGACCGTCTCGAAGTTTAGGAGTCAACTCTATCTCAATCTGTTCCATCAAATTCATCTGTCTTTTGACGATATTGGTGCCTTTTTGCTAACCATCTTCGATGTTTTACATACACCAACTTACGCAAGAAAGGAAGGTACAACGATGCGATCTGGTCCACACATGTTGAACATGTTGTCTTCCCTTTGATCTTCCCATTGAGATCCGAGCGTGCCGGGTTATCACCGACGGTGCAAAGAAAGATGGCGTGCGGGGTGAACTCTTCCTGTCTGTACACATCATAAACCTTCACCCCTTGTTCCCATAATAGTTTCATATCTTCCATTAGTGGTTCAAGAAAGACATCAATATCAATTCCGGTTTGTTTCGGACCAGAAATCGGTGTAGTCGGTAGAAGGTACTTCCTCTTGTGGCACAACCATGAAGGAATATTGTAAAAGCAACTAATCACCGGCCAAGTATCGTGCGGGTTTGTCATCTCTCCGAAAGGATTCATTCCATCTGTACTTAAGGCCATTCTTAGATTCCTCTTTTCGACGCAAAATCAGGATGCTTAATGTCAAAGTTCTTCCACCGTCGAGCGTCGGCAGGGTGACGAATCATCCCATCCTTCTTGCGCCCGTCAACATCATCGTGCCATGTCATGAGTTTAGCGTCTCTACTGTTGGCAAAAAGACGCTTCAAGCGATCGATTATCGGAAGGTACCACATCACAAAGGCTGGCACTTTTCTTTCATCAACCACATCTTTTTGCACATCATGAGGAACATGATCGGTATTGGTTTTCTTCCTCTTCTGTCTAGCTTTCCTTCTACTTTTGGACTTATCCATGATGTCCGTATCATCGGTTCCATCATTAGTTTTGTATCGATCGGCGTTGCACGTTGGACATCTAGTCTTATTGGCATGCTCTTTACGGTACAATATGTAGTGGTTTGGACAAGCGTATATTTTCTCGTACGCCTAGGGTCAACGGTGCCAATACTTTCTTTGCATTGTATGTGTTGGTGGGCAAAGAGTCAAAGAGTTTGGTTTTGATAAAATTTTGGCTAACAGCTCTAAAAGTTGGTTGAAGCTTGTGTCCGACCACCTATTCTTAGCCTTAAGTGTGACAAGCTCTAGCACTGTCCGCAAGACCGTGCAATCCTTATGACACCCCTTGGATTCCTCGTACGAAACTCCTTTGACGCCTTCTCCAATGCATCCAAGTTATCCAAAGCTCGCCTTTTTTTGGACTAGGTTCTCGTTGTTAATGTGCATCAACAATTCTTCCACATCGAGACCGCCGTCAAAGTCCTCGCTTTCATTGACAAGTTCCGGACCATCCGTGTGACCTGATGTCGTTGCATATTCTGTGCTACTTTTAGCCCTCACCCTATGCTCGTCGTGGTCAACTTTTGCTCTTATTACCTCTTCGACGTGGTCACCTTGTGCATGAGGTCCTATTTCGCCGTGTTTTATCCAGATATAGTAGTCCTTGATAAATCCTTTCTCCAACAAGTGCTCACGAGTAGTCTCGAGTGTCTCAAACATAAACATGTTCTTGCAACGGGTACAAGGACAATAGATATATTGTGTACCCCTTCTTCTTGCGTGTCGCTTCGCTTCTTCAACGAAACCCGTGACCTTTTGGAAAT
Source organism: Chloris gayana (assembly GCA_031894775.1). Taxonomy (NCBI): domain Eukaryota; kingdom Viridiplantae; phylum Streptophyta; class Magnoliopsida; order Poales; family Poaceae; genus Chloris; species Chloris gayana. The sequence goes on from JAUNZO010005196.1 coordinate 825,484, forward strand.
ATACAACAGACATCACCACCCCCACCGGTGTACATCCAAGATCGATCTTCCATCTTTCTATACACATGTATCATAAATAAAGAAATGAGAAATGATTAAAATCTAAGTCAAAATGGAATTATATGCTAAAAAGCAAAAGTAGTTACACAAGAATATTACATACTATAGTTACGTGTGATTTAAAAGTTAATAATAAAATCTCTACATAAATTACTGTTAAAAAAAGATTTATGAATAAAACATAGATCCCAAACTAGGTCTAGATCCAAAACTAGATCCCTACATATAAAAGCCTACATATATGTATGGAGAGGATAAGTTTAAGTACTAAACAACCTATGATATGCATGAGGAGCAGTAACCATGCCATTTATAGGTAAAAAAATAGATCCAAACCCTAGGAAAAGAAACCATAACAAAAGAGACTAAAACTATGGTTAAACACAAAAAAAATACATGGAACGGTATGGATTTACCTCCTAGAACAATATCCTTAAAAAAAACAGGTTCAAAACCTCCCCCCCCCCCCTCTCTTTTTGGCTTTTTCCGCCCTCCGTACGGACAGCTCGTCCGTGAGCTCGCGATACGTGAGCTCTCGTCGGGAGGAAGGGGACGAATTTATACACTCGTTGCCTTTAATAGCGGGCATGATGACGTCACTCCGGCGACGATATTACAGGAACCCGGTAATAACGGACAAGGTGACGTCACCGACGACCGCTATTGCTAGCTGGCCCGATAATAGCGGCCTCTAGTGACGTCATTGAGCGCCCGCTATTACGGACTCACCCAGTAATAGCGGACGATAGGTGACATCACCAGCGGCCGCTATTACTGTATGACCCCATCTGTAATAGCGTTGCCTCCGATGACGTCACATGCGCCCGCTATTGCAGGGGTCTCTGTAATAGCATTACACCCCGATGACGTCGAGCAATGGCACCCAGCAATAGCGTTTTTTGTGTGCCCGCTATTGCTGGAAAATACCTCCCGATATTGCTAGCTCTTTTTGTAGTAGTGTTAGCCTCGCCATGCGGTGGACCTTTATGTTGTTTGGCCATGGCGAGCCTTGTTCTTTCTTTGGTTGTTGGTCCTTATCGAGGACTCACCATAATGCACCCAACCTTCATGTTGGCAAGTAGGGCGTTATAGATTAGCAAATCCAGATTGAACATGTTGGTTGCCCTACCAAGCAGAATTGCTTTGACGACCGTCTCGTTCCACTTCTTGGTGCGCCCATGCATCTCCTGCTGTTGGACCACATCCACTACGGCCAGCCGTATGATATCCATCACCTCGTCCCGGCTCACAACCTAGCTGCCAATGTCCAACCCGACGCCCCAATCTATGTAGGTGCATCACCGAGATAATTTTGTAGAAGATTGTTATGGGCCACTATAACAAAAACTCGCTATAGTCACGCCACCCAAAATAAAGTAGCCACGGCAAAGAAAATAAACCGTGGCTACGATGACGTGGCGGGGCTGCTCGCCTATGGACCGTGGCTATAGAAACCACTATAGTGCTTATTCGAACTACGTAAAGAACCCGAAGGTGGCACGTTATAGAATTCGGAAACAAATATACTTTCGTCATAAATTTCCGGTAAGACACGCGTCACATCTAATTTTTTTATGCTGATATCACTGAAATAGTGATATTTTTTAATTCACTCTATTTAACGAGTGCATTAAGCAAGTAAAAGTTAGTGTGCACTGTGGATACTACGCATGTGCGTATTCGAGCTCCGCTGCATCCTACTTGAATGTCATCACCCATGAGACCACCGAGGAGGTACGATAAGATTGCATCTGTTTAATTTACATTCTTTCTGTTTTTTTGTCTATCATGTACCAACTTTTATGTATTTATTGACAGCGAACAAAAAGTCTAGAAAAGGCAATGATAACGGACAGAAAGATATTGAATGAAATCTCCAAGAATGGATTCTCAACGGTGCGAAAGCATCTAAGTACAAACGACATGTACTACATTGTCGCTAGGATGTGCCGTTTCTTGCTTAGGAAGTTCATCAGTCCTCGTGGTCGGTTCTTTGACGAGCAAAGTGAAGTGACGAAGGAGCATCGGGCACTTTTCGAGTGGTGCGGCTCGAAACGACCGTACGAGCCCGATGTTGTTGAAGATTCGTATAGTGTAGACTTAGTTTGAAAAAATATTGTCATGTTCACATTATTAAACCTTTGATGGATTTTGTAAATATTTGTATATATTAATGTGATGTAATATTTTAATGTTAATGTGATGTAATTATAGTTAATGTTATGTAATTGTAATTTATTATTTCTAATACGTATTAATTTTTTTATTGTTAAAAAAGTAAATAGCCACGGTTCACTTTGGCAACCGTGGCTATAGTGGTGTCCACTATAGCCACGGTTGGTTTACCGAACCGTGGCTATAGTATACCACTATAGCCACGGTTTACATATCGAACCGTGGCTATAGTATGCCACTATAGCCACGGTTAATATAGCGAACCGTGGCTATAGTACGCCACTATAGCCACGGTTGACATAGCGAACCGTGGCTATAGTGGAGTACTATAGCCACGGTTGGTCTGTTTACCGAGGCTACGGATGGTTTCCTGTAGTCTCGGAAACATAGCCACGGTTGGGGCTGACCGTGATCTGTAGAAACCCCCCCTCCTAACCGTGACTATAGTGTGTTTTTGCTATAGTGGGCATTTCAGATTAGTTCTTCCAGAATGCTAATACTTGGTAATTTTGTTGCCTTCCTCAGATGGATGACGAAATATTTTGATTTTTTGTTCAGAATTTCTTGTCTTTTTCCATTATTAACTTGTAGGCCAAGGAAGCAACCATAATAAATTTAAGATCTTTTCATTAATTCAACCATCAAAAGTCAGGTGATAAAACGGGAAGACGAGAAGCAAAAAATTAACTCGACCACTAATGAAGAGGAAACAGTGGACTCAACTTCGTAGCTTTTTTCCATCCATTCAGTTCCTTAGGGGCACCACACATTGTCGTTCGGAGTTGTTATTCCTCTCAACAATGCGCAGGAAGCGTGATTCTCGCTGAACTCTTTCTCTCATTATTTGCCATTGGTTAGGCATAATGAGCGAAGGCACCGAAAATAGGTTAGAGCTGATTTCCCAATGCCTTCCCTTCCTATATGTTGCATAGAACATTTAACTTAACATGCTAAAAAGAATTTGTTTGAACTGTTCAGCGTTCTTGGTTTCTCTCACAAAACTGTAAGGAAATGGTTTCCAAACACTGGTGCCCTATTCTCCGGCATGGTGTACGTGTTTGGTTTCTAAAGAACAATGTTCCACCCGTATGCATATGGGAGGTTTATAATGTTCCACCTGTTTGGATGGAAATTAAGGAGGTGGACGCAAAATATTGGGACGCTTTGCAGCACAATATATTGACCGGGCCAATCGTCCTGACACCCTAAAAAATGAATTGGACGTACCATTATGGTGATGATGCCTTATATTATAATAATACGGAAGCAATAGTTATTATTAGGCTCGAGTGTCCTCAATTATATATGGAAACGCACGAGACAAAAGGACGAGGAACACAAAAATATAATCAGGCCTTGGTGGCTTCACCCTTCCTCTTGGCAAGCAGGACGTTGTCGATGAGCCTGTCGAGATTGGCCTCGGCCGGCCCACCGGGGGCTCCTGCTTTGACGGCCATTTCCTTCCACTCCTGCGCTCGCCGGCGCATCGCCTTCCCTTTCTCCCCGTCCATGGCCTCCCGTATGATACCCGCCACCTCGTCCCGCCGCACCTGGCCTCCGATCTCCATCCCGACGCCCCACTCGGTGCGCTTGTACCGGCAGTTGGTCTGCTGCTCGGCGAAGAATGGCCAGCTGAGCATGGGCACCCCGGCGCAGAGGCTCTCGAGCGTGGAGTTCCAGCCGGAGTGCGTGAGGAACACGCCCACGGCCTCGTGCCCCAGCGCCGCCTCCTGCGGGCACCACGTCGTGAGCAGCGCGCGGCCCTCCACGGCGGCGAGGAACTCCGGCGGCAGCACCGCCGCGTCGCCGTTGAGCAGGTCCGGCCGGACGTTCCACACGAACGGGTACCCGCTCTCTGCCAGCCCCCACGCGAACTCGAGCAGCTGCGCGTTGCTCATCACCGTGATGCTCCCGAAGTTCACGTACACGACGGACCTCGCCGCGCGGCCGTCGAGCCACTCTGCGAGCCCGCCCTGCACGGTCCAGAGGCTGGACCCGAGCCGGGTCGTCGGCGGGGCCAGCCGGCGCTCGAGGAGCAGGAGCGGGCCCACCGCGTGCACGGGCGGGAGGATGGCCCGCATGGCGCCGAGCGCGGGGCCCTCGAGGTCGTCGAAGGAGTTGACCACCACCGCGTCGGGCAGGGACAGCCGCTCCGCCTCGCGCATGAGGAAGTTGAGCATGGTGTCGCCGCGGTCCGTGGTGCGGACGAAGCTGGGGAAGTCGCGTAGCTGCACGCCCTCGCACATGCCGCGTGCGCCGTGCACGGTTCTGGAGAGGGGCCCGCCTTCCACGTCGGCGAGGTCGGCGGGGTCCTTGAACGGGACCAGGCCCCGGTCCACGAGGCTGCGGTAGTTGCGGTACCCCATGAAGCCGCAGCAGCTGGCCGTCCACAGCGCCACGGCGGGCACGCCGATCCGCCTCGCGGCGTCGTGGCCGAAGGACATCACCGCGTCGAACAGGACGCAGGTCACCGGACCCGACGATGCCTCGCCGTCGTCGTCGTTGTTGTTGTTGTTGAGCTTGTGCAGGAGGTTCAGGAGGTGCGGGAGGCAGGTGGTCATGGTGGAGTGGCAGAGCGCGGGGATGTCCTGCGTGGCGTCGGCGTCGGAAGGGGGCAGCCCGTCGGGGATGGCGGCGAAGCGGAAGCCCGGGACCGACTCCAGCGCGGCGGCGCCCTGGGACCGGAGCAGCCGCCGGTGGTTGTACTCGGTGTTGACGAAGGTGACGTGGAAGCCCCGGGAATGCAGCAGCTTGGCGAGCTTGAACATGGGAGTGACGTGGCCCTGCGCCGGGTACGGCATGCACACGGCGTGCCGCGGCATCTCCGGCTCCATCGATCCTTCGGCTGCTGATCTAGCTACTAGCACCTCTCTCACTGCTGCAGCGCCCTAGCTAGCGAGTACCAAGTGAGTTGGTAAGCTGGTGGCCGCTGACCAGTTTATAGCAAAAAGTAAAGCAGCGTAGTAGGAGTGCTCGCATCTCACTGGTCAGATCTGCTAGACTGAAAAGAACGTACGGAGATAAGCTGGCAACGCCACTCCTCCTTGGATCTTGTGGTTGGCGTGTGGAGTGCGTGGCCAATTATTTATGGACACGATCCCTGACGATCTGCGGATTGACCTTGCTCTTTGTATTATTGGTCGATGCGCCATTCAGGCAGGATACCTCTGACTAAACAAAGCTACGTACGTACATGGACGAAGAATCGAGGTCGATCATCAGTCGTCGTTATATTCATAATTCTTTGCGGAGCCATGTGATCTTGTTCGTCTTGTTAATATGCTAGCAGAACGTAATGTAATGTAACGGACATATATACAATAAGTGACTAAGAGCCTGTTTGTTTCAGCTTATTTGGGGCTAGATTATTTAATCTGGATCAAATAATCCAGGGAGGGTAAACAAACAGGACAACTTATTTGTGAGATTAAATAATCTAGAGGCTAGATTATCATAATCCAATAAGCATCTCATGAGGTGCTTATTTTCAGCTTATTTGATAAAAGACTCACTATCTTTACCTAATTGGAAGTAATTACTCATGTTTGCCATCATTTTGGACCCACCTTTCCCTCCACATGCGCCGCGCCGCCACCCACCCAATGCAAAGTGAATGCTCCGTTCAATTTTAAAACTTTACTTTTTTTTACTTCGTGGATGTATCAAATATATTTGGAATTAATTTAATTCAATTTTGCACTATAAGAAATCTTGAAATCTTCAACAACTGCCAACGGTATTGTTGTCTTCTCATATCTATAACCAATAATCTAGACAACAATAATCTAGATAAACAAACACCTCTTCAGATTGTATAATCTGGATTATATAATCTAGATTATATAATCTAGTACCAATAATCTAGATTATATAATCTGCTTGGGAAACAAACAACCCCTAAGTTTTTCCCCTAGCATATATACAAGGTGATTCGTCTAATATATATTTAGAGCCAGCATCAGAAACGCAAGTGTCCAATCTCGGATGTGCCAGCAGCCTGGACTCATGGAGCATCAAATAATTTACATGTAGCCAGCATCAGAAACGCAAGTCTCCAATCTCGGTGCGTTGTCAGGGGTTATTTGTCTCCTTTGCCATTAACAATAGAAAATGATGCCATACAACGAGTGAGGCAAATATTGGTACGTTGTCTTGGTAAGTTCCACCAACCACCTTATATATTCAGCCATACTTTTCATGACACAATGATGCTCGCAGCCCACTCCATCTCTCTCTTAAACTTTTACATGTTGATACAACATATTAGAAACCCTTCATAGCACATCTGAGATATTGTGCGGCGCATGAAAACCAAATGGGGATAGGCTTCTTCTTTGATGTTTCTAGTCATTGATACTTAATCAGATTTCTACACCTCTTCTCTAAATGACCAATTTGGATCTTTCCACTCACACATTTATTTTTTTCATGTCATCAACTTCTCCTTCCTTAATTTTGATGTAATTAAAAAAATCAGCGTTGCACTGATGGATCTGTACTCATCTATCTCTAGCCTATCACTTACACCATGGATCTGTACTCATCTATCTCTACACTTGCACCAATCACGTCCATCCAGATGTGTCAGTCTGCCCATATCCCCAACTTGGCAAACCAATTGGGCCTAGTACTTCTGGTTCATGCGGAGAACAAGTATGAGGCCGATGCGCGCAGTGTTTCCATGTCGTATGACTCACAACATAATTCTAAAATTTGGCCAAGCGTATTGGGATGGGATTAAATTTGAGTTCCAGGTGCCTCCCAGTCCTGTCGCCATGACATCACTGCCATAAAAATGGTTGTCAGTGGCGGGCCAAAAGTGATCTTTGTAGTGGAAGTAAATTCTGCCACTGAAGCTAGATTTTTTCAGTGGCAGAACAAAAACTACAATTGAAAATTGATTAAAAAACAATTCTCTGCGGAGCCATGTGATCTCTATGTAGATAAGTTGGTGTATGGAGTGCGTGGCGAATTATTTATGGCGTCGCTACATAGACAAAATCCCGGACGATCGATCTGCTGATTGACCTTGTTCTTTGTATTGGCCACCATTCAGGCAGCAGGACGCTTCTGACTAAACAAAGCTACATGGAGGAAGAATCAAGGTAGTCGTTATATTCATAATTCTTTGCCGAGGCATGTGATCTCGTTCGTCTTGTCGATATGCTAGCAGAACGTAACAGCATGTTAAACGTAACGCGCATATAGACTAAGGTTTTCTCGTAGCATACAAGGTGATTCGTCTAATATATATGTATAGCCAGCATCAGAAACGCAGGTGTACAATTTCGAATTGGCCAGCAGCCTAGACTCATGGAAAATCCAAGCTTCCGATGAAAATAGGTGTTATTTAATTTGTTCCCTTTGTCAGCTTATTATATTAGTGTAAGTGAGGAGCAACGGAGCTTCCATCAACAACACTAGAAAATGATGCCATGCATACAACGAGTGATGCTCGCAGCCAACAGCATCTCTCTCAAACTAGTACATGTTGATACAACATATTAGAAAACGTTCAAAGCATATCTGAGACATGTACGTGTCAACCAGCTCGGGAGCATACATAGCGAGCCGATTGAACTGCTGGGTATACTCCTGTACACTGCGCTTCCCTTGAGTGAGAACCATGAACTATCTAGCCTTCCTGCGCATCACTCTTGCTGGGATGAAATGAGCACGAAAGTCCGTCTTGAAGTCCTCCCAGGTCACCTTAGTGCCAGCGAGCAGGGTGGCTAGGTGGGTAGCCTACCCCGCACTAGCGGCACCCTCAAGCTGCTATGCAACGTCAAGCGTCTTCTGCACATCGGTGACGTGGAGCAGTCCGAACATGGACTCAGTGAGGCGGACGAAGTCCTCCGCTCTCATCGGCTCTCCTGAGCTATCGTACCACACCGGCTGGGTACCCAGGAAGTCCTAGTACGAGGTGTCCCGAGGTGGGGCATTGTGGTGTTGGCGGCCACGTTTGCCATCGCCATGATATGCTCTAGGCCGATCTTCCGAGAGGTCGGGGTGGTAAACTCGAATTTAGGGAACTCGACGTTAACGATCTGGATTCGAATCTACACGATTCGATTTTGCAACCGCTGCACCACTGCTCCGTTGGTAATCAACCAAGAACAACTTGATTAACCTCATCGAGAAGGCTTTTCCTGCAAACGAATCGAGAACACAAGTAAGAAGGTATAAACACACAATCTGAAATTGCAAATATGAATGACACTCGAATATAAGTGGAGTTCAAGCACTCGGTTCGAAAGGACTTATCGCCACAGTTACAATGAATCAATTGTAGTTTCTCGATGGAAAACTCGAACTAAACCAAACCCAAGTCTAAACGGTGATGGCTACTGAGTTTTAAGTCTAGGGATATGCTAGAGTTGAGGGCGAACTAGGATGGGGCGTCCTCAACATGGACTTAAGGCCCGACACGATACAAGGCCGAGTCGGTCCGAAAAGGTGTTGCAGCACCTTGTTGGGATCACACAGAATGATCCACGACTGTTTTGGAGCTGGGACCAGTACCAAAATGACCGCTTCGTTGTCTTGTTTCCAACGCCTCTGAAAATGCCTTATTCCGATGTCGTATGAAGGAGAAATAATCAAATTCGTCCAGGCAGGTTTGCTGAATCCGAATCGAATGCGTCGGCGGAGTTGGAAGCAACTTGTACCTTGAAGGAGACTTTAGCTTTAGTGCACCTAGCTTGGCGATGACCTCATCACGCCACCCGCGTGCTGCTGCCTGAGCTCCCTCAGGTACTCGTTTTGCTGCTGCTGATTGTCCCGCATAACCGCGAGAAACTGCACCATCATGTCCATCGGGTTGTGGATCGGTGGCGGTGGTGGTGGCGGGTTGTTCCTAGCTCATTGGTGATACAGGTCCGCAGCATTCTGTTATGCCAAAATTTGTAGAACCTGTTAGTCAATTGATCATATCAAAAAAATCGACAAGTAAACTAATTGAGCATAAACATAAACAATTTTATGATAGTGAAATTGCCGAATGAACATCATAAAGAAACTATCATGGCGAGGAAAACAAATTACAAGCAACATATTCGACTCTAATTCGGATTCTGCACCGGGCTGTCTTTCCGGTAGAGTCAACAAAACTAAAAAGTTCGACCTAGAAACCCAGAGAATTAGATCTTCTAATGACTACCGCAAATTTAGCTTATCATCTCACCTTTCCAACACGTGCTCATTCAGCCCCATCTGATGAATGAGCTGAAAGTTATGATTAAAACTTGACAGACTACCAACTCTAAAACAACAACCTATTCAGTTAGGAAACTGACATTTCGAGAATACCAAAGTTGTAGCTCATGTTTCAAAATTCCAACAAGTACTTATACACTTTTATCCGATACACGAGCTAAATAGCCAAAATGGTGCATACAGCTGTTCCTGAAAAGAGTACAGGGGACCTTGCAGTTTAGTCAGAGAAAACTGCAATTTTGACAAAGCAAACCTCAAACCAGGTCTTCCATAGACTACGAAAGTTGCAGCACATGATTCAGGCTTTCCAGAAATTGCTGATTGGCCATGATCCGACAATCGAGCTGAAAGTTATGGCAAAAACCTACCAGACTGTCCATTCTAAAAACAGCGATAGTCCCTCTAAATTAAACAGAGCACAACTTTCTCATTCTGGTTCCAATGGCCTCAAACTCTTTTCTACAATATAGGTGATTTCCTTAGGTTTCCAGATCATGAAAAATTACTTAGATCTAATTAAGATGGGAGCGAAAAGTCATGAATTTTATATGATCGGCTCAGCTGCTGTAAATTTTCAGGTTTTCAAAAACAGATTTTTATGGTTGGAATTTTTAGCATCAGTGCAATATCTCGTCCTATTCGTCCTCACAAAAATAAAAGGATTGGTCACGAATGGGATCATACATAGTATGTGGTGGCGGCATCACTCTCACTCAAGTCACGGATTTCTACACGTTCTAACGATAAACGTGATTAGCGTACCACAAAAGATTCATCCACATCCACATATCGAAAAGTAAATATAACAAATAGATAGATAGATGTATTATTGGGTTTTTGGTCCTCTGGACACTCTAAAAATGTGGCTTGGTCTCCTGGACATCACATTTCTTCTTTTGGTCGTGTAGACATTAAGAAAACGTAGCTTTTGCCTTCAGAACACTATAGAAGAAAAAATGATTTATCTCAAAGCACAATATACATTACAACTTAAAATTTTGCACAAAGTTGCATTGTTGCATTTTCTGGCCTGTTGATTTTTTCTGCTATAGTGTCTGAAGACAAAAGCCGTATTTTTTAGTGTCAACGTGACCAAAAGAAGAAATGTGATGTCCACAAGACCAAGCCACATATTTAGATAGTCAAGAAGACCAAAAAACTCTATATTATTTTGAAGTATTTAAATACACCTCCTATCATTCCATACAGGCTGCATCTCAGGTAGCCACTCCTTAAGATAAAGCGTCCAGCTTCACTTCGCTGGCAAGAATTCCACCAAGCATCGGTGAGTGATGGCCTTGTTGTGTTCTGAAGAACAAAGACACCCTATTCAACCCACTTGGGATAGGGCCGTAGCATATCCGCTACACGGAACATGCGAGTGTTCACTTACCTTCTTATCTGGCTGTAGGTGCATCGTTACAGAATCGTAAGTTTTATAGAAAAGTAATCTATGCCTATGTTCCAATCATAAGTCAGATTTTTACGACCTTTACAACTACTACAATCCTTAATGGCATGTCCTCACACGATAGCGTCCTAGTTTTCAAAAATTGGTTGCTTTAGATGTTGTAATATCCCCAAGATGGCTCTGATATTACGCTATGACAGAACCGTCTCATGAAGAAGCGTTCCCATCACCAGGATCATCGTGGGTAGCACCACGCGCTGTGATGGCCTATAATTACAACATACAAACACAAGCATGATACAATGAAGATAATGATACAAGTCTTTTACATCCATCCTGATTCAAATATTATATCAGTCTCATCAGTATGGAAGCAAATAAGTTCAAAAATAAACAGGTATAGCGGAAGCAAATAAAAGGGGGTACAATCGCTCTCATGGCGATACACATTGGGCTCCAACATTGATAGGTGTCCTGCCCTAGACACCTTGTCGACACATCAACAATCTACTCCTCGGGGCCACTCCATTCTCAGGTGTAGTGACCTCCTTCAGTGGGTTGGTCCTACCGGTCCTCCTGTCCACCTACGTTAGCTGGGTTCTCTGAAAAACCATATAGAGCAAAGCCCTGAGCAACTAAAGCGCAACAACAGGGTGGGATACCCATGAAAATGGCCATCTACAGTTGACTCCTAGAAATGCAAAGGCTAGAGGGTGGGATAGTTAAGCACTAAGCTAGCCTATAAGTGAATCCTTACTTTCATCTTTTAGCAGTTCATTAAGTTGTAGCAATGATTAAATTTAATTTGCACTAAGCTATAGTACATGTTTCCAAACAATGTAACAAGCAATACAGCAAATTAATCATCATCATCATATATTCCTCTTTTTACTAGTTACGACGGATGAGATAAGTGGTACTCATTACTGCGAGGGGCAGCGATTCGAATCGATTTACATCCTGTAGGAGAAACTTGTTTGCACGTTACATATGTGCTTCCCAAAAGCTGCATAAGACAACCTTTCTCTTCAATCGCCAGTCAGCCAACTCAAATCCACCTCCTACAAGCAAGGTCCCTTAACGCGAAGCTATTCCAAACGTCAACTGTGAGCAGATGACTCCCTTCTCACACTCTCCCGACATCCGCCTGGTGACGGGTATTGTCCACCTCATAGTTCCCATCGCTACATCAGTTTACTGGACCCATAAACACCAGCATGCAAGCAGTACGTTCAAACTTATCCACATGGCTCGGACACGACACGGTCCTTGTGTGCATAGACGGGGCTACAACCTTGAAGACATAACAATACTTCATTTTTCAGAAAAGTTTCCCATCCGACCTCTACTTTCATCATCATACTCAAATCCTTAGCATCGTGTCCAATTTGATAGTCCTATACTACGAGTGGTCTCCGTACCACTCGACGGATCATCACCATAATTAAGCAAGCAACTAACATAGAGCTACCGAACATGGATAAACAGAGTCCTATTGCAGCTAGGATTTCATCATAACTCCTATAAAACTTAATGCATAGTACAAGCCTAGAATCATAGTGATGAAATAAAAAGACTTGCCTTGAGCTTGACCCCGATCATCTGGGTCACTAACAGCAGCAGCTTCTCGATCCTCCTTGCCGGTCACCACGTTCACCACCGTAGCTACATGATGCAAGAGTGATGTTTAATTTTGGGAAAAACAAGAAAATAAACATATTATAGAATATGTGCGAATTTCATCAAAGCGACGTAGCTACTATGTATAAAAGAACCTAGGGTTTGGCAAGGGTCGACTATTTAATTGCAAAAAACAAACTATAGCTATTTCATGGACTCCCATGAAGCATTTTGATTATCGTCTCATGTGCACAGAAATACAATCTTAATACTGGGGTGCAGAGGAGCTCGATGCGCATCCACCCGAGGTGTTCTCGGTAGTCGGGGATGAACGGAGCCCGGCTAGCGACTTAGCACGTGTGAGCTCGCAGTTTGACGGCATCCGACAAGGTCGTTTCTTCTTAGAGATTCTGGGTAGCGAGTAGAAGACCGGCATCAAGTTTGTTGTCCACGAAGATGGCCGAAAGGGGCTCGGCGTCGAGCATGCGGTTGCCGGCACCTGGAGGTTAGGGAAAAGTTTAGGGCGGGGGGGGGGGTGTTTTCCTCGGCTAAAAGAAGTTAAACAAGGTCAGAGGGATGCGTGAGGATGTCACACACAGGAACTCACGGGAGCCGGATTATTTTGAGGTGCGGCCGGAGTTGGTCGACGGTGACCTCTCGACGGAAAAAGAATTAATCCGGGCGATTCGATCCATCTCACGGGGAACGACGGGTACCAGGAGAGAGAGGAGACAAAGGTGCGTCGGATGAGAGCTTGATTCAGCCGGAAGAAGTTGCTAGGTGGCCGCAAAGCAAACAGCAAGGTGCCCCCGCCAATGGTCTCGGGAGAGCACGACTGCACGAGGGAGTGAGAGAGAGAGAGTGAATGATTGGCAGAGAGAGACATGGAGTGAGGGGTGGCCAGCGTCTTGGCGATGGCCATGGCCGACTGGGTGGGGGTGGTGCCATCGTATGGACGCCACGCTGGTAACGCCTGACGTGCGTGCGCCCGTGAGGAGGAAGACAGCGTCGTGTGGGTCCCGTCAAGTTTGTCTTTTTCTGTTGGGTTTCAAAACTGCTGTTGCGTAGAAAATCCAAATAAAGTATTTCTGGAGCTCGAAATTTCCAAAACAATATATCCTTGTGATCCAAAGGATTGGAACTAATTTCTGAGATGTCAAAGTCCGCAAAAACTTCCCTAGGAAAATACAAATAGACTAGGCAAACAGCCTGGTTTCTGGGGATTAACCGATTTATCTGAGGCATCCAACTTTCGAGAAATGCCATGGCAATTATCCTGTACTTATCCTATGTCATGCCCTCCAACATACATTTTTGGGAGGTCCATGTTATGTTGGGAAAATTTGGGTTGTAGTTCAAACCCAACTGAATTTGAATTAATTGACCACCGAAAACACTATGCATGGTGCTGGAAATTTTTATCGAGCCTTCAAGCAGGCCAGAAAAAAATGCTAACATGCAGAAAAGGTGACACTCGGGTGTCAACGCGCGGGGGGGGGTGGGGTTAGTGTCGGTGAGCCATGGAAACGATGCGATATGACTCAGACAAATATTGGTGCGTTGTCTTTATATGAGTCAGACAAATATTGGTGCGTTGTCTTTCTAACGTCTACAAGCCACCGGATATTCAGCCGTACTTTTTTAATAACACAATGATGCTCGCAGCCATCTGCATCTCTCTCTTAAACTATTACGTGTTGCTACAACGTATCAGCAACTCTTCATAGCACATCTGAGACATGTTGACGAGCATGAAAAGCAAATGGAGATACTGTTCCTCTTTGATGTTTTAAATCACTGATTCTAATTGGATATTCTACATTTCTTCTGCATAACAAAATTGAAAATTTCCATTCGCACTTAGTAACATACAAAGTTAGTCACACACCCAAATCATCTCCTAAAAAGCATGCGTACATTTCATAAACATGTGTTGTTCAAGCGAAAGAGAAGTTCTAGTTTTGTAAAATGGGATGAGAAAAGGACAGCTGACCTAAAAGTTACAATAAACGAACATGTAATTTACATGGCCAAGCTATGAAAACACCAACGCTATTATTCCATCGTCATCACGGTCCTACAAGGAAGTTGTCCGAAATACTTAACACAGAGACATTTTTGGGATCCACCCGACAAAATGTTAGCTAACTAAAAATTAGTCCTAAGCAATCCAAAGAGACAGCTAATTTTTGTTTAGTTTGGAATGAATTGCCATCTAGAGGTGCTTATTCAGACTAACGATTCCACAGACCACAAAAGAACTTAAATACCCCTTATCTTCTTATCCACAACAATTAGTTATGAACTAATATTTAGCCAGGATACAGTACAAAGAGTGGTACCTTGCCATAATCGATCAATTAAAATGCCTTCTTGCAAATGCTAGGGATGCTAAACTAATAACATGGCATGATGATATTGATGGGCATAAGAAGGGCGTGATGATTCGTCACCCTGCTGACGCTTAACAGTGGAAGAACTTTGATATTAGCCATCATGATTTCTCTAGAAAGACGAATCTAAGAATGACCTTAAGTACAGATGACAAACTCACACAATACTTGGCCAGTGATTTGCCGCATGTACAATATTCCTTCATGGTTGTGTCACAAGAGGAAGTATCTTCTGCTAAGTACACTGATTTCTAGCCCAAAATAAACTGGCATTGACATTGATGTCTTTCTTGAACCGTTGATGGAAGACATGAAAACATTATGGGAATAAGGGGTGAAGGTATATGTCAATGACAACTAGGCGCGCTCGGATTTAAAAGGCTAGATCAAAAGGAAGAGAGCATGTTTAACATGTGTGGACTAGACTGCGTCGTTGTACTTCCTTTGTTGTGTAAGTTTGTGTATGTAAAACATCGACGATGGCTTTCAAAAAGGCTCAATTACCGTCAACGAAGCACGAGTTTGATGGCACAATTGAGACAGAGCTGACTCTGAAACTTCGAGATGGTCAATTTGTGTTTGATATGGTGAGAAACATCGAATATACCTATGGGAAGAACAAGGGAAAGAAAGGGAAGAATAGCGATACGGGGTGCCTTCTAAAAAACTATCAATATTTCATTAGTATTTAAGCTATTGGAAGGAATTGGAGATTTCCCATGCCATGAACCCTATGTACGTTGGAGAGGGAATCTTTGACAATTCTAGTGGGACCTTCATGGATAATCCAGGTAAGACAAAAGATGGACTGCGTGCATAAAGAGATTTTGTGAAGTTAAACATAAGATAGGGGCTTCACCCTAAGCCAAGATCGAATGGAAAGTACAACCTTCCACCGGCTAGTTGGAACCTAACAGTTCAGGAGAAAACGGCATTATGTAAGTGTCCGTGAGAGATAAAAGTCCCCACAGGTTTGTTGGACATTACTTTGAACTCACCGATATATCGTAAGAGGACGGTTTACATTCTAGCACTATTTTTCTTAGAGTATTCCAAGTCTAATCGAATCCACAAGGACTAATGGAAATTAAATATTATTAACAGTAAAAGAGTTAATTAAGCCATTGTTGTTGTAGGGAGGGGTTGGTGGTGCCGATCAGCGCATGGTCGATCGTTGTGTCGATCGGCGCACTGACTAGGTTGGCGATTTAGCAACTTCAGTAGACATGTTTAATAGCCTATGTAAAACTATGTGAGTAACCAGATATCTACTAGTTGAGATCGTAGCAATAAAGTATAATTGAATAGCATCATAATGGGTAATTACTTATATCAATTGAAAACCTATGATGGATAAGACCACTCACTTTTTCGTGGTGGACCCCGATTTATATCTGTCGAGATCAATCTAGTAATTGTGCAAGCATCTTACTGTACTTAACTATCTAAATGTGTTTCGCTAGATTAGCCCTGTCACAACTAAACCACACATCTACCATCGTGAAGTAACTATGATCAATAGAAGATCCGAGTACTAACCTAATCACCACGATTAAGATAACATCCGAATACTTAGCCTAGAACTAAGCAATTGAAACAAGCATATGCATGATCACGTAGTCAAGATCAACAAATCACCAAACCATATTCAACATATTTAATCATTTTAGAGATACATAGTGTAGGATTCATCACCATCTATATGGCCTACCTTGATAGATCAACTATAACACCAATGGTACTTGAAGCTCAACTAGCGATCTATTATGATGGGAAAAAGCCCCAATGGCTCTAACTCACGAGTTTGGTGTCCTTCCGACGATGTCTCTCTACGTCTAGGGTTTGTATAAGTGTTTATATGGGTTGTATTTGTAGAGGAGTCAGAATCTAGTACATTTAGGAAAGTACCGATCGGCACAAGTTTGGTGCCGATAGGCACGTCTCGTGTCTTCGTCCATCTCCTCTCCAGGTCGGTTCCTTTTCCTTCCATATCTTTCATGTGAGCCTTCTTCATCGTATTCTTCAAGATAATGCCTTGGGTGGCATCACGCATTGGGATTCCCAATAATTACAACAAACATACATAAGCATGATACAATGAACATAAGATACAAGTCTCTTACATTCATCCTAATAGAAATATTACATCATAGTCTTATCAGTTCAGAAGCAAATAAGTTTGGAATACAAACTAATACAGCGGAAGCAATAAAGATACAATCGCTTTCACAACGATACACAGCAGGCCATCCGACAAAGACAGGTGTTTTGCCCTAAACACCTTTCGGCACATCAATGACTCTACTCCTCCGGACCGCACCACTCCCAAGTGTAGTGGTCTCCGTCCGCGGACTGGTCCTACCAGTCACCGTCTCCACCAACGTCATCTTGCTCATCGTGGTTCTCTTAAACCTACATAGAGCAAAGCTCCGAGCACTAAAGCTCAGCAAGACTAACCCGTCAAAGTGGCCATCTACAGCCGACTCCTAGACATGCAAAGGCTGAGGGTAGGATAATTAAGCCAGCCTATATGTGGATTCTTACTTTCATCTTTTAGCCATTCATTAAGTTGTAACAACATCAAATTTAATTTGCACTAAGCTAAAGCATTACATGTTTCCAAACAATGTAATAAGCAATACAACAAATTAACCATCATCAACAATTACAATTCTCTTCTTAGTACGTTCGGTGCAGGGACAAGCGGTACTCGTTACTATGAGGGGCGGCGATTTGAATCGATTTACATCCTGCACGAGAAACCTTATTGCACGTCACATACACGTTTCCCGAAGCCGCATGAGACAAACTTTCCCAGCCGACACTCGTAGTGTTAGTCGGGCCTAGCTCCCCCGAGAAGGGTCTCTCACGTGAAGCCGTCTTGGACGTCATCCGTGAGTAGAGTGTTCCCGCCTCTCCTCCCAAATTCCTGCCTAGTAACCGAGGGAGTAGGGTATCTCTCTAACATACAGCAACCTTCGGTACGTCGATTTACTGGGCCCATTAACACCAGCATGCAAACATTACGTTCAAACATAATCCACGTGGGCCGGACACGACGCAGCCCTTGAGTGCACGGACGGGGCTACCACTTTGAAGACTCTTTCAGTCCTTCACTTTACACCTAAATTGCCCGTCCGGCCTCAAATTTCCATTCTCATCTCAAATACTTAGGATCATGACCGAAAGTGATATTCCTATACTATGAGTGGTCTACGTACCACTCGACGGATCATCGCCCTAATTAGCAAGCAACTAACGTAGGTTTACTAATCATGGATTAACAGTCCTATTGCATGCTAGGATTTTCATCACAACTCCTATAAACCTAGTGCACAGTACAGACCTACAAGCACAATGATGAAAATAAAAGACTTAATCATAAAGGTTGTGCACCGAGGCCTGCCATGAGCTTGACCCCGATAACCTGGATCACTAGTAGCAGCAACTTCGGCTCCTCCTCACGTGTCACCACGTTCACCACCACAGCTACATGATGCAATAGTGAGGTTTAAATTTGATGAAAACATGATTAAATGTTTTATGGAATATGTACTAATTTCATCAAAAACACGTAGCTACCGAGTACAAAACATCTTGGGGTCCAGCGAGGGTTGATTGGTCAATTGCAATTAACAAACTATTCGTTAGCTCCCATGAAGCATTTAAATCATCATCATATGTGCAAGAAAATAATTCCATAAACCTTGCAAAAGCTAGGTAATTTAGAAACCTAAATGCCTCTGGTCTTTATGCACATGTTAAGGATGATGATTAAATTAAGCTCCAAGATTAATTTGCCTCCGATCATGCCAATCTAATTGCACCATTAAATAGTACATGTCCCAAGCATTCCAACAAATTTTGGTTGCAATTGTTTTACGTCTAGAACTAAAAATATGATTTTTGTAAATATAACTGAAGTTATGTCCTAATTACAAAAATGCCATTGGGATATTTAAATTAAAACTACCATGCTCGGGACCACGCCGTGGACCACAGGGTTCCAGATCTGGGGGTAGCCATGGCCACATGGGAACCCACCCGTGTGGCCAGCCCCGTGGCCCGACGGCGCCAGTGGTCGGGGTGGTGGTGTGGCTCACCGGCGTGGCGCGGGGGTCGCTGGAGATGAGCCAAGCTGGCTGGAAGACCCTCCAGCGAGTGTCCCACAGGGTGGTGGACCGCCTAGGGAGGTTCGCGAGGAGGAGCGCTCACCGGAGCGAGGCCGACGTCGGGTGGCGGTGGTGGTAGGGGTCCGGTGGGGTAGCACGTCGAGGGGTAGGCACGGCGGCGGCCCTGGCTTGACTTAGAACCTTCGGTAAAGTGGAGGCTACAACGGCATAGCCCCCATTGTGGACGAGCAGCTCGGGAAGTTTGTGCTCGACGACGAGTCAGTCACGGCGGACGGCACCGGTCGAGAAGAACGGGAAAATCCGGCGTGGTCCTTGTGCCAAGAGCAAGGAAAAATGGTCGAGGGCGGCGTCGGTTCCTCATGCACACGCCAAAGCGGAGAAGAGGAATAGGGCTCACCAGAAACAAAGGAAATCGACGGCGGGACGTAAAGGAGCGTTAGTGGGGAAAAGGTGTGATTCTCCGTGGCTAGTCCATCTCCGGATGAGCTTCTTGGCCGAGGGGGGTGGGGGGTGGGGAAGTGCGGCGAGCTGCGTGCCTCCGGCTGGAAGGACTCGGGTAGGGCGGCGCTAGGTGGTAGCACGACGAGCTAGCAGGAGCGGCGGCAATGGCGGACGAGGCTGGCGGCGGAGGAAAATGGAGAAGGGACGTTTGGGAGGCGTCCCGACCGGGTTTTAGCGGGTGGGGACTCGCCCCGACCAGGTGGGTCCGCAGCTAGGAGGCGCCAGCCACGCGACGCCGGTAAACGGCCCAGTCGGGCGGAGCCGTTGGGCGGCTAGCAAGCAAGCCCCGCCAGGAAATATGCCCTGGTATCTTTCGTTGTCCACGAATTTCCAAGCGTTGCTTTCTCCCCAAATGAAAAATCAATTGCAAGCACTTTCCTAGCTGTAAAATTAACTTCAAAATTTTCCTTAGGTAGGAGAATTCAAGAAAGTGACATGGACGTTGAGGTCATGTCCAAATTCCTTGTGGATAAATTCTGGTAATTCAGGGAATGTGGTTAGAAGTTAAGGTTCCCTGAATTTATTGGGGCACTAAACCTCACAAAAATTCAGTGCAACTTGGGTTTGAATTTTCCTTTGCCAAGTACTACCGCATATATTTTTGGTGGACCCACTTGTGTTGTAGAATTTTGAGTTGTAGTTCAATTCAAATTGAATCTGAATAAATTGGCCAACCAAAACTGATTGCATGTCAATGAAAATACTTATGGGGCTGCTACTAGACCAGAGGTAGGTTTTAAAAATATTAACTTGCAAATTTGGTGACATGGAGTGTCACAGGCATCACCCAGAAATGCGTGTCTCCAACAAGAGACCAAAATTTTGGCTTGGCGAGGAGGTTTGACAGTCGGAGCTCAGGCTGGGGGCAGTGCTCGTGTCGTGACGGTGGCGCTGTGACGGGCGGTGCACACCTTCCCACAGTTCGCAGCAGCATCGGGGTGGGATGCGACGGTAGAGCGAGGTGGCGTACTGCACAGCATGGGACAGGACTTGGAGTTGCAGTGGTGTCACTGTCAGCGGGGCGGGGTGCGACAGCTCACAATGGAGCATGACGTAGCCTCTGGGGCAGAGGCGACGAGGGGACGGCAGGAGGATGTGCTGGTTGGCACGTTGCTTGCGGGGGTGGAGGAGAGTCGGGCTCGGTCGGGTGGAATGGATTGGGTGATGTATTTGTGGGTTGTGGGGACGAAATCTCCAAAAATGGTTAGTCTGTTTAGGTACTGGGTTGGAGACTATTTTTTTGTGTTTTTAGACCCAATTAAAGTATGGGGCACCATATAGGGTGGCATATACATGCCTTTTTAGGCCAGACTCTGGTTTTTTAATGATACTACATTAAGAAGCTATTGTTATTCATTTTGGTCAACTTTTAGATAAGTATTGGGCCAGAGTAAGAACGTGTTTGGATCCACCCAATTAATTTTTAGTTCTGAATTAATTTTTTTACGAGCAAATTCTGAACTAATAATTAGTCCACCCTTCGTTTTAGCTAGAGATTATAGACTCTGGAATGTGGAATCTAAGAATCCGTGAGTCAAAATTTGATGGGTGTTTGTTTGTCTCGATTCTACAATCCAGCTTATAGTCACTGACGATTGGCCACAATGACAAATGAGTAAATAATTTTGAGATATGGACAGTAGTTTTTGCAGTGCCCCTTGATTTGCGACGAAAAACTACCTGCCGTTAGGTAGGCATTGGCAACAATGGCGTCTGCTGAAGCGGGTGGAAGGGACAAGTACTGGTCGTTCCTGCACGACGAGAGCACAAGAACACGGTGTAGAGGCTCGGCGCGGGGTCAATCTCTGTTAAAGCAAGTACTGAGAGCTCTCATGATGGGTTCTTATGAAAAAGGGGCACCACAGATGTAGTGTCTCCATTTTTGGACTGCCTCGAGTAAAGCAAGAAAGTCCTTCTCATAGGTAGATAACCCAAGGCTCTTAGGTCCTAATGCTTTACTGAGGTAAGCTATAGGTATCCGACCCTGCATCAAAACAGCTCCGATTCCCTTCTCTGATGCATAAATTTCTAGCTAAAAAGGTTTTGTAAGGTCCGGCATTGCCAATACCGATGCACTAGCCATGGCCTTCTTCAATTGTTCAAACGCTAGGGTTGCATTTTGGTCCCACCTTAACCCGTTTTTTTGGAACTAGGTTGGAATGTGGTGGGGGCCTTTGGTTGACCTGCCAAGATGACTTCTTCTTAGACCGAATCATTGTTTTAATGAAAAGATGGAAGAGCGGACCATGCATGGCTGGAGGGCTCGCTGGAGGACAAGGTGCAGCGGCTGCTCAAGTCCTAGGAGGGACATGGCCATCCAGGTGGGTGAGTCGCTAGGGGGCCGGCGCCACGTGGCGCCAGTGTACGGCCCGGTCGGACACGCGCCGGCCTGTGCATCGCCTCTGAGAGGCTGGCAAGCGGGCCCCACGGGGTATATTCCCAGAGCATCTTTTCATTTCCCCATTCTTCCAACTGTGGCTTTCTTCGCAGTTGAAAAATCAATTACAAGGCCTTCCCGGGCTAAAAATTGAAAGGGAGAATTTACCTGGATGGATCAAGTCAAGAAAGTGACATGCACGTTGAGTTCATGCCAACATTCCATCTAGATAAATTCTGATAATTCCTAGAAAATGCTTAAAAGTTAAGCTTTCTCGATTTAATTGAGGTATCAAACCTTGATGAAATCCAGAGGGGTTTGGCCTAGAATTTTCTTTTCACATGTGTTACAATATATATATTTGGTGGACCCCACTTACGTTGTAGAAATTCGATTTGTAATTCAATTCAAATTGAATTTGAATTTATTGGCAGCCCAAATCAAAATGCATGTCAGTGAAAATCCTTGGGAAGGTGCTACTAGACCAAAGATGAGTTTTGAAAATGCTAACTTGCCAAGATCGTGACACGGGGTGTCACAACTGCACCTGATTGTTCCATCTATATAAATCTTTGGTCGTCGAATACCATGTTGAGCTCTTGTTGAACTCCTTGAACCGGTGCGGCCACAACATCGCCAACAGGAGCAGAAACCACAGTTTGATCCGGTGCAGATCCTCCTGATACCTGCACACGGTCGTCAGAAGCTTGTCCAGATACGGTCGGATCGGTTGCTATCCCCCTCGCGTCACGGAGAAGTGGACACGCGGCATTATCAGATGCACCGGGCCCTGGGGAGGCCATCACATCCGTGACGAGTTCCAACGCTGGAACCGAAAGCGATTAACCACTGATTTGGTCCGAGGAATCGGTTTCATGTTAGGCGCCCAGTGATTGCAGCAAACAATCACTTTGTCCAGCCTCTTCCAAAGCTCCATTGCCTGCCAAATTTTCTGCACTACCCACAGAAGAATTAGTAGCATCTGCATGACTATTAATCACATGGTTAGATATTGTATCATCTCCAGACAAATTCCGTAAATCCAAAGGAAGCAAGAGAATTTCAGACTTAAGACGTTGGCCAACATTTGAATGAAGGTTAGTAAAGCGAAAAATGTTCTTGTCAAACACAGCATCCCTAGAGATGTAAATCCGACCAGTGGAAACATCAAGGCATTTATAACCTTTATGGTGGTTACTATAACCAATAAAAACACAACGTTTTGAACCAAACTCAAGCTTCCGAGTGTTATAGGGACACATATGTGTCCACCAGGCGCACAGCCAAAAACTCGTAGTGTAGAATAATTCGGTGTTTCTTTAAACAGAACCTCAATGGGTATAAGATAGTTCAAGAGCTTGGTTGGAGTGCGATTAATAAGGTACACAGTGGAGAGAAAAAGCTGCATCCCAATATTTCATGGGCATATGAGCATATGCAAGAAGAAAGAGACCAACTTTGACAATATGGCGATGGTTGCGCTCGGCTGCACCATTTTTTTGGTGAGCATGCGGATATGAAACAAGACGTGAAATCCCAATTTTGCGAAAAAATGAATTCATACCCTCGTATTCACCACCCCAGTCTGATTGAACACACAGGATCTTGCGATTAAAACGTCTTTCAACTAGAGATTGAAACTCATGGAAGATTTGAAGCACATCAGACTTTTGTTAGAGAGGATAAGTCCATGTAAACTTGTTGTAATCATCTATAAAACTCACATAATATTTCTTCCTTCCAAAAGAATCAGGTGCAGGCCCCCATACATAAAAAAAATAAGTTGCAAAGGTTCACTAGATCTACTAACAGAAACTGGATAGGGAAGCTGATGACTTTTTGCTTGTTGACAAGCATCACACATTGCATCAGCATTATTATTCTCACTACTAGAACACGGTAAATGGGCAATGAGGGATGCCCTAATCTTCTATGCCATCTCTCTGGTGGTGACGGCTTTATTGCACTCATCACCTGTCATCTGTAAAGATGAAGGTTGGAAGGAAGGGGGTAGAGGCCGTTTCTGCACCGACCACTAAGAAGAGTTCTCCTTGTCTCTAGGTCCTTTAGAAAAAACACCAAGGGTGAAATTCTATGAAGACTTTGTTATCAAGTGCAAATCGATGGACAGAAATTAAGTTCTTGCAAGCATTAGGAACATGAAGAACATTATCAAGAAGTAGATTACGGCTTGGGGTGAAAAAAGTAGCCTGACCAGTGTGATCAATAGACATACCTGATCCACTAGCCGTCTTGATCTGGTCATTGCCCTGATAACAATCGTGGATTTCCAGGTTGTTCAGGTCCCCCATGATGTGATCAGTGGCGCCCATGTCGGTGTTTCAGTTGGAGTCGACTCCGTAGTTATACATGGCAGTAGCAGCACTGCGCTTGTCGGAGACATAGTCGGGGTCGAAGCGGTACCAGCAGACATCAGCAGCGTGACCTTCTTTGCCACATACCTGCATGTGGGTTTGGGGCGCCCATTGCCATTGTTCTGGCCACCACTGCCGCTGCCTGTTCCGCCACGTCCGCCACAACCAGGGATAGATGCACCACGTCCTCCAGGGCCTCCGCCACGATGTTAGCCACGTCCTCGAGTGAAGCCGCATCCAGGTCCACCACGGCCATGTGAAGCAGAATTCACAGATGATTGATTAGTCAATTAAAGATCTTGACCGTTCTCAAAAGATCATAGCTGGTTATAGAGATCGCTTACTGATATGGGCTCAACCCGAGCAACCACAGCGGAATATAGCTGATGATTCCTTCCTCTTCCAGAGGCTTGCCCGCCTCGGCCATGTCGTCGGCGAGCGTCTTGATCTTGTTGAAGTACACGGTCAGGCCCATTGTGCCCTTGTGCGTGGTTGCCAGGGTGATGCGTGTGTTCATAGATCGCGCACGAGTGCGTGCTGTGACTCCGTGATGACCTTCCATAGATCAGCCGCCGAAGCCTTGTCAGCGACCTGTGTGAGGATCTCCTCCATGAGCGTTATGAGTAGTTAACTCACAACTTGCTGATCACGCGCGATCCAAGCGGAGTACTCTTCATTTGGTGTCTTCACCATCTCACCCTTCACGATACTCTCAACTTCTTTTTCCGGGGCGACATCAGTACCGAGGATGAATCCCTCGAGCTAAGCACCATGGATCGCCGGCATGACTTGTGCCTTCCACCGGTTGATGCTCCCATTGTGCAGCTTCTCCGTGATCGGGAGCGCTAGGGGTGCCGCCAGAATGCCGGCGACACAGGTAGATGATGATGCCATGACTTAGATGTGTTGATGATTGGCTCTTGGTAGCATGTAAAAATTGCGGAAGCGTTGAACCCCGAATGGGCGCGTCGCTCTGTTAATATAGGTGATAATAGCCGGCTTACAACACAAAAGGGTTTGATAGACTATGCTGACTCTATCTCAACTATACAGTTATGATCACAACAAACTTAATCGTCGGCAGAGTCTAACAACCTTATCATATCAAAATTTAAAAACTGATTACAATGTTTATCTTCACAAGAGACCCACCAACTAGTAACAAGTTGGGCGTCCCCGATCAGGACGGGTAGTGGGGTGGTTGTACCGTTGGGCCCAGCGGAGATCAATCCAACAGGCATGTCACGTAGTCCACGTACCACGTCCAGTCAGAGATGGACAAAGTGAGAGGTGAAAGCATAAACAAAAATAAACATGCATGCTGGCATCCTCTCGAGGGATTCAGATCCTCTGCATTGTAGCTTTAAATGCAGAGGAGCTACAGTACCTGGCATTAGGAGCTATTCTGAACCATTGGATCAAGGTTTAACGGATGACTCGAATCGCTACAGTATTCACAAAACAATGATGGAATTGGATAAAAATTACACCAAATACTGTTGCTACAGTTTCTGTTGCAGACTACGGCAGAGAGCGTCCTTCCTCCTCACGGATTACTGTAGCATCCTCTGCATTATCTGAAGCAATGCAGAGGATATGCACCCCTCTCGAGTGTCGACCTGAGAAATCAGATGAATCCGCTCAACTCACCTGGCTGCATGAACACTACGGCACTGCAGGAAGCTTCCGGTGACGGCTCCCGGAATTAACTTTTTGTTTTCCGCAGCTAGCAGACGAGGTGCCATTTACGGATGTCGTCAGGCGTGACGCGAGTTCAGTGGCACAAGATGGAATCGCTCGCTGCGAATCATCAAACAAAAACAAAAATAGAAATTCAGGGAGATTTTGGCGACATATGGTGAAGAACTCACCTGTCCTGATGCTGGTCAGTCCGCTTCAAATTTCTTCACGTGTCCTTGGCGAACAGGTGGGATATCTAGTGGCGGCTAAGCGCTGGCCCAAATACAAAAAGCATCTCTGCCAGGACACGAGGGAATTTTTGGATGCCACGGAGAAATGATGCAGTGGCGGCTAACGGGGATATGGGTGGATATATATTTCTTTTCTATACATGGCAATAATGACATCGATCTGCACCCTTTTCCATATTTACACTGCTATATAAGTACGGGTGAGGGCTGAGTGGCTGAGTACTACTCAAGCTAGTGTCCCTTGACTTGCGACGAAAACTAGCTAGCTGCCGTTAGGTTAGGTAGACGGTGGCAACAATGGCGTCCGCCGAAACGGGAGCGGGGGACAAGTACCGGTCGTTCCTGCACGGCGATAGCGAGAAGGACACGGTGTGGAGGCTCGGCGCGCCGCCCAACTACGACGTGGTGAACAAGCTGTTCGAGGATGAGCGGACCCACGCGTGGCCCGAGGGCTCGCTGGAGGAGAAGGTGCAGCGGCTGCTCAAGTCCTGGGAGATGGAGCTGGTGCACAAGCCGCGCCCCGAGGACCAGAAGACCGTCAACTCGCTCAAGTACTGCGCCAGCACCAACGGTAACAGATGATACTGCTGACATCGATCAATCGATTATGATTTGATGACATGAAGTGCCAGTGAGGAATCGCTTAACTTAATGACAGAGGGGTAGAGGTACACGTATTGGGGGTGTAGCTACAAGCGAGCGTTGATGTGATGACTGACATGTGGTGGAATAATGGCAGGGATGGCGCCGCTGAGCCGGGCGGAGTTGATGTCCATGGGCAGCTACAACGCGTTCCTGCAGACGAAGCTGCCGCTGGAGCACCGCATCTACGACCCGGACAAGGAGACGCTCGAGTCCGGCATGGCCACCTTCCTCACGGCGTTCCCAAGGGGTTCGCCATCGAGGTGCTCGACGTGTACAGCGGCCCGCCCAGGATCGCCTTCAAGTTCCGGCACTGGGGCTATATGGAGGGCCCGTTCAAGGACCACCCGCCCCAAGGCCAGCGCATCGAGTTCTTCGGCGTCTGCATCTTCCATGTAGGCTCTTCTCTGTCCCTGCAAAATAAATTTCCATTGCTGCACATTAATTGTTTCTTCAGACTGCAGATGGCGTGGTAGAGTGCTTCTTTTCTTGTGTACATCTGAACTGAAGTCGTTTCATGGCCGCAATGTTCCTTCAGGTTGACCATGACATGAAGGTGCACACTACGGGAAAGCTGCAGTTTGCCGAGTGCTAGATGCACTCGGCAAACACACTAAAACACTCGGCAAAGGATTTGCCGAGTGCCGCACTCGGTAAAGGACCGACGGCATAGCTCTTATCGGCAAATGGTCATTTGCCGAGTGCTTTCACTCGGGCACTCGGCAAAGCTTTGCCGTGTGCCACAACCGACACTCGGCAAAGATTTTTTGCGAAATTAAAAAAAAAATCGATTAACATATGCCTGGGCCCACCAGCTTCAGACCACCGTCGCCACGCGTCCTGC
Source organism: Chloris gayana (assembly GCA_031894775.1). Classification (NCBI taxonomy): domain Eukaryota; kingdom Viridiplantae; phylum Streptophyta; class Magnoliopsida; order Poales; family Poaceae; genus Chloris; species Chloris gayana. The sequence continues at coordinate 853,161 of JAUNZO010005196.1, forward strand.
CGTCGCTGCCGTGGGCCGTGTGCCCAGCCGCCACCACCGTGCGCCCTGCCGCCGGTGTGGGGGCCGCCGCCGCGCGCTCGCCATCCGCAGCGCCTGCTGCCGCCGCCGCCGCGCCCGCCTTCCACGCTCGCCTGCGGGACCCACCGCCGCATGCCCGCGCTCCGCAGCGCCTGCCGCCGCCGCCGCGTGCCTGTGCTCCGCCGCGCCTGTCGTCGCCGCCGACGCGTGCCTGCGCGCCGCCGCGCGCTGCCGCCGCCGCCGCGTGCCTGCGCTCAGCCGCGCTCGCCCGCCGACGCGTGCCTGCGCGCCGCCGCTGCCGCCGCCGCCGCGTGCCTACGCTCCGCCACGCTGGCCCGCCGACGCGTGCCTGCGCTCCGCCGCGCCTGCCGCTGCCGCCGCCTTCCGCTCGCGCTGCCCGGAGGCCGCCTCCCGCGCAGCCTGGAGGCCGGCGTCCTTCGCTAGCAGCCGATGAGGGAGAAGCCTCGAAGAGATAAGATAGAGAGAGATGAGAGGGCGTGAGGCCGTTCGTTTAGAGATAAGAGAGAGACGGAGAGGAATCCGTTGTTTTTTTTGGACCAATCAGAGAGCACCATTTTGTGGAGACGGATCACCGAGGTGGCGCGTTTACCGAGTGTCGACAAAAAACACTCGGCAAATCGCTTCTTTGCCGAGTGTTTTTCCGACACTCGGCAAAAAAAATCTATTGTACTTCAAATTTTTTTAAAAAAAATAGCAAATAAATTTAAAAATAATCAAATTTTAGCATGACCCGGTTATGTATGATCTATTAACTATACAAAATGATTTGAAGTCAAAATACAATCTATTTATCAATTTGATTCCAAATTTTAATAACTCATTCTCAACTCTATAGTTATTATTTGGAGATTCCTAGTTTTGTAAGCAATGTAGGTGTAAACTTCTACGAAATCTTCTCTATTATTTATCATAGCCTCCACGTGTGATAGCATCGCATCATAACAAATATTATGATTTTCTGACTTTATTTGATTTTTCTATAATTTAAAAATCATTCGGACATACGTTAGTGGTCATATTTCTGAAAAGATATATGTCAAATTTCTTTTCCTTTCATGGGTAAGATCATAAATTGGGCTAAATAACATGAGTATAATTTTCGTATTGATTTTATTTTATTATTTAAATCACTTGTAGTTCAAATTTGATTTTATTGAAAAATCGCTTGAAATGAAATTAATTAAGTAAATATAGCAATAAAGACAAAAAAAATACCAAATTTTAACATGGAGTAACTCATGTTGCATATGTAGAGTAGGAAAATTTTTGAGGTTAGAAAAGAAAAAAATATTAATTGTTTGCCGAGTGTAAAAAAAACACTCGGCAAGACATTATTTTTGCCGAGTGTAAAAAATAATACACTCGGCAAAAAAGCTCTTTGCCGAGTGTATTTTTTTACACTCGGCAAAGAGGTTTTTTGCCGAGTGCATTTATTTTACCGAGTGTATTTTCCTCGGCACTCGGCAAATATGTTGTTTGCCGAGTGTCCAAGTAAATACACTCGGCAAAGATTGAGGCACTCGGCATATATCGTTTTTCCCCGTAGTACTTTTACGAGCGCGGCAACTTCCTCGCCAGCTTCTTGAGCGCGCCTGCCGCCGATGCGGCGCCGTCAGGCTCTGGCTGCCCTGTGATGCACGGGAACTGAAGTTTGCATTATATTGGTGGGCTGCCCTGTGATGCCATGCCGCTCAAAATGAAACTTGCTTCCCTCAACTGCATTTTCATTTCATTTCCCGTGTATGATGCAACACGAAATTGTGCCTGTGCTAAATAAAGTTGCCTGTTCCTCTCGCTGTGATTACATTACACCATGCCCACATTTCTTCTTTGTTCTGGTCAGGCCTTCTCTGAACTGAACGTACCGGCAAACTTGTCTTTTTGACACGTGCCATAATAATAATATGCGAATTTCACTCTGCTCGGAGCTAGCTAAAGTCTGGGGCAAGGAACAAGTGCCGCAGTGCTAGGTGGTTCTTGTTATTCCATCATTTCGGCTCTCACAATTTTACGAGTAGTGAAAATGTCAAAAACATCTTAAATATATTGTGATCAATTTTTTCATGACATATAAATTGGTGTCTAATAAACTGTATTTTTAAGCATCCATACGCTGTATATATATTAGGTTTGGTGAAAACTTCTCTCTTTCGATTATTTCACTAAAAGGTGCAGCCCATTGCGTGTAGTTCCGCTTATGCAAGTACTACCTGAACAAGAGTCCGACCACTTAGGTCTTTTGCACGTAGACTTTCTCTGCATTTTTTACATGACCTTCTTTCAAGATTTGAACGCATGACCTCATGGTCATAAGGCAACAACTTTACTATTGCCAAGATTCCCCATCACTATAATTCCAAGATTCCGGCCATGTACTCATTGCAAACTTATGCTTGAGTTCCAGATGCCTTCTTGTCCTACTAGCACCTCTCCCAGCCCCTGTAATAAATAATAGGAAGTGTAGAACAATTTTATGGAAGTGTTTCTCGGAAAAAAATAAATAAATATAGATGCACTAACTTAAGTTCCAAAATTTCATTAGTCAGACGCCCTGCGGAGAACTCATTTTCTCCGGTGTCGCCGGCGACCCCAGATGACAGATCGATCCTTCAGCTGACAGAAAGCTGCTTAGTAGCGCCCACCACTCACCATTATTCTAGCACACTAGCAAGTGAGTTGAGTGGAGAAAGAATGCCGTCCACCACTGACTAGTTTATAGCACAGCATGGTTAGATAGGTACATTTCTTGCTTCTGCTTGGTCTGATTTGTTACACCAAAAAGAACAGAGATAAAGCTAGCAATGTGACTTCTTTTTGGATCTTTTGTTGGCGCATGGAGTTCGTGGTGAATTTATTTTTCTTTTATAGTAGATGGTGAGTGCCGCGACCTCACATGGAACAGAAAGGCATGTCTGCAGACAAATAGATTGTGGATATATAAAAACTGCTTCACAGACATGTGCATGGGTTCATCTAGCTGGGGCCTGGGGGCATGTTTTCTACATCTCTACGAAAGATCCAAATATGGCAAACTAGAGATTAGACTATTGGATATGTACCACAACAAAAACCTTAGATGCAATGCACACTATAACAATAACGCATTGTAGCCACGCAGCCCAAAACTCTATAGCCACGGCAAGCAAAATCGATCGTGGTTATAGTTGGGTGCGGGCTACTGTGCCCTTGGACCGTGGCTATAGAAGCCTATATAGCCACGGTTGCCTTTGTGAACCGTGGCTATAGTGGCCTCCACCAATAGCCACGGTCCACGTCATCAACCGTGGCTATAGTTTCTTCTATAACCACGGTTGAAGAAGTGAACCGTGGCTACTATCTTGCACAGTATAAAAGGCCGCGTTCGGACCGAACAGGAGCTCACTCCAAGTGTGACGGCTCGAAAATTAAGGAAAAAAATGAAAACCGAGAGGGGATGGTTTTGATCTCGTTTTTTTTAGAAATTTGTTCTCCATCATTTTGGCTCAGTGCCGCAGTGCTAGGTGGTTCTTGTTATTCCATCATTTTGGCTCTCACAATTTTGTGAGTAGTGAAAATGTCAAAAACATCTTAAATATTGTAATCAAATTTTTTTCATGACAGATAAATTGGCGTCTAATAAACTGTATTTTTAAGCATGCATACGCTGTGTATTAGGTTTGGTGAAAACTTCTCTCTTTCGATTATCTCACTAAAAGGTGCAGCCCATTGCATATAGTTCCGCTTATGCAAGTACTACCTGAACAAGAGTCCGACCACTTAGGTCTTTTGCACGTAGACTTTCTCTGCATTTTTTACACGACCTTTTTTCAAGAAATTAAATTGGTCGTGCTTGGGCCGTGCCGTGCCGGACGGCTCGTTTGGCTAGTCATAGACAAGTGAGACTGGATCTGGGCCTCCAAATTGTTGGGACCCAAAAATTTAATCAATATGTATTCGTATACGGAAACAAAACCCAACGCTGAGAAGCCAAAACGATCGTAACCGATTGATTTCCTGGAGTAACTCACGTCTCGTACGTTTGGCTGACAACCACCTTTGTAGTCCGACCACTCATGTGTATGCAGGACTTCTAAAGGTGTGACGAGGATTACCAGGACTTGGCTAATCCAATGATCTCTAGCCAGTGTAAGAAAATGGTGAAGGACATGATTTATGAGGCGCATATCTATGCTGTGATCACTTACAATGGTATCGTGAGGGAGATAAAGATCACCAAAAAGGAAGCTAGAAACATGTGGCTCGCCAAGGAGCAATATTGTGACGACACGGTAAATATAAAACTGTCATTATTTCTGTTGTTAACTATGCATAATTTGACCTTAATACTTGTGCACATGATGATGTGTAGGTGATTCCGTGGTGGGCTGCTAAGAATAAGCCAGCCTGGAAGGATTTGGTGAAAAAGATGTGGTGCAAACCCAGTTGGGAGGAGGAGCACTTTGCGGCGCGGGAGCGGCGTCCGATGATGCAAGGTGCAGCACATCATCAAGGCAGCCATACACTTAGCGAGTACATGGCTACATGGGTACGTGAATCCATTTCTAGCTATTTCATGAATTACACAATTGAATATATATATTACACAAAATAAGCATACCTTTCTATGTTTTTTTCGCAGTCTGCGTTACATGGTGGCCAGCCTTTGGGCAGCTTGAAGGGATGGACTTTAGCCCACATATCCAAGCGATGTCGAGCGTCGACTTCAACCCTTGACGACGGTCCCGGCACATACAACAATCCTGCTGCCCACAGCCACATCGGTGAGTACACGGCAATGGCAGGTACATGGGCCGAGTGGGATCCAAGCATCAAGGACATCGATGGCGAGCTGGCGACGAGGCTACACTACTACAAAAAGAGCCTGCAATAACATCTCGGATTTTCCAGTAATAGCGGGCACAAAGATTTTCGCTATTACGAGTGTGTAGTCGCTGACGTCATCGTGGACGACGCTATTACAGGGTCCACTATAATAGCGGGCGGTGATGACATCATCGACGACACGATATTGAAAATGGCCAGTAATAGCGGGCACGGTGACGTCATAGTTAACCGATATTGAAAAAAATTCATTAATAGCGGGCACAATGACATCATCTTGAGCCCGATATTGAAAAAAGGCCAGTAATAACGGGCAAACCGACATCATTTTAGGCCTGATATTATTGTACCTCTCTCAGCCCAACTCAAAGCCCATCAGCCCATTTATATATATATGCAGTTAGGGTTAGAAAAACATCTCCACCTCCTCACTTCCTCGACCACCACTCCTCCTCCACCTCCTCTCTCTCTCTCTCTCTCTGTCTCTCTCTTTGAGCCCGCCGTCCCCGGGCGGGACCGTCGGCTGGCGCCCGTCCCCGCGTGGCCATGTCCCCGGCGGGACTGTCCCCGACGCCCGTCCCCGCGTGGCCATGTCCCCGGCGGCCCCGTCCCCTTCCCGACGCCCGTCAATCCCCGGCGGCCCCGTTCTCGGTGACTTCCCGGCGCGACGCTCCTCGACGGCCCCCTTCTCCGTGATCTCCCCGGCGCGAGCCTCCTCGGCGGCCCCCTTCTCGGTGACTCTCCTCGGCACGACCCTCCCGACCGGCCACGACGGCCGCCTCTCCCCCTTTCGCGCCGCGTCGCCCCTCCCGGATCAGCCACGACGGTCGCCTCTCCCGGCCATCCGTGTCGCGCCGCCCCTCCCCGACGCTGGATCCGGCAAGGAGGCAGCCGAATCCAGCGAGGAGGCGGCCGGATCGACGAGGTGACGTCGCACACGTCCCTAGATCCGGCGCTCGCGGCGGACGGATGCGGGCTGGCAACGGGCGGATGTGGGCTGGCGGCGGGCCGGGCTTGGCTCGGGCCTCGAGGCCATGTGTACTTTTTTTATTTTTTCATATGCCTGTAGTATCGGGCGCCTTGACCGATAACAAAAATCCATGCCTGTAATAACGCGGACGTAGTATCGGTCGGATTGACCGATGCTACGGTCCTTTTGCCCGATATCGAAGGCTCCTTTTCTAGTAGTGCTAGAAGGAGGAATGAAACACAGATGGTACATCATCGGACACAGCGTCGTCGACTCGACCACTACTCCGAGTCTCTCCCGGATTCGAGCAAGAAGCATGAGCTCGAGACCGGCTATATGCACTTAGTCTAGCAACACTACACTCGTCCCAGCTGTAGGCACTCCAAGTTAGTTCACTATCATTCGTCGTTCATTGCTTCCTACACATATTTGTCTTGGGTCATAAGAATTGGTGAAATTTTGTAGTCCTAGCTGATGAAGTGGCCCGCCTATGCGAGGAGGATTGACGGAGGGCCGAGGAGAACCAACAGCGGCTGCTCCAGTGCATGGCATCGTAGATGGGTACATCACCTCCAGCAAACTTGTTCGCGACGTTCTCACCGTCTTCAGCAGCTACTACTCCTGCTTTTACTCCGGTGAGTTCGAATGAGTTAGTTTGTACTTTGTTCTTTTCTTCATTTACTAGCAGCGTGCACATGCGACACGCACATGTCATATTGTACTTTAGTGGTATATGATATTTATTGAAAATTTATAATAATTAAAAAGGCATAAAACAAGCAAAGTATTGTTACATGAGAATATGAAACCTAGTATAGTAAATGCATGATTTCATTTATTACAAAACTATTTGTTTTCAGAATACGTTCATCAAATGTGATCTACACAGTGTGGTGACTCTTCGTTGAACCACGGTATTACAAAGCATTGTCATATGTCAAGGCTTTGGACTATCTGTTGTCATAAAGTCCACATACATACTCTGGAGTATAAATGGCACAACACAATCATGCCATTTCTATAACTACAAAATATGACTTCATTCCGCACGTAAGACATCAATTCTTTCGAACAATGATGAGTGTAAGACTTAGTTTAAAAGATTAACTCAAGTTGATTTGATATGATTACGAAAAAAATCATAACCAAGTCTGATGCACTGATCTTACCTGACAATTTTGATCCTAGTTGCTAGCCTATGCTGCAATGTGGAAGATCTTTATAGGAAAATAAAAAGAAAAACACGGAGAACAGCTAGCTACAGCCACTAATCCACAAGCTGTTCTAGCTGACCCATCCACGGCCATGGCAATGATGAACAGAAATAGAGCGCTTGCGAGCATCTAACAATGGAGCAGTTGCTCACTTCGAGTGTTGGGTGGAGTCCAGGGACACACGTCGTCAGAGAAGAAGGGGCAGATGATCCAACAACTTGGTGATGTCCACGATTTGAACTAACAACACGAGCAGTGCATCCTTCTGACACGATGGCATTTCCATAGATATCTGCATGTATTCGTGGCACTGAACGTGGAAGAGGACGGTAAGAATGAAATGATAACAAATTGAGGGGATGCTCACCGGTATAGATGCAGGCATCGGCGATGGCAACCACGGACATCTCCATCCTGGTGGTGATAGTAGAGGATGGCAGGGTCTCATATTGCAATCAATCTATTCAATAAACTGACCTGGATCTCAGCGAAACAAAATGTGGAGAATAAAATAGAGAAAAGAGAGAAGATGACATATAGGCATTCAAGATCACCTGTTCTACCCTGACAAGTAATCGATCAACTGCAACAAATCGATGCCTCATATGTTTGATGAGCCTGCTCCATCGACAACCTCATCAGGCCTCAGACACTCTGACAGCCTCCATAGATTGCAACTCGCGAGACCTCGGCGGTGATCGAAGAAGAACGTTGCCATCTGCCGAGTGTTGGAGTCAATGGCGCTGCCTGCCTTTGATAGTGCAGGACGCCTCATATTTATAGATCAAGGAATACATGGCATGTTACATGCGGCATATAGCACACAGAATAGGTAGGAGACACAGCTCCTAATACAGGTGATAACCTTCTAAGTATAGCTCATGTCATTCCATGAATAGATATTGCCTTCTATGCTTAACACTCCCCCTCAATCTGGACGGTGTGCAACTAAGTTCAGATTGCGCCGCAGGTTGGAGAACGCAGTGAGCGGCAGTGGCTTTGTCATGATGTCTGCGAGTTGATCCTTGGATGAGATGAATCGCACTTCCAATTTACGAGAGGCAACACGCTCCCGAACAAAGTGATAGTCCACTTCAACATGTTTAGTGCGTCGATGAAATATCGGATTGGCGGATAGGTAAGTTGCCCCAATGTTGTCGCACCATAGACTTGGCGGTCGATTTTGAGGAACCCCAAGTTCACACAACAGCACTTGAATCCATATCACCTCAACGGTGGCGTTAGCAACCGCTTTGTATTCGGCCTCCGTGCTTGAACGAGAGAGAGTGGGCTGCTTGCGTGAACTCCATGAAATTAGATTGCCGCCGAAGTGCTGCGCCGATCATCCGGATTGCCGGCCCAATCCGCATCTGAAAAGGCGCTAAGAAATGTAGACGTGGACTTTGTGAAGCAAAGACCCAAATCCAAGGTGGCATGTAAATAACGCAAGATGCGTTTGACTGCTGCCCAATGAGTGGTAGTGGGTGCCGAGAGAAATTGACAAACCCGATTCACACAAAAGGAGATATCTGGTCGTGTCAAGGAGAGATATTGGAGGGCACCAACAACACTTCTATATCGTGTAGCATCTTCAGCCGAGAGAGGAGTACCACTTGCTAGCATCAACTTGTCCGTAGGGAGCATAGGTGTGGACACATGGTTTGAGGAGGTCATGTTGGTGCGCTGCAGAATATCCTTGATATATTTGTGCTGTGTCAATATGAGACCAGTCGAGGTATGATGCACTTCAATACCAAGGAAATAACTCAAGAGACCAAGGTCTTTAACCGCAAATTCAGTTTCAAGTTGGGTGAGGAGGCGATTTGTGGCCGATGATGAGGAGCTGACAATGATGATATCATCCACATAGATGAGAATATACATCTGAAGACCCCCTTTGTTGAAGATGAACAGGGACACATCAGCTTTAGAGGCAGAAAATCCCAATTGCAAGAGCTTGCCACTAAGACGAGAGAACCATGCCCGTGGTGCCTGTTTGAGGCCATACAATGACTTGTCTAGCTTGCATAAATATGTAGGATGATCCGGATCAACAAAACCAGGTGGTTGTCTCATATAAACATCCTCATCGAGATGACCATGAAGAAAAGCATTTTGGATATCAATTTGACGAAGAGACCAGCCACGAGAAATTGCAAGCGATAGAAGAATGCGAATAGTAGTAGGTTTTACCACTGGACTGAAAGTATCATCATAGTCTACACCATATTGTTGTTTGAATCCCTTGGCCACCAGGCGAGCTTTATGACGGTCGATGGAACCATCCGCTTTGCGTTTTAACTTGAATATCCACTTGCAATCAATGACATTGAGGCCGGGTCGGGGCGGAACTAGATGCCAAGTTTTGTTCTTGAGAAGTGCTTGAAACTCCTCATTCATTGCAGCTCGCCAAAGTGGATTAGACTTGGCATTAGTATAGCATGTTGGTTCATCATCTGTGGTGCGGACTGCAGAATACGTCACTGTGCCGTCAGTGCGAACTTTTGGCTTTGAGATGTTATTCCTGAGACGAGTGCCATATTGATGGGCAGGAGCATCAGGTGCTGCAGTAGGTTGAGGCACATCCAATATCAGCTGAGCGTCGGAGGACACCGGTGCAGCCACCCCATGGGGCAAGCCTGCTGGCGATTGGCTGGGTGAGCCAGTAGGCTGCGGGCTGGGCGAGCCAACAGCGCCCTGCGCAGCTGGTCCTGCTGTCGGGTGAGCAGGCGACTCAGGCGCAGGTGCGGGTGTCGAGCCATGAGCCAGGGGGTGCGGAGTGGATGGTGGGGATCCCGCACCCTCCGCTGCTGCAGGGCTCGCAGAGGTTGTTGTACCAGCGCCAGATAGTGGCACCGATCCCGAAAGGGATTCAGAAGTCTGCCGCCCATGATCTTCTACATTAGCTTGATCTGCAGCCATAGAGTTAGCAGGCAATACTAGCATATGATTATTGTTCAAATTAAAGCTGCTATCATTGGTTGATGGGTCAACGTTGGATGAAGGGGTGGTGGCAAAGGGAAATTTAGTCTCATCAAATACAACATCACGTGATATGTATACTCGCCCGGAGTCCATGTCAAGGCACTTATAGCCTTTGTGATTTGAGCTATACCCAAGAAAAACACAGGCTTTGGATCTAAACGAAAGTTTGTGTTTGTTATATGGTCGCAAGTGAGGCCAACATACACAGCCAAAGACACGGAGCATGGTATAATTTGGTGGGGCCTTGAACAAGCGCTCTAGAGGGCAAAGGTTGTCAATAACACGCGTGGGCAAGCGATTGATGAGATAAGCGGCAATCACAAACGCTTCGTCCCAAAATTTTAGAGGCATGGATGCGTGGGCTAGGAGGGAGAGCCCGGTTTCAACTATGTGGCGATGTTTGCGCTCGGCTGACCCATTTTGTTGATGGGTGTGAGGGCAAGACACTTGATGTGCAATTCCTAAGGAACGAAAGAATTGACTCTGAAGCTTCCTATACTCCCCACCCCAATCAGATTGCACACGTTTAATTTTAGTGTCAAGAAGACGTTCAACGTGAGCTTGGAATTGTATGAAAAACTGTTGGGCCTCAGTTCTATCACGCATCAGATACACCCAAGTGAATTTACTGTAGTCATCGATAAAACTTATGTAGTAAGAGTACCCGCCAATGGATTTGGGGGCAGGACCCCAAACATCTGAAAAAATAAGTTCTAGAGGGGATGTGGAACGATGAATTGCATTATTAAACGGAAGTTGATGACTCTTGCCTAATTGACAGGCATTACATATGGTGGGACTCGACTCTTTCGAACATGGAAGATTATTCAATCTTAAGATAGACCTAACAACGTGAGTGGAGGGGTGGCCGAACCGAGCATGCCACTGATCTGGGGACACCTTGACATGGAGAAGGGCCTGTTTGAAGGACTCAATGTCGGAGAGCTTGATGGGGTAAAGACCGGCCTCACTTTTGCCTTCCAGAAGAACTTGCCTCGTTGCTATGTCCTTTATGAAAAAATGATATGGATGAAATTCAAAAAAGACATGATTATCACGAGCTAATTTATGAACTGATAAAAGGTGTTTGGCAATTTCAGGGACATGAAGAACATTGTCTAATGTGAGAGATCTAGTAGCAGTATTAATTGAACAAGAACCAATATGCAGAATTTGCAAACCTGCCCCGTTGCCAACTTGGACGGTCTCACCACCATGGTACTGTTCGCGAAGGGCAAGGCGATCAAGATCACTTGTGATGTGATCGGTAGCCCCAGTGTCCGTATACCAGTTAGGATCCACCTGGTAGTAGTGAGTACTTGTAGCGGCGGTGGCGAAAGGTGGCTCCTCCTGGTAGGACGCATCCATGCGGTGCCAGCATTTGAGCGCCGTATGGTTGGTAAGGCCGCAGATCTGGCAAGGTTCCTTCGGGCGACCACCCCGTGGGGCAGATCGGTGACCGCGTCCCGGAACGGTGCAGGCCCATGAGCGCGACCACGCCCAAACGGCGCACCACGACCTCGACCGCGAGGCATGTTGCCCCCACGCCCAGCAAAATTGGCCGCCGTGCCCACGTTGAGACGGGTCTCGGTCAGATTTTGAGCCTGACGAGATTCATACGCGAGGAGGTGGGCGTAGACGTCGTCGAGGGTGAGGGGCTCTGTCTTGGTCGTCATGGAGGTCACAAAAGATTCGTAGTCGGGCCCAAGCCCCGCAAGGAGATAGGCGATGATCTCGTCCGGGCGCAGAGGGGCATCAGCGGCAGCAAGGTCATAGGCGAGCCCCTTGATTTTGCGAAAATAATCATTCGCAAACATATCTCGCTTCTTCAGGGTGGCGAGCTCAATGCGGGTTTGAACCGCTCGAGCCCGCACGGCGGAGGAGAACATGTTCTTCAAGGTGTCCCAGGCTTCTTTGGTGGTTGTGGCCGATATCACATCAATGAGCAGATCTTCGGTGATGGAGGAGAGGAGACCGCTCAGGAGCTGCTGGTCCTGATCATACCACCGGTCATAGGCCGGGTTGGGAAGTTGCTCGGCACCTTCAGCAGCGGAAGAGGCGACGAGTTTGGGGGGCGCCTGAATGGATCCATCAACGTAGCCAATCAACTTGGTGCTTCTGAGGTAGGGAAGAAGCTGTGCACGCCACAACATGTAGTTAGACTTGTTGAGGCGAACGGTGACAGCTTGGTGGATCGGGATTGGGGCAAAGGTAGATGATGTGGAGCTAGTCATGGTGGAAGAGAGGGTGGAAGGAGAGGAGACGGAGGAAGAAGAAGATGTGGTGCTCGGCATTTTCGTGGATACTATGGCTCTGTTACCATGTTGGAGTCAATGGCGCTGCCTGCCTTTGATAGTGCAGGACGCCTCATATTTATAGATCAAGGAATACATGGCATGTTACATGCGGCATATAGCACACAGAATAGGTAGGAGACACAGCTCCTAATACAGGTGATAACCTTCTAAGTATAGCTCATGTCATTCCATGAATAGATATTGCCTTCTATGCTTAACACCGAGCAACAATTTATGGTATTGTTCAATATACTACCACCACATCAATGGAGATGTGTGAATACAAGGATGGAAAATTAGATCGACAAAACTCTTCAGTCGCAGGTAGGTGCTAGATGCCAGTAGCACGTTGTTTTAGATGCCGCTGATTGCAGTTTAGGCCATGACGGTGAAAAACGTTGCTGACAAGGAACCATTTGCTAACTTCCTCTCAGTCGATGGATGATCTGGCTATCGGAAGGGGAGAGAAAACCTCGAATTAATAGTCACGAGAGGAAATATTGCAGACATGGACTACGGAAAGAGAAGCCGGAGTTGAATTGTCGCTTGTGTTGTTTCTGGAAAGCGTGAATATAGCAATCAAATTAATCTCTAAAACTTGAGAGTTATTATCATTGATATTGCGAATAAAATCTGCTCGTGACCATGCATCATGAGTTAAGGAAATCCAAAGGAGAGATTCCATATGGGGTAGACAAAAGAAAGGAAATTGACTGACGCTGATGAGGATAATTGCGAGCATGATTTCAGGGTGGGTACATGCATGGGTTAGATCATGCCAGGGTGAAAAAAGTCGGCATGCAGGTGACGGAACACAACTAAACAGGTGTCAAACGCGTTTCATGAAATGGTGTTTCATGTCAGAACGCGGATCCAATCCTAATCTGATGGTTGAGAAAGGATTTAGTAGTTTAGATCAAGTGTGATTTAGGGGATGGGTAGATGTTCGCAGGGTAACATAAAAATCACATGAAGTTTAATCTTTATAGTATAGAAGAAGACTAGGGGTAATATCGTTCAATTGTCCTGCCTTCATTTATTGGTGAGTGTTCAAAGTGTTGATAATGTAGATACTGAACACTCTCAGGAGGAGAGTGATTTTGAAGTTAGGGCCTTTAATCATGAAAAAGTAAATAGGAAAATTTTTGAAAAAATGAAAGGACTCATTTGGAACGTTAGAGGTCTAGGTAAACCTGGTAGAGCTTTGGCTCTCACTTCCCTTATAAGATTCCACAAACCAGACTTCTTTGTTTTACAGGAAACCAAGAAGTAAAACCTTCACGTTAATCAGATTAGAGCCTTGACTGGTCTAGGCTATTTTTCTTGGCATCAAATCCCTGCCCTAGGTTCAGCAGGAGGTATCTTAGTAGGACTTAATGCAGATTTATTTACGATGACAGTACCTACCTCTTTTACCTATAGCACATGTGTCATGATACAAGACAAAAATAATAGCTTCTGCTGGCAACTAGTTATAGTGTATGGTTCAGACTATGAGGAAGGGAAACAAGACTTCCTAGATGAATTAGAAAACATTATGTGTGATATAATGGCCCAACTCTAACAGGTGGTGACTTTAATTTATCTCATTTTAGTAATGGTAAAAGTAATAGAGTGATCCATCATAGATGGGCGGATGCTTTCAACAACCGGATAAACACATGGGGTCTACTAGAACTAAACACGACTAATAGGCTATTTACTTGGGCAAACAACCAAGAAGACAACCTTATTTTTCCTAAGCTAGATAGAATTATTGTCACTACTGAGTGGGATGTTGCCTTCCCTTTAGCTAAAGTTTCTGCTGGTGATAGAAGTAATAGTGACCATACTCCTCTCACAACTGAGACGGGTAATAACTGTTTTTTTTTTTTTTTGGAAAGAAAAAGTTTGGATATGAAAAATGGTGGCTAGAAAATAACAGTTTCAGAGGTCTGGTTCAGAAGGCCTGGGCCACACCTTGTACTAGTGCCAAAGCAATTGATAGGTGGCAGTGTAAAATCAGGGTTCTGAGGAGAAATGTTAGCGGTTGGGCGTCTAATGTTTTAGCTGAGCTTATTAATAAAAAATAAAAAATGTCTAGCAGATGAGTTCAATTCCCTAGATCTAGAAGCTGAACATAAAGAGCTCTCTATAGAGGAAAAACAGAGGGCTAACTGGTTAAAAATAGAACTCAATAAAATTTGGGCCCTAGAGGAGAATGAAATTAGACAGAGATCGAGGGAGAGAGATGTCGTAGAAGGAGATAGAAATACTACGTATTTGCAGGCGGTATCTAACAAGCAGAGTAGGAAAAAGCGTAAAGATTTATTAGAGAAACCGGATGGTGTAGTGATCACTGACCAAAAAGGGATGATGAAAGTAGCATGGACTTCTACAAAGACCTTTTCACTAATGATAATAAAAGTAATGTTAAATTAGGCAATAAGTTTTGTGAACATAACGATCTAGTCACAAAGGAAGAGAATGACCTGCTAGAAGCTCCATTCTCTGAATCTGAGATTAAAGAGGCAATAGATAGTTGTTATGCATAGGGAGCACCAGGGCAAGATGGACTCCCCTTCCTGTTCTATCAGAAATTTTGGAACGAAATCAAAGACAACCTTGTGTTGTTGTTTAAAGATTTTCATGAAGGAACTCTAGACCTGTATAGACTTAATTTTGCCTTAGCTACACTAATACCTAAGGAAGAAAATGCTAGAAGTATGAAGGAATTTAGGCCTATAAGCCTCACAAACTACAGTTTTAAGAATTTCACTAAGCTACTGACTATTAGACTTGGGAAAAATTTTGATAGACTAATTTGCAAAGAACGGAGTGCCTTTATTAGAGGTATATACATCTTAGAGAGTGTTGTGATAGCTCATGAAATTGTACATAGTTTGCATAAATCGAAGGACTCAGGCCTGGTCATAAAGCTAGATTATGAGAAAGCTTACGACAAGGTTAGTTGGGATTTTTTTATTTTATCTTTTGAGATTTTAACTTCAAGAGGTTTTGGTAGTCAATGGGTAAGATGGATAGAAATGATTCTCAAAGGAGGATCAGTTGGCATTATTTTAAATGGTGCAGAAAGTAATTTCTTTAAGACTGGTAAAGGGCTTTGACAAAGAGACCCCCTCTCTCCTCTTGTTTTTAATTTAGTAGGTGATGTTCTAACTAGAATGCTAATGAAAGCTGCCAGTAAAGGAGTGATCAAAGGGCTTATGACTAGTTTAAAACCTGTGGGGGGTGATTTCCTTACAGTATGCTGATGATACAATTTTATTTTTTGTTGTGGAAGAGAGACCTTTGAGAAACCTGAAATGTATCGTCTCCTGTTTTCAGCAATTGTCAGCTATGAGAATTAACTTCCATAAGAGTGAGATTGTTCCAGTTAATATAGATAGGGATTTATCTCATCAGGTCTCCCATATTTTTTGTTGTCCAGTTGGTAGTTTTCTATCAAATACCTTGGAGTTCCTCTCCATTTTGATAAGTTGAGGAGAGAAGATATACAACCCATTGTACATATATACATCCCTGTATACCTTATGTCTTTTATTGAGTGTCCTAGATGGGCCATTGATTTACTTAACTCTCACATGGCTCACTGCCTTTGGAATAATATAGAGGGGTGACATAATTACCATTTAGCAAATTGGAGGTTAGTTAGTATGAGAAAAGAGTATGGAGGTTTGGGAATCCCTGACCTGAGGGATTTCAATATTAGCCTCTTGGTTGAAAAGATATCAACCTGACAAAGATAAAATTTGGAAAGAGCTGATTGACCACAAGTATAGAACTAGACAACCTAACATCTTTTGTAGCAGCACTCTAGAAGCCTCTCAATTCTTTAAGGGTTTCATGTGGGCTGCTAAAGTAGCTAAACTAGGATATAGATGGAAAGTTGGCGATGGAAAAAATAAATAAAATTCTGGGAGGACAATTGGCTAGGTTCTTCAAGTTTAGCAATACATTATTGGGAGCTCTATAGAATTTTGAACGAGCAAACAAAAATGCACCTTTAGGAGGAACTTTAACGATAACATCATCAGACTATGGGAAGAAATTGCGCAGCTGGTTTCTACTATTGTGCTTACTGATAGTGAAGATGAGCTGATCTGGGAGATGCTCTCTAATGGGGTATATTCTAGTCAATCCTTATATAAAATAGTGAATTTTAGAGGGGATACATCCTGTGCACACTCCTGCTCTCTGGAACATTAAAGTGCCACCTAGGATACACTTTTTTCTTTGGCTAGTCTCCTAAAATAAAATTCTCACCTGAGATAATGTAAGTAAGAGGAAACATATAGATGACGATACTTGTGTTTTCTGTTGTAAAAAAGAGTATACATCATTTGCTGTTTGATTGTGTAGTGGCTAACAGTATGTGGGTTGAAGTAGCTCAGTTAATTCATATTCCTGTGATAGATAGCTTTGAGAAATGTGCTGGGTTTTGGTTCAGCAATAAAAAGTATGCTTTATTCAACATAGTGAGTTCTGCATACCGTGGAATGTGTGGAAGCCAAGACATGAGATTTGCTTTCAGAATTTCAAATGGGAGAGCCTGAAGGAGGTGTGGAGAAGAGTGATCAACAGACTTACAATTTGGAAGCTGCTAGTGCCACTTGGCTTGCAAACTATGATGGACCAAGACATATCCTGTTTCCAGATGAGGGCGAGGAGACCGGAGATGCTGGAGATATAAGATGGAGAGATGAGTACACATCTGGTGTTGCTGAGTACTCGAACTGAGGTGGTGGATACCCGACATACCAGCTGAGGAAGTGTGACTGGTACAATGTAGTGAAATATGTTGCATGAGTGCCAGCAAGCCGGGTGTAATGGGAGAAGAGTGACAACGAGTGGAACTGGATGTAACTGAATTTTGCCGTGCAATGCACAAGGCTACTGAATGTTGTGCTGAATGTTTGGCCGTGCAATGCATAAGGCTGAGGTGAGTTTTTTGCATCGTCGAATTCTAAAAAAAACACTAGTAGAGATTTACTATGTCACTAGCAAATTATATCCTTGCATTGCAGCGAGAAGTCATAATTTTTCAAGAGGTGTTATATAAATTGTGTATTTAAATCAGAACCATTAAACACATTAGGGTCAAGATAATCAATAGCTTCGTTTCAATGAATACTGAAAAGATAGAATTTAGTGGGTGTCGAAAAATTATTCGTCGAGTGAGTATTAGGTAGATCACCCATGATAGATTCAGATAAACATGGGGTTGGCACGAGGTCGAGAGATGATGGTAACACACAGGTCCCGATTAGATAGGTTTGGACGACCTCCCAAAGAATAATAACTATACGTCATGTGTTTTGTGGTATTGTATTATAAGATCTTGCATCTAGATGATGTCTAGACGATGTTTTGTTGAATGTTCTATGAGGGTGCCCATGTCTGCCTTATATATCATGGGTACAGAGATTACATAGCATGAGTCATGGTCGGTCTACTATACATATCCATGTAGGAGTCTATCTAACTTTTCTTGTCCGATAAGTACCCTGGATAGTATTATTCGACAGTGGAATACAACTGTGTGCTACTTTGTTTTACTTACTTTAAAATGAAATTAATATAAATGTTTTCTGTTCACGTTTAGATGTGTAGATTATCATAAGTTTCAATATTAGACATCGGTACCTCGTAAAAAGACTTGAGTAATACATACAATACATAAATATTACAGGATTAACACAAAATTTTATCAAAGCATATTAAAATAAATAAATTTTCTAACTCAACTTTTTTGTTGCTTCCATTATCACCACACAAGGCACCAATGCGGCATTTGAATTAAAAGAAAAGAAAATTCAAAGGGTCTTGTTTCTTTGATGGGCCTTCATTTCTGGGCCCACCAATTCTAGCCTATAACGAGGACTGGGCAGAGAGAGAGAGAGAGCCTAGCCACAAACATGAATCCGTTGCCAGGTCAAAGGCGAGGAAAG
The DNA here is from genome assembly GCA_031894775.1 of Chloris gayana. Lineage (NCBI taxonomy): Eukaryota > Viridiplantae > Streptophyta > Magnoliopsida > Poales > Poaceae > Chloris > Chloris gayana. The sequence continues at coordinate 871,438 of JAUNZO010005196.1, forward strand.
TGCCCACACACCAGGCGGCTACGCACGAACAAGATTGACAATGGTATGGGAGATTTAGTTTTAAATTTATTTCTCCCGTTTATAACAGTAGAAAACAACTACGGAAGCCATAAAAGAAAAACACAAACACAAAGAAGCTACTTACCTACTTTATTGAAATGAAAAATTCAACTTACAGAGACTACGATAAAAAAAATGAAAAGCACAAATCAGAAATAACATAGCGACACTAAGAAGAGACTATCATAAGAACATATTAAGGAGTAGAGATTAAAAAAAACTAGCACTGTTGTATGAACCTAATTATGTATAAAAGATGCAACCTACTAATAACCCTTCAATGCTATTTCTCTAGCTCCACATTGTGCCATATTATATCTTCCCCACAAAGAGTCATTCAATGTTATTTCTCTAGCTCCACGCTGTGCCACATCATCTCAAACAATTTTAAGCATTAGATAAAGATTGAATGTTGATGATTACGAGCTATTTTTAACTTTTCAAATCTCTGTCACGTCATCTAGAAAGTTAACACTCCCGATTATCACATCCGACTCTCATCTATCCATCCATGCATCAATATCCTCATGTCACTTCATGTTGTCCAGTGTGACAGACCCACCTCACGAAGAGGCGTTTCCATCTCCAGGATCATCATGGGTGACATCACGCGCTGTGATACCCGATATTACAACATACAAACATAAGCATAACACAATGAATATAAGTGCAGGTCTTACATTCATCCCAAGTACAAACGTCGTAGTCTCATAAGCATCGAAGCTAATAAGTTTGAAAATTAACTAAATAGCGGAAGCATAAAGATACAATCGCACTCTCAGCGAAACATCACGGGCACCGGCAGAGACAGATGTTCCTGCCCTAGAACATCTTACCGGCACATCAACTTCACTATTCATCCGGGCCGCACCACTCCCAAGTGTAGTGGCCGTCACCCGGAGTCCGATCTCCGCGGACGTCATCTCCGACGTCGAAGTCCTGTCCGACGGGTTCCTCTCGAAAACCACATAGAGCAAAGCCCCGAGCAACTAGAGCTTAGCAAGATCGACCCGTCAAAGTGGCCATCTACGACCGACTCCTAGACATGCAAAAGCCAGGGGTAGGATATAATTAAGCACTAAGCTGGCCTACAAGTGGATCCTTACTTTCAACTTTTAGCAGTTTAATTAAGTTGCAAGAAAGAATAAATTTAATTTGCACTAAGCTACTGCATTACATGTTTCCAAACAAGTAATTAAGCAATACAGCAAATTAATCATAATCATCATCATCAATGTTTCTCTTCTTACTACGTTCCGGTCGACGGGACAAGTGGTACTCGATTCATCGTGAGGGGCAGCGATTCGAATCGATTTACATCCTGCAGGAGAAACCTGATTGCACGTCACATACGCGCTTCCCGGAAGCCGCATGAGACAACCTTCCCCAGCCGGTACTCGTAGTGTTAGTCGGGCCTAGCTCCCCCAAGAAGGGTCCCCCACGCGATGCCGTCCCGGACGTCATCCGTGAGTAGAGTGCTCCCTTCTCTCCTCCCAAATTCCAGCCAATTAACCAAGGGAGTAGGGTATCTCTCTAACATACAGCCACCATCGGTACGTCGATTTATCGGGCCCATTAACTCCAGCATGCAAGCAATACGTTCAAACTTATCCACATGGGCCGGACACGACGCGGTCCTTGTGTGCACGAGACGGGGCTACAACCTTGAAGACTCTTTCAGTCCTTCACTTTCCACCTAGTTGCCCGTCCGGCCTCCAATTTCCATTCTCTTCTCAATACTTAGCATCGTGTCCAAAAGTGATTGTCCTATCTACGAGTGGTCTCCGTACCACTCGACGGATCATCGTCCTATTTATGCAAGCATCTAGCATAGGGTAAGCGAACCAGGATAAATAGGATCCTATCGCATGCTAGGGTTTTCATCACAACTCCTTTAGACCTAATGCACAATACGAGACCTACAAGCATAGTGATGAAAATAAAATACTTAATTAAAAGGTTGTGCACCGGGCTTGCCTTGAGTTTGACCACTGAGCAGCTGGGTCAACAACAGCAGCAGCTTCTAGCGCCTCCTCGCCGGTTACCACGTTCACCACCGCAGCTCCATGATGCAAAGGTGATGTGTAAATTTTGATGAAAACATGACATTGAATATTTTACGGAATACTTGCGGATTTCATCAAATACATTTAATTCATGAGTATAAATTAACGTGGTGTCCAGCAGGGTGAAAATGATTTAAGGTGATTATCTAATTTATCTCCTTCATCAACTCCCATGAAGCATTTAAATCATTATCACATGTGCAAGAAAATAATCCATTAATCCTAGCAAAACTAGGTAAAATAGCAATTAAATTGCTCCTGGTCCTTAGGCACATGATATAGATAATAATTAACTTAAGCTTCATAATTTGGGACAATTAATTAATTAACTAAGCATTTAACTTAAGTCTCCTAAAAAGAATTTTGACCTAAATAATTTGCTCCTGAAAATGCCAACTGAATGCACCATAAAATAGTACATGTCTCAAGGAGTCCAACAAAATTTAGTTTGCAATTTTTGGAGGTCTAGAACACTAGATATGAATTTTCTAAGTTTAAATGAATTTTGGGACTATTTACGAAAATGCCACTCGAGATTTAAATTTAAATCTCCGTGCTCCGTGCCACACCGAGGACCACGGGGTTATGGATCCGCGTGTGGCTGTGGCCACACGGGATCCGGGCCGTGTGGCCCGCCCTGTGGCCTCGCCGGCGCGCGGCCGGAAGGCGGCGCGCGTTGGCCGGGATGGCGTCCGGGGTGCGCGCGCGCCGAGCAGGGGTGCTCTAGATGCGGCATGGAATGGCGCAGATTGGGGTAGGGTTGGGTTGACGGGACCCTCACCGGAGACGCGGCGCGTCGGGCGGCGGCGGTGTGGAGAGGTCCGGCGGGGGTGCTCGTCGTGGAGGAGGAACGGATGGAGGAGCGGCTTGGCCGTGGAGCTTCACCGGAGCATGGGCTTCACCGGCACACTCTCCGTTGAGGATGAGCACGACCGTGGGTGGCCGTCGACGAGAGGGTGGCGGCGGCCGGAGCTCCGCGGTGGGGAGAAAAAGGAAATCCGATGACCTAGGGAGGCAAGGGAGGGAGGTTAGGGTTTGAGAGGATGCTCCATCAACGTACGCACGCACCGGCACAAGAATGGGGAAGAAAAGCTCACCGGAGGGGGTGAATTTGACCGCGACGGCGGTGATGGCCGGCGTGGAGCTCTTCGCGGAATTTCTCGAAATTGACCGGTTTTACTCCACCATTTTTGGGGTTTTTGGCGTGGAGTATGGTGGGGGTGGGGCGGAGCTTGGGGCGTGCTCGGCCCGAGCTGCGGCGGCCGGAGTTGGCGGGGCGGCGAGGTCCAAGGGGCGGCGGCAATGGCGGGTGGGGGTGGGGCGCACGGGAGAGAGTGAGAGAGAGAAGTGGGGGTGCCGACCGGCCTTGGGTTCCCCCTTTGCCCCCGACCAGGAGAACCGCGGCCAAGGCGCGGGCGCCACGCGGCGCCGGCGTACGGCCCTGGGGGCTGACAGGTGGGGCCCGCGGTATATGCTTTGGCATCTTTTCTTTTTCCCCAATTTCCAAATGTGGCTCAATTCAAATTTGAAAAATCAAAAACAGAGCCTTCCCGCGTTCAAAAATTTAAATGGAGAATTTTGTTGAAAAGTGTAACTCTAGAAAGTGACATGCACGAAGAGTATACTCAAAAATTCTGTCTGGATTAATTCTGAAAATTCAGAGAAAAGGCTTAAATGCTAAGCTTGTTTGATTTATTTGGGATATCAAACCTTGATGAAACCCAGTGGGGTTTTGTCCTAGATTTTTCGTTTGACATGCCCTACAACATATATTTTTGGTTGACCATACTTGTATGGTAGAAATTTGAGTTGTAGTTCAAACCAAAGTGTTTTTGAATTTATTTACTGCCCAAAACACTTTGCATGTCAACGAATTTTCTTGGGTGGGCTAATCCAGACCTAAGGTTAGTTTTAAAAATGCTAACTCGAAAAATTAGGACACGGAGTGTCACATCCAGTCACCACAAATTAAGATAGAGAAACTATTGTTTTCAAATACCTCTATTACTACTCCACCTTTTGTTCCTATGTCTTTTCCGTTTATAATTACTTTCTTTTTTGGTGTTTGTGAAGTGTTTTTTTCTTCATATTATATAATGTGCCGCAGTAACGCACGGAGTATCATCTAGTATTTATAGATTTGTTTACTCTTATCATATTATCACGAACAGAGCAAAGGAACCCAAAGGGCGGCACGTAACATTGACTCTTTCCGTATTACCAAAATATAATTTTGGTTTTTGCGAAAGGACAAGACATATAGCTCTAAATGAAACAGTTATTAAAAAAAGTTCACATACCAAAGTCAAGACAAAAATGAGGTTCAATTTATCAGTATATGATTCTCACGATGAACTTTACAGAAAAATATCCACATCAGGTCTATCATCGAGACTAGCATAGTAACAACGCAACAAACTAAAAATAATGGAACATCAGAAAACACATGAACAAAACGCATGAAGAACATATTGTCAGTTAGATAAGCTGGTCATATTTTGAAATATCAGATGGCTCGGAGTAGCTAGACCATATCAATAAAACAAAATATGAATTGTTGTACTATTAGCAAAATTCAGTGTGCAGCGAAGTCCTTTATCTAATCTAAAAAGATAAATTGAAGTGAGCACTACCCGGAGCGACGGAACAACAGTCTTTGGCTACACTGGATCATTCTTGCAGATAACTGATCAGAACATGTATTCCTCAGCAATTAAAAACGGAACATGATTTCCTATCCGTTTTACAGCGTGCCTTAATACTCTCTTATAAGATTCAGCGCTCCCCTCACACACGAAGCCTAGCAAAGGTCAAGTAGCCAGTATGCCCCTTTGCAGTGCTGCTTGGCCTAACCATAACAGAGGAAGTCTTTTGCATACAATCCGGGTTTTCTCCTGATGGTGTAAACTTTTTCCTTTTCTGTGGACGAGGCCCCACAGCAGCCTCTTCATTGGCAGTGACGTTGTTCAGAGCTCCATCTCTTACTTCATATGTCCGAAGAAGTATTTCAAAGGTCCGAATATCTGCATAATGCAATAGGATGTGGTCAGATCACTTAAAAAATGTAGGCTCAGTGTGCAAACTCCACATCCTCCAAGCATATAAAGCTATATCAGTTTCATAGCACAATCCAAAGTATACAAACTTAAAAGCGTGACTTTACAGTTCATACATGCAAATTGTTCATTTATTTCTCAAAATGGTTCAAAATCACTAACTATACCGAGCACAACTGACAGAGGCATAAAGAGATTTGGGATTTATCCAATGGCATACACGGGATTTATCCAATGTTATACAAGGCATCCCCAAGGATTTCAGATGAGCAAGCTTTTTGGGATACCATTTCAGAAAAAAGAATGAAATAATAACGGAGAGCAAGAAAAAGTAGAGAACTGCCAGAAAGACCAAGGAGCCGTTGCATCGCTAGTTCTGACACCATTCGATGCACAGAACTCACTCTTGTCTGTTGTGGGCATTCTTAACAGTGATTAATCTGAGGGCACAGTGCAAGACTGAGCAACTAGGCCATGAGCTGCAGCATGGTTTATATGAGACAATAGTCAAAACTAGAGAGCAAGAGAAAAACAGCATGAAGTGGCTGAGTAAGAGAGCAAACACAGAGAGAAGCAACATGCTAGATAGAGAAAATCTTGCATGGGTTGTAGACGTGAGGGACAGGGACCATATGGTTCGTTGTTCGACTGGAACATGCAAATGACAGGTTCTTAAGTAGGAATGAGCAAGAACATGAATTGGTGGATTAATTTTTTGTTTTATTGCAATAAACATTAACACCTGAAAGCTTCTGTAATACTGTATAATGGACTATCCCCAAGGCCTAATGAGGTGAGATCCACCTCGGTTTCTGTTGTTATCAGCATGTATTAACACATTTCTGTGCCTCATTCATTAGTGGCACCGAGTACCAGCAATGGTTAGTAGTATTAAGCCCCATCAAGTTCCCCCACAATGGAAAAGATTCCTGACAGCATGAAGGCCTAACTGAGCTCCTGAAACGAAAAAGAGAAGGTAACACACAGGGGAATGGAGTTGGTGCAAGCTCCAGCAAACAAAGCATAATGGGCCTTTTGCTTATCAATAAGATTGGGTTCTTGGATGGTGTTTACAATAGTCACTAGTCTGGTTGCCCTGAATTATTGGGCATTTGCTTTATGAATGCTAGGGATTTGGATTACAACTAAAGGCTTGACAATAAAAACTTATGAGCACAATATAGACTAGACGATACCTACCAAAATAAAGATCTCAACTGATATGTGAACCTTACTGACATTTGTCACAACTTATGCATTGTAGAATACAATGATTCATTACCACAAAAGCAGCAGAGGAGAGAAAGTACACTACCTGTGAAACATGACCTCATAGCTTCGCAAGCCCGCTGCACTTGCTCAATGCAAGGTGAAAAGGAGCATAGAACACCATCATGCTTTAACATGAAACTGACAGAAGGTATTGCGAGCCAAGGCTGGGGCAAATCAAGGAAGACAGCATCAGCAGCACCGCGATGTTCCTCTGGGAATCCTGCCCCTTGTATATCCCGCACATTCACGGTGATGAGGCTGCTTAGGCCATTCCTCTCAAAATCTTCCCTGTTTACCAAAGGAACTATCACCATGGCACAACCAAATAACAAAGATAATACACAATTCATATTTCCTACAGATATCATGCTTATACCCAAAGATATACTTAGGCTTAATTTGATTTTTACATTCCTCGAAAATAGCTCTTGTGAATTTGTCTGAGGGTGTGTTCGTTTCCTGGGGTCTAAACTTTATAGCTGTCACATCAAAAAGAATCTTACTATTTAGGAGTACTAAATAAAGTTTAATTATAAAATAAATTACATGCCCCTAGACTAATTTACGAGACGAATCTAATGAGGTTAATAGGGTTTTGTCATTAAATTAGCACCAATCTGTCAATAGGGTTTTGTCATTAAATTGATCGAAATATTCATAAATAGTAAGATTCTCTTTGATGTGACAGTGCTAAATTTTAGAGGGCAGGAAACGAACAGGGCCTGAATTGCTTTCAAGGAATATCAATTGCTGCAATCCAAAACACAAATATGTTGCAAAGAATCAGCTCCAAAATATTCATCATATTTCTTAACTCTTCCCCTAAATTTCAACTGAGATTTCATATTATTATTATAAAACATGTTATGTTATTTGTAGTGCAATAGTGCACTTCCCTCAAACGTTCCTTATAGAAAATGTCATTTCTTAGGCATTATGCTTTGCAACTTCTATTCTCCATTATCTCTACAGATTGTCCATAGTGCTAAATTGGGAACCCAAACATGCTGCAAAGTCACCGGTTCCACAACAAAATAGATAAAAAAAAAAGGTGAATAACAAGTTCCTCAAATGACAGCCCTTTCCCGGAACCCATAATTGATCTGACATTCAAAGAAAATTTTATTTATTAAGCATGTGTGCTTGGCAACATATATTTAGTGTGATATTTACTTCTCTAGAAATCCAACCGCAAGGACAAGAATTCAAAATGTACACAACCTAATTAAACAGATTACCTGCCAGCAGACATTAATACAAAACAGAACAGAGTGCTTTTAGAGTACCTCGCAGAGGCCGCCCTCTGTTCGTGGAAGTCAAAGGTGTGGACGCGGCCGTGCGGCGCAACAGCGCGTGCTAGGGAAGTAGTGAGGGAACCGCTGCCCGTGCCGGACTCAAGCACCACGCATCCGGGAATAAGCTCAAGGTAGGCGACGACGAGGCTGATGTCTGCGATGTAGAGGATCTGTGTCCTGTGGCTGAGGACCAGCGTCCAGAGCTCCGGGGTCGGCGCGAGCAGGTGCACGAACCCGCCGGCCTTGCAGCCGCCCCTGCCTCCCCCACCGCCGGCACTGCTGTAGACCTTGGATCCGAAGGGGCGGCCGATCCAGTCGTCGTGGCGGAAGACGCCGAACCGGTTCTGGAGCACGCCGCCGGCGCGCACGGCGACGGCGCGCATGGCGTCGTGGCGCTCGTACACCACCACCGTGTCGCCCTCCGCGATGCGGCGCTGCAAGGTGGGCTTGCCCGCGGGGTCGACAGGGACCATCATGGCGCGGGCGCTGCGGCGGCGGGAACGGCTGGGGGAGTGTCACAGCGTCACCGGTGGCGGCGGCGGCGGGGGCGGGGGAGGTTTGGGGGTTTATTGCTTGGTGGAATCGAATTTTGAGTGACACGGATTATTTGCCTGTTAAGTCCATTTTACTCCTTTGGACGATTTACTTTGTCCAAATTAGACCTATGGCTCACTTTACTCTCTCAAATAATTTAAGTTAGTATAATTTACTCTCTTATGTAATTTCTCTTTTTTATATCCTCTTTACGAGTTGAGCTTACTGCTTAAATTTTGCACAACGATAGCTTTATTGAACCTTACGTTAAAAAAATATAATGTATATTTTAAACATAATTTTTATAGTCCTAGAATTTTATACAAAATATCATCTTAATTATATAGTTGTAGAATTTTTATACAAAATATTTAAGAAAAGATATAAAATATGTTTTTATATAAAAATAGTACTACAACTTCAGATTCAAATGATACAAAGAGAAAAAAAAGAGAGAAATTGCATAAGCGAGTAAATTGAGCCAACTTAAATTGTTTGAGGGAGTAAAGTGAGCTAAAATTTTATTCGGGATGTGATTTGAACATAGTGAATTGTTCGGGTAGTAAATGAATTTTTTGCTTTTTTCTAATACATGATTCTCATAGTGAATCCTACTGGTATATCACATGGCTGCAACGCCACCTACTTAATACTGATAATGTTTGTCAATTGTCATTATTCCTCTGTTTTTTTTTTTTGTCGCTAGGATAAATCTTTTAAGGTAAACTCGCACTGATTTATTTATTCTAACAACAAGAAAAGAGAAACGAAGGAGATATTAGTCAGAACAAGCTGGGAGAAAAAGAAATAGGTTGTATATGCAAATATCTTCATAGTTTTTTTTTAAAAAAAAACTAAGTATCTCCATAGTTGTATAGGAGAGCCAAGATGTATGTCATATTGTGTACGAAGTTAAAGTAAAAGAAAAAAAATCTTTTCATAAAATTTGTTGGCCCTCTACCCTCTTAAGGCCGCAACATTTTTTCTTGCTAGGCATGTTTAGCTTCCTGTTTCACTTGAACCGCAAGGACAAAATCCCCTGTCCCACACCACAACGTGGATAAGATTCACTAGGTCATTCCAAGCCTGATTCGTTGTCCAGTTAGCCCAAACCGAATGGCCTTTTTTGTCCCAAGCTGGCTTGGTAATAGGCCCAAACAAAACAACTAAAACGGGCTGTTATGTACCTCGTTCTGATGAAACTGAATGGGCATAAGAGCATCTCCAGCAAGTCCTTTACTTGGGTTCCTACTGTATTATTTAAGTTTTTGAGTTAAAAAATAACTCTAACATGGGACCCTACTTGAGCCATTATTTTTCATGCTCTCTCAAACTGCATCTCCAAGCCCTCGTTCCTAGGATCCTCCAATCCTAACTCTCATTCGTCGGTCTCGGCTTCTTTTTTTCCTACTTCTCTCTCTTCTCCTTCCTTTCTCTCTGCTCTTTCTCCCTTTTTTGGACATTGTCATCACCGCCTAGCTGCCTCCCGCCTAGCCGGCCGCCTCCTCACCCCCTTCCGCCCAGCCTAGCAAATGCCACCACCGCCCGGCACCCTACCGCCTCTGGCCGCTGATTTGCTCTCCCTCGCTGCCCGTGCACGTGCCCTTCCGCCTCTCACCCGCAGCCCGGCCGCACGTGCTGCCATGCCCCATCCGTAAGCTCCCGGCATCCTCCTTCCGGCCGGCCGGATATAGCGGGGCATGGAGGCGGTGGTCGGCAAGGAAGGAGCAGCCACCGCCGGACGAGCTCGGAGGCTTGATGGGTGCGACCTTTGCGGCCGTGGCCGGGAGCGGCCCCGCGCTCCGCCCTTGCCCCATTTGTGAACTCATGGTTGGCCGAGGCGGTCGATGGAGAGGTGGTTCCCGAGAGAACTCTCCCTTCCGGCGAGATCCGACGTGATGCCCCCCCCCCAAAGGAGTGCATGACCGGCGACGGGCGCCCGTCCTCGTGGTGTCGTCCTCTACTCACCAGGTCGTCCGCCGCCATGCCGCTCGTGCGCCACCTCCGCTCGCTAGCTGGCCGGCCACACCCTCCCCTATGTCGCCCGGCTATGCCCCTCCTCTTCGCGCAGCCATGTCACACCCCTCCTCCTGTCGCCTGGTCGCGCTGATCTTGCCGACAGATTTTGATGTGGTCGCGACGGGACGGGTGCTGGGACGCGAGGACGAGCGCCGAGGCCCGTCGCGACGATCATCGAGTGTGGAAAGCACTTCTGCTCGTGTGCCCACCCGAACGTCGGTGAGCGCCGAGCTCGTCGACCTGCTTCATTGACGTGTGGGTTCGTGTGGGTCCGTGTGTCGATAGGAAAAGTAGGGGCTCTTGTTTTGGTTGCCCTACTAGAGTTGACAGAGAATGCTCTAAGAAGTGACACGATGGACCTGGCTACAACTAATTCAAACCAAATCATTATTGGAGCCCCTCCCTAATCTCATGTTTAGCACAATAAATTCAAACCAAATATTTATTGTAGTTCACCTGCATTTAATTATTTATTTTTATCGGATTCAGAGAACTACACTAGTCTCTTCTTCCCACTTTACTCATTATTCCGGTAAAGCTATGTGTCCAGAATTATAGTATATTCTATAAACCTAGATATAGGGTGGTTATCCAGGTTTCTAGAATGTTATAGGAATCTGGTATATTTGTGAGGATAAATGGTATTCTAAGATGGAGAAAGTACTTCTCAGTTTCTGCGTATCCACTAGAGGTAGTATCCTAGGATTAGAAGGCACGTGAAACTATCTTTCGTTTGTCTGAAATGGTCTTTTCACTGGGAGTATGTATCCCACACCACAAGATGGAATGTTAATTGTTGTCATGTTAAAGTCCCAATAGGCTCACATTAAGGCTACACTAAATGAGATTTTAATTTTCAATAAATAACATACCATATCAGCATATTTATGGTGTGCTAAGCTAATTATGAAGAGTGTGAGAAGAGCCCAGTTTCATTCCGATGGAACTAGAGATTCACTGTTTCGAAGGACCTGTAGGTGTTTTCAATACCATGAAATTGGTATTGACTATTGAGGGTAACCATTTCATTTCCTTTGTAATTGGATCAATTACCATGCAATAATTAAATGCAGAATCTGGACTTGGAAACAATAGAAGTAAAATTGTGCATTAGAGAGAGAGAGAGAGAGAGAGAGAGAGAGAGAGAGAGAGAGAGAGAGAAGAGAGACAGACAGAGATAGTTGTTTCATTTTGCTCTAATCTGTTAGGGCAGTGTTGATGACAAAATGAAACTATACTAGAAATTGTCTAATAACAACATGGACATGACATCTGAAAAGTATCACATATATCTAAAGAGCGTAAGTGAGAAGAAATGAAATGAACAATTCAGTGCAATGTTCTCTGTCGAGCTGGACTACAGCAAGGGGATGTTGATTCTGAGCCGAGGAATTAGGGAGAACACTCAACTATGGAACAGTTTGGACCTCACTTTTTTTTTGCATATATTGTCTGGCAATTAGTGATTTTCTGGTCTTCTCTACATTTGTTTATTTAAATAATTATTACTTTAGTCAGATCCTATTTCATATGTCACATTTTGTTAGATTTCAAGTGTTTGGTCAGGAAAAAAAGGTAGATATCATGCAGAATTTTCAAAATCTACTATAATGAAACACACCGGAACCTCAATTCATTCTTTGCTAGACATGTCAAAATCTATTTAAGGAAATATGCAACTGTGAAACATGGTTTCAATTTTTTTTCTAATTTCATGCTTGTAGATTGAAATCATGAGAGAAACTTTTCAGCATTCATATTTTCTCTTAGAGACTGTAAGTATGTTTTTTTAATTCTTTCTGCAGTAGTAAATACTTACACTCCATCCGTTCTTAAATTGTTGATGTCGTTGTTTTTTTTCGTTTCGTTTGACCGTTCGTCTTATTCAAAATGTTTCTTCGAACATTGAAAATTATAAGTCATGTTCAACTTACTTTTTTTATAAAATAAATCACAGTAAATATTTGATAATTTATTATTTTTTTGAATAAGACGAATTGTCAAACGCAACGCAAATAGTCAAAACAATAATTTAAGAACGGAGGGATAATCCTATATCCTGAAGTGGGTGATCATATCACCAATTAAATACTTGCAGATTATCAGTCGATTTATTTGCACATGATGTCATCAAACAATCATTAATTTTGCATTGGTTCATAAGATCATTCGTTCATGACCTTATCAGGACCAACGACCCGGTCATCTGGGCCAGGCTTGGGCGCGTGGCCGACCTTCCTCGCCTTCGTCCAACACTCGAATATGCAGTAGCATTTAAACGAGTTGGTTTCACATCTACCGCTAGTGTTGCCGTTGCCCTCACCCAAGCAGACTCGATTGCAGTGGCTATTACGGAAGCACCACCCCGTGAAGTTGGCGCTCAGACGATAGCATTTATAGGCCTGAACAACAGGTGCTATGTCTGCATATACGAACCCTTAAATGTTAACGAAAATATGAAAAAAAAATCTTGGCTCATGCAAGGGTACATCGTACCTGTAGCCATAACAAGAAAGAGGATCAGGACCGCAGCTGAGAGGATCCTCCTTGAAGGCTCCATTACTATTGATTGGATATGTCCTTGTGCTTTGAAGAAGCAAGTACGATAAGGAGTGAAAACCCAGGGGCTATATAGCACATTGGGTAAGGAAGAGATATCAGTGGAAGGAAAAAAATATCCAGGCAGCTGCAGGAGGCATGCACCAAATCCTGGCAAGAAGTATGGCACGTTACAGGTGCCTAGCTACAAAATTTAGATTCTTTTTTCTATCATGGAAGTATTGGACTATATATGTTTCACGTCCACTATTGATTATTTTTGCCATCTTTGGGCTGTGCCACTTTGACTAGTACTTGATTATAAATTATTGTAACAAAGTATTTTTATTATCCCTATCTACTTATCTACTTATATATAAAAGATGCAACCCACTAATATATAGTCTTTCAATGCTATTTCTCTAGTTCCACCTTGTGCCACATCATCTCCAACCCACTAAGAGCCATTTAATGATATTTCTCTACCTCCACGTTGCGCCACATCATCTCAAATAATTTTAACCATTAGATAAAGATTGAATGTTGGTGATTAGGAGCTATTTTGAACATTTCAAATCGCTGTCACGTCATATAGAAAGTTAGCATTCCCAATTATCACTTCGACTCCCATCTATCTATCCATACATCAATATCCTCATATCATTTCATGTTGTCTAGTCGCCACAAATTAAGGTAGAGAAACTATTGTTTTCAAATACCTCTATTCCTACTCTACCTTTTGTTCCTATGTCTTTTTCGTTCATATTTACATTCTTTTTGGGTGTTTGTGAAGTGTTTTTTCTTTATATTATATAATGTGTCACGGAAAAGCGCAGGGTATCATCTAGTATTACTAAAAACGGTGGTAAGAACACCCCAAGTAACGAAGAGTTAATATCTGCGGTTACCTAAACTGTTCAAGGACAACCCTCCTTTTTTCAGGGAAACTAGTTAAATTCCCCGCGCGTTGCCACAGGAGCTTTAGAAAAAAAATCTCTATCCTTATGGCTCTTTGATATAAGGTTTTTAAGGTAGAGAAACTATTGTTTCCAAATACCTCCATTACTACTCTACCTTTTGTTCCTATGTCTTTTCCGTTTATATTTACATTCTTTTTTGGGTGTTTGTGAAGTGTTTTTCTCTTCATATTATATAATATGCCGCGACAAGGCGCGGGGTATCATCTAGTATTACTAAAAAACGGTGATAAGAACACCCCAAGTAACGAAGAGTTAATATCTACGGTTACCTAAACTGTTCAAGGACAACCCTCCTTTTTTCAGGAAAACTAGTTAAATTCCACGCGCGTTGCCGCGGGATCTTTAGGAAAAAAATCTCTATCCTTATGGCTCTTTGATATAAGGCATTTAAGGTAGAGAAACTATTGCTTCCAAATACCTCCATTACTACTCTACCTTTTGTTCCTATGTCTTTTCCGTTTATATTTACATTTTTTTTGGTGTTTGTGAAATGTTTTTTTTCTTCATATTATATAATGTGCCGCGGCAAGGCGCGGGGTATCATCTAGTATTACTAAAAAACGGTGGTAAGAACACCCCAAGTAACGAAGAGTTAATATCTGCTGTTACCTAAACTGTTCAAGGACAACCCTCCTTTTTTTAGGGAAACTAGTTAAATTCCCCGCGTTGGCGCAGGATCTTTAGAAAAAAATTCTATGCTTATGGCTCGTGTAACAGCCCTTGTATTTGTATCCATTCAAAATTCGAATAAAAATCAAATTTGCTCAAAGTTCGTTTGAATTTGGAAATGAAGTAAATGAGAAACGATTTTTATTTGAATTTGTCGCGTAGGCCGTTTTCTTCACCGCAGCCCAGCTACTTCCCTCTCCCTCGCGCGGCCCAGCAGCCCAGCCGGCCCGGGGCTGTTTTTCTTCTTCCTTGCGCCCGTACGCACGCCGCGCGCCCGTGAGCACCGCCACGTCGACCGCTCGTCGTCTTCTGCCCCTATGTCCGCCGGCCCCGCGCCCAACCACTCCGCCTCGGCTTCTAGCGGGTCCTCTCGCCACCCCCGTGGTCGCCGTCCCCCATTTTAAACCGCGCCGCGACGCCTTCCCCCAAACCCTGGACCTCGCCGCCTCCCCGCTCGCAACGCCGTCGGTGCAGCCTCGCTGTGCCGGTGAGTCTCGTCGCCACCGTCCGGTTCCCCTTCCGTCGCTCTTCCCCGTGGTGCTAACGGTTTCGTGATTCGCCCTAGGAGGAGGACGAGCGAGGAGAGTGAAGTCCGCGGCCGCCATCGTCTCGCGTCCGGTCATCACCGTTGGTGAGTCTCCTCCGTGCTCGTCGTCCGTCCTTCGTTCTCCGTCGTCCACCCGTCTTGCCGACGCTTAACCCCCTTGCCGTTGCTGCCCTGAAGCTCGGGAACGGAAGATCGCATGGTCACCACCCCGTCCGTGCGCGCCCGTCGTTCCACCGCCGCCTCTCCTCACCGCCCGACGTCGTCGGCCCATCTCCGCCCCGTTCGAGACCCCTCGAGCATCCCGGTAAGCCCACGTCTCGATTCCCCTCCTCTTCCCTCGGGATTAGCCCCGATTTGGTAGCCTCCGCCGTGGTCCGGCCGCCGAGTGCCATGAGCGCCGGTGAGCCCGAGCTTCCCGTGGAGCTCATGGTGATTTGGTGAGCCGTGAAGCTTCACCGTAGTCCGTAGGTGCTCGCGCGCTAGTAAATTAGGGTAGCAAGGGCGCTAGTCTTGGCCCGCGTCGAGCCCGTGCTTCCGCCGCGCGAGGCTCGCCACCGGCAGCCCTCCGGTGGCCCTTGCGCATCGCGAGCTCGTGTGGAACGCTCGGTAGAGCACGCGCCATCGTTTGGTGCATTTGGCTTGGGTTGTGGTTGAGTCCAGGGGACTTCCCCTCTTCGCGCCTCCGCCGGCAAAGCTCCGGTGAGCTCGCACCGCTGCTCCGGCCGTGGATGGTGCTCGGGAGTGGGGCCGGCGGGAGCGGCAAGGCTCGCCGGTTCCGTAGGCATGGATGGTTTGGTCCACAGCCGAGCTGGAGAGGCGAGCAGGGCCAATTCCGGCGTGTCCCCTGCCCGGGCACGGCGGCGCCGCCCGTCTCCGGTGGGGTGGCGTCATGCCGACGTCACCCCGGCGTCGCCCACGGGCCCGCCTCGGTCCATGGGGTTCTTCCCCCCCCTCGTTGCATGGACCCGGTCCATATGGACCGATGGGCGTTAGGGAAAATGGGCCCGGTCCACAGCATAGTGTGGACCGGCAGAATATTCTAAAGGGGGAATATTCCCTGGTTTTTCTTTTTCCAATTTCCAGAATTTTCGATAATTCGTTTTTCCGTCGGAAATTCATATCTTTTTCCCGGAGCGTCGAAAAATACGCGGTCAATTGCGTTGGATTCGTAGCGACGAGATCTACGCGTTAGTGTAGTTATTAGCTATCTTCTAGTGTCGTAAATTCCGTCATCCGTTTCGTTGCTCACGTACTTATCTCGTTTTGCGTGCCTAACCCGTTTCGTACGTCCCGTCTGCCGCAGAGCTACGAGGAGTTTCCGCCGGAGCCGCAGTTTGAGGAGTTTCCGCCAGAGCAGCCGTACGAGTACCCCGACCAGGCCCGGGACCAACGTTTAGCAGTAAGCCGCAATCCTTAATCACTCTTGCTCCTATTTAACAATTTGCATTAAATTGATCCATGCATGATTAATGGTTACTTGCACTTGTAATTTACCTATGCCATACTATGCCATCCTTGCCACTGTTTGCCATAGGTTGTTCTACTCGTTACACGCATGCGTAGTATTTGCTTAGATGCTTAATTGAACCCCATGATGATTATACATGTTTTTGTGTAAAATAAATTGTATGTGTTTCATAGGTGTCGAGTTTCTATACTAGATACCCCGTAGGACTTTTGCGGGGCGAGTGTAGGTGGTTAGGTGCTCGGGAGACTTTTGGGGAGTCTCTGTTTGGAGAGTGCCTCGTTGCGGGCGCAGCTTGTGTAGGGGCCTTGGGTTATGGGGCCCCCGTTATGGTGACACCGTTGTTGAGACCGTTGTTTTGAGGAGAGGGATGGTGACTCGCCCTTTGATATACTAGCTTACCACGTGACCCGTATGGGCGAGCTGGATTGAGATGCTTAGCGGAGGACCGGTGGGTCCGCCGTGGTGTAGAGTTAGTGTTAGTGGGTTTTTGGAGCAGTTGTCTCGACCCATGAGTAGAGGATATCCCACCTGGCCCGTGGTAGACCTTTCACACCTTCAGGACCCTTTTCCGCGTTGTGGTTGGGGATCCCAGCCCCGAGGGACGGGCGCCCGCCGCCGATGCTTTGTTTATTGATCTTGTGAGTGTTGCCGTGCTTTAGCCACGACGGTGGCTGTAGTTATAGTACCTCTTCACGTGGGTACAGTTGCTTACTCTCTGCAGAGATATATAATCTATACGTATAGCCTAGCCCTCGGGTAAGGGGGCAACACCATTGAGCGACACGCTTGATTAGCATTTACTACTTCTCCTCTCGATAGGTGTTTTACTTCCGGCTTCGAGCTGTGGTCCAGTGGAGGTGTGCTGGACATAAAATCTTGACCCTTGCAGGATTGTGTTGTTTCCTGCAAGGCCACTTATAAAATTTGACTAATAATAAAATGTGAATCACATAGACTTGAGGATTAATTGCTTTAGGTGCTAGCCCTTGCCTTTTCTTGAAATATCTCAACATGCATACATCGTTGCTAGGTAGTTGCGGCTTGTTGAGTACTTTATGTACTCATGGCTTTCCCACTTTGTTTTTCGGACGCTGATCCGGAGGATCCCACCGAGCCTACCGACGGAGCCGCCGGGGAGGAGTGACGTTCTCGCCTACACACGAGTGCTTGTGGGCTTTGGGTCTTCACCGCCGATCTTCATGTGAGACGCTTCCGCTAGTTTTCTTTATGTTCTCTCGTTGGCCTACGTGCCACGCGTATTGTATCCATGAGATTTGAGTATTGAGTTATTATGATGTACTTTGGAGATTCTATTATCTTGCCTTGCATTTACTCTATCTTATGGTTTTTATGATGCTAACTATATTGGATGTACGTGTCACACTCGTAGGAGTGGCATTGAGGTACAAGGCACGGTTTTCACTATCCGGTGAAAATCGGGTCGTTACAGCTCTTTGATATAAGGCTGTAACATAAGAATATATCGAAGTATAACTATATTATGTCAGCTGGAAGACTTATTTTTTCTGATTGTGCCATGCTAAATCTCATGAGAGTCTTAGTGATAATGAAAATTGCAGGATAAATGGGCACACAAAAATCTCCGAAAAATTACATATTCAAAGGGACGACATATAACGGAAAGGGATAATAACTGAATACTAAATTACTAATCATATGTAAAGGTTGATGAACTATGAACCTGTGAGGAAGATCTGCATGTGAAGAAAATTATTATCGATCGAGAAGGTTTGAGGGAGTTCTTTACGGGGAGGATATACAAACTAATCTGTAAATGAATCCGCTTGTTGTTGGCTAAAAATGGGGAAGGGAGAGAGAATAAGTACTCATGAAGGATCACTCATGAATCAAGGGCTGCATCCCAAGCTATACAGACTGGCAACATTTGGAACGAAGAAAAATGGAAGGGTCACGTGAGCATATGTGTTATGGAACATGGAATTTAGGAATAGAAATAGCAGTTATCACAACAATATGGATTCATGACGGGTTGTGGAAGACAGAGGGTGCCATTAATTTGTTTTGGTCTCTTGACTGCCCAATAGTGGAAGAAGAAACTGCAGCGTGCAAGTAAACAGGTGATGTTGGCTCATGAATACATGGATCTGATCGAATGGAATGTTAAATCTGATGGACATAATTTTGTTGATGATGTGGCGCAATGTAGTTGCAGAGAAATAAGAGTGAATGCCACTTAGTGGGCTGCGCTTATAAAAGATAAGTAGATTGGGAAAAGCATCAAAGTCATGTGATGAAACTGATGCAATAGCACGTATGCTAAATATATCCTCCCGGTTCGCAAGAAAATTTCAATGGTGCTGTTTACTTTGACTAAAAAAATCTGCACAATGCACACCGTTTCCTATATTTATGTTTGTCACTTGACCGTATTTGCACCTAGACATGTAGATATAGGCACGTAAAATCGCAAGATGAGCTACTTGGGCCATATTAAATCATAGTTCTACTTTCCAGATGTGTAAATAAATTGCAGAGGTAAATATACACCATATATATAAATATACTGCAGTTATGGATGTGTCGCAAATATATGTAAAGCTCAGGAGTGTGTCAATTTGATTCTCCGTGCTCAAATGGCATACATGATCGATATTACCTTAATTACTGCCATACTGATGTAGCGATGCAAGTGGGCCTATCCGCAGCTTGTTCATTCGAATGAATACATCGATTGACATTCCAACAAAAAATATTGTGTTCATATCTCACCCGACTTTCTTTTTTGAATGAGTTTGCATGTTTCTGCATATAGTTAGTGGTTTCCACTAGATACCCTCGTGAAGTTGTGTCACAACATATGATTTCATCTGACAATCATTTTGCGTATCTGGAGAATAACATTAACATCTTTCCCAGATTCTTCATGTTCTCACATGAAGCCAAAAGTTGTTTTTTCAGTGTTGCTCACACAAATCCATCCGATTTTATTTGCATATGATGTCAAATAATCATTAACTTTACAATGGATCATGAGATCATTCAGTCATGACCTTAGTAGGGTGCCAGAGGTGCGGTCGTCTGTGCCTTCCCCTTGCACACTCATATGTACAGTAGCATTTAAACTGGTTGCTTCCACAGAAACCACCATTGTAACCGTTGCCCTCTCCCAAGCAGACTCTCTTGCAGTGGCGATCGTTGAAGCACCACCCTTTGAAGTTGGCACTCAGACGATTACATCTGGTCGCCTGAACAACAGATGCCATGTCTGCATAAACAAGCCTAGGGATGAAAATGGCCGGAAATTATCAGAAAATTACCTAAATCATTTTCAATTTCATATTTCTTTCTCGGAATCAAAGTTGGAAATGTGGTAGCATTAGAAATGATTACGATATCGGAGACATCATAATATCGAAAACGGATACATGGGAATGGAACTATACCAATATCGGTTCGGAACCAAAAGTTTAGTTCGGAAACACAGTCCCAAAAAGTATAAGCTCTAATAACATTAGCAAGTCATTGTGCCATAAACATGTGCATATATGGTTGAGTAAAATATTTTGAAAGTATCGTAAATATTTATTAAATAAAATATTTTTAAAACTTTACTAGAATATCTTTATACATCTGAAAGTATTTCTTGTAAAAGATTCATAAATGTTGGAGCTCATATACTTAACAATAAAAAATATATGTTAGCAGTATTCTTTAGAAAATAGAAACCAACACTATGTGTGTTTTGTCAATCTACACTTAATTTCAACATGTTTGGCTTTTCAGTCGTAGATTGGTCTTGATAAATTAACATGTGGGTTGAATTCCAAAATTAATCGACCATTTTATTTGGTTTTTCTAGAACAAATTCGGAATCCAGATCCACATTGTTTTTTACCCAATTCCGAACAGGGCATTCTGATTTCCGTCCAATTTCGTATAAGAACCGGAAAATATGGAAATGAGTCGGTCGGTTCAGAAAATTACCATTCAAATTTCATCCTTAAACAAACGCTTGTGCTCACACTGATAAATGTTAATCCATGCATACGAAAACCATGGCTCGTGCATGATGCAACCACACATACCTGTAGCCATAACAAGAAAGAGGACAACGATGGCAGCTGAGAGGATCCTGCTTGAAGGCTCCATTATTATTGATTGGATATTTCTTTGTGCTTTGAGGAAGTAGGTAGGATAGCAAGTGAAAACATAGGGGCTTATTTATATATAGCGGGTACTGAAGAGGAGATATATCATTGAAAGAAAAAAGATCCAGGTAGTAGGGGGCATGCACCAAATCCTGGCAAGAAGTATGGCACGGTTACAGGTGCCTGCAATTGGACTACACGTTTTCAGTCAATGACTCCAGAGCTTTTGTTATAAGCATACACTGCTTGGTGGTACAAAAGATTGCTGCGCAATGGAGAGCTTCCAAAAACAGACAGTAACTATGCCATAAAATACTTCCAATCACCTTTTTCATGTACAGTTATTGATTGTTTTTGCTATCTTTCGCGTGGGACTTTGATTAATACATTTCTTTTCACGAGGAGACTTTGACTAGTAGTACTCGATTTGAAGTTATGTTAACAAAGTATTGTTACTATCCCGATGTTACCCAAAAACGGTCGTAAGTACACTGAACAAGACTTACACTAATTAATCCACGGCTCACTGTATATATCTTTTTGAAAGAACAGGAGAGGCGAGGCCCTTACTGTGTCTGAATTTTGGTTTTTTTTTCATTAAGAGAAATCAAGGGAGATACTCCTTTTTCCCCAGGAAAACGGGGAAAAGCATAAGTCAATTGATGAAACTGATGTACTAGCACGCACGGCCTATTGAATAAACATTGGCTCAATTTTATCGTCAGGCAACAATCTATCTGAATATCGTGAGAGTCCGCTCTCTTATGCATTTTGTACTTTTTGTTTGAATAAGTATTGGGTCTTCAAGCAATCTAACTATGTCGAGTCTGCTCTCTTATGTCTTTAGTCTCTTTTTTTTGTGGATATACAACATTTCGAAAGCTCAAATTTTGCATTGAAAAATAGTACATTGTTCCAAAAAGTTGAAATGTGTTTTAAAATTATTTTAAGCATTCAGAATATAATAATAACTTAAATATAGAGGTATACAGGCCCATGAAAACTTCTTAAATTCAAAAGAAAAATTGAGAAAGGAAACGGACCTAACTTTTTATAAGTCAAACAATAATAGTAAAAAGTTCTGAAGTAAAATGAACTGTTATTAGCTTAAGTCTTGAACTGGATCGCTGTGCAATCCAACTTATATGAAATAGAAAAGGCTGAAGAAACAAGCTATACAGTGGACACGTCAAAGTTCCAAAATTGCACAATATACACTGAACAGTTCGTAATACAGTAGCAGAGCAATGTCCCTCCCCCTTCCTATATATGTTTTATATTGATTCCACTTCTCCAAACAGACATCCTTTTACCTACCTTTAGGAGTATAAATGACGATTGAACAATGATGGTATCACCGTTGCATGCTACATCTTGTGTCAAAAATTCGACATTTGCAAAATTAGACGACCATTATCTACCTGTCAGAAGCAAACTAATTGGGTAAAACAGTTGATCTCATCTTTTCTATGTACATCATCTTTCGGCGGTAGACGCAGCTGGAAAGCACGAGATTCTTGAGTTTAGAATCCACTGATGTAGAATTGTCCTTCACAAGTCACGTCTGTGCAGGTACATGCTTGTCATTCATCAGCAATCTGACCGGTGTCCTGGTGCTTCATGCCAAAAATTGTTGGCTGCTGCAGCTGTTTAAACATTTACCTCATTCTAGCATTTCCAATTCGATCTACACCTGGACACCTGCATTTTTCAGTGCGGCAGTCACGGTGGCAGAAGCCTCCTCGAGTGTCCTTGCCTTCTTCACGGTGTTGAATGCCTCTATGACATCACCTTCTTCCCATTCATCAAAGTCGTCAACCCCAATGCCACACTCTAACCCAGCACCAACCTGGTGAAAATGGAAAAAAGATGTCCGTCTACATCGTGAGCACTCATTTTTGTATTACAATAACCAAAAGCATGTGCCATAAGAAATAACTTTTACTTTTGTAAAGAACAGAATTTAATAATGTTGCAATTAGAACAACTTTTTCCCCTATGAACTAATTAATCATACAGCAGGAAAAATTGATGTGGCCATTGCAATTATGCATACCTCCTTTACAGTTTCTTTCACCCGTCTTAAGGAATCAAGTGTGCCAACAAATATTTCTTTTCCTTTACGAAGAACCCGAACATTACAGTCTTGTACAATTTTCCCAGTTGTAACCATGCAACCTGCAGCCTTTCCACTGCCACTACTGAAAACAGCTCGAACTTTAGCTGAACCAATTGGTACTTCTTCCTGGCAAAGGAAACATGTATTGATGAAACATGTCCAAGGTGTCCATTAAAATAAAACATAAATATAATGAAATAAAACATTTTCCTTTTAGACAACGGATGTCAGAACATCAAACAACATTTTGACCAATCAAAAAGGGGGTGATAACCCAATGACCTATGCACTTGTGTACTTCTCTCAAAGTGCAAAAAAGTACAGTTAAATTTACCTCAGCCAGTTCAAGAAGGCCTTCCATGGCATTCCTCAAATCATCAAGTAAATCATAAATCACCTTGTACAGACGGATTTCAACACTTTTCTTTTTAGCATAACTTTTAACAGATCCTGGAGCTTTGACATTAAAACCAAATATAATCCCTTCAGAGGCAACAGCCAGATCAACATCACTAACACTCACATCTCCAGGAGCTTGAAGTAGGAACCTCAACGAGACATTTTCTTGAGGTAGCGCTTGGATAGCTTGTCTAATTGCCTCAATTGAACCCTATTTAAAAAGACATTATTCCATTTTAAAATAAAGAAGATAAACGATAAAATCATGTTGTCTTTCACTATAATTGCTACCTGATAATCAACTTTAAGGATAACATTTAGCTCATGGGTATCAATTCCAGCTTGCTTTCCAGATGAAACAGATGCTGCAATAGAAGAGAGAGTAACTTTTCCTTCCCCAGCTTTTGCAGATATTCTTTCAATGCGTAACGCTTCAGCACGCTCATTTGCTCTTTCACGTGCAACATCTAGGTCGTCAACTGCTTCAAACTCATCACCAGCAAGGGGAACGTTGTTCAAGCCAATAACCTGGCAAAATTAGAGTTAAACGAAAGGAACAAGATAACAAAGGAACACGTCTGACCGTTACATTTACACACATTTTTAAAGCAAAACATAAAAGCTATGAAAGGAACAATGCATATGGAAACAATTTACTATTTTCATCCATGACCACGCCACAGTGGATTCCAGAAAAGAGAATATTACTTATTCGCCATCGAAAATTATGTCATTCCTTTATTCGCGATCTAAAATTTACTCTTCCCTTTTGTGCCATGAGATTCCAATTTGGTTCCTTTTTCCGCCATGATTATCACTTCCTAACTGATATCAGTTTAATGGTTCAATCCGTCTTCTTTGGACAATATTGACCCTTTCACCATTGTTACTCACAGCTTGGATCCACTAGAAGCCCACTTATAGCATGTTGGAGTGAGATTAGAGGCTGGGATTGCTGGTACCGTGCCGCCCATCACCCATGCAGCTCGGGTACTTCAGCCGCCTGAGAGCCGTGTTGCTGACGGTGCCTGTGCATGCCACTGCTGCTACTTCTCTACTTGCCTGTTGCTACATGCCAGTGGAAGAGAATGGGGAAGAATAGACAGCCACTGTCTGATAACGGATCCTACATTCCTACCTGTAAGAAAAATGGGGGCTGAGAAATACTAGGTGTTTGTTAAAACTGTCTCATGAAGCAGGTGCAGACCCCATTCAGCACAAGCAACTCTGTTTTAGAGCCCATCGTCTCTTAAGAAAATAAAGATCATGGTGCAAAAGGAAAGTAAAATTAAACGTAATGGCATATAAGGGAAGAGTAAAGTTTTGATGGTGAATACGGGAATGGTATAATTTCTGATGGCGAAGATCCAATGAAATTTTGCATGTAGCTTTTTGTCTTAGGAATTTCCTCATTCCAAAACTGCATTCTTATCCACTTGGAAGATATATAATTGATCAGGCATCAGATATTTATCCATATTCACATTAACTAACCAATTACAGCAGGAAAAAAATTAAGCTAGCAAAATAGAGTCGCTGTGATGATCTGTATTGGCTACCAGGATTAAGGTTTCTATTTTCAGGGGATCATTTTTTAATCATAGAGAAGAGGGCGTTTTGCACTCTAATTGTACAAAAAGTGACTTCAGTCGATAGGGCAGTAAAAAATGAGGCAGCCTGCTATCTAACTAGGTCATAGTCCGGTCATTTCTTTCCCATTGTTTTGTGAGACGTCTGTGTTCAAAGTTCCTGGGTGATAGGTGTAGTACATTAACTCTCTTCTTAAATGAAGTGACGCAGCTCTCGTGAGGATTTGAGAGAAGTGTACACGATGTGAAAGCATCAGGGACTAGTACCAGATAACGTGAATGTAGTAGCTTAATTTTTTCTGACATGTAAAACATTTGCCGGTCACTCTAGGTAATTTAAAATTCACAGCTAAAGAATGCAAGGCAATTTCGAAAAATCCTTGCACAGATATATGAAAAAAATGATATAATCATAGATAAAGGAGTGTAAAAGAATTGGAGAACATATACCTGCACAGCATTAGAAGGCCCTGCTTTGTCTACGAGCCTACCTCGGTCATCATACATAGCACGGATCTGTCATAATGTTAATGCTATGTTATACAACAGATGACCCACAATAAGTTGCTAGTGCATATACATGTTGATGATATGCACATGCTACAATAGGAATGATGAGACTAACCTTTCCATAAGCTTCACCACACACAATAATGTCAGCTTTGTTTAGAGTTCCATTCTGTACAACTAGAGTGGCAAGAGGTCCTTTGGCCTTGTCAAGACATGCTTCGATGACAGTTCCCTTTGCATTTCTATGAGGATTGGCCTTCAATTCTTGCAACTTGAAATTCCAAACGAAAAGGCAAAGTCAAAAACATCACTAAGTAGAATAGCCAGAAGACACTGCATAAACCTATATACCTCTGCCACAAGCATTACAGTCTCCAAAAGTTCGTCAACATTGTCTCCAGTAAGAGCACTTATCTGGCAGATAATCGCAACCAAATCGGGTCAAATAGGTAATAAGATGATATAACATGGAACTTCTGCTCTGATGTTGTGACAATTAATAACCTGAATCAATGGGGTATCGCCACCCCACATCTCTGGCATAAGTCCAATTTGAGAAAGCTCTTGCATAATTCGTTCCGGATTAGCACCTTCTTTGTCTATCTGGTTGCATATGAGAGAGAAAAGTATAAGAAAAATGCAAAACAATTGCATCTAATGAAATTAACAAGGGGAATGCTTTGAAAAAGTTACCTTGTTTACAGCTATTATGATAGGCACTCCAGCTGCCCTTGCATGAGCTATTGCTTCTCTTGTTTGTGGCTGAACACCATCATCCGCAGCCACAACAATGATACAAATATCAGTTACTCTAGCTCCTCGAGCTCTCATTGCACCAAAAGCCTAACATATTGATGATACAGGGATTCATGGTCAAGTATACGCACATAAGTACATACAACCAGGAGTGAAATATGAACAATAACAAAAAAGAAAAAAAAACATTATTTTAGTATACCTCATGGCCTGGAGTATCTAGAAAAATACAGGCTTGAGGAATTCCATCTACTGGTACAAGAACCTGATATGCCCCAATTCCTTGTGTTATCCCACCAGCCTCTGATGCCACGACCTGTAAAAGAAGTTTAGTTAGATATAAAGTTCTTAAAATAGGAAGTTCAGTTTGAATAACATGTATCATAGGCAGAAGCAACAGATCGAGAAGCAATAATGAATTTACCTTGCTCTTGCGTATATAATCCAGTAAAGTTGTCTGCAAACAAATAAAAAAAACAATGTCATACAAACAACTCTACAGATAATTTACGATTTCCCAAATCTAGCGTCAACTTTTTTACCTTTCCATGATCAACATGGCCCATTATAGTCACAATGGGCGGTCTTACTTCTAACTTATCTAAATCTTCTTCATCAAGAAACTCCTTCTTCTTTGCCATTTCTTCCACTTTCGTAGGGCCACTTTCTAGTACTTCAACATCATATTCCATGCAAACCATCTTAACCAGATCTTTATCCAGAGTCTGAACATTGTCCAGCATAACCCCCTCACGGATAAGAAGCGCAAAATTTCGGACTCACTAACTGCCAAATCATAGGCCAGGTCCTCAATAAGCATACCTTCTTCGCCAACTTCAAGAATCTCTACTCTGACTGGCTCTTCAGCTTGCATAGCCTCAAGCCTTGCAGCCCTACGCTTTGCCTTGCTCCACCTCCTTCCCTTGCGAACTGCAACACCGGCAATCGGCACATCAGCAGTATCCTCATCAACTCCATCATCATTTGGCATACGTCGACGGGAACCAGCTGGTGTGCTTAGTTTATTGCGACGTTCAACTTTGGCTTTTGTTGGCATGCGGCGTACTGGCTTTTGGGGATCTAACAGTTCCTCAGGTACAACAGGATCTACTGCTGGCTTTTTTGAAGCAAATTTGTCTATGAGGATGGGTCCCTTTTTCTCCTTTGCTGCATCAGGCTGGACAGGTCGACGAGGTGGCGGCGCTACAGAAGGTTTTGATAGAAGAGGAGGTGGTGGTTTGGATGCAGATGGCACTGAAGGTTTAGCTGCAGATATAGGCTGACTCCTACTTTCCGTTCGCGGTTGTTCCCTGATCACCTTGCGTACAGTTGGCACAGGGTTACCTTTTCGCCATACACTCTTTAGCGTCTTTGTTTTCCGCAAATTCCCACTTTCCTCTACTGTTGTTTCACCAGGATCAGAACGCGTTGAAGCACCATTCTGCCTCGAACTGGCATTCCCAGAAACTATGTTTCCGGAGCCTGAAGCCTCAAGCTTCTCTGCCTTCTCCAGTACCTCGTCCAAGGACTCCCTTACCTTCTCTTTGTCCTCCAGAGAAGCTGCAGCAGGCTTCCTTTCAGGCGGCGACACTGCTTTCATACCCTCTGGAGGCCCATTTGGCCGAAGTGGCTTCTGCGGCGACTTCAAAAGCATGTCATTGTCATCATGAGCTTTGACACTCACAGCCCCTCTAGATGAAAACTGAACCCCCTCTTCCTCAATCAGATTAGTGATGACCATACATCTACAGAGCCTCCCTGGAGCATAGTGCCACCGGCGTATACCGTCATACCCGGTGAAGCTGATCCTCGTGACCAAATGCGCTCTCCTTGCTACTGCAGAGGGCATTGGGCCAGGCCTCCCATTGCTTCCTAGGTTGGTAACGGAAGCTGGAGATGCCATGGCGATATACTTTTCAGCAATACTCCCTTGCACTCATAAAGCTTCTGAACACAAGGTGTTCGATAGCACCACCTGCACAAAAATTCACAGGAAGATTAAATGTTGAACCAACAATTGAATCAATGGAGCTCGCCAAATGATGTCCGTATAGTGAATTTGTAATGTGCAACAACAATTGTGCAGTGGACATTGGCGTTCAGCTGAGCACCAAAAATTTCGAGAAAAACAAAAGAAACTGAAATCAGGACACCTCCGCGCAGCAAAGGGTTCAGCAATAAACATTAAAGAAATATTTGAATTTAACGAAGCGCGGTCCGGATGAAGCACCACTACACGCCAGTGGCGTCCCGGCGAAGGTCGCCGGCGACGGGAAAGAAAGACGGAGGTGTAGATAGCTGCGGTGAAATAATACCTGGAGCAAGACCAAGGCGGCGGAGAGCCCGCGAATTCGGGAACAGGATAGAGCCGGCCGGCGAGGCGCTGACGACGACGCGGCGGCGACTCGGCGGTCGGCAGCGAGCGGGAGCAGAGGCGGCCGCGCGAGCAGGGACTGAGGCCGTGCTGGAGCGGGAGTGATAAGGATCGGACGGTGCCAGTTAAGCGACAGATTCTGGGCCGAAAAAATTGGCAGGAAAAGAAAGGAGGAATAGTAATAGCCGGCTGAGGTTTATATGGTTGGTGATAAGGTGGCACGCCGGAGAACCACCCAAGACGCGTGCCGTGGATTCTTTCTGGCCTATCTTATAAATATCTCATATTGTTTTCTTGTTCATTTTCTCTCCATCGTTTACTTTTGACATAGGCTTTGAGGCTGGGATAAGTGGCTAGTTCCCATTTACCGGAGAAATTTGATAATGTGTAGAAATACACAATCACATACTACTTATTAGGTGTTGTAAATCCTTTTATTCCGTAACTTTTATGTTGTCAAATTATGATATGTGAGCATATTGCTAACTTTCTCGTATCATTTTCAATTATTTGGTATGACCACTTGTCCTTCTATAGAGAATTGGTAATAATGACAAGATAAATCTGAAATGGAGCTAACAATCATAAAAACAAAAGGCCAGAAGAAAATTGATTTACAAAGTTTGTAGAATACCTTCTAAATAGTGTTTTCTTTTGGACATTGCCATGTCCTTGTATAATTTTTTTCTTTTGTAGTTACTTTTGTACATATTAATAACCAGAAAATAAGAATTATTAGTACGAGTTTCCCCTCCTGCTTGGATAAAAAAAATCAAAATGGGTGAAACTAATTTTGCATCCATAAAAAGTAAAACTTAAAGTTTGATATAAAGCTAACATGGGTAATCATAGTTACATAGAGTATCACATCGGAGGAGGAACAAAAATAAACTTACCAATCATAGTTTGTACTCTAGATTTAATATTTTGAGAGTTTGGAAGATGAAAATTTTAACTTTTCAGCCAAATTTTAGTATGGTATTTGGGTATTTTGTTTTTATTCTCCTTTTAATTCTTTTGTAGGCACTACAACAGGACAGTCTTATAGTAACACAAAAATGTGTTGCTATATGAAACTAAAAGTATTGCTAGCATCTCCACCAACAAAAATAGTAAGTATTGTTGCTGGAATTAATGTTTACAACACAAAGAAGTGTTAGTAGAAAAGTAAAAAGGTGTTGCTGGCATATATCTGCAATACAATTTTGAGACGAGTAACAACACATTTCCAATGCCATATACACACTTCAAAATGTATTATTTTTCTCAGTTATTCATTTGATCATTGCTGGAAAAAGTAGGACACAACTTCGGATGAGGATAAAAATGAAGATATATTGCTTGTGTGAGAAATTAAATTGTTTACAAACTTGCATACATCCACATGCGCACTTAAAATATGGGATAATTGCATAAACCACCCCATAAGTATTATGGAGTTTGATTCCCCAACCATATGTCTTTTTTTGTTGCAAATCACCACCCCTATAGTGCATTTTATTGCAAAAACCACCTCAATTTATACATGTTTATCAGATGTTTTCACCAATATAAATTAAAAAATCAAAATTAATTGAATTTTACATTCTTAAAGTGATTAAACGAATCTAATTCATCTTAGTTTCATAAAAATGAATTCAAATTAATCTCGAACTATTTGAAGTATCATTGAAATTAGTAATTTTTTTGTTTCATGTTCTCTAAACAATCTGAAGGCTATACTAAAAAATTTCATAAACTTTATAAGTACACAATATATTGCTCAAAATGAATAAAATCAAATTGAAACAATTAAACATATACAAAGTGGGGTGATTTTGCAACAAAGTACACTAGGGATGGGGATTTGCAACCAAAAGACTATGAGTGGGAATCTCAAACTCTAAGTGACATATGGGGTGGTTTATACAATTAAAACTTTAAAATATAGATACATGGAACTATAATCAAATGACTCAACATAAATACAAAATATAACTATTGCAATTAATCTTCATGAGACTTTTCCTTGTTCTGAATACTAGATGATGAATAGACCTAGACAACTAATTCGACAGCTTAATCTTTGGTGCAATTACATAACCGACCCTCTTTTGGAAGCCAATAGCTCGCTTGACCCCATTTTTTTGCGTTTTGCAAATATTTGACCCCATTTTTGAATATGAAGCCTCCACTTGACCCTAATCTGTTAGAGGTTATTGATGGTGTGAAGTTTGTTGTAAAAAGACATTCATACCCTTTGCGCAATTGACCCTATTCTCGTAGCAACTATTGCATGAATGGCACTATTTCCGAAACAGTTTTGTGACAAGTAATGTAGCAATAATGATTTTGGACAATATTTTAATGAAATTATTTTTTAAAAACAATAATTTGGCAACATTTCAGCAGTAAATTGATTATTTGGACACCACAAAATGACACAAACATATCACACTTGCAAATATTCAGAATATAATATCCAACCACAAATATAGCAAGGCAAATATTACATGTTCAGTTTGCATAGTACTTCAACACTCAAGCATTGTGCCATTAAACATTCATGTCTCGGAAAAGCTTTCATGAGAAAAGCAATGACATGTCCACATCAAGCACCAAACCATGTGGCGAGATTCCCAAGCAACTCTCCCTCTTTCTCTTCCTCTTCCTCTTCCTCTTCCCCTACCGGATGGTGCTCTTTCTCCTCCATGCTCACTTGCACTTTCACTAGGCCTACATATGAAACATGGAGTCTTAGTAAACAACATATTCACCATAAATTAGCATGAATGATTAATGAACAACTTAAATTACATGGTCGTGTAGTTTATACTAGGGTGATTTGTAGCATTTGCACTTTCTCCTCCCCGACCAGCTTGCACTTCCACTAGACCTTCATATGAACTATCGTATACTTGCCTTATGGATATACAATTGTTAAAGGAATGATTAGTCAAAGATATGGTGGCATACCGATGAAGATAAGACTGGTCGGGAGGACCCACATAGTGGTGCCCGACCGATATGGAATAATGAAGGTTCCATATACTCGGTATGGAAGCAAGACCGACGATAATACCGGCATATGATGACTTGATTGACAAGTAAAGGCACAATATTATCTCGATATGACTATTTCAATAAGGAAAGCTTACGGATAGAGCTTCCGAGTTTGTAATCTTTGTAACCGACTAGGACTCTACATGTAACCCTATCTTCCTAGATATATAAGGTAGAGAAGGGACCCCTCGAAAACTCTCTCGGACAACTCGCAATTAGCAAGCTGCTAAAGGCGATACATAACATACAGGACATAGGGTATTACTCTCAATTGAGGGGCCCGAACATGTCTAAAATCTCGTGTTCCCGTGTGTTCGTGTGTTGCACCATCGAATTCCATGCTCGTGAGGGATCGTGTAGTTCTAGTGCCGAGATTAAGACTCAACACTAGAAATTGTGTTAGTAAATAGGATAGCAAACAAATGAAAAACACGAGTTACATGGATGTGTTGGTTGCACTACACTTCCTCTTTTGGCTTGTCTGTAGGACCACTTGGCAATTCTTTGTTGTATGACCCAATTCATGACATTCTTTGCACTATTTTTTCTGCTTACTGTGCTCATCGGATGCCCTAGTCCTTGCCACTCTCGGTCTTCCTGGTTTCCTTCTCAACTTAGGTTTTTTGATTGTGTAGCCTAGGTCAACCCATGGCCAAAATTGCTTTGATGTCATCGGTGGAAAACACTTGCATATGCTTTTCTCGAACTTTTCAACAGAGAAATACTCATGGACCAAGTCTTGCATATCAATGTCCCTACTTTCAGCTTGCAATGAAAGCTAGAGCATGCTTACAAGGCTTTCCAGTCACTTGCCATGCCCTACAAGAGCATGACTTTTGTTGTAGATTCACCGCATACCTCATGGTGCCCACAGTTACTTCAGCTTGTTCCATCTCCACATCTTAACATCTCATAGTCCTTCAAAGCCTTGCTGCAATTATTGATTGATGGGATTATCCGACCTTCCCTTTTCCTACCAATCTTAGCCCTCAAATCATGCTTGCATTGGTCGACAGAGACTTTGTATTTAAAAAAACGGGGTCAAATATGCAAAACGTGAAAAAGGGGGTCAAACATGCAATTGACTTCCAAAAGAGGGTCAGTTATGCAATTGTTCCTTAATTTTTCAACCTGCAAAAAATATAATAAATTCTATAGACTGTAAGTATGAATTCATTAAAAATAATAAATTATTTATATTTTCCTCACACCAAACATGTGAAGGTCACATGAAGACAATGGAAACTATATCTTGTTATGATGCAAAATCAGTCACTAAGAAATCATTAAGATATGGGTGCAGCTATGCTTTATACATCAAGCTCCATGAATCACCTCTAATTACTACAAACCTATAACAAGCCATTATCTGCATAAATCTCCTTCTGTTACAATATGTATACCTTTTATTCAGTATTGGAGCTTACTAATTAGCTTTATAGATAAAACTTTATTCTGGAATAAAAGTTTGAATAAAATGTGTCTTACCATAAAACAATAATGAAATAGGCACAAGTATTGTAGAAGAAAGTTACTCTTGTGCCTTGCTGACTCATCCAGTCTTGTGCATTGGGTGCATCAAAGTCAACTCTTTGCATGATAAAATAGTGAGTAATAAGTATTTCAAGAAAACTAACAGTCCAAGAGTTCCTCTCAGAATGCACTGCATATTGCTAGAAATTGCTTCATAGGTCACATACAAAAGCATTGCCGCTATATGAATACTCCCTCCTTTACTAAATTGTTATCGCCATTGACTTTTTTCATGACGTTTGACCATTCGTCTTATTCAAAAAAATCTTCAAATACAAAAAGTAATATGCTACATTTGAAGTTTCTTTAGTGATAAAACATATTCCAACAAAATATATGACATTTGTTAAATTTTATTTGAATAAGACAAATAGTCAAATTTAACAAAAAAGTCAACGGCGACAACAATTTAGTAAGGGAGTAGTATATGATTACAAAAACAGAGATTCTAACTGTTTAGATTATAGGTACCTATATTTTAGAAACAACTATGACCTATTTTACGTTATAGTTTTATCTGAGATCTTATTTATTGGATAAGATGCAGTGCATTGCCATCTTGTTTTATTGAAGAAAAGACAAATTCCGCTCACATTTTGGTAATATTTCTGCTCAACTTTTTGTCCTTTTCTTCTTTGAATTTCAGTTGCACTCCAAACTTGATGTGGAAAAAGATCATCACACTATGTTGGCCTGTGAAACATTGATTTGCTCCTCGTGAAATGGACACTCACGCATCTTTGCTCCAGAATTCATATAGGAAATAAAAATGAATATAGCAACAAAATTTATTTAGTCAAACTGCATGATTATTGTCTCTGGATCTACGTACAAGAACAAGAAAAAAAGTACAAAAGGATGTTTCTGATTAATAGTAGTCTAAAGCTGATTGAGCAATGCCTAGCAGCGACGAGAGCGTTTTGGTGTACATGGCCATGCTCTGCGTGCGACACGCTAATTTTTCGCGTCGTGGCGGTTTCGAGGCGTACAAGCGTGGCCAGTTTCGTGGCCAATGGTTTGGCCCATCTATGACTATTTTTTTACAGCTTGATGATACATCCACTGATCGGGCCAATCAGCCCAGCTTCACTCACCGTTCGGTCTGGCCCGTGGAGACACAGGTTCGCTCCGCATCGGATTCCTGCACGCAGGAACTCACTGCCGCATGGCCGTAATTTCTGCTTCGTTCCGCTTCCTCTTTTCCCCGCCTTGGGTTTCCGGTTCGATGTTCCCCTTTTGTTCTTTCGCTCCTCCGGGGGCGCGGCGCTCCTCTGTCGAAGCTGGTCGCCGGCGCCTAGCAAGCGGGCGGTGGCTCCTCAGGTTGGCTCTTGCAATGGTGTCTCTTTCTGTTGGTCTTCTTTTCCTCCATCTCTACCTTCGTCCTGTCCCACATGTCCATTGTTTCCCCCGTAGAGGTCGGCAGCGCTTGCATGACTGCCTTGCCCAGCGCTGCATCTGCAGGGTTGCTCTCATTGTGGTGGCGATGCGTGTTGCCGGTCAGGTGCGGCCTAGTCGGTTTCCCAGTTCTCCTCTGTTCCACCTGCGTGGCTGCTCCGGTTGGCTTCTTCTCTGTTCCCGTAAGGGCGCATTAGACCCATGGACAAGACAGGATAGTACATTTTGCTAAAAAAAATTTTGGAAAAAGAAGTATGATACTCTGAGCCATTGAGAATAAATTGTGAAAATCAAACACCATTACATCAAGTAAAAACACAAACAGAAATTACCAGATAAGTTATTAATTTGTGTAACGCTCAAACTCCTCCTCTCAGTTAATAATTTTGACACGGTGAGCGGTGACAGATTGGTCAGAAACTATGTTCTCCTGTCGGTGTTTCTAACCATGGTTGCATCATGTTTTGTATGTCATTCTGCTTGCATTGTTGCATGTCAGTAGGCTATGCTACTCGCTTGTTCATTCCTTTTTTTTTTGGTGTGTGTGTGGGGGGGGGGGTTGTGAAACGCCTGTTCGTCCTGTCTGCATCCTAAGTGATCAGTGATGTCGATTTCGTTATGAGATAACCTTTGTACTTGGTTATTTGGCCTGTATGTGAACAAAAGAATCTACACAACACAGCAAAGCTGATTCCTTTCATCCTAAAAAACTGATCAGCGCGGCAAAGCGCGCCACCTCCCCTAGTATTATTACATCCAACCAATATGGACTATGTACGCAGGTACCTGGGAATTCAGTCCTATCTATCCATGCCTGAAGAGGGGAAATTAACAAAACTAGGTGATAGAGATCGGGAAAGCAAATAATCCGAAATGAACTGGTTTTGGCTCAAATATTGTGAATCTATCTATAACTATAGACCAGCTGCTATGGAACCCACTCATATGGACTGCTTTTGCCTGCAACATTGTTGTTGCTTAGTAGCGTGGGAAATGAATGGAGCTTCGGTGATATTCATACAAGGCTGAGGTGTGATGGGCCCATGCAGGGGACATATGTTTTTCTTAAATGTCAGGAGACCCTTAGAGATGGGTAGTTGTATCCATAAGTTGTTTGTAGATGACGAGGAGATCTTGATATTAGTGATAGACATTAATTTGACTCTGCAAACAATCATACATGCCTTGAGATATACTACCCATATAATTTGGCAAATCAACATTTTAAGTAAAAAGATCGCAAAAAATCTACATACACTTAAGAGGTTTCTGATACAATGTCCTGCGATACATTTATGTTATACAACATTTACTTTTGTTAATTAAATTAGTTAGGGAGCATATGCAAATTAAGTAGACCATATAAGTGTTAGATGCTAAGTACACATATATACAAACATACTGGTTTTCATGGGGGAACAATATCATATTTATCATATTTCTTCTATATCTTTTGTAAGGAATGGAATAATGAAGTACCATAAAAACCCTCATTGTTCTTAGTTACAATATTTATTGAAGCTTTTGATCGAGTGTATCCGAAGTAGCTAGGCGTGAAGCTGTAGTTGACGCAGGGGCGATGCTGCAGTGTCTTGTCGGGGTCAGCCGACCCCGACGACTCACGGCAAAATCAGTGTTAACCACTGTTGATTAAGGTCTCGGACCCGTCGCCGGGGTCAAGCTCGAACTCTGGCTTCGCCTCTGAGCTGTTGACGGTTTTGGTTCAACTCCATTCTTTTCTCTATATATATATGGGCGATATGGATTAGAATAAGATGATAAGGCTCTGGGCTGGCATTGGACAGCTGCAGACTCAATGGCCTATTTTAAAAGAAAAACCATGCAGCTGGAAATCAATATCTCTGGAAAACAATTTCATCATTAAATGCCCTAAGTGTTGTTGTCTCTGCGGAGTCGATTATTGACTTGGTGGGCTGACATTTTCAAATACTCCAGGATCAGTCCATAGGCTTTTCAAATTAGTGACTCGGTGGATCAGTTCATAGGAGTTTGAAATGGCTCTGGGCTGGCATTGGACAGCTGCAGACTCAATGGCCTATTTTAAAAGAAAAACCATGCAGCTGGAAATCAATATCTCTGGAAAACAATTTCATCATTAAATGCCCTAAGTGTTGTTGTCTCTGCGGAGTCGATTATTGACTTGGTGGGCTGACATTTTCAAATACTCCAGGATCAGTCCATAGGCTTTTCAAATTAGTGACTCGGTGGATCAGTTCATAGGAGTTTGAAATGATTCGCTTATGCTTTACGATGATTCGTTTTATCAAGAGGGTGATCGGTTCTGGTTTTGGACGGAGTCAGTTTTGTTAGGAACCTACTACAACGGTACAACAAGATGCTCACAGGAGAATTCAGTTGAGCACTGCTATAGAGTAGACCCGTTTTGTTAGAATTTTGTACGATAAGGAAATCTAATGGTTAAAATCACTCGGATGATGGTTCACATGTCAATCGAAGGGCTTAAAACATTTGATCAGATAAAAGTCTAACAAATGGATCTCTGAAGCATTTTCTAATTCATTTATAGGTAACAAAAATGCACACACGACCCAGTTTTACGACTGACTGCTTGACCTTCCATATGCATGAAGCGGAAAGATGATTAGACATTTAGACTCTCACGGCGTGATTAGTCAATGCTGCATGCACATGAGCTAAGTTGGTCGTTAACCGCAGCCGTAAATAAATGACAGTCGTGTGTCGCACTGTCCTATAAGAGGCTGTTTGTTTCCCAAGCAGATTATATAATCTAGATTATTGGTACTAGATTATATAATCCAGATTATATAATCTGAAGAGGTGTTTGTTTATCTAGATTATTGTTGTCTAGATTATTGGTTATAGATATGATAAGACAACAATACCCTTGGTAGTTGTTGAAGATTTCAAGATTACTCTTATAATGCAAAATTGAATTAAATTAATAATATATCTCTGGTGCGCATATGGGCTGGTGACCACCCCTTGGCGTCCAAACACATGTACTTTAAAAAGCGTGCTATCATATGAGTACAACATCATCGGCTCTTATGCACTCCCCGTTACGCATCACGGATCACATATGGACCTGCAAGCAATAATTTTCTAGAGATAGGACTGTCCCAACCACTAGGGGTGAAATCGGATCGGATACGGACGGATATTGCTCAGTCCATATCCTATTTCATATTTCTTCTCGGATACGGAGTCAGTCACGGATAGTGCGGATACGAATACGTTACGGATATATGTCGGACAGGAATACGAATCGAATACATATCGAAATCGGTCCGGTAACAAATAATTTTTATCGGATAACACGTTACAAGATAATTCTAATAATATGTGATCATAAAAGCATATTGCATGACTAAAATGTATTTCAAATAGAACTTATAGACCTAATTTGCATTGTTTCCTTCACCCATCCCATGTCCATTCTGAACTGGATTGACAACTTCACCTTCACCCATCCCAGCTTCATTTTGAAAATCTGCGTTGTTCCCTTCAACTGCACCGATGTGAACCTGGAGTAGTTCTGGCTGGCGAGGTATTCCGTGTCTATTCTCCAAGTGATGCCTCAAGTGCGCCGTACATGAACGAATGTAGCAATTCTTTTTGAATCTGCCAATTATCATCTATCCAATGCACAGTGATGCACATGTAACCTTTATTCTGACTTGAGGCAGTCCACATATCCATGGTAGCAGAGAAGCGACATGAAAGAGAATTCAAATGATCATACAAGGTCTTTGTTTCTTCATTGAACATTGCCATAATTGCATTTCTGGTAGTTATGCGTGACTTAAATGCAGAACCAGGGCGCAAAGACTTAATGAAGTCAACAAAGAACTCATGCTCAACCATTTTAAAGGGATATTCATGCATAATAATTGCTAAATGCCACTTCTTAAGGGTAGTTTCAGCATCAAACTTGTATGTCTGAACAGATCCAATGTTGCCTTCCTTCTTTTCTATCTTGATAGTTTGTTGCCCAGGTACAATTGAATGCTTGTTTTTCAAATGATTCTTAAAACTTGATGTGCCC
This sequence comes from Chloris gayana, assembly GCA_031894775.1. Taxonomy (NCBI): domain Eukaryota; kingdom Viridiplantae; phylum Streptophyta; class Magnoliopsida; order Poales; family Poaceae; genus Chloris; species Chloris gayana. Next base: position 909,837 of record JAUNZO010005196.1, read on the forward strand.
CTATAGGACTCGCAACGGGCTTTGTAAGTACATCTATTGCAATGTGCCCACAGTTCAGTTGTAACTACACCATTTTCATCTTTTTTCGTCACATTCTTCTTAGTGTAATAGTCCCATACCTTGGAGGTGCTCTTTTTCTGCCTTTTTCTTATAGGACCATCCTCCCCGATGATCTCAGGTTCACTATCATCCTTGGTCCCTTCATGAGGTTCAAGTCCACCCGCATTTCCTGCTGCTTGCAGTTCTGCGGCAACCGGTTCATCTGCAGGAGCAGCGAGTGCAGGGCTACCCTTTACTTGTTCCATCGATCTCATAGAGACACACGGTTTGCCTGCAAAATAAAATTCCTCACGTAAGTCCATATCACCATGGCCATATGCTTCAAACTTCACACACGCACACAAATTGAATGCAAAGAAACTTGTACTTGCTCTTGGCTGTGGACTGATCGTTAGGTGTTAAGAGAGCATGGACACGGTGCCAGGCTGCCAGCAAAGTTGTAGGGCACTGACGCACTGTGATGCTGCGATCTGAATTAGGAGATGAGACGACGAGAACTGAGAACTCAAAAGGATGAAACGGAGCACTACGGACGGCGGCTGCTAGGGTTGAAAAATATATACCATATGTACGTATTCACATCCTAATTCCAGTTACGTGGTTTACGTGGGCTTTGACATGGGCCAGATCACTAGAGTCCTCGGTTATCCGACTGCAGTTAGACGGAATTATCCGATGAGTACGCCGGTATATCCCGATCCGCCGGATACTGCCGTCCCGATTCGGAAGCCGTATCTGGCCACAACTATCCGAAACCGTAGCCGAAACCGACGACTATCTGATTTAGTTATCGTATTCGCTCCGAACACCATCGGTCGGACGGCAAATATCCGAACTGTTTTCACCCCTACCAACCACTACTGCACCATGCAGGCAGGTCATAAAATTTTGGAGATTGATGTGGACCACATGACAGTGGAAGCTTTAGCGCAGCCACTTGGCCTGAGATGGCTCAACTATCCATAATAAATTTTGGTGCTGGTTACCAAGTCATAAATTACTGGCAGTATAGGTGAAGAATGGGTCATGGTACTGATAGCTAGTTGTAGGGCATTATGTACTTTAAATGTGCACTGGACCTTGCTTACAACACCATTTATATCTTGGATTGAATCCAAGGGAATTTAACAACCCACAACTTTGAGGTGTCAACTTATTTCTAATGATCATTTAAGTCATCTCCAGTCATGGTCATGCCTTGTTCAAGTCGTACTTTGCTGAAGATTTCTTTATACGAAAAAGAAGTTTTCTTGTGTATATATAAGAAAAATTAGTATTTACGCGCAACATGTGTAAGGAGCATAACAATTTTTTTTGTAACACAAGGAAACGACAACAACGATTGATTAGTTAGTGAATAACAGCAGGTTCCACTCCTGTGGCACAATGACACTGGTTTAAACATCACACGTCGGTGGTGGTCATCAAGCTGTCCACTAGGACATTACATGACTAACATAAACATAACACAATATTCTAAGCAAACATAAAAAACACAACAACATGAAGAATCTTTCCTTGTTATATCAAAGTGTCGCCGACTTCTTTCCGTCTCTTAATTGTGTAGTTCAGCGTTTTGATACTGGGACTCAATTCATCAATTGCATTCATTGCAATCAATGATGGGGAACCCCACAACACACATTTATTATTTGGCTACCAAAGAAAACGATAGGAAATGTTAGCATTTGTAGGTTACTGTGGTAGGGAAGCTATTACGGTTGTTCTAAATAAAACGGTGCACTAATCTTAAATGTCAAATCGCATCCAACGGTGACAACGAGGGTGGGCATGTGACAATGTGCACAAAAAAGCTACTGCTTTAAATTAATTCCAAATATATTTGATACATCCACGAAGTAAACAAGTAAAGTTCTAAAATTGAATGGAGCATTCACTTTGCATTGGGTGGGTGACGGCGCCTGCTTATGTGGAGGGAGAGGTGGGTCCAAGATGATGACAAACGTGGGTAATTACTTCTAGGGAAAAGTCCATTTTACTCCCCCGAACAATCCACTTTGTCCAAATTACACCCCGAATAAAATTTTGGATCACTTTACTACTTCAAACAATTTAAGTTGGCTCAGTTTACTCCCTTATGCAATTTTTCTTTTTGTTTCTCTTTGTACGCTTTGAATTTGAAGCTCAAATTTTGCATGATGATAGATGGTACCATTCTCTATATAAATAAAAATATTCTATATTTTTCTTAAATATTTTGTATACAATTCTAGATATGTATTATTAATATGATATTTGATGCTCTTAAACTATAAAATATATGTTTAAAATGTATATTATATTTTTTTAACGTAAGGTTCAATGAAAACTATCGTTGTGCAAAATTTGAGCACTAAACTTAGCCCGTACAAAGAGAAATATAAAAGAGAAATTGCATAAGGGAGTAAATTGTACCAACTTAAATAGTTTGAGGGAGTAAAGTGAGCTAAAATTTTGTTCGGGTGTAATTTGAACAAAGTGAATTGTTCGGGGAGTAAAATAGACTTTTTCCTTACTTCTAATTAGATAAGGGTAGTGAGTATTTTGTCAAATAAGCTGAAAATAAGCGCCTCATGACATGCTTAGGCCCTGTTTGTTTTAGCTTATTTGAGGTCAGATTATTTAATCTAGATCAAATAATCTAGGTGGGTAAACAAACAGAGCCAGCTTATTTGATGAGATTAAATAATCTAGAGGCTAGATTATCATAATCCAATAAGCACCTCTTGAGGTGCTTATTTTCAGTTTATTTGACAAAAGACCCACTACCCTTATATAATTGAAAGAAATTATCCACCTTGCCATTAAATGGACCCTACCTACCTCACGCATGCCACCACCGGCAACTACAGTAGCAAAAGGGTATTATTGTCTTCCGGCACGTATAAGTAATAATCCAGGTAAAATAATCTGGGTAAACAAACACTCCGTTTAGATTATATAATCTAAATTATTTAATCTAACTTATATAATCTAGTACCAATAATCCAGATTATATAATCTGCTTGGGAAACAAACAGAACCTTATTGTATTATGATAATCTAGCCTCTAGATTATTTAATCTCACAAATAAGCTGTCCTGTTTGTTTACCCTCCTGGATTATTTGATCCAGATTAAATAATCTAGCCCCAAATAAGCTGAAACAAACAGGCCCTAAGTAATTGTATCACCGGATATGGCTCCTACAAATAAATAAATTGATAAGGCTCTAGGATGGGGATTCTGATGGAATTGGGATTCTAAGGGTAGTAGGGAATTTAATTATTACGTGGACCATATTTACAATTTATTTACATAGTATTAAAAATCCAAGCATTGGACTGCTGCAGACTTCAATTCGACACTTCAATCCGGAGCACAAGATAGACGTGCCCATGGCAGATGCGTGGATGCTCGTCCAGTGACTGAAGGAGCTCCCCTGCTCGGCACGGCCCTAGGAGGTGAAGCCACCCACGTGCGTAGGCCACTGACCGCTTATCCAGGCTAACTTCTGCATTCTAAGAGTTTTAACACGGCTTATAGAAGTGTTTATTAAAACTATCCTATGTTTAATAAATACTTTAAAGTGTCAAACAGTAAAATAGCAAAAGTACTTATATATGTGTATAAACACCTATAAGCACTTTACAATTTTGTACTAGCATAAGCACTTTGAATGAAGTAGCAAAATGTGACTTATAGTGCTTCTGGGTGTGGATAAGCAGTTTTGATGGATAAGCATAAGCAGTTTTACCAAACGAATTAACTGATTATGTACAATAAGCACTATAAGCAGGTTTGGTATAATATGCACTATAAGCAGTATAAATATTATAAACACTTTGTACATAAATCGTGCCAAATGTACCCCTAAGCAAGCCAAATTAGGAAGGCTCTTTTGCATTCCGTAAGCCAGATTTAGAGGACTAGGCAAGTTAACTATACACAAGAAAACATGTCTTTTGCATTCCGTAAGCCAAATTAGAAAGGCTCTTCTGCACTTGTACACAAGCCAATCTAGGGGTCACTACGGGCCTTCACCGTGGGCTACCTACGGCAAAATTCTTTGCTGTGTGTATAACGGTTTTTACCTTGTGTCGCAAGCACACGACAAACTTCCGTATTCCGGTAGTGGGTTAGCCATCCAACAAAAGTATGTTCATACAAAAAGAAGACATACCAAAGACGAAGTGGAAAACAGCTGCGCCATCAAAAGTTTTGTTGGCATTGAATCCGGTACATTTTTGACAAATGGTGCAAATCGGTGATGATATAAATTTAGTTTTTCACTAGCTTCACAACAGTCTTTATCTCACCGTTCAATGGTACATATCACTACCGGAAAACAAAAAGTTTCCATGTGCGGTACACGGCCAAAAACAGGGCACACGACAAAAAGAACTTCACTGTGCACCAATACGTTAGCATGCACACGACAAACCCTTTGCCACACGGCGAAGTGGCGTTCGCCGTCTGGACTTGCTGCCGTCAGGCGTTCGCCGTAGACCACGTACGGCAAACACATTTGCCATGTGCCAAACGGCCTTCACCGTGTGACTGCGGCACACATCAACATTCTGTTTTCCGGTAGTGAATATCTACTACTTTGTTTCCCTTTTATTGACACTGGCCGGTTCACACGTCAACAGTCGAGAACGAACGAGTATTTATTAACTAACATAAGTAAAAAATAAGAAGTAAATTTGTAAGTTTCTTCAGTTTAGTTGGTTGACAACATCTGCCAGGAAAGCTAAGAAAATTCTTCTTTGCTCGTCAAAAATCATAATCTCAACTTGTTTAAAAAGCCATGTCACGTTGAACTCCTTGTCAGGTACGTGTACGTAGTTCCTTGGGGCAGGGGCGAAACCAGGGAGGGGCTGTAGGGGGCCTGGAACCCCTCAAGGCTGCTAAATCTTCTCTTAATCACGTTAGTGCTTGGCTAATTTGCTTGTCATTTACTCTGTCTAACCCCCCCCCCCCGCCCCCTATGACCTCTTTTTTTCGCGACTCAATGCTTCATTCATTGATTGACAACGACATTACAATCCTCAGTCATTAGGTCCTCGATGCATGATGGAGAATAACAGATGCCATCATGACATCGCCTGTGACTTGTTTAGCTAGAGTATGGGCAACTATATTACAAGATCAAGTAGCAAACTCAAATTAAAACCTCTAAACAGCAAGCTCAGCTCCTTGACCTCCCTCTCAGGATTGGCCTGATATGTGAACGTTGATTATTACCAGACAACCACAGCGATATCAGCTCTTGGCAATCAGATTGCAACCAAATGAACTGCACGTGTGCGCGAGCTAGAGTAAGACCATTGTGACAGCTTAACAGTTCCATTGTCAACGTCCAGACAGTAACCATACCATTTCGCCCATGTGCCTTTAAAAAAGCCACGGTGATCCCGGAGGACAGCTTCCATATAGAAAAAGGCACCGTCCACGTTGCATTTTGTCCAAACAGGCTGTGGCGGCGGGCACCCCCAACGTGCAAAGTCTAGCTTTGCCCCTACCTTGGGATATTGAACAAAGTACCATCGAGGGCAAACAAGCGGCCAACATGAATCCACGGCTGTATTTCCTGGTGCCTCCATTTCCAAGAAATCCTATTACCACTATCCAGAGCTTCTTCGCTTCTATGTAGGAGAATACAGGGAAGACAAGTTGCGACTCAAGTGAATGGCACATTGCTATTTATACCATAGCAAAGTAATTCTGGCAAACAAAAGCATACCAACCATTTTAATTGCTTAAGATGGGTACAATGCTATACCTAGGCATTCTTATAGCATGTCCCATGCAATAAACATAAGATTTTTTATCCTGTGGAACAGAGAGATGGTGGTGAGAGAAAATGATGGTCGTTTCATGTGGCAACCACCTCAAGCATTAAAATTTAGGAGTATCAGACGTCTTTTACAACAAATTGTAGTTTTCATGTAACTCATAAATATTCCTTTTTGTATTCTTCAATTTAAGAAAATATCATATTTCTACAAGACAACTAAAACAACGGTCCATTGTATATGCAGTCTGATAGATCATCTCAATATTAGAAAATCATACATGAGATCACCTATGAGACAACACCGTTGTATTTGCCCTAATACCATTTGATCCTAGTACCAATTTCCTTCAAGTCTTGGAAAACTGAGTGGTTAAAGAAGGGAAACAATTTAAACACATTTTTCTTTCAAAGTATAACTCTGTTTTCAAATCCATTTAAACCACCATGTTACTCGAATTAATATATGAAATGAGATCCAATATGAGTATTTATTTTTAAATTGTGATATAAGTGTCTATTGTTTATTTTCTTTCTACTGTTTCAATAATTCTGAATATCCTATATCAATATTTCTATAAATATTGATTCTTTTTTAAAAGATGTTTATATGGATTGTTAAAACATCACCACTTTTTCAAACTAGTAAGTTAACAAAAACAAAATCTATTTCTCTTCCACAGATCTCCAAAACGTCAGTCACTCTCTCTGCTCCTCGCTTCGACACACTACTAAAAAACAGGCTTTTAGCGGCGCAGGTCAAAACAAAGTAACAGCGCACTCGAAATCCTCCGCCGCTGCAGTTTTTACGGATTTTTTAACGGCAGGCCATTTTACCAACCGCCGTTATTTGGCCCATACCTCATTATAGCGGCGGAGCAGCCCACCAGCCGACGCCACGCAGCCCAACAGGCCCATCCCTCCACTCCTCTCTCGTCACCCGTATAAAACAAACAAATCCTAGCGCGCCTCCTCCCTCTCCTCCCAGCCGCCGAATATTTTCTCCCCACCGCATCTCTCTCTCTCTTTCTCTCTGCCGCTCCCCCTCCACGCAGCGACCACACCGCCGGCCGCCACTCCGCCGCTCCTCCATCACGCAGCGGCGCGCCCGCCCTCCTCCACCCGGCGGCGAGCGGCATGGCGCACGGAGGCCTCCTCCTCCACCCGATGACGAGCGGCGCGGTGCGGGGAGGCCCTCTCCTCCACCCAACAGCGAGCCGCGCGGCGCACAGATCCGCGGTCCTCCACCCGGCGGCACGACGCGTAGATCCAAGGCCTGCCCCTCCTCCACCCGACGGCCAGCGGCACGGCACGTAGATCCAAGGCCCGCCCCTCCTCCACCCGACGGCGAGCGGCACGGCGCGCGGAGGGCCCATCCTCCGGCGGTGCGGTGGGCGGATCCACGGCCCCTCCTCCACGCGGCTGTGGCGCGGCACGCGGGTCCGAGGCCCTCCTCTAGGCAGTGGCGGCGACCGATCTGCCACCCGGGGTGGCAACGTTGTCATGTGGGCCGGTGAAGGGTCTACATTTTTTTGTTTTGCTATTTGGTCCGTAGCGGCGGGTGGTTTCCAGATTCCGGTTACCCGCCGCTAGGAGTGAAAACGGGACGGGAAAATATCCGCCCGTCCGAGATCCGAAGATCAAAAAAATAAATATGGCCAAATACGGGATGCATCAATATGCATCCGACATCATTCGTATCTGAATCCGAGTCCGAGAAAAGCAAACGGGATAGGATATGGGATGAGTATTATCCGTCCGAAATCCTAAATTATTATAATTTATTTAGATATACATGATTATAAATAAAAAATATGATCACAAATATCTATATTTAATATAAATAGTCAATAAAATTATTTTATTCCCTATATATTAGTGATTAATATCTCTAATTTCACTTTAACTATACTTCTACATTGGAAATTTTATCCTTACGAATCTTATAATAATATCCGTCTCCGACTCCGACTCCGAAATAAGAATATGGGACAGGGTATGGGATCGGCACATAGTTATCCGGCACTATCCGCTCCGACTCCGGATCCGAGAGAAAAATACAGGACAGAATATAGGATGAGCTATATCCACCCGTATCCGATCCGTTTTCATCCCTACCCGCCGCTACAGCCTATTATTTATAACTGCGCACTGGTAGCGGCAGGCGGTCATACCCGCCGCTACAGTGAGTTTTGAACCGCCGTTGTAGGAGTCTTTTCTGGTAGTGACAGCTCCGATTCCAGAAAAAGTATTCTCTCTCGATCGGACAGCTCCGATTCCGCATCGAATAGGGAAAAACAATGAAAACACATGTTTTCCGAATCCGTTTTGCCCTGGGTCCGTGGGCAATTAGGCCAATCAGATTGATCTCTAATCCGAGTCTGATCGCTCGACCGTTGGACCTTCCAATAAATAGGGACGACGACGCGCAGCGTTGAGTATCTGTAAGCAGGCAACGGCAATCCAGGCACCACGGAATGGCATCGGAACTGGCCGGTCCTGGCACCCTTGTTGCCAACGAAGGCAATGTGCCCACGGACATCCTGTTCGAGATCCTGGTTCGCGTCCCGGCCCCGGACATCTGCCGCGCCAGCCTCGTCTGCCGGTCATGGCGATCGCTCACCACCGACCCGCACTTCTCCAAGGCGCACGCTGCCCGGCACCCGCTCCTCGTCTGCCTCCGCACGTGTTACAACAAAAAAGCATCGGACTTCCAATTCTTCGACCTGTCCGGTAAGATCGTGAGGCAGATACGGTTGCCGATATCCGGCTACCAAATGAACGGCGACCTCGACCTGCTCTGTGCCTACGGACACAAGTGCCAGTCCCGTGTCCTCAACGCGGCAACCGGCGCCGTCACAGCCTTGTCGGACGGGCTAAACGGTAAAGGACTGCAAATGTGTGTGGTAGGATTCGTTCCTTCGACCGGGGAGTACAAGGTGCTCCGCGTCTACTCGTACAAGGTGCCCGATGGCCCGTGCAGTTTCGCGCAGCCATGTGAAGTCATAACGCTTGGGGGAAGCACCGAGGAGCAGGGATGTTGGAGGACGGCGAAACGGGGCCCACCAATCTGCGTCGAGCCGGATAGCCAGAGCATGGCGTCTGTTGCCGGAGTCGTGTATTTCTTGCTCAGTCGTTACTATCTTGGCTCCCGCGACGCCACCATCGAGCCGGATGGTATAGCTTCGTTCGACCTCGCAACCGAGGAGTGGCGAGCAAAGACGCTACGGGGACCGTTGAGCACCCACTGCTGTGCCAGCGCTGCCACGAAGCCTGCATATAGAGAATATAGGGAGCATCTCCTGCTGGCCAAGCTGGATGGTCGCTTGGTCACGATCCATCATAGCTCGCAAGATTGTTCTACGGATCTTTGGTTCCTTGACGACGCCGATAAAGGGCTTTGGACGAAGCGATACTGTTTGCAGCATGATCGGAATTGGACGAGATCTATCCAACCATATCCGTTGGGGCTGTTGGATGATGGGAGGATTGTTGTGTGGAAACCCGGTCTAAATGTTTATGATCCAGAAACAAAAACCTGGGCTAGACTGCCCACTATATATATGGACGGTAACTCCAAGATTCGGATGCATGAAGGAAGCCTTTTATGTTGATTACCTATACTACAAGGAAAAGACCATCCGCAACACACGTGCTTTGTTGCACTGCCACAACCGAAGCCACATATCTTGTTGCAGTATTGGAACAGTAATATGTCTTGTGGTCTGAAATTTCATCCATTACTCATAATCTTAAGAGATGAAGAAACAACATGAAGTATAGATAATAACAACGAAATTAAAAGATTATTGACAGTAACAAAAAGATCGAGTGATTAGTGCAAATGGGCACTGGACACGGCTGATATCATCTGTAAAAAAAACCACGGGTTTTCTAACAAGTGAAAACGTAACCCTTTGTACCTATGTAGTCCTCCCATGAGGCTAATAATGGCCAACCATAGTTGCAGAATATCACGTTACCAGTACTTCACAGCAAATAATTAATATATGTTGTAGGGATCAACCTAAAATGTACTATGGGACTTTCCAGTCAGCCGTAACTGCAGCGCCAAGAAGATTAAGATGCGAGCTGGTGAAAAATATGACAAAGAGATTTTGTGGACCAATATATCTACAGACCTATTAAGAATCCAAGATATCTTTCATCAAGTAAGTTGTTGTGTATTTACAATTGTACTCCCACAAACCACTGTTTGCACTTCTCTACTTAGGCATAGGGTTTCATATTTCCCGTGGGTAAGTACGTTGCACACTCTTGTCCGGCAAACACGTCAAGATCTGAGCAAAGCCCGAAGCTACTCTTGCTCGGCTTCTAACGCGTGATATTCCGGCATGTTGTATCTTTGGTGCTCGTGCATGGCCCTAGAAGGGATGCTGGCACCAATATAGACGTCGAGTTGGCTTGGCGCGAATTTGTTGGCATGCTAAAACCAATGGACTACCAACATCTTTGTGCAAAATTGCGTTTAATAAAAGGGACAATTGTGTTTCTACCCTTGGTTCTCTCAATTGTGATTTTACCCCTCGTTTTTCAACTTTGTGATTTAACCCCTGTGATTTCAAAATAAACACTAAGTTTTATTGTAATTTTACCCCTGATAGGGGTAACTTTTGTCTTCATTTTGAAATCACAGGAGTAAAATCACAAAGTTGAAAAAATGAGGGTAAAATCACAATTAGACATTGGATCAAGGTTAAAAACACAATAGCCCCTTTATAAAAAGATGCCTTAGTGTTTCAGTTTTCTGCAGAATACATAGATCACAAGTATAGGAGTCCAAGAACATGTGCTTTCTTTGCAATAAACCTCTTGTGTTTAGTCTGGTATGCAGAAGCAACCAAAAAATAGTCTTTATGCTTGGGTTGGCAAGAGGATCTCCATAACCACCTAAAAGCTGGATTTGCAGTCGTATGACCCGATAGATGCTTATAAACTGTTGAGCAAGAGTATTTCCCTGTCTGTCCCGTATGCTTTCAGATATCATTTGTTGTTTGGATGTCGAGCCGCTGCAAAATATTTTCTAGTTCCTCATATTGCTCAAATAACTGTGGACACAAAGGAATTCGAGCACTAGTTTATGACTAGATAAAATGATTTTGCAAAAATTATCTAAGTGTAAGATATATACTTATCAAAAATAGCTAATGATATATCTCAACTTCATATAGGTCGCCAATAGTTAAATGTTAGCACAACATGTTATATTCTATCACTACCAGGACATATTTTTTTTTGGTTTTCATGGCTTGTTGAGTTCATGAGCAGCTGGCAAACTAGCATGCGACTGAATTCACAATTTTTACGATACTACTAGTAATTGTGCACGTGCGGCACGCACACACTATACTCCAATAGGAATCATCAATAGAACAAGTTATATATCCACCGCACAACTATTTCTTGGAACAAAAAATATGACGGTAATTATTTAACCAAAATAAGCTAGAAATATTATTTACATGAATGCTTTTGAACCTTGAAAAATGTTAGTTTAATAGCAGTTAGTAGCCTGAAAAAATCCGACTAATACTGATGGCATATGAAGATCTGAATTTAGAAAAAAGGCATCTGTCAAGAAAAAAGATTGAAAATACTTAGATGGCATATGAAGTCTGACTAATACTTAGACTAATACGGAGCCACAACTGACAAGACAAGTTGAAATATTATATGTGAATTATGGTTCAAAGTATAGTTGTTGTTGACTACCCTAACAATAAATAAAAGAAGGCATTAATAAATATGGAATAACAAAATAATAAATATAATTGTGTGCGAATGAGGCATACAGATGAATAAAAGGTAGTATGCTGCACCCCTAACAATTCACAAAAAAAAGGCATTACAGAATATAGAATAAATAAATAAATAATAAATATAATAATGGGTGAAGGAGGCATACCGATCAATAAAAGGTAGTATGCTGCACCAATGTAAGTATAGACGGTTTATAAATATTGACAAAAACACTCGTACTCTTAAAGAACATAAATAATTACATTACACTTAGTCAAACATTATCACTACTCCAGCACATCCCTATACACGATGTCCTTGGGACTCTTCCCTATCGCATCTATAAACTTATTTGGTTTAGCAAGAAGCCAGGTTGTTTGTGGTGAAACGCCTCTAGACAATGCAACATATAGTTGGCCATGCGCAAACACTAGCTCTAGTAGAAATACACCAACAGTAGGGATTGTTTGTCCTTGAGCTTTATTAATTGTCATTACGAAACTAAGGCGGACAGGAAATTGCTTTCTTTTGAATTTAAATGGCAAGGATACATCCTCAAAAAGCTCAAGAGGGATCCTGGGAATGAACACTCTCTTCCCAGACATCTTGCCCACTGACAATTTCTACATCAATTGCATTGTTTTCAAAGTCCCTTACGACCAAATGAGTGCCATAACACAAGCCATTATGTGGATCCAAGTTACGTAACAATATTAGAGGGCAATTATGCTTGATTCTTGAAATATGAGGAGGCAGGCCATTTGGTGTAAGCGAATTGAGAAAATCAATTGGGCAATTGTTGACATGGCATTCTTCATGGCAAGTATGGCACGGGAACTAAAGTACTCTGCCGATGATGCATGACTCAATAGATCATGGGAAACATTGATGATAAGTTTGTCGATTCCAGTTTCCTCACAGTAGTCAATTACAATCTCTGCGGGCAGACAAACATATTCTTCTCCTATAGTTTCATCGAGTGCCATTGCCAATTCTAAGAAGAAATTCTGAGTCCTCATATTTTGAATGAGTTCGATCTTTGTCACTTTGCTCCAAAGCACGGACCATGATAGAGTTGCATTTGTAATTTGAGCTCTAGTGCCACGTGGTACAACAGGGAGAACCTGTCTGAAATATCCTCCAAAAACCATGACCTTACCCCCAAACGGTTGTTCAGAACCCATGACATCTCTCAAGGCTTTATCAAGAGTCTCAACAATTTGTCTCTTGGTCATAGAACTTTGTCCCATATCGAGAAACTTGCCCTACGAAGCACTCAGCAGTACCACTCTGTTTGGTGAAATTGCAGACAATTTCACCATTTATCTTAACGGAAATCTTGAATCTAGAGTGAGCAGTGTGGCCACCCGACATTATAGATGCCGCTATACCTGACGTAGCGGTGGTAATAGCAAGAAGTCCCATGGACCAAATAGTAGCAATCAATGCTTTATAGAGATATAAATTTTCCCAGTTCCTCCGGGCCCATCCACAAAGAAGGCTTGTCCCCTTCCCGTCCTAATGCACCATTAGTCACCTGATGTACCAATGCACCATTAGCTACCTCATCTTTTTGTGCACTGTAGATTGTTGGTTTCAGGGTATGATAAACATGATCCAGAGCGGTCAAATTAGGAGGAAGATGAATACCTAAATCCAGAAAGTGTTGACTGATATTTACAATCAATGAGAGCTTGTTGAGCAGCATGGACCGGAGCTTGGTTGATAGGCAAGCTGAGGGTTTGCTCTGAATCCATCTCCTCTGCATTTTTAGAGGCCGCAAAGTCAGCTGCAGCGGGTGACAGTTGAGAACTGAGGTCAGCAGATTTAGAGCTTCCATCTTTCGAGCTTTTCTCAGTCGACCGAGACTTATTGGGAACCAACACTGCATCTTGCAAACCATCCAAGTGACCATCAACAGTTGCGACAACCTGAGGCAGGACCATCTCAGCAGGGGCAACATCTTGAGGCAGGACCATCTTAGCAGAGGCAACATCTTGACTTCCATCCATTCGAGTAGCATCATCATTAACTTTACCAAATGGAGCATTGCCAACTTTAGAGCCTGCAGTAGGGGCTTGAGCATTGGCAGCATTCCCAATAGGGCCTAAAAATATTTTAGCAGGGTGAGCCAGGGGATGAGAAACTCCATTTGGGGGCATTGGCATCTCATCGGGCATCTGCAGCAGATCATGGCGAGACAGAACTTAAACTTGCATTGTCCAGCTTTTCATGTCACAGCCATACCCGGAAGAAACAATCACATGGGGAGGGATCCTACGATCATCATGCACCACAGCTTTCACAATCACTCGGGCTAAGACTTTAGGCTCATGGACATCCTTCAAAGCGAGAAAAACTTGAAATAGATCTAGCAATCACTAAAATTGATCTACAGTCCAATGGAAAGCATAGCAACATAAGATAGACCTCACAATCAATATCCACAGAGCTAGCGTGGCAGCTTGATCATGTTTCGAAAAGTGCACGTGATACTCTCCAAAGGGAATGGGCTGCATTTCCAAAATGCGCTGCCTATCAAGAGGGGAGTGGAAGCAGACAAAGGCATCACATATTGTAGAAGGCTGGATCTCCAACACCGGTGTTTGGTATCCGATGCGTAGCTCCCGGGACAGCTCCCTCTACAGGATGTTGAAGTCTCTCTTGTACACTCTAGGGAAGAACGACGCGATGGCGACATTCTCAAAGTCGGTCTCCGGTATTGCCCCCAGGAACACTCTGGTGCAATCTCTCGGGCCAGCGTAGTGAACATTCACAGCTGAACGCCAAATGGAACATGAGGCCAGGGATCGACGGGGAAGTTTGCCATAGAGGCGGCAAGGCTTCCACCGAGGGTTTTGCAGCCGAAAGCTCTGGTTTGGCAGGGGAGGCGAGGGTCGGGAGGCAGGAAAAGTTAAGGAAAGAGGAGTAAAACGAAGTTTCCCCTTTTCCAAATGGGCATGCTCGATTTGGGCTGAAACTTTAGGCTCCGGACGAGACTTGAGCACATAAACCAATTTTCCCGTAAGCTTTCCAAATTTTATCGTCGCATTACGTTCGCAATTAAAGGAATAATGACCACAACAAAAAGAGCCACGGCATCTAATATCATTTTTGCATGTAGATACTTTATGACCCGAAGCAAGGCATTAAAAGCACCTTCTTTAGAGAGGATCACGCCAGAGATAACGTTGCCCAAATTTTGTAATTTGAAGCACCTTCTGTGAAGAACACGGGCTACCCTGATCAGGCCGTTGAACCTTCCCCGGCACCTGGCGCTACTGCATTCGAAGAGGACTTGTCTGTCGCACCGAGAGAGAGAGAGATGAGGGGCAGCGGTTGAGACTTTTTTTTTAGAATCAACGGAGCTTCATTCTAATCAGGGGAGATTACATTCTTTGTTAGTCAGGTTACGTATAAGATTCTGCCGGGGGCGCGGGGGGGTGTTATATGCCACGCCACCCGAGTCTGTTCACGTGAGACCTATTTACGATGGTAAACTCACTGAAGCTCCTGCCGGCGACCTTGATGCCCCATAAAATCAGGTTAACAACTGATCTCTGTTCTTTTTCATATTAGCACCTGACAGTCTGTTTCCTGGTAAAGTTTACAAACTCCGTGCTGCTGTGCTAACTGAACGCTAGCTTTGCAGGCAACTGCCTCCATTGGCAGAGCATCAGGAGCCCTATTATGCCATTCAGCTTGGGCCGCCCTGAACTATCAATTTGAGTCATGGAGAACTACACCGAGCGCTCCGGTTTTACTAGAAGCATATAAGGACCATCTCATAATTCATGACTATAAATAATTTTTTAAAGGCGGACCATGGAATGATCCACCACTATAAATTGTCGGCCATTTATAGGGATGGATCACCTCATGATTCACCTCTAAAAATCATCGTATCACTGTACACTGTAGCGGTAGACTTCTTTGAACCCATCACTACACGAAGCTAGTACGCAAATTCCGATTCCACCGCTATAGTGACCTTTTGTTGTAGTGTAGGATGGATAGACTTGAGTCTAGACAAATCACAAAACGTAAGGTTAGATTAGTTTTGCTCATTATTTCACTTTTCACACTATTGCCCATCTGCGACTTATGTCCTACTTCATATTAGTGTTAAGTATCATTAACTAAAAAGAAAAAAAAGAGATGAATACATAATACTGTAACTATGATGACACGTGTAATGGTAAATTATCCTCTATATGTATTGTACCTTCTCGTTTGTCTGATATTTCGTTCTTTTTACTGGGGTTAATGTGACTCCGGGGCATTTGCGCTTCTAGTATTCTTGCTACTAAAGGTTGAACCACACAATTTGAATATGCTATTTAGGAAGTCTATGATCATGTGCTTTTGTATGGTAAGAGCAGAAATCAATGCAGTTGTAATGCATCAGCTACATAAATTTAGTTTCCTGAACTTGTAACTTCTTAGTGAATTTCATGATGTCTTGTTATTTTTCTGTTCTAAAATCAATCCATTAACCATGTTGAAATATCGTAGCTTTACAATTAATTTTAATATGTGACATGCAACTATTATTTTTTCTTTTCCTGTACCTGTAACAGCTAGATGATTACTGACTTCTTGTTTGTGTTATTTATCTGTAGAATAATTCACTGACGTCGACTTATATAGGCTATATAGACTCTATTTGACAAAAAAATAGTACATAATAACCAAGAAAACTGATAACACAAAGCATATATATGTTGCTGTTTTTTATTGCAATTATCGGTTATATCCAAAGTGCCATGACAGGGAGTGTAATTAGACTGATGATCGCCACACAAAGCCTATGTGTTGGCCATTGTAGTGGTCTCATCTGGTTAATGCCATGGTGCAAGGTGATTGCAACGTGCAGTGCATCAGCATCAGCATCAGCATGCACGTAGAACAAAGAAAAATAACTTATCATGCCATCATATATTTTTTAAACAATGGTGATTTTTGGGATAATGTTTATTCATGAAAGATAATATTGTGCAAAAAATAACAATAATGAGCAGCAATGATATGTATGGATGAAAAACAATAGCTAAAGTTGCATCTTGCATGAGAAATACCCGATGTCCTGCGTACTGTACTGTCACCCCGTATCCTCGTGTCACGATTTTATTGTCCTCTGTACCGGAACCCATAACCTGATCGCAGATATGTGTGTTGTGCTCTGCTCCCTCACTTAAATCACCATACTAATTCCTCCATCGATCTTGACTTAAAGAAGTAGGTGCGTGCTGGCGATCACCTGTTGCCGCAGTTCCAGACCAGGCATGCTACTGGACATGATGAGTTCCCAATGATGCACAGGGCAGCCGAGGACACAAACCTGTTTGACTCCTATGTCCATCTGTTACCTTGGGATCCAAACAATTCGTGCTTGGAAGCTGGTCCCATGGGGAGGAGAAGCAAATTATTCTGTGGAAGGGATACCGATCTCACCTTAGGCCTTGTTCGGTTTGATCGGATCGGGCTAGAATGAGCCCTGTCCCGCCCGGAACGAACTGGCCCAGAATGAAACTCTGTCAGTTGAAAAATCGCTGTTCGGTTAAGGCCCGTGGGGAAAATGAAACTTGGTCCGTTTCGATCATTTTGTATGGCCCGAGGGCCGGAATACAACTGGACCTCAGGAGGTCCGGAACTATTCTCCGAGCTCACCCGGATTCACTCAATGTGGGCCCAAAATCATTCTAGCCCCAGATTGAATCAGCTAGAACCGAACATAGCCTTAGCAAGCTAGGAACCGTTTCGCACAGGAGGCATCGATGGTATGTCACAAAGGGAACGACGATTGAGAGGAGAACATGTTTCAGATGATAATAGCTAGGTCACCCTGTTGATGGGTCGGTCCGCAATGAAGATTGAATGATGATGATGGCTGTATGATGCATGAAGAGATAGGGGGCATATGACGATATTATCAAATAGGTGCAGGGGTATTAGCAAGCGTTTTTTTTTCAATGGCAACAGTGGGTAATTTTATAATTTGCATGAGATATTTTAGTCTATTATTTTTTGTAATGGCAGTGGTGGGTAATTTTTCTTTCTTATTTTCTTTGATTAATGTGGTAATTTCTAGGACTTGAGGGCGAACGTGGTGGCTCCGTTTCTTGCTCAAATAGATATATAATAGATGGCAGCAGTGGGTAATTTTTATAATTTGCATGAGATATTTTAGTCTATTATTTTTTGTAGTGGCAGAGGTGGGTAACTTTTCTTTCTTATTTTCTTTGATTAATGTGGTAATTTGCTAGGACTTGAGAGCGAACGTGGTGGAACGTGGTGGCTATGTTTCTTTCTCAAATATATATATAATAGATATACATGGGAGGGGCATGAAGACAATGGATATTGTATGACTAACTAAATTGACCTGCATTTCTAAAAAAAAACATTATTGGCACATATGGCATGGACAAATAAACTTGCAGAAAAACTATTATTTCAAATAGGAATAGTTTTTGTGTAAAATGTTAGTTGTGTGGAATATTCACGCGTAGGTACCGAAACGTGCCAAGAGGCTATTAATATGTTAATGAGCATTTATATTTCGATATACCACCATTGAAAAATGACATAAATGCGATCTGGTTGGGCTCAAATTAATATCGCCTACAATAAATGGTGCGTAATTGAAATAGTCATGGAGCAGTGGCACATATGCATTCCGCTTGGGGTTCAAGTCCATTCCATTCTCAATATATAGGTTCTTTGCCTCCAACCAGGTCTCTACCAGACACCCATCCATCCTGATCCGTAGAGATGGCAAGGAGAAGCAGCACCACCGGCACTAAGATCCTGGTGCTGTTCCTTTGTGTAATGGTGTTCGCACAACGCCAAGAAGGCAACGGCTTCTGCAGGGCAGCTGAAAACTCAAGGCTCTGGCCAGTCGGTGATAACGCCGGCTGGAGCTTCGGAGTCATGGGATGGTCCAACTACAAGCCTTTCAAAGCCGGCGACGTTCTCCGTAAGTCTTCTTCTACACTTTCGGTGAGGTGCTCTCTGTTTTGCGTGAATCAACTAACATAACAATGTGGGCGCAGTGTTCCGTTACAAGCCGGGGACACATAACGTTGTGCAAGTGAGCGTCGAGGAACACGCCTTATGCAAGGTGCCTGCCAACGCCACCGTCTGGAGCTCCGGCAACGACCAGATCACCCTGACCCGCGGGGTATCCTTCTTTATCTCCGGCTTCCCAGGGGACTGCGAGAAGGGCATGAGGATTGCTGTCACCGCGAGATAGATCATGCATATGTCCGTGCAAATCAACCAAAATAGCACGAGGTGTGATATAACCTTTTGTTAATGAAAATATTTGTAAAGAAAAGTGTCAAGAGATTCCACACTTTATGAAAAATAAAGAGGTGCTTTATGGTCCAATAATAGCCATTATTTTCCCTCTGAATTAATGGTCATTAGTTGTAGGATATTTTAGTAATTGTACTAAATAATCCTCCTTTCCTTTACTCATGTCGTTTCAGACAAAGAAAATGACCTAAACATGAACTAGCTAAGCATGTCCTTAACGACATGACTAAGGGAATAGAGGAGTAACTAATTTCATTCATTTATATGGTTTTTATTAATTGTACTAAAATTAAATAACTTAATAATAGTGATGAATTAGATTTTTTAGTATAATGATGAATTAGATTATGAATATAAAGTACTATTACTAGTTTTTAACATTACTAAAATAAAAATTACTTTTATAAACTATTATTTTGATGATATTACCCTTACTAATAATAACCATTAGTTGTTAATTCTCAAAATGAAATCTACTACGTTGATACAAGTAATGACCATCAGTTATGAAAAATTAATGGTCACTATTTTGGATCACAAAACTCCTCAAAATGAATAGCGGATTGATTTGCTACAATGTCAATTGACTGTTAGAGACAGATTGTTGTATCCACAGGTGTTTTCTTAGGTGATGTGGAGAACGTTAGGCGTAGGCATTCATTTATTTGATTTTTAGAGCAACTAGAAAGAACTTGCGGCAGTACTTTGTCACTGTCCTAGTCGATAACAGCACATAGAAACAACTTGTGGATACAACAATGGTACTGTATCCACTAGTTGTTCGTACCTCTTATTGTTTTCGCCTGCTCGTTGCACTCGAGAAACACCGACCTGATACACATGTATCCTGGTCCATGGAAATTGCACGAAGAAGCAGCACCAACACGACAAAGGTCGTTGTGGTGTTCCTTTTTGCAAATTGCAATCATGTTCGCACAATTCAATGAAGGGGCAAACGAAGTTGGAAGGGGCAGCTGCAGTTTATCGCCTTCCAACTTCGTGTGCAATTTCCATCTGCCTTCATTTGGATGGCCCAGCTTCAAGCTTTTCTGGACCCGTGGTGATCTCAGGATAAAAACAGTTGGATTCCGAGCGATCCGCTCCTTGACCCTACAATCCCTTAGCCCCGCCCCTGTATTCTGCTGCAATTACCCCTGCTGTCCTGTGCGATCAGCGACAGCGGCCCGCTGCAATTACCAGTGTTTTTTTTTGTTTTTCGTTTTATTATGCACATTAACACTTTTTGTATATTCTGACAAAGACGAGAGTTCTTTCAAAAAAAAAACAAATACGTGAGTACGATTGAGACAAACAATATAATTATCATATCTGACCAGTCCAAATGTGCAATTGGATTTTGCAAAAAAAAAAATCATGGAAATTGTTTAATTCTATGGGAAACATCACTGGGGACATCGAACTGAAAAATAAGGATTTAACTCATGCAAAGAGAATATGAAGAATTTAGCATGTTACACGACAATCTGTTTAAGCTCAACCAATCTGCTGAAAAGACACTTAACATAGCACTTGAGCACCGAACTGTTACCTGGAATTTGTATCATAAAAAATAGCCTCATCATGGATTAGACCTGTGCTAAATTGAGTAGAACCTTAAAATTAAGCATTAAGCATGATTGACCTGGTTTCTGTAGCTACCACTTCTAAATGAAAGTACACGAGAGAAATTAGAACCAGCTCATATGCCTCAACTGTTTCCGGTGCCAAACTGCTGCGGACTGGAGTGACGATTCTTTGAGTGATGAGAGCCCACTCAGGTGCTACAGCAAAGGCTGGATGTTGACGCCAAAGCACGTCGTTAAACACAGCCACACCATTGTGCAACATGTAACAGTGTATGTGAAAATCAGAACCTTAGGTATAGCAAACTAAAACTGCACTATCCAGTTTCGATGGGATTCCGACAAAAACCACTGAATGCTCACCCCGTGAGGGATCCATCAAGGCAAACACGTATGGCTGTATCAACACCGGCAGGCCAGCTAGAACAGCTTCAATCAATGTTGAGACGATGAAGGATATATAGCAGGTAGGGCAGGAAAGTGAGGCAAATAGTGATAAAAGGAGAAAAGGAAAATGATAACGATAATTTTTTTTGATCGATTGGGTGATGACTCAATTGGTCGTGTCCCTATGTATAGAAAGGATGGAAGATCTTGTCCCTCAAACAATCGAAGTTTATACAAATTATATGATGAAATATAACTGAAACCTCTGGATTCCAAACTGCAACATCAGGTTTTTGCATGGTACAAATCCATCAAAACTGGAACATCCGCAGAATATCTGGTTTTGCACCCTGTGGGCATTTGTAAAGGTCATAGCTTCCTCATGCGAACTCCAAATGAGCTGTTCCATATATCTGTTTCGATTGTCTCACATGATTCATCATGGAGACTTCAAAATATCAATTTTGCTTCAGTTTGTTGCCGTTTCATGAACATCTATATTTCTTGAGTAAAATTTAGCCGAAAATTCCTAGAGAACTCGTCCATATGCTGTAAAACATGTCTAGACAATAAACAAGTGAAATACTAAATGATAGCTTTGATATAGATAATTTTGACCGAGTTGAGTCATCCAAAACTGGTTGTTCTGATTTAGGAAACCGGAGATTCCGGTTTATCTAGAATGTCAATTTTGGTCGTTGACATCACACATCCTGTGCTGTTACCCATCCACCAATTTAATATATGAAAAAAATGACTAGACCATAAAATTGGGTCTGAGTTCTCTTCACTTGCCTCTACTGAACCGGCCGACACCACTAACACTCTCAATTCTTGTGTGACGTACAGACCAATCTAGGTGCAACGTTCAATTAAAAGCTGAGCATGCATAACGTGGAGACTGGTGCAAGTGGGCAGTGTACATTACTCCTTGTGAGGGCCGTCCAGAAACATAATCATGCATGTGGAACTCGTGATGACCGTGCTGCCCTCACCCACATCATAGGAAAATAATTGGTGCATAAAAAATATCATAGGTCACTGATAAATAATAAATGTTGGGATTATTGGTAAGGTCTTGATGAACAAAAATATTTAATTTCAAAATTATTTACATGATTTGACAAGAACTTGTCTTTAATCTATAAATTATCATGGTTCCATATATAATAACAGCACTTGTTGTTAACTAAAGATAGTCAAATATAAAATTTTGGATATCAGACCTCACTGATAATGTGATATTTTGGATGTTTTGCCGAATCGTTTTCCATGACCATGTAGGAACTTTTATTCGCCATAAACATTAATTGAAACATTAGCATCAGGATCTTAATCTATTCTCTGACATGATCACCTAGAATTACATTAGGAACTTGAACTCGCCGTCGTTAGGAGAAGTCAAAGGGCCAGCGATGTCCCCGTGCCTGCGTGATGCAGGCGTGGTGGAAGGTAGGCTCGGTCCGGACTCCTCCATCTCAAGCAATGGTCGTCGTCATACCTGCAGTGGCGGTGGCGGCGGCAGCCTTCACCCTCCATTATGATTGTGTTTAGGGTTTAGGTGGGGTAACACGCGGCGATTCTTATCTACACTCGTGCGCGAGCAGACGTCCTCACAAACTGCTCCCACGCACAAACTGCTCCCACGCGCTTTCCTATACGGGCCCACACGCTTTCCAGTTAATGTAGCACGCTGCACTCCCTTCCTACTCCAGCTCGCTCGCCGCGCCAATCGCGAGCCACCGTGCAAGGTCAGGCAGCCCCACACGGCAGGATCCACCGTGCAAGGTCAAAACTTTTCTACAAAGTTGTTACAAATTTTATATGGAAATTTGGTACGAAGTTTTATATGAAGTTTGCTGAAAAGTTTGACTAAATATTTTGACACAAAAGTTTGAGTGAAAGTTTGTTACAAATTTCATCTGGAAGTTTGGTACAAAGTTTTATATGAAGTTTGCAAAAAAGTTTGACTAAAAGTTTTGGTACAAAGTTTGAGTGAAAGTTTAGCTGTAAATGTTTGTTTAAAAGTTTTGGTGAAAACTTTCTAAAATTGAAAAGTCATGGGATGGAAAACATTCTGAAAGAGAAAAGTTACTCCCTGTCTGAAGGTTTGCGCGAAGCCGTCCGAGCGCACGCGGGTGAATTAGGCCTCCCCGGTAACCCTTGTGCTAATCGTTATATTCTTTGAGATGCCCGTTCCTGCGCCTTATATGTACGTGCTGTTGCGGAGAGGGGCCGCACCTGACAAATTGGACATCACGCCTCCCATCAAGGTGCATGATTAACGTCCTAATTAACGGGGTAATTAGCATAATTAAGTAAATCAGTAATTAACCCCTTCCTTAATAACCATCATGACGTTGGCCCTGACGGTCACGTTCCAACAGCCCACGGCCTGACCTTCATCGTCTCAAGCCGAGTTTTCGGATAACAAGAGGGATCCCTGGGATCTCTGTCACGTTTCAGCTGCTACGTGCTAGCACGGTTCAGCTGCCACGAATTAGCTAGCTACTAGTGTAAGGCTAACAATATTCTTTCTGGCACCCTTGAGTCCAGTTCAAGTATACATTGCGACTGTGCGATCTTCTTGATAGCCCTTGAAGGCTCTCACATGTTGTGGGCATTACAAGATCGAGAAATTCACGGCTCTGATGATTTCACTCGTTCGTTGCACTGTTTCGTTGTAGTAGCGTGCTGACAGAAAAATCGAATAAGGGAATAAAGGAATGAAGCCAAGCAGAAAAGCAGAGTCCTAGTTTTCATTCTCTTTTTGAACCAAGTTTTCAATTTTTTTATAATGGATAACTTTAAACAAAATGTTTCCCGCCTTTTGCATATTGAATACATATACGGCATTCTGATTACATTATTACAAAGTTTACCATAAAAAAGAGAGATAAAGCTGATCAAGCACATAGCCTATGATTAAATAGCCATCCATTGTTATTGAAAAATTGCATTGCCACCACCTCCAAAGTCCGGCAAACCACCAACATGTCCTATCTCGTGGACTCCTTTTGTAGTAAGCGCCAAAACCGTATCCAATGGGTTTCACGGAAGATAACCTGCATAAACGTTGTCCATGACTTCTTGTTAAAAACAATATCATCGCGGCATAACCATATTGACCATAATAAGGCAGCCACCCCAACAAGTAAAAAACATCTCTATTTTTTCTATCATTTGCATCAATCCAACCAGTTATAATATGAGCAATACTATGTGGTTTTGAAATACCCAAAGCAATATAAACAATATTCCAAATGGTTCGAGCAAAAAGACAGTCAAAAAAGAGATGTTGGATAGTTTCGTTATGGTTACAAAAACTACACTTTAAACTTCCTTTCCAATTACGTCTTGCTAATTATCTGTGGTCAGGGTCACCCCATTCCCTAGATACCATAAAAAGATTTTAATTTTTTGAGGAAGTTTCAGTTTCCAAAGAACTCTAGCTTGGACAATGACATCACTTGCTATAAGTTGATTATACATTGATCAAACCGAGAATTGTCCACTCCTTTGTAAATTCCAATTAAAGGAATCTGGCTCATTATTTAGTTGAATATGGTTTATTTTGGCAACCATACTCTCCCAAACAAGTAGTTTGTCCCCTGTTCTTGTTCTTTGGAATGAGGGGTTGAGAGGTATAGACCGAAACACCTCTGCCACCGTTGCATTCTTATACCAAACGATATCATAAAGGATTGGGAATTGTATACTTAGTGGTGCATTATCCAACCAGGTATCACTACAGAATCGTGTTTGTTCACCATTATTAACCTGATATTTTCCCAATTGTAGGAACTCATGTTTTATTTTCATAAGCCCCTCCAGAAGTGTGAGTCATTCGGTCTCCTGGTGTCTTGGGATATAGCTTTACTCCCTAAATATTTATGTACTAGCAAGCGTTTCCACATACCATCCTGATTTAATAGTCTAAATAGCCATTTGCTGAGTAAGCATTGGTTTTTGACTTGTAAGTTAGTAATTCCAAGTCCACCATAGTCCTTAGGCTTACATAGGATGGACCATCTTGCAATATGATACTTCTTTTTATGACCATCCCCTTCCCAATAGAATTTAGACCTTATCATGTCTAATTCCTTGAGTACCTCCATCGGTTCTTTAAAGAAGGACATCATAAAAATAGGAAGGCTGCTCAATACCGCATTTAGAAGGACTAGTATTCCTCCTGCGGACATAAGTTTTGCTTTCCAAGCGTTGAGCTTTTGCTCAAACCTCTGAATTATCCCATTCCATTTACTATTTCGTAGTCTTCTATGTGTCATAGGATGTGACACCCCCGGTGTCACGAACGTCTCAACTCTAAATTCTACAATTATCTAATGACCATTTAGAACCCCAATATAAAAATTTTGGTCACATGCATAGTGATTTGAATTGCAAATTCAAATAAATTAATATTGGGTTGAACTACAAGTCAACATTTTCCTATAACAATTTCCCTGGAAAAAATATATGTTGTAGAGGAGGTCGAGTGAAAAATCTGGGAACAAGTCCCATGTCATTTGGATCAGTAGAACTCCCTATAAAAATTCGAGAAGATTAACTTTTACCCCTTTTTGATGAATTATTAAAATTAAACCAGAGAGAATTTGGACTCAAACTTTTCGTGCATGTCTCTTCCACGTGATGAGCTACACAATGGTACTTTTGTTTGGAATTTTCGAGCACCAGAATTATTTTATTTAAGTCTAAACTTTTGCTAGAAAACCATAGTATGGAAAAAGAGAAAATGCTTTGGAATATGCTGTAGGTCCCACCACCAACCTCACACTTCCCTTTCTTTTCTCCCTCACGGACGACTCAGGCAGGAAACAACCGTCAGCTGCCGTGTACGTGGCCGTTTTCCTCTGAGCTTGCCCCCACCCGGCGCACCACAAGCCCGGCCTCCTCTCCCACTGCGCTCCTCCCTCTCTCTGCTCCACTCTCTCTCTGCTCTCTCCCAAGCAGCACAGCGCAAAAGAGAGCAGCAGCAGCAAACAGAGCCGAGCTCCCCGTTGCCGCACCTCCTGAGCTGGGGCGCAGAGCTCGTGCTGCCCGACCTCATTGCTGCGCCCCAGCTCCAACCAAGCCCACAGACGGATGCGCACGAACCCGCTGAAGCTTTAGGACCGAACCTCATCCGAAACCGTCAACCGAGCAGTGAGCAACCGAAGTTTTTGCCCGGCGTCACCATTGACGGCACCTCCGACCTCGTCGCCAAATTCGCGAAGCTCGGTGAGCCGTTTTGCTTGAGCTTGGTCCATAAGCGAACGCGTCGCTCTGAGCTTCGCTTAGGTAATTTATTTGAAAATTTTCATGGTCGTTTGTCTAAGTTTCGCTAAGAATCGCAGCTCTCCGACAAGCCGTGAGCGCCATGACCAGGCTTCATCCCGACCTGGTGTTGGTGCCTGCCTAGGATCCTCTGCGCCACCACACCTTGTAGTCCCGTGTTGCTCAAATCTGATTGGTCCACCCAAATCTATTTGTCTAGTTTCTTTATTAACTTAGAAAATTCATATCTCCTGTTTTAGAACTCCAAATCAAGTGAGACCAATTTTGTTGGATTTCTTACAACAAGTACTATGTTTTGGTGCTGATAGAACTCATTTTTGCTGCATAATGTTTCTAGAATAATTATAAGTTTGTAAACCCTATTTAATTAATATCTTTTTATCTAGCAAAGAAAATGATGCAAACTAAAATGTTTTGGACTCCTCTAGACATTCACTTTCATATGGTGCATCATATTCAAAATGTTCCTGCATGTATATCAAGGTATTCTTAATTCTTGGTTTATCATATTTAAATTCCAATAATTAATTTATGCATCAAATAAATGTAATACCAGAGCCTAAATGTCACTAATAGCATGTGGTATCACCATGTTTTAGGATGTGTTCATATGTGCAATCAATAAATTCCTAAAGAATTTATGTTAGTAAATACCGTTGCTTTTATGTTTAAAGTTAAATCTCTCCACATAAAATGATGAAACTTGTTTATTATTTTGTTATGTCCTGTATATAGCTCTTGTATCATGCATATGTACAGAATCTTTGCAAATTTGATCATGTCATTTAAATGCCTTTAATTATTATGATTAAGTACTTCATTATTACATGTGATAATGAAAGGATACTTTAAAATAAATTTATATTTAAGCATATGTCTTCAAGAACCATCTTACGTAACATATTATTTCTGTTATTTGAATGTTTCATTCATACATCGATATCATCCATATTGTTTACATGTCTTTGCATTCATAGATATTGACATTCCGCTATTTAGGAAACGTTGAAGTGTCGGTTGAGGATCTTCGAAGGATATCTCTCTCAATCAAGACCCGGTATCTCGAAGACCCTAACTCTGTTGTAGTAGTTCCGTGCAAGCCCCGGTGCATCCTCCCAGTTTTAAGGTTTTTATTTTCAGTATCACAATTGCTAGACTGTCTAGAATGTATTGTGCATTAAGTCTAGGTATTTGGCTGAAAATCCACTTGCATTGTCCCCGGATGAATCCTATGTAGATGTTATACTGGTAAAGTTAGCTTACTAGAATATTTGCTATGCTTAATTCTAGGATCAACGGTACACAAGGTCAATTACTCAAATGTTAGTAGAACAAGTTGTTAATCACATACTTAAGTAAATGGAACCGAGCGAGTCTGTTTTGGAAAGAGCGAAGGCAAGGGCCTGGATAGGACTTGTCTCGCAAGGTGGCGGACCGTTCGTCTAAACAACTAAAAGTTGAGACGTGGACGGGCCGATAGAGGAAAGGGCAAGCACATGTGCCTTGCGAGGGCATGGTTTGCAAGGTTGTAGCCCCATCTCGTGTCGGTTGAGGACCGTATCGTTGTTGGCCCCTACGGACAAGTTTTGAACTATACCGAGTACATGCTAGTTTTATTGGGGACTAGTAAGCTTATGTAGCACTCGGATGTTGTACTATGGAAGATAACCATGGTCTTCGGTCGTTGTGCCCGCGCAAGGAGTGGGTAGTAGGCTCACGACGTTACCGATGAGCTGCTCGGCCACTTTGGAGATCCGGTACCCTTCCCGCTTGAATGACACCTTTGTGAAAGGTTGAGATACGTGTTCTTAAATGATGCGTATATCATGTCCTTCGGGTTTTTCCCAGCTGGTGTAAAATTGATACGTATCACTCGTCCCTCGTAGTAATGAGTACCCGCTTGTTCACCGAGTCACATCGTAGAAATAACTTGAATTTAAATTCTAAATGCTAATGGTACTTGCTCGGTTATTGTTGTTGATAAGGTTACTTTGATATATTTATGCTACACTTGTGTCGGTGTTGTGAAACCGGCCGACAAGTAAATTTGTGTTTTGAAGGGATCGACGCTACTACTCGGATGGGCCTTGGATGATTTAGGAGAGCGTGGTTTATACTCGGTTCGGGCAATCGAAGCCCTACGTCCGACTCGAGGATTGTTCGTGTTTCGTCTTGTGAAAAGAGCTACAAAGGATGCGAGGGAGGAGGGTTGCTCCAAGCCTCCGTGTGCAATGTCCTCTAGGATGTGTGTATGATGAGTTCGATTAGCTCGATCTCGTGGAGTCTGTCTCTCTTCTTGCGTGTGCGTGGGGTCCCTTTTATAGTCCAAGGGCCGGGCCACTTACAGGTGGGGTCGGAGTTACTACATGTCGTCCCAAGCGGGGTCGGGGCCGCCGTGCATTACCCTCGCTCGCATGCGGGCCGCTTTGGGCGCTCCGGTCGTGCGGCGTACGGTCGGTCTTGATTGGTAGCGCCGGAGTCAATGCCACGCTCGTCACCGTGGCAGCCGTCCTGTCGCATGGCGGTCTCCATCCGTCACTCCCGTTCATCATGGCTCCGGCAGAGATGGTGTTGGCGCCTCCGTCTTGTCGTCGAGCCGGGGGTGTCGAGCGATGCGTGAAGATGAGACAAGAGGAGCTGCGCCGATCTCACCCGATCCCTGTGGATTGGTGAGTTCCCGAGCGGAGTTATGGCGATCCTCGTTCACCTGTGAGGCTTCATGAGGAAGCCATTTGCCCCCGAGTCGAGCGAGGCGGGGACCGCCGAGCCCGCCCGAGTCCCGGACGGGAGAGGCGAGGACCGCCGGCCCGCCTCGAATCCCGAGCCCGGGCGAGGCGGAAGTGGTGCACCCGCCCGACCCGGAGTCGGGCGGGGCGGAGGCCGCGGGCCCGGCTTTCGTAGCCCTCACGAGCCCGGGCGGACACCGTTGGTCAGCCGGGACAGACTACGGGCTATTGTCTCGTCAATCGCTTGGCCTCTCGTCCCGCCACGAGCCATCATGGGCTTGGTAATGATCACGCCGCTCTGCAGGCTAAGCTAGCGCTAGCGTGCGGCGCCGCGGAACGGGACAGGAGGGTACTGCGCCGGTCACATCACGTCCCGTTGGTGAGACGAGTTCCCGTGCGCCGCAATTGCGCCTACCGGCCCGCCGTAACTCCTCCCCCATCCGGTGGGTGAGGTCGCTTCTCCGCGAAGCAAAGGCAAACGCGGCAGGGATTGCGGTCCCACCCGACGCCGAGTCGGGCGAGGCGGAGATCGTGGGCCCGCCCGACCCAGGGTCGGCGAGGCGGAGATTCATGGGCCCGCCCGACCCAGGGTCGGGCGAGGCGGAGATTCATGGAACCACCCGCCCCGGGTCGGGCGAGGCGGAAGTCGTGGACCTCGCCCGACTCGGGCTCGGGCGAGGCGGAGGTTTCGGGCCCCACTTCGTATCCTTTATGCGTACAAGACGGAGCTCGTTAGCCAGCTATTAAGTACCATGATTAGGGTTCCCTAATCTAGGTACCCGACAACTTGTATTTATGTTTCTCTTGCATGATCACTGAATTTATTTATCTAATATTAAACTTGGCAATATTGAAAGTAACGATCCACCGCTTAGTCGCTGTTTTATATCCCGAAAATTTGTACACTCCTCCGAGCCTTGCATGTCTAGGAGTCGGTTTTGTGAACCATTTGACGGGTCGGTCTTGTTGAGCTTTAGTTGCTCGGGCTTTATGCCTATGTTGTTTTTCGGTAATACGGATGATGCATATGAGTTGCTCGTTGGTGTACTCGCCCGGGACCTGCAGATCCTAGAGGGCTGGTCTTCTCACTAGGAAGCCTAGCCTTGCCGCTGCTTGTGTTTGGCTACGTCATTATCCGTATGAGCTCGGATTAATCACCACCGCATGTATCGTCGAGATGTATATTTGTAGACGCTCATTTACGCTCCCGCTTCCGCATTTTCAAACTTGAACTCGTTTATTTTCCGCTGCATTAAACTCGATGTAAAAGGATGTTAATTTCTCTATGTCATATTTGAACTCCGTCGGTTGTTGTATTATCTTGTGTCCGCTAAACAAGCACCTCGGGATCTTCGATCCGTGGGTCGATCTGTCTCATAGGAATCCCAAGATATCTCAATGGCATGGACCCTTGTGCACAACCAAACAACCGAATATATTGTTGTTCAAATTGTTGGGCCTCTCTCGAAACAAAAAAGTTCGCTCTTATGAAAATTTATCTTCAACTCGGATAATTGTTCAAAGATAGAGGGCAGTAACTTCATATTCTTTGCTTGTTCTAAGTCGTGATCCATGAAGATTATTGTGTCATCTACATATTGCAATATTGACGAGCCTCGAAATCGGTCATCTTCTTTTATTCTAGCTATTAGGAGAAATAGCATGTCCGCAACCAAATTGAAAAGGATGGGTGAGAGAGGATCTTCTTGTCTTAGACCTTTGTGCGTTTGAAAATAAGCACCAAGGTTATCATTGACTTTTACACCCACATGGCCTCCGGATACGAAATTGTTAATCCATTGGCACCATTGAGGTGAGAACCCTTTCATGCGCAAGGTTTGTTGTAGGAATGGTCATTTAACTTTGTCATAAGCCTTTTCGAAGTCTATTTTGAGTATGACTCCGCTTTGCTTTTCTCGGTGTAACTCATGAATGGTTTCATGTAGAATAATTACTCCTTCCATAATATTATGCCTTGGCATCAAGGTCGTCTATGTCGGTCGGATTACTTTATCCGTTGCTCGTTGGTGTACTCGTGTCGCGGGGGTAATGGTCACTCAAGCACACCGAACACAAGAATAAGATATGCGAGGTAGTAAAGAACAGAACAACAAGATTACAACTCTAGTACGAGCGAAGTAAACTCGCTGATTACATGTGTATTTACGAGCGACTCTTGGGCTCCCTTTATAGTCCTAGGGACCCACATTTTACGTGACCATTCTACCCCCGACTATTCCACTCAATCCTATTGATAGGCGGTAACTCACGAGGGCGGTCCAGGAGGCCAAGCACGCTTAATTTGCGGCTTAGCTGGCCACTAGCCGGGGGCATTCCGACTCGTCGCTTTGCTCGGCCGCCGGTGCTCCGCTTGGGTGCCGCTTCGCCCGACCCGGTACCCGCCGGTCGTGGGCCTTCACCTCGGTGGCCCGTCCCTCCGTCGGGCCCCTCTCCGCTTCGCACTTGGATGCCATCTTCGCTCCTGGCTCTTCGCTTCGCCGGTCAGCTGCGCATTTTGCTTAGAGGCTCGTAGTTAGTCGTAGAAGATAAATACGGGGTCCTTGGTGTTTGCTCCGCACGGGGATCGCTCCGTGCTAAGCCCCCAACACTATCGCCCCAATCCTATTTGTGGCAACTTTGGTGAGTATCTTAAAGCTGACATTTAGGAGACAAATGGAACGATATTCTTAGATTTTTGAGGCATCATCCTTCTTGGTTAATAGAATAATCAACCCGAAATTTGGACTGTAGGTAGTCAATTTGCCCGCATGGAAATCTTCAAAGAGTGCTAGCAGATCCCCTTTAATAACTTCCCAAAGCACTTGGTAAAATTCGGCTGGGAAGCCATCAGGCCCTAGAGATTTATTATGCTCCATTTGGAGAATTGCTTTCTTTATCTCATTTTCCGTAAAGGGTGCAGTGAGGATTTCATTTTCTATCATACTAACTTGAGCAATATCACCCTTCATTGACTCATCCCGAGTAACATTAGTATGCTCTGGTTTGCCAAAGAGACCTTTGTAGTATCGGGTGATATATTTTTTGAGGTTGGCATCACCGACAATTGTGCCTTGCTCTTGCTCAAGTTTGTAAATATGCTTTTTCCGATGCTTGCCATTTGCTACTAGAGGGAAATACTGAGTATTATTATCTCCCTCTAGCAATTCCTTAACTTTTGCACGTTGGTACCATTTGAGCTCTTCCTCGCGAAGGATGTGTGCTAGTCTTTCATTGAGAAAATGTTTCATAGCAAGCTCATTTGGTGTCAAAAGTGTGTTCTCTGCTTTTTTATCCAACTCATCTATAAATAAGGTGAGTTGAGATTTCTCTTTCTTTAGAACACCAGCTGTATGTGCAGCCCATCCTCTCAAATGTTGGCGGACTGCACATATTTTATTTTGCCGGCGCT
The DNA here is from genome assembly GCA_031894775.1 of Chloris gayana. Classification (NCBI taxonomy): domain Eukaryota; kingdom Viridiplantae; phylum Streptophyta; class Magnoliopsida; order Poales; family Poaceae; genus Chloris; species Chloris gayana. The sequence goes on from JAUNZO010005196.1 coordinate 942,155, forward strand.
CCATATGATTTGAACCATTGTGCTCCCTGATCCAAATTTTGGGGACCATATGAAAGAAACCATCTCGTAGGAACCATCCCAACTCAAACCTAAATTGGCGTAAGTTCTCACTCTAAAACGACTCCCTCGTACGAAGAAGTAACAGAGTGTGGTCCGATCCGGATCCGTGAAGAGCCTCAACGGATACTTTGGGATATTTAGTTTCCCACTCCATACTCATGAGAACCCTATCAAGTTTCTCAAAAGTTGGTGGGTCTAAATTATTTGCCTAAGTATATTGTCGTCCTGTCATATCAATCTCTTGTAATTCCAATGTGTCTATTATAGCATTGAAGAGACGAGGCCATCTAGGACAGAAGTTGTCATTGCTTTTATCGGAGGGGTATCTCATAATATTATAATCCCCTCCAATAATCATGGGGTGTGTCTCTGCACTACAGATTTGTGCAAACTCAGTGAGAAACTGTGTTTTTAAGTCATCTTGTGCCGGACCATATACCGCATACAACGCTCATGTGAACCCATCACTTTTATTTTTTTATCAGAAATTTATAGTAAAAATCCCCTTCAATAATGGCTCCCACATCGAAAACAGTCATGTTAACACCTAGAAGCATGCCCCTCGACCTCTCTCTCGGTGGCATTAAATGCCACGAGTAATCCATACCCCCTCCTAAGTGCTTGAGAAAATAACTAGGAAAGTTACTTCTACCTGTTTCCATGACAGCGACAGGGCGGAGCCGGGATTTGAGGAGGATGGTGTCACCATCAACTCTTAACAACGATCACAAGTTCTAATACACTTGTAATACATAGAAAAAAGTATGAAAAATCAATTGTAAATATCAAAGTTAAGGAGGCTAACCAATTTTGATTAATGTGCAGTGCAATCCATACATTAAATAATTATCCGATGTAGAAAACAAACTAAATATTTATTACACTGGAAGTCAAATCTAAAGTAACCTGAAAAAATGAGAAATACAACATGTTATAATAATTCACATATAATAACTTTTGGTAAAATTTACTTGCATAATATTGTGTGTTTACCTTTTATAGAATCATTCTACGATTACGATCTTCCATTGTCTGAACGCGATCTATTATAATATTATTTGGGATTGTAGCTAGAAATGCTGGCTCCACAAAGCAAATAATGCAATCATTCATAAATTCGTTACCCATACGATTGCGTAATATTGTCTTCACAATTTTCATTGCCGAGAAACATCTCTTCACCGATGCGGTGGCAACTGGCAACACAAGTACTAACTTTAAAAGTTTGTACACCAATGGAAACGCATGATGTTTGTTTGTATCCACCATCGGTTTTGCAAGTTCAGTAATGTTGTTCAAGTTGGAAAATCTTTCATCAGCTCATAGATTGTCAATGTATATCGGAAGTCGATGAGCAAGGTTCTTCAATTGAACTGAATTAAAATCATCGAGGGTATAGCATAGCTAATTCCATTAAGCTCTCCAACTTGAAATCAGCAAAAGAATTCTTAGGATTGAAAGCAGCCATGCAAGTAAGCAACTTTGAATTTGTCTCACTAAAGCGATCATTAAACTCATGAGCAACAAGTCAATAACCGGATTCAAGAAATCCCATCGATAGTGTTCATAATTAGTGCGGTTCGACTTCTTCCTTGGTTTATGTCGATCAACATAATCTTCTTGCATATCCAACTTTGGAATGCCATGTTCATGACAAAAAGAATATATTTTCTCTAGCAAAGCATCCCAACCGTTGTCTCTAATCTCCTGAAATTTTTGCTTGGCTGACTTCACCTCTAACATGGCCCCCAATATATCCTGATCATTCCTTTGTAAACAGAGTGATAAAGCATTTGCATATCCCAATATCATCAACATCAAGTGTAAATGAAAAACAAAATCAAAATCCTTGAGATAATCTATAAGTCCGCGAGCTTGACGCTTCTTCTTATCATTTGGGCCATCCTTTTCCACTTATTGAAGTACCTCGATAATACTTGGGAATAAGCTATTAATGCTCTTAAGAGTCTTATAATGAGAACACCCGCGAGTATCTCCGGGTCTTTGAAGTGTTTGCTCTTGATTTTGTCCTGTTCCACTACTAATCCGACCATCGCCAATTGCTTTCCTTACCCTCTCTTGTTGACTCTCCCGTATCATGTCTTTCCGCTTACAGGAAGCTCCAGCCACATTAAGAAGAAGAGATACCATGTCAAAGAAGTCACCGACATCATCATTCTTTTTAGCTACTACCACTATGACTAACTGAAGTTGATGCAACAAAAATCTTACTGCATTTATGGAAGTACTTAGGCGAATAAAATAATCCTCTTTTGCAGTATCCCTCCGCTTGTTGAGACCAACGATAATGGATTGGCTTGGCTTCAACAAATCATTACATCTCGTTCGGGCGGCGCGCGCCAAGTCCGGCGTCGTGCTCGTCGGGGACCTCATCGAGGTGCCGACCATCGGGGGTCGCGTGCCTCGCTAGAGCTCGTCGGGGGCCGTGCGCCGATGCGCCACGTTTCACGCGATCGAGGATAGATAGAGAGAGAGAGAGAGAGGAAGGGAGAAAATGGTTAGGGTTTGGGGAAATTGGTGTCTTTTATATGGGAAGAGTGGAGAAGATTTGGTCTATTGGGCCTAATGGGCCGAGAAAAATAAGAAAGACGGGCCATGATGTGCGTCGTGGCTAATGTGCAACAATAGTCGCGGTTGGCTTTGTCAACCGTGACTATAGTGACCACAATAGCCACGGTTGGCATGTCAGCCGTCGTTATGGGTGGCTGGCACAATAGCCAGGTTGGCTATAGTGGCTATTATAGCCACGGTTCACGCCCGCCTCCACCATAGCCACGACCCATTTTGCTTGCTCGTGGCTACTGGGTTTTGAGAGGTGTGACTATAGTGCCATTTTCTTATAGTGACTTCAGGACGAACACGTCTTCCATGACGACGAGATGATAGGGCTGCTCACCAAAATGCCAAGAGACACAATGATAAGGATGCAACCAAAGACAAGAAAAAGCAGAAGAAGAAGTGAGAAGGGGCATCAGCTCACTCGATGAGCTGGTCATTTTGCGCAACCCTTCTCTCTTCTTACATTTTGCGCAGCCCTTCTCTCTTCTTAGCCAGTTACAAACTAGAATGTGGACATGGCTCAAATGGATATAGAAAAAAAGATCACTAGTAAATCGAAGAGGCTTAGGAAAGCACTCGAAGGTTTGGGATGCCGACTTATCCAACCTATCCTCTACATTTGCAAACTCAAAGATGGTTCATAACTGGTTAGATTTGATAGAAGAGGGTAGGGACTTAACAGTTGAGGAATGGAACTTTAGAGCAATTCTCCGAGCAACATATTGAAAAATTATTACATCTGCAAAAACATATTCTGGAAACAAAGGGGAGATTTAAAACGGGTAAAATTTGGGGATGCGCCAACGACTTATACTCCGGAGCAACTATTAACCATGGAAGAAACTCAATCCCAAGTCTCATGGATAGCTCATAAAACCTAGTCTCAGCGCATCAAGGAAAAGAGGCGGTACTATGGGAATCATACAAAGAAAGGTTGGGAACAAGTGAGTTCACTCGTTATGCATTTTGATCTATCTACTGTCCTAGAAGCTATTCCTGACCTACAATGGCTTGAGGAGTCTTTCAGATGAAGAAGAAATAACCAAAATAGTGAGGGACATGCCAACAAATAAATCACCAGGACCCGATGGATTTAACACCGACTTCCTCAAGAAGTGCTGGCCTATTATTTCTCAAGACTTCTTTGAGTTGATTCATACCTTCTATGAGGGACAACTATGTCTACAGAGCATTAATGGATCTCATATCACCCTTGTGCCAAACGAGGATAATCCAAGCTGTGTCGGTGACTTTCGGCCAATCTCATTGCTGAATAGTTCCACAAAACTAATAACCAAGCTGCTTGCAAACAGGTTACAAATTGTTATTCCGTAGTTAGTGCATCAAAACCAATATGGGTTCATCAAGAGCAGAAGCATACAAGACTGTCTTGCATGGGCTTTTGAGTACCTACACATATGCCGAAGTCAAAGAAAGAAATCATCATCCTCCCGAAGTTGGACTTTGAAAAAGCCTTTGACATCCTTGACATCTACAACGCCGAGGAATTAGGCACAAGATGGATAAAACAGATGGAGATAATTCTAAATGGTGGAACCTCATCAATTTTGCTGAATGGAGTACCTGAAAAAACCTTTCATTGCAAAAAGAGGAGTAAGGCAAGGAGATCCGTTATCCCCTCTACTATTTCTTCTAGCAGCTGATCTACTCCAGTCAATCTTGAATAAAGCCAAGGATCAAGGATTACTCCCTTTACCAATCCCACTTGGAGCTGGCAATGATTTCCCTATAGTTCAATATGCTGATGACACCTTATTGGTAATGCAAGCATGTCCAAGGCAATTAATAGCTCTCAAGGCTCTGCTCAACACTTTTGCAGAATCTACTAGACTAAAGGTGAATTACAGTAAATCTATCATGTTTCCAATAAATGTGGATCAAAGCAAAATAGAAATTTTATCTGCTACATTTAATTGTCAAATTGGCTCCATGCCATTTACTTATCTAGGACTCCCCTTAGGGACAACTAGACCAAGTGTGGCTGATTGCATGCCTATAGTACACAAAATTGAAAGGAGACTTTTAGGATGCTCTCGGTTCCTTACTCAGGCCGGGAAACTAGAAATGGTAGACTCAATGTTATCTTCTCTACCAGTGTTCTTCATGTGTACTTTGAACATCCCAGCAACAATTTTTAACCAAGTAGACAAATACAAAAGGTATGGCATCCGGAGGGGTTCAGACTTAAATGGGAAGAAGCCTCCATTAGCTTCTTGGAAACTTGTCACAAGACCTAAAACAGAGGGTGGACTAGGAGTGTTGAGGTTGAGGACTCAAAATGATGCTCTGTTGATGAAACATCTGCACAAATTTTTTAATAAAGCTGACCTGCCTTGGGTAAAATTATTGTGGGAGAATTATTATCACAATGGGGAGCTGCCGGGTGTCGGAAAAAGAGGCTCATTTTGGTGGAGAGATGTGGTTAAATTACTAGACATGTATAAGGGGATATCAGTGGTGCAAATAGGGAATGGGACAACAACACAGCTTCCGGTATGATTCCTTCAATGGAGTTCCCCTACACCTAGAGTTCTCGAACTCTTTTCTTTTGCCAAGAAAGAGAGAGTACTACTGTCCGAAGTTTGTAGGGAGGAAGAATTGGCTGACATGTTTCACCAACCACCGAGTGTAGAAGCATACAGTTAGTGGCATCAAAATGGTTGCACTCCCGGATACAATTATCCTAACAGACCAAAATGACATTTGGAAGCACATGGGGCACTCCCGGATACAATTATCCTTCGAAGGAAGAAACATTAAAGCATTTGCTAATCTCTTGCAACTTTGCTAGAAATTGTTGGGAGTCAATTGGTTTGTTCATACCAAGAAGATTAACAACACTGCAAATTGTGGATTGGTTGAGAAGGAAATTAAAAGTACCATTCTATATGGACATAATCATACTCATGTGTTGGAGTATCCGGACGAGAGAGAAATAACTGGATATTCAATCATGAAGATCCACAAGTGGCTAATTGCAGGAGAAAATTTTTTGTGGAAATGAGAAAGCTACCACATCGAACAAAGGAACAGCTTGCAACCAAAATTGAAGAATGGATCAATCAAATAAACTAAAAACGGCTTTGTTTCCTCTCCTATTTTTTATTGTTTCCATTTGTTTTGGGGATCTTTATCTCCTTTTCCCTGTAAACTGTTTTTCCTTTTTTATATATCAATAAAATTATTGTAGGGGGCTCTCGCCTCCAGTTTTGATCAAAAAATAGGGCTGCTCGACGGCACCATCAAAATGATGGAGCAGAATCGTCACAGGGAAAAGAAAGATCAAAGCGAGGTTAGGTTAAGACCGTCCAGCGTGCATCATGATCAGCGATGTCCTTCCATAGGTGGAGTGCAAAAGATGTTGCTATGATGCCACGAGTACAGATCGTTCTAATTCCAAGAACAACTACTGCGATGCATGGTCTTGTAGTTCCAGTTGCGGACGTCTCCTCGGGTAGTTGAACAAAAGCCACGTACGGCAGCGCCCAACGGTGTCTATCAAAAAAAGGAGCGGCAAGAAGATTTGTTATGTGCAGCCAACTACTACTCTAGCGACGAGAAAGGTTCAGGTGTTACCGATCCTTTAGGTGTTATCGTGTTATCAAAAAATTTTTGCAGATCTATAATGCTCAAAACATTCCAACAAAAATATGAATGGATAGCTCATATTATCTTCTACTAACATGCAAAGTTGAGTTGCAAAAGAGACTTACAAAAAAGTAATTATAGATCAAGCACGTCTAGAGCTCCGTCCCGGTCGGCACCTCCTCCACACCCGAGCACCCGGCCGGAGTTGGACGGAGCCCTAGGACATTGAGGTTTTTCCCGAGGAACTCGCTTTGACCACCGTCGGGGACCCGACCAAATTCCCCGTCGACGGTGAACAATCTTTCCCCATTGTTCCTCCATGGCGTGCACGACCGAGTAAAGGACGACGCTGACCCCTTACTCGCTTGGTTTGTCCGACGAGGTGGCGCCGGACCCACTTTTCCCCGGCCACGGAACTCCGGCCGCCGCCACCTCCATGCCGACGACCACCTTCCTGAGCTGCTCATCGAAATGGGGGCCATGCCGTGGAAGCCCGCGCTCCGGTGAGGCTCCCAAGCCCGACCGTTGCCGCTGCCGTCGCTCCGCCTCGGACGAGCCGCCGCGTCGGAGCTCTCCCACCGCCGCTACCCGCTGCCGTCCCTTTCTCGGTGAGCTCCCCACCGCGGGACCCCCACCGGCCAACTCTGCAGCTCACGCCGTCCCTCCCGAGCCTTTCTCGGGCTTGCGCGCCGCCTCTAGCGTCGCTCCGGCTAGCCGCGCCGCTGGGGCCGTAGCGCGGGCCACATGGGCGGGATCCCGTGTGGCCATGGCCACTCCCGGATCCGTAACCCTGTGGCCCGGCATGTAGCACGAGCACGGTTGAATGAATTCAAATACTCAGTGGCATTTTTGTAAATTAGACAGAATTCATTTAAACATAGAAAATTCATATCTTTTGATCGAGACATAGAAAAATTGCACACTAAAATTTGTTGGAGTCCTTGTCACATGTACTATTTAATGGTGCATTTAGATTGGCAAGAGGTAAATTAATTGGATTAATTTCTTTGTAACCCATACTTGTTTAGCACTTAAATAATTATGATCTTGTTTTTAAAATATTGAAGCAAACTTAATTGTTATCCTTAATTTGTGCATAGTGACCGAGAGGCTTTTAGGCTCACATTTTACCTAGATTTTGCAAGGTTTAATAATTTATTTTTATGCACATAGGATAATAATTTAAATGCATCATGGGAGCTAATGAAATAAATTAAATTGTTAATTACAATTAAATCATTTCACCCTTGCTGGACCCCAAGTTATTTTATACTCAATAATTACATATGTTTGATGAAATTCATACATATTCCATAAAATCTTTAAATCATGTTTTCATCAAATTAAATATCACTATTGCATCATGTAGTTGCGGTGGTGAACGCGGAGACCGGCGAGGAGGAGATAGAAGCTGCTGCTAGTGACCCGGTTGTTTCGGGTCAAGCTCAAGGCAAGCCCCGGTGCACAACCTTTTATGTTTAAGTTTTTCTATTTCATCACTATATGCTTGTAGGCTTGTACTCGTGCTTTAGGTTTATAGGAGTTGTGATGAAAACCCTAGCATGCGATAGGATCCTTTTTATCCTTGTTCGATAGCCCTAAGTAGATGCTTGCTTAATTAGGGCAATGATCCGTTGAGTGGTACGGAGACCAATCGTAGTCTTGGAATGTCACTTTTGGACACGATGCTAAGTATATGAGATGAGATTGGAAATTGGAGTCCGAACGAGCAACTTAGGTGGAAAGTGAATGACTGTAAGAGTCTTCAAGGTGGTAGCCCCGTCCGTACACAAGGACCGGGTTGTGTCCGGTCCATGTGGATAAGTTTGAAAGTACTGTTTGCATGCTGGTGTTAATGGGTCCAAGTAAACCGACGTACCGACGGTTGTTGTATGTTAGAGACATACCTACTCTCTTGGTTACTAGGCAGGAATTTGGGAGAAGAGGGAGCACTCTACTCACGGATGACGTCCGGGATGACATCGCATGAGGGACCCTTCTCGGGAGAGCTATGCCCGATTAACACTACGAGTGTCGGCTAGGAAAAGTTGTCTCATGCGGCTTCGGGAAGCGCGTATGTGACGTGCAATCATGTTGCTCACTACAGGATGTAAATCGATTCGAATCGTTGCCCCTCACGATAACGAGTACCGCTTGTCCCGTCGATCGGAACGTAGTAAGAAGAGAAATGTAAGTTGTTGATGATTATTAGATTGTTGTATTGCTTATTACATTGTTTGGAAACATGTAATGCTTTAGGTTAGTGCAAATTAAATAAATTCTTGTTACCACTTATTGCATGTCTAGGAGTCGGTTGTAGATGGCCACTTTGACGGGTCAATCTTGCTGAGCTCTAGTTGCTCGGAGCTTCGCTCTATGTGGTTTTCGAGAGGATCCCATCGAGCAGGATGTCTTAGACGGAGATGGCGACTGGCAGGACCAGTCCGCGAGACGGAGGCCACTACACTTAGGAGTGGTGCGGTTCGGAGGAGTAGAGTCGATGATGTGCTGGCAAGGTTATGTATGCTGGAACCAACCTAATTGGGTTCAAATCCTAGATTTGACCTGTGGTAATTACGCGAATGTCAAGATCAAACAGGTTCAAAATGTGTTTGTAGGAATAAGTAATAATATAAACTAGCATAGTTCATTGCGTGTTGCTATGGAATGCTTGGAACACTTATTTATGATGAATTGAAAAAATAACAAAAAATGGATAGATCCTAATATTAGAATTTAAATCATAATAGAGCAACAACTGCTGACAAAATACTTGCCTAGACCCCACAACTCACCATGCAACAGCTTTGTATTGCCTACAGGTACACCTCAGTCCTCACGATACAACGTCTTCTGTCCTTCAAAAATAACTTATCAGCATGGTGTAGCACGCCACCTTTCCTAGTTTCTCTTATAGTGGGCAAAGTTCAGGTGTTGTTCACATAATGTAAGGTAAAAAAAAGGTTGACAATGCGGTCTACTAAAAGACGACTGATGCACGTGTACCACTTACACATCATGTTCTTATAGCAGAGCAGCAACTAACGACCGAAGCGTGTATGTGTACCGCTTACATGTCCAGTTCTTGTAGTAGATCAGCAACTAATTGCTGAGAAGGCAACCATAGGACTTTGGGGCCTTCTTTCCGGGTCATGTCCTAGCCTACTATGTGCTGGTCATTCTTCCAGATTATGAACTAAACCATGAACCACACCTCCACCACGACGCCACAATGTATTTGCGTGTCACGACACTTGGTCAGCTTCTTGAGAAAGAAACGCCAACTGAGTATTACTGACAACACACCGAGTCCCTGACTCAGGTTACACGTCCATGCATGTCATGGAGAAGTGTGTTCCTCCTTGACTCACTGTTTTTCTCATTGTTTCATTCTTGTTTGGCACAATGACCGAGCTCAATGAGGTAGAGCTCGATAAATCTGATCCAAATGCCTTCCTTTCCTATTGATCCCAGTGCTGGAAACATAATCAAAGGCATTTGTGTAGAGTGTCCATCGATTTTTTGCTTCCTCTCACCAAAACTAGTACCTTATTCTCTTGCAATTGACTAGCCTAGTTGTCTCATATTTATCCTATGTGAACATATAAGTCTTAGTGAATATTGGTCAACAACCGAAGGTTGAGCTTTTACTTCTATGGAATGGTCTCCACAGCTGGTACCCAAGCATGCGGATGCCCGAACTAGCTGTGTATTACTTTTCGTGTGAGAAGATGCAGCTGCCCGCATGACACGGCAATGCATCTTGCAGGATTACGTGGCTGACCGCAAGTCGTGAACTACATGTCATCCCGTGCCCGAGTCTACTTTGTCTAATGGAAAGCTGCAATGTCACGAATACACTGATCCTGGAAAAGCATGGTGGCAATTCGGTATGCAAGAATTGACCGGAAAAAATTGGTGACCACCAACACGGAAACCTTATGATTAGTACATGATTTGAACACCAATATGATGGTGTGATCAATTTCAGCACCATACATGATTTAAACAGAAAATTTTGTGGATTTGCAGGTAAGTTTGCAAATTGGGAAAACAAAGAAAAGCAGAAATTGGAGCTCACTCATAGAGAGATTGATCAATTGGATGGCTACGATTGTGCTCAGTGGCGAAGCTACATTGTCCCAGGGTGGTGAGGATGTACCCACATTAAAATGAAAAGTCATTTGTATATCTCATTTTTCTCCATATATGCACCCTCATGAGCTAAATGAATGCACAAGGAGCTAAAACATCAAAAATGATAACAAAAAATAGATCAACAATTGAATTCAGCACTCCCACCATCTCTCTCTAGCTTCACCACTGATTGTACATAGGGACATGAAGCATGTTTGGAAGCCCTTATGTCAAGAGTTTGTTGTCTCTTTTGCCACCGCTTTACAAGCATGCCACGGCACCACGGGATGATTGCTTGCTCCTGCTTCACTAAATAGGGCTCTTTTGCAGGTCCAACATGGGCTTGCGGTGTGAGATGGGATTCCCCATAGGACTTGCCACTACTCCCGTGCTGCTTACACCCCGAGTTACAATTTGTGTGCCATTTCCTGAGTGAATACGAACGCGCAACATGTGATAAATGGCAGGGGTGCGATATGGCAGCATGCGAACAAAAAGTCAGCATATGGGATCAGGCTGATCATAACCGATGCTGGGCAATGGAGCAAGAGCTTGCAGCAACAACTTTTTGATGGCTCCAGTTCCCACCATATGCACGTTTATTCCATCTCAAAGCTTGTCAATGGGAAGAAAAACTGCTTCTTATAAAAACCGTGTAGCGTGCCACTATATAGCCTATTATCATGCACACAAAAGTATATTTGATGCATGCGTGTAGATCATGTACTAATAGGTCCTCCACCAAGTGATATGAGCACGTGTGTGGATTACACGGCTGAAACTTGTTTGGCCCAATTTTCATGGTGATGCAGAAGAAGACATTATAAGTATCATTGCATGACCTGACGCAGAGGTAGTGCACCATGAGATCTCGCATCCAAGATGAACTACCGAGACATCCGCCCTTCCATGTGTGGACAAAACCCGCCCACACAATCATGCCATATGGACGTGAATCATGAATGGGGTGAATCAAAGTTCACTGTTCTCTACCTCCCCTAAGGAATCGAAAGAACGGTAGTCGTAAGACACTCAAGCCTCACTAAAGATTTCCAAACATTCTCTCCACGCTAGGTGAGGAACTCACAGAAGGTGGTTTTATTTCAATAATGCATTGTGATCCTTTTACATTGAGGAACTCACAGAAGTGTTGAATGGCACAACAGTCACGGAACTTGACACATGTTCGTGCACGATTGCGGACTGACTACTCAGTGGTACTGCGAGCTTATTTGAGGTTTGGAAGTTTAAGGACCATGAATCGATCTGACATTTGGTCATTGGATTATTATCATATAAACCTCACTGGAATCAAGGCGAGAAAACTTATTGAACCACATGCTCATATTTCCAGTTTACTATCTGCATCGCAATCGCAATTCTTCGGACCACAACAGTAATTTTTTTGGTGATTTTAGATTCTAATACAAAATTGAGAAGTGCTCACAGGAGGGAGGAGCATAATCTATTTTTTTATGTAGCCCTTTAGATAGATCCTCTTAGAATCCGGAGCATAAACTCTTTGAACTAAGCCAAATGGGGCCTTAATCAATTTTCCATGGTAGGCTATAGATGTGCACTATCGTAAAGTTTATTCACTCACTTTAAGAACCCATTCAACACTTTTATGGTAGTAATAACTAGCTTGATGTTACCAACTGAGTGTTGTTTCCAGAGGCACAGCCTGCGAGCAAAAAGTCAGAGTTTCGATTTGTGCAAAAAGTCAGAGTTGTGTTATGACAAATCACAAGTGATGCCGAGAATTTGCAACAAACAACTTTCTGATGTCTCCACTTCCCACCATATGCACATTTATTCCATCTCAAAGCTTCTCAATGGAAGGAAACCTGATTCTTATAAAAACTTTGTGTTATTTGCTAGCCTATTATTCTGCATACAAAAGTTTATTTCATGCCTGTGCAGGTCCTGTACAAATGTGTCCACCAAGGCACACCTTCCCGCTGACTATTTTGTTGGGATTTTTATATCCAACCACGGCACATCTTTTGGTGAGACCATAGTGTCGGCCACACGACGAGATGCGTCAGTAGTGCGAGCAGTAAGGTGTCAGCCATTGCACATCTTTGCAATGGAAGTCATTGTGAGGTTGTATGTCCACTCTAAGGTGTTTACCGTATTGGCGATTAGTAGGAGGTGAGAGTAATAATGAAGATAGGTAATTAGGTAGAGAAATCTGAAGTGGTGCCTGGGGGCATGCACTGTGCAAGTTCATCTTGATCACACATATGTTGGCCTGACTACACCAAGTTTTGATTCCAGTCGTTGGAGATCCCCTGCTGCAAATATGGCTCAAGATTGCCTAGTTTTATCATGGAAGATATGGACCCATTTTTCGCAAAGTACGGTTGCCTTCACTGGACCCTCGGGTCGCCCATGTTGGGTCCAGACAAAAGGCTAGACGGCATACTCTCCTTCTACCTCACTGTTGAGTCTTTTCAGACGGTGCTGCTGCCACCTTTTGTCACTGCCTCAGTTGTGACCTTAGTCGTGACCAGATAGCTATTTCGTGAGATGACTACCAAAGGGTCTGTCAACCGATCGGCACAACAATCGCGGAACTAGACAGATGTCTGTCCAGCTTGTTCAAGGTTTGGAATTTGAAAGACCACAAATCCGGAATATGGTCATTGGATTGTCGCATAGTCCTCACTTGAAGCATCACGGACAATCTGATGAAACCATAGCTTGTATTTTCACTTTGCTATCTAGATTGAGGCAGCAATTTTTTCGGTGAGGACAGAAAAATTGTGCTTGCAATAACGGCACAGGGCGTGCACATCAACGACCTTTGGGACCTCCCGCGTCACAGTCATGGTACTGAGAACGTGTTTGAGGTTTAAAAGTTGAAGGACTATACCAATCCGGTCGATTATCACATAAACCTCACTGCAGGCATGGCGGACAAACTTATTGATGGCTGCTATTTCTAGTTTGTCATCTTCATCACAACGTTTAGCTAGGTCGGTGTCCCACGGTCCACGATGGGTTCGACCAGAAGTCATTGACGTGGATTACGTGTTGGCCGCCAATGTCGTACGGAGGTGGCGTGTCGACACCACAGGGTAGCTGCGTCTGCCAAAATGCTAGGAGGACAGCAATTCTTTCTGCTTTCAGTTTAAAACAATAGCAATCGCAAGAAGCAGATAACATGACTGTGCGGACATCCGCCTGCAAACAGTACACAGATGCTTAGAACTTTGTCCGACAGTCCTTGTTAGCTTTAGACTATAGTATATAACGCTTTGCAATGGAAGTTAGAACTGTTGTTAATAATCATATGCACACAAACTTTATTTGGACAACTATCGTGAGATTCATAAAATCAGCTATCCATGTGAATAATACCTTCCACGGTAAGAATAAATTACTTGTCGTCAATGCAACACGTGTCAAATTGAAGATTTAACCTTAGTGTGTAGGGTCCACAACAATAAACCTAACTAACTGAGCTACACTCAGCTTGCTAATGTTCACAATGTATTATGATGCATAACATTACTAATTAACATAATATAGTTACAAACTAAGTTATGTATGCTGGAACCAACCTAATTGGTTGAAATCCTAGATTTGACCTGTGGTAATTACACGAATTTCAAGATCCCAGATGAAACTTTTGGAGGTCTTTATACAGGTAAAATGTGTTTGTAGGAAGAAGTAATGATATAAACTAGCATAGTTCCGTGCGTGTTGCTACGGAATGCTTGGAACACTTATTTACGATGAGTTGAAAAAAGAACAAAAAATGGATTAATCCTAATATTAGAATTTGAATCATAATAGAGCAACAACCTAGACCCCACAACTCACCACATACAACAGCTTTGCATTGTCTACAGGTACACCTCACCATGCAACGTCTTGTGACACACATATCCAGCACATAACAGGGATCAAAGAGACAAAAGAACCATGGTCGTCCCGTCCTTCCAAAATAACTTATCAGCGTGTAGGCCACTTTCCCTAGTTTCTCTTATATAATGGGCAAAATTCAGGTGCTGCTCACATGATCTGAGGTAAAAAAAAGGTTGACAATGCGGTCTGCTAAAAGACGACCGATGCACGTGTACCGCTTACACATCATGTTCTTGTAGTAGAGGAGCAACTAACATCCGAAGAGTGTATGTGTACCGCTTACATGTTATGTTGTTGTAGTAGATCAACAATTAATTGCTGAGAAGGCAACCATAGGACTTTGCAGCCTTCTTTCCGAGCTATGTCCTAGCCTTCTGTGTGTTGGTCATTCATCCAAACTATGAACTAGACCATGAAGCACAGCTCCACCTTGATGCCACACTGTATTTGTGTGTCGCGACACTTGGCCAGCTTCTTGAGAAAGAAACGCCAACCGAGTATCACCGACAACACGGTGAGTCCCTAACTCAGGTTACACGTCCATGCATGTCATGGAGAAGTGTATTCCTCCTTGACTCACTCTTTTTCTCATTGTTTCCTTGTTTGGCACAATGAGCAAGCTCATTGAGGTAGAGCTCGACAAATCTTTTCCGAATGACTTCCTTTCCTATTGTTCCCAGCGTTGAAAACATGATCAAAGGCATTTGTGTAGAGTGTTCATCGATTTTTTATGTCCTCTCACCAAAACTAGTACCCTATTCTCTTGCAATTGACTAGCCTGGTTGTCTCATATTTATCCTATGTGAACATATAAGTCTTAGTGAATATTGGTCAACAACCGAAGGTTGAGCTTTTAATTCTACCGAGTGGTCTCCAATGCTGGTACCGAAGCATGCGGATGACCGCACTAGCTGCAAATTACTTTCCGTGCGAGAAGATGCAGTTGCCCACATGACAACGCAACACATCTTGCAAGATTACGTGGTTGACCGCAAGTCGTGAACTACATGTCATCCCATGCCCGAGTCCACTTTGTCTAATGGAAAGCTGCAATGTCAGGAATACACTCATCCTGGAAAAGCATGGTGGCAATTCGGTACGCAAGAATTGACCGGAAAAAATTGGTGAACACCAACACGGAAAACTTGTGATTTGTGCATGATTTGAACACCAAAGTGATGGTGTGATCAATTTCAGCACCATACATGATTTGAACAGAAAATTTTGTGGATTTGTAGGGTAAGTTTGCAAATTGGGAAAACAAAGAAAAGCGGAATTTGGAGCTCACTCATAGAGAGATTGATCAATTGGATGGCTATAATTGTGCTCGGTAGCGAAGCTACATTGTCCCAGGGTGGTGCGGATGTGCCCACATTAAAATGAAAAGTCATTTGTATATCTCATTTTTTTACATATATTCACCCTCATGAGCTA
The DNA here is from genome assembly GCA_031894775.1 of Chloris gayana. Taxonomy (NCBI): domain Eukaryota; kingdom Viridiplantae; phylum Streptophyta; class Magnoliopsida; order Poales; family Poaceae; genus Chloris; species Chloris gayana. Next base: position 957,851 of record JAUNZO010005196.1, read on the forward strand.
AATGAATGCACAGGAGCTAAAAGATCGAAAAATGATAACAAAAAATAGATCAACAATTGAATTCAGCACCCCCACCATCTCTCTCTAGCTTCGCTACTGATTGTACATAGGGACCTGAAGCATGTTTAGAAGCCCCTACGTCAAGAGTTTGTTGTCTCTTTTGCCACCGCTTTGCCAGCATGCCACGGCACCGCAGGATGATTGCCTGCTCCTACTTCACTAAATAGGGCTCTTTTGCAGGTCCAACACGGGCTTGCGGCGTGAGATAGGATTCCCCATAGGACTTGCCACTACTCCCGCGCCGCTTACACCCCGAGTTACAATTTATGTGCCATTTCCTGAGTGAATACGAACGCACAACTTGTGATAAATGGCAGGGTTGCGATATGGCAGCATGCGAACAAAAAGTCAGCATACGAGATCAGGTTGATCATAACCGATGCCGAGCAATGGAGCAAGAGCTTGCAGCAACAACTTTCCGATGGCTCCAGTTCCCACCATATCCACATTTATTCCGTCTCAAAGCTTGTCAATGGGAAGGAAAATTGCTTCTTATAAGAACTGTGTAGTGTGCCACTATATAGCCTATTATTTTGCACACAAAAGTTTCTTAGATGCATGCTCATAGATCATGTACTAATGGGTCCCACCAAGTGATATGAGCACGTGTGTGGATTACACGGCTGAAACTTGTCCGGCCCAATTTTCATGGTGATGTAGGAACAAGACTTTATAAGTATCATTGCATGACCTAACGGAGAGGTAGCACACCACAAGATCTCGCATCCGCTACGAACTACCGAGACATCCGCCCTTCCATGTGTGGACAAAACCCGCCCACGCAATCATGCCATACGGACGTGGATCGTGAATGGGGTGAACCAAAGTTCGGTGTTCTACCTCCCCCTCGGGAATCGAAGGAACGATAGTCTTAAGACACTCAAGCCTCACTAAAGATTAACAAACATTCTCTCCATGGTAGGAGAGGAACTCACAGAAGGTGATTTTATTTCCAAAAAGAAGTATTTTTTTGTTTGGGGGAGGGGGGGGAGCGTATAATGTCTTCTGCAGCGTTTACTTGTCATTTTTCTTTCACCAACCTATTGATGAAATCCATACGTAGGTAGAAAAAAATATAATTTTAAGTTTTTTCATCTGCTTGTTAGATGCTATGCTAATTGGTGCACTTGTGCTATCATGCACGCCATTCAAACAACCACAACTTTTAAGTTTTATGTTTTAACGGCCACAACTAATTTTAAGTTTTTCATCTCATAATTTTTCATTTATGGAAAGGTTTTTTTCAAAGTTTTCAAAAAACTTTGTGACAAATTTTTACAGAAAATATCTCATACGAACTTTGTGGAAAATTTTTACAATAAAATTTTGAATGAAACTTTCAGATCAAACTTTAAGTAAAAACTTGATAGAAAATTTTTCGAGAAACCTCTCGGAATAGCTATAACAACGGGTCTATCATACATGGGACCGACCATGTGGACTCAAAAAGACACCATGCAGGATCCATCATGTGGGGCCCAGCTAACATCATGGTGGGATCCATCATGTGGGACCACCTGCATAACTCCACACAAGAGATGGTGCGCAAGGAGGGTGTGTGCTACGTCGTTAGGGATGGCGACGAGGCGGGTTCGAGGCGGGTGGAGCAATAGCCCACCCGCGATAAGATATGCAACGGTTGAAAAATCACATCCGCACCCGCACCCGCGGGTAGAAATTCACACCCGCGCCCGCACCCGCCGGGTTTCGGGTGGGTGACGGGTCCCACGCGGGTCTTCCATATATATATTAAAATAAATAATAAATACAATAAATATATATTTATAATTAAAATCAACACATAATTAAAACATATATTTATATCTAACATAAGAAAAGGTTTAACAAGTAAATAAATTATACAAAATATGTATAGATTTGGATGTCAATATATGTATAGCTCAATTATGGATAGATTCGGAGCCCCGTGGATCACCCGCGGGTGAGAAGGAAGCCCGCACCCGTCCCGCCATTTTGCGGGGCGGGTACGGATGAGCCCCGCGGGTGGAAAAGTCCACCCGCACCCGCACCCGTCGGGTGCCAAACCCGTCGGAGCCCTGCACCGGGACCCGGATTGCCGACCCTATACGTCGTGCCCTCACACCTTCAAATCAAGAAATCAACTTTTAAGCATGTAAAAAATGGCAATGTGTTTACGGGGTCATCTGCTTGAGTTTTCCATTTAATACACAAGGTGATATTTACGAGTAATTTATAATAAAAAATTTTCAAGTCGTGATAAAGTCTACCAAAAAAACGAGTGAAAAAGGAAACAAGTTAGCTATCTTTTGATGCCTATGTTGCTTAGGTGTCCAACTGCTATTGAGCAGGAAAATCCTACTGAACCAAAAATAATTTTAGTTAAATTATAGGAAGTCAATTGAAAAAAAATAAGAACTGTTGCTAATTTGCAGTCAATTCAGTTGACATCCGATATCACTATATTGGAATCCGAGGGTCTAAAGTAACATTTTTTCCTAGTAAAAAATAAGTTTTTTCTCTATTTCCTTACTTACATAAATCTTATGGAAAAATAGTAATATAAATTCTAGTATAAATCATATTATTTGAAACATTACGAAGGAAACATAAAAGAATCATATTATAGTCTGGAAAATGTCGTTTTCAAATTTGAACTGATATACTACCGTTTTCTGGGCCGACATATCGTTATTGGGCTGGACATGAAGATGCTGCTCACGCGGGTTAGTGGCGCGGCGCCAGCACGCCGTCCAAATGGGCCGGATAGGCGGGAGCGAAAAGGCTCCGGCCACATTATTTCTATCCGTTCATCCCCAACCTCCCCGGCGAGCGCCTGTTCGTCGCCATGGTGGCGGCCTCCCCTCACCCCTCCGTCCTCCCCGCATCGCCGCTCTCCCTCACTACCCCTTGCCGCCTCCACCCCTATGTTCCCACCACCCGATTGCGCTCCCCGTCCCTCGCCATCCACTGCGCCGCCTCCACGACCGCAGCCTCATCCACACCGCCGCCCCGCCCGCTCCCTCCTCCGAAGCTGGTCCGCTGCCCGGCGCTGGACCGCCACGCGTCTCGCGCCAGCCGCCTCCGCTTCGCGCGCAAGCTCCTCACCCTCCTCCTCTCCAAGCCGCGCCGCTTCCTCCCGCTCCGCGTGCTCCGCCGCTGCCGCCGCTTCCTCGGCCTCCCGCGCGACCGCCCCCTGGTCCGCATGGTCCTCCGCTACCCGACCCTCTTCCGCATCTTCCAGGCGCCCACCTCCAACCCGCTCTCCCCGTCCCTGTCCACGCTCGCCGTCGGGCTCACCCCCGCCGCCGAATCCCTAGCCGCCGACCTCGCCTCGCTCCGCGGTGCTGCTGCCGTCGCGCCTCTTCTCGCGGGCAAGATCCACCGCCTCCTCCTCATGACCCCGCGCCGGAGCATCCCGGTGAGTAAGCTCGCCCACCTGGCCCCCGACCTCGGCCTCGCCATGGACTTCCGCGCCACGCTCTGCCCCCGACACCCGGACATATTCAAATTCGTGCACACCTCCTGCGGCCACGCGGTCCAGCTCGCTGATCCCCCACCGCCACCTCCTCCGCCACTTCCCTCTCTCCGCCCGGCCGCCCCGCCCGACCGCCTCATGGACCATCGGCCACGGAGATTCCCCCACCTCCCGCTCCGCCGCGGGCTCAACCTCCGCCGTCCACACCGGGACTACCTTCTGCGGTTCCACAGCCTACCGGAGGTGTCTCCCTTTGCACAGCTAGATGAGAGCGCCAGCCTAGAGATGTTGGAGCGGCGGGCTTGTGCTGTGGTTCGTGAAGTGCTGGCGATGACGGTCGAGAAGAGGACGTTAGTGGACCACCTCACACATTTCAGGAAGGACTTTGGGTTGCCGAACCGGCTGCGTGCTATGCTGGTCCGTCATCCAGAGTTGTTCTATGTGAGCGTGAAAGGGGTGCGGCACTCAGTGTTCCTTGTCGAGGCGTTTGATGATGATGGGAGGCTTCTTGTCGAGGATGAGATGCTTGTTGGGAGGGACAGGCTGGAGGAGCTTGTTCTGGAAGGAAAGCGGATGAGACGTGCTCAAAAGAAAGGTGTTCTTTCACTTACTGATGATAGTGACGAGGACGAGGAAGATGAGGAGGCAGACGTGGAGGGTTCATTAGATGTGGAAGATGAATTTGGAGATTTGTTTGAGGACGAATCTGTTGGGGATGACTGGGATGAGGTGAGCAATGGAGGTGAAGGTATGGGGGGTGAGTATGATCCAGAATCCGATGCAATTGAGGAGTTCTGGGTGAAGAAAGCTGTGGCTGAAGGTCTGATTGACACTGGTAGCAAGCTGAATGTTTGGTGAGGTATATCAATTTGTGAGGGATTTTACCTAGGGTGCTACTATCAGCAGTATGCGAACCCAGGAGAAGTACCAGCACAACATAACCTGATGTCCTGAACCTCTTGATCCTGTATTCAGCTTCTGACTAGGTAAGAAAATGACACTATCAATCTGATCCCCGTGTATCCTAGCTCATTTTGTATTTGCATGACAAATATGTTACTAATTTATACAAACTTGTCCATGGATTTCCTGAAAACTTTAGTTGTATGCTTGGTTTATAAACTTAAGCTCCTGCTGCATTCAACATTTTTAATATGGATGGCAGCTGTGCTTTAAAATGGCTATTTGTGATGGTAATCATACCTCAGGTGATTTAGGAATTATAAGACATCCCATTAAATGACATCGCAGAAAAGAATCTTGTAACATATTTACATGTCTTTATTTCTCCATGTGCACTGATTTTAAAATGTGGTCATGTAACAAGTACCATTATGAGCAATTCAACCCTGTGGTAGGGAACATCATATTATAGCCTTATAATTATGCCATGTTAAGTTCATCATTTGCTTTTGGTCACGTTCCTATTTTCTTTAGGGTGATAATGTCTTTTAGAATTGAGCTTTTATAGTCTAGATGATAGAACACCTTTGTTACTACAACAATCAACTTCAAACACTGTAAGATATAGAGTGACAAGAACAAACCACTAGACAACCAAACTTGCAGGATGGATCTCCAGGACAAGGTAGCTATCTGATTTAGTGTCTATTGAATGGAATTAAATACATTGTGTGCAATTAAATGCAGTCTTTTGCCAGAAGGTTGACAATAGATATGTAATTCCATCAATTTTTTGTTTTTCAAAATATATAGGAAGTTGTTAGCCAACAAGAATCAGTATTGTTTTTCTAATGGATATATTTAAACTTGTATGGACAACGGGCTTTTGACCTCAGTCCTTTGGGGGCCTTGGGTGTGTTTGAGCCCAGGGTCTAGACCGACTGTGCCCAGACACTCACTAACCTAACCACAGGCTCTCACTTTCTTCTCAGCTTTGTACTGCAACATTTTCAACAGACTTTTGTGTTTCAATTTACATTTGCAGTTACCGTAATGCTGAAGTGTTCTTGCTCAATAAATACGCTTCTACCCCTGAATGTTTAGGGGTTTGATTCCGTTGCATTTGATTGTTTATTTGCCAACGGTTCCTCGCTTGTTAGTACATAGCCAAAGTTGCTCACGAAAAATGTTCTTTGATTTGATGTAGAGGCTATATGATGGCACCATAGATCTTAAATTTGGAATCCTATTATGAGTTTGCACACATTGCGCAATCAGTGAATATGTACACCTGGTTTCATATAAGCGAGTATGGAGGTATGTAAACATACCCTTATCTAATTTGAATTGTATGCTTGCTGGATTTACTTTTGGGCCGATTTAGATACATTTTCTTTTGTTTGGATCATACCTAAGATCCAGTTTTTCAGAGGACATTATTTTATGGATTTTCTCGGTTGATGGTCTGATGGAGGCATGCAATGCTTGTACTAATCCACCAAAAGCATGTGTTGAGGTTAAGCCATCAGGCCATGCTTATGCGCATATTATGCATGGGGAATGTTTTAATTCCCTGTTTAGTCCATCAATTTTTGAAGTTACCCAAACAAAGGGAGAACTGTATTGGCTAGATACATATATAAGAGTATAACTTGGCTAGTCAACTGGAATTGTGTTATCATAATGGAGAGAAAAAAAGAAAGAAAGGTTCCAATTGCCTACTAAGAAACCCATTATTATTTGTTTAAACTGAATTGATGCAAATGCAAATGTGTAGTTATAGGGTAAATGCGGATGTGAAATTTATAGGGCCACGGGTTTAGAAGTTCATGGTGATTTTGCAGTTTGCAATGGGGACTGGATCGGAGCCCTGTGTACTGGACTCTGATATATGATCAAATTTTAGTTGCAGGCCCCTATGTTTCTGTTCTAATTGTTCGCAAAAAGTGTAGCTCATTTGTTATCTGATTGGTTTACAATATTACAGCTCATTTCTTTCAGCTGAGTTCATGGCCACATTTTCTTTTCAGTTTATCAACTATAATTCATTGAGTTCTAGAAAAGTAGTCCTGCTTACGGATCAATGGTACAATCTAGTGGTGTAGTGAAAGATAGATAAGTTAAGTGGCTTTTCTTATTATGACTTTAATGTGCCATTTTAGAATGAGCTTGCTAAATCTGCACGAGTCCAATAGTTCAGCTGACTAAAATACAAATTGCTTCAGCTTACTTGTAAGTTGGAAATACTAAAGTGGAACAGAATTTTTTGTTAAATAGGTACACAATGAATGAAATAAAAGCATGCAGGCTATATTAAATTGAACCATTAGCTAAATAGTTGATCCTTCTAAACTAGATAATATTTACTAACATCTAAATCTACCCCAAATATGCTTGACTGAGTCTTTTTTCAGTCCTGGTATGCTTTGTTTGTCACGGATGTCATTATTTGTTTCAAGTAGATCTTAAACCCATCAAATAGGCCCCCTGGTTGTATCCTGCTCTTGGTATTTGTACTCTAATCATAATTGGTATCATACCAGCCAGCATAAACTATATATATCTTGATAATTTTCGACTATCATGTTAGTAATCTAATCCTAGCATACATGATATTACTGAAGGGTTTCTCAATGTCTTTGACCGTTAATTGATGGTTTGTTCGACATGGACAGTTAACAAAATAGGTCTCAGTGATTACAATATACTGGTACAAGTTGGTTCAACATTTTCTATTTTAAAATTTATCGATTTCGCAACTGTTGTAATGTTTGAGTTCACATGTTCAGAGTTAACTTCTATTATTTGTTGATCGATCAGTTGTGCGACTAGACAATCATGTAGTTTTCAGGTGATCGTGACGTGATACTGAGTATTGAATGCTGTCTTTTTTTCTTGTGATATATACAAACACTACCATGGCTGTGGATGACGGGTTTACTGAATTTTCTCTGTCGTTGCTGCTCTTTCGAATGTAATCGTGAAACTGTTTTTAAAATTCCTTGCCGGTGTTGATTGTGCGTTAGTTGATCTTATGTTATAAGATTTGTTAGCTAACTTTGAAAGTATATGCACAACATTAAAGTCTTCGTGTTCTGTTGGTGCCGTCATTCGGCCACAACATTAAAGTCTATATATAGCTTACTTATTAGTTTAGGCTTATATTACAATTATTCGTTGCGACCAATCTAGAAGCATCAGTTTCATATTGTTAATCCTTATGAATTGTTTTCTATTTAAAATGAGGTTTAGAAATATTTGAACTAATTTTAGAAATTGAACTTTGTAACGTCCCGCCACTCCGGACCGAGCCCGCTTACACCTGGCAGCTTAATAGACCCTCAAGATTTTCCACAGGCCAACACTAGTTTTTTCTCGCGTACTTGTCCTCGCTTATACACACCCAGGAAACAATTACCGTTTGGTCATCCATGTCTAAATTGCTCCAGGTCAAGTACGTTTAACCTTAGAGTTCTTTAAAGATGAGCTTTCGAAAAAGAAGTTGTAACTTATTGACATAAGTATTCTATCAATCCTAGACTAGGATGTTACAAACTTCTGGGGAGGCCGCTCGGGAGAAGGGACGCCAGTTCCTGCCTTCTGGGTCCGGATTGGAACAGAGTTGGTGACGGCGTTTGACAAGCCAAAACATGCTTTCGTTCTATGTTTCCGTAGTGCAGAAGCTTGGTCGTTTGTGCAACGGTAACAACCGTCACGTCGGTGTATGTTATGGTTGATCGCAACGTGGCAGAAAAAAGGGACGCCTTCTGAATGAGCACGTGTAACCTTCTGCATCTCGGACGCACGCGTTTCAAACGGCGTCAGTCGCCGCCTGATGACATTATTGTCAGCGTTCCCTCGAAATGTCGCTGCTGTGAACAGTTGAATTCATTTCGGTCGTTTTCCGTGATTCTAGGTCGGCCACGGCGTGTAGAGCCAGTGTCCGACGTCGATGAGGATGACTCGACACCATTGGTGCGTATGCTTTGTCTCATCTTCCGGCAGTTTAGTACGGGTATTTCCCTGTCACACCCAATTGCCTCCAATTGCCTTCGGTGAACGGGACGTGGTACTCGTCCCTACCACCATACTGAAGAAAACCATTTCCTTTAAAAAATATAAAATAAAATCTGAAAGCCATGATAATCAATTGTGTGTAATTTTATAAAACAAGATGTTATTTGGTAAAACTATCACATAACTAAAATTTGCAAAATTGCATTGTAGATTGTGTACCATAATACTACATTGATTTTATTAACCTTGAATTACAAAACTATTATTTGGGTCCGAGAGTGCAATAACCATAGACCCAATAAAATGCATGCAACAAATCACTATAAATGCACAATTTTTTATTTAAAAATTCATCTAAGCAAAAAGATATTCTTGGTTAAAATCAAAACTTTACATATTTAAAGCCAGAAACCTAATAGAAAGAAAAGTTCCGAAATGAAAAGAAAAAAAGTAGCGCGGCCTACCTTGCTTGGCAAGAAGGTCGATCGGCCAGGCTGGAGCGCCACAGTGCCACACGCCAGAATCGGTTTACCGCTTCAGAGCCGAAATTTTGCCAATTCACGCACAAGAAGAACGTAAAAAGTCTGATAAAAAACGAAAACAACAAAGGGAAAACCGGCCGCTTGGTTGGCAGTCAGTGTACTCCAACCAGACGGAAAGGCCAACTTTGCAAAACCAAAACCAGCAGAACCTGGCGCCACCCAGCTTCTGTACCCACCCCACGCCTCGCGGCGAGGGGCCCCACGCTGGCACCACCGCCATTTTTCTGCGATCCGGGCCACTAGCCGCCGCCGACGCCCCCTTGCCGTGACGTCTTCCACCTGCGCCGCGCACGGCCAATTCCCGCCGATTCACCCCCGCCAATTCGCGCCGCCTTCTCGCCGCCCGCCCACCATCCATCCCCCGCACGTCTCCTCCTCCTCCTCCTCTTCTCTTTCCACCACCACATTTTCCCCACCCGACGACCCGAATCCAGGCAGATTCTCTGATTGATTTTGCTAACTACAACCACACGATGCGATGACGACGACGGCGGCGCGGTGCCCGGGCGCGGCGCGGCTGCGCTCCCGCTGGACGGCGCGGGCGCTGGCGGGCGCATTTCTCGACCTCTTCCTCGCCTGGGCGTTCCTCTGCCTCGCCGCCCTCGCCGCCGCCGCGGCCCACGTCCTCTCCATCCTCGGCCTCCCCCAGCTCCTCCCCTGCACCTGCGCGCGGCCCCACCTCGCCTGCCTCCTCGCCTTCCTCGCGCGCTACCCGGCCCGCGCGCTCCACCACATCCACGCCTCCCTCCGCTCCCGATTCCCCTTCGATTACCAGGACCAGCGGCGGCAGCAGCGGGAGGAGGAGGAGGAGGCGGTCGTGGCCGATGGGAATGGGGATGTGGATACGCGGCAGCGGGAGCTGGAGGACTCGCGCGCGGAGATGCAGCGGGAGCTGGAGAAGGAGCGGAGCGCGTCGGCGTCCGCGGCCGAGGAGGCCATGGCCATGATCCTGCGCCTGCAGAAGGAGAAGTCAGCGCTCGAGATCGAGGCGCGCCAGCAGCGCCGCGCCGCCGAGGAGCGGAGCGCCTTCTACGAGGTCGAGCTCGAGGAGCTCCGGGAGATTGTACTCCTCCGGGAGCGGGAGGCGCGCGCGCTGCGCAAGGATGTGGAGGCCTACCGACGCCTCCTTGGCCTCTCGCCTGAGGCCGCAGAGCACGGCGATGACGACGAGGAGGACGAGGTGATGGTGACGCCCAGGAGCTTCTGGCCTGAGAGCCAACCGAGCTCCTCCAGGTCGGTTGGGGTCCAATTGGGGAACGATTCGGCTTTCAGCTTCCAGACGCCGTTCTTCCGTCAGGAGCAATTGGTGACGCCTGTTCGTGATGATCTTACCAAGGGTGGAATCCATGATGATTGCATTGCTGTTCAGACTCCGGGTGAAGTTCCTGTGGTGGAATCGAAGCAGGAGCAGGATAGCTGCCAGGATGACGGAACAGAGACGGTGGAAATCCTACCACTATCTGCCCGCAGCCTAGATTTCGGTCAAGGTGGTGGTGATTTTCATGTTGATGCCGCAGCTGGTACAGGGAGCACACTGCTGACAAACTTCAGGAATTAGCGTGTGGGGACATGGACAAGCTTAGTCATGATCATTCAGGAAGTGAGAATGACTCGAATATTTTTGATGTGCATGTAGTCGATGATATATGCTTCTCCAAAGAAGGTATGTATGTTCAATTGATGATTTGGTGGCACAGTGAGTTGAAATTGTTACTTAATTAGCTGTTCATGTGCAGTTAAGGGCTTGATTGGTCGAAGCTTCTCTGATGCAACAATGCAAACTGAGAAATTCCAGACTCGTGCTACTGCAGATGACCTCCTAGTGAAAAGTCTGAATGCTGTTAAAGGCGCACAAGACAAGATAAAACTTGCTGCAAGTGAAAGGAGGGAGTCATTGCAGTTACAACTCTTAGAGGACATAGCTAGTCAGCTTCAGGGAATCAAGGATGCTGCAGAATCAGAGCGACACCTGTACAGCGCTTCTCCAAAAAAGTCCAAGAAAAATTAGGTACTGAATTGAATTTCATTAAGTTGGTTACTTTCTTGCAAGCATTTTAGTATGCTATGTATAACATGTTTACTGATTCATGAATGCTTGGAGCATATTGTGTAACATGGTTTTACTTAATCATATTGGCTTTCAATCCAAAATATGAAGTTTAGACGCTAGATAAGATCTTTGAAGTACATCAGCTTCTACGCTCTTGCAAGATGAGTAATCCCTGTTGTTGACGGAACCTCCAAATTCTTTGATCTTTTTAATGAAATTACTATCTTGGAAACAAGAATACAAGCAAAGCTTCCACAAACTTGTATAATGCTCTAAAATTTAAATCAAATTGAATACTTTATTACATTTCCTTTCGTAGATGAATAACTACTTGGGTTTTACTACCAGTTTGGATCAAACACTAGTGTTACCTCCCCATATGGCATATCCAACACATTCTCTTCATACCTTTCCATATGGCCATATGCAACTAGGTCTCTGAATTCGGGATCCTTGTTAGGATAAACTGAGTCTCATTAAGATTCTTCCATGCAAGTTGCTCATACATGCTTTAATTTTCTTTCATGTCTTTATCTTCAACTAAATCTGCTACAGGAACTGCTAATAAAACTAGCATTTCTATTGTTTGCAGTGGTTGGATTAGTTCAGTAGTTTAGATGTTTCTTGGTGAAGTGCAACATGGAAAAGCATCTGTGTGGTTTCTTAAGGATACATATTGAAATGTCCATTTAAAGTAGAATGTTGGGAAATCGGTGTCCCTAGACTAACACCGACTTCCTAGAAATGGTATCAAACTGGTGTGATATCACTTCTTCCGTGGACCCAAACCCAACCTTCTAACTATATCGAGGAGACCTTCATCTTACTTTACTAATTTGGGAGACCAACTCTCTACAAAAGAGCTTAGCCTTTATTCATAGCATACACTTGACACAAGACACAACATTCTTCGTGGCTACACACCACTAGTATCAATCTAGGATTCACCATAACACTCCTAGACTCTAAGACACATCATGGCAACCTTTGCCATGCCTTCACATGTGGTGGCTTCTATGGCTCCATGGCATGGTACCTTGGAGAGTAGAGGGCACCCCTATTTATACTTACACACGATCACTAGGAACTCTTCTAACTAAAATATCTAGCTCTAGAATATTCTCATCCTTATCCTAATATCTAGATATTTCTTACCACACATAAATATCTAGATTCTACACTCTTCTCTACTTTGCCATGAATAAATAATTCTAGAATCTTCCATGGCAAATATCTTCTCTCCTGTGTTTTCTAAAATATTCTAGAATATTTCAAGTATGCATTGTCATAACTCAACACTCCCTCTCAATACATACTTGCTTTCCCACTGGTTGCCATCTCTTGATTCTCCACTTTGCCAATGTCTCCCAAGTCACCTTCGGTTTCTCCATCTCTTTCTTCTCGATTGTCTTTTCCAACACCAACATAGCCTTGCGTCCTTCCACACATACTTTTGCAAAGCTTCGCATTCTCCTTCGCTCCTCGGTGGAGGATCTGTTTCGGTGCCTATCACAACTTCTCACGCACTCTAGAAATCTGCCACCTCGACCGACGCCCGGCGTCAACTATGCTTGGTCCCGGACCAGCGTTCTCCACGATCCCCGATCGTGCTCTTCGACGTATTCCCCTCTAGTGCCACTCTGTTCCATACCGAGCAATGTAAGAACCCCGTGCTTACCGGTTGCACCGACCAAGGTAAGTGTCCCGCACTTACAACGGACTCCTCCCTCTACGGGCAGTCTCAAACTGCCCCTGCATTACACTTGGTCCCGGACCAGTGTTCTTCACTTCACAGTCCCGGATCGTGATTTTCGACTAGAACTCCAACATAAATGCCCCGCACTTGCAGGAGACTCGTCCCTCTTTTTAGCAGTCCCGGACCGCCCTTGCTCGATACCAATTGTTGTGAAATCGGTGTCCCTAGACTAACATCGACTTCCTAGAAATGGTATCAAACTGGTGTGATACCACTTCTTCCGTGGACCCAAACCCAACCTTCTAACTATATCGAGGAGACCTTCATCTTACTTTACTAATTTGGGAGACCAACTCTCTACAACAGAGCTTAGCCTTTATTCATAACATACACTTGACACAAGACACAACATTCTTCGTGGCTACACACCACTAGTATCAATCTAGGATTCACCATAACACTCCTAGACTCTAAGACACATCATGGCAACCTTTGTCATGCCTTCACATGTGGTGGCTTTTATGGCTCCATGGCATGGTACCTTGGAGGGTAGAGGGCACCCCTATTTATACTTACACACGATCACTAGGAACTCTTCTAACTAAAATATCTAGCTCTAGAATATTCTCATCCTTATCCTAATATCTAGATATTTCTTACCACACATAAATATCTAGATTCTACACTCTTCTCTACTTTGCCATGAATAAATAATTCTAGAATCTTCCATGGCAAATATCTTCTCTCCTGTGTTTTCTAAAATATTCTAGAATATTTCAAGTATGCATTGTCATAACTCAACATAGAATACCTGCCAAGTTCATTTACGATGTACAACTGTGTCATGTCTGCCTAATAACTGCATTAAAAAGGGCGTACCCAGTGCCATATGCTCCCGCACTGCGCGGGGTCTGGGGAAGGGTGTCAGCAAACGACCTTACCCGCACACTGTGCAATGTGCAGAGGCTGGGGCTCAAACCCTGGACCTTCTGGTCACAGGTGGTAGGCTCTACCGCTGCACCAGGGCCCCCTTCTGCCTAATAACTGCATTGATTGCAGAAATTCTAACCAAAGTACAAAAGATATAGCTGTCCTTATATTGGACATAAGAATACAAGAAAGCTTAGAGAAACTGATATATTGGTCTGAAATTTGATCTCATTGACTACTTCACTTGTATTCCTTTTGTACATGTATAACTACTTGGGTTTTAATACCAGTTTGCATGAAACATTAGTTTTACCTGCACGTACGTACAAATCTTTGTCGTCATACCTTTCCATATGACCATGTGCATGTAGGTCTCTGAAATTTGGGATCCTTCTTAGGATAAACTGAGCCTATTTATGTTTCTCCATGAGAGTTGCTCAGATACGCTTTAATTTTCTCTTGTGTCTTGTCTTTAAATAACTCTGCTTCAGGAGCTGGTAACAAGACTAGCATTATATTGTTTTCAGTGGGTGAATTAGTTTTATGGTTTATATGTTCTTTTTTGGTATAGTGCAGTATGGAGAAGTAGCTGTGCAGTTGCTGCTTCAGGATACGTATTGAAATGTCCATTTAAAGTAGAATGCATGCCAGAGTTGTTTATGAAGTGAACCTCTAGCATGTCTTCCTATTAATTTTATTTATTTAAAAATGTTAACCAAATATCAAAAGATAGCCGGCTTTATTTATATTTACACCAATTTGTTAGGTTGAGAACCAGTGGCAGGCATACCAGTCAGGCAACACAATCCGATGTTACATGAGAGCTCCTCTCAATATTTCATAAGTATGGCCAACAGATCAAGTCTATCATAGCTGGCCTGAGTTCTAAGCTTGGCCCAGATTTGCCCATGTTAAGAACCATGTGATTTCTTAATGGATACGGCACTCTTTCTTGTATGATCGGCTGCATTCTTATGTGGATTTTGAGCTGAACTCATTGGATTCGCTCGAAGCATAATAATATTTCAGCTTGTAACTGTATCTGAAGTATCATGTTCTCGAACGAAACCTAGTGCTATTGTTTCACTAATTATCCAGATTCTTAATGAACCCTGAGACATCATTGCTTCTCTTTGGAACATCAGTTTTCACTTTTATCTTACCAACTAGAAATATTTGTTTTTTCTTTCAATCCATGACGGAAGCGAATCCATTTGAGCAAGCCCAGATTGTCACCAAATTACTTTTGGCTTTCTTTTGTATTATTAATGCATATATATAGGTGCTTGCACTCCGCATAACCTATTGCATGTAACAGAAGCTGTCAAAATGTAAAACCATGAGAATATATATGGCCATTTTATAACTTCTATGATACTCTATTGGAAGATGGAACATTTTTAGTGACTGACTATTCTAAGAACATGGAAGTACTTTAGCAATTTAGTTTTTATCTTGTGAGATGGTGTTTGCTTTGTTTCTATTTTACCTTTGAGAGATAGTATCATGAAGCTGGAGCATATTTGACATATCCGTTTATTTCTGCAGGACAGGCATATCAGGTCATCCAAGCGAAGTTGTTATGATTGTACATATTTGTTTGCTTTTGTAGGGTAGTTTCTTGACTTTTCAGCATTGAAATTTTCCCGTTATTTTAAATAGCATGGATTGTTGTGTTCTAAATGTACATAAACAAATAGTATCATCCACCCGTAATCATGTGTGCTTTGGACTAATTTTTTTGTAAAGCTTGTTTATATGTATATTCCCCTGCCAGGCTATATGGGAACTCACTTTTGTAGTACTGCGTTATGTTTGCAATGTGTGTTCTCATGTGATGGGATGTGAATTCCTACTTTTGTATATTGAAACCATTGAGCTCCCTAGCATCAGAGATAGATCGATCTGAAAGTGGGGCGGGCAGTGGGCTGCCCACCTGCCGCCGCATTGTCCGCTTGATTTTTTAGTGGGTTTAGCAGGTCCCGCTGGTCATTACAGCTTTGTCCAGTTAATCCCAGCGGGCCTGGCAGGCACGTAGTCTGCGATTTTGCGGGCGTCGCATTGCCCTTTGGAGGGCGCTCGCGTTGCCCGGCCGGCCAGCTCGCCTAGCTTACTTGAGTTGCACTCGCGAAGACTATTATTAATTACTCCGCTCTAATCGCCATGTTAATTGTACTCCTCAACGGGTAGTCATTTCCTACTACTGGCACGAGTTTTTCATCCATACGCACAGTAATATAATTGTTTGTTTCCACAACAGAAATATCCAACAATTCGAAAAATCAAAGTCTACGAGAGCAGCAAAAATGGAGTTAACAGAAGTTGACTAGTGCTGTGTAACCCAGCTGTTGATCCTTGCTTTCTACAAATACATCGAGCCTATATCCTGCAGAATTATCATCATCAGGCGAGATATACCTCTAGTAGAACAACTAGTTGTCAGTCAATCAAAAACATAAGTTGCCCATGTACTGTCCTTGAATAATACTCATGCCCTTCCAATTGCATCCACCGGCATTGAAAATCAGAGATAAAAAAAAGGATTTGTATGAAAATACTTTGGTGCTTAGCAAAATAGAAAAATAGAAGGATTCCATTGCTGACAACAGTGGCTCACTTACTGAGAAAACAAAGGCACCAACACAAGATATATCAAACAAAATATGGTTGTGCTAACTATGCAATTCCAGGTAGGTTTAAGGTTGCAGCACTTCATGTTTCATGGCAAATTGCCGGACCAACCAAACCAAAGCCACTGCCACAAAAACCAAAATCACATACTACAAAACTACCGGTTGCTGAAAAGACCATAGGAGCAGGTTTCCTTGACCACAGGCTCAACCAGTCAACCTTCAGCTTGCCAAACACCTGAAACATAGCATAAGCAAGGAGTCAACTACTTTATGTGTCACTGAGACATCCCTTATTCTTTAAATTCAGAATGCAATCAGCATTTTGTGCAACATGAGTACCTAATTTAGAAATCCAAACAAGAGAAATACTTCGTGAGCATAGGGGCATGTGCCCACCCCGGCTTTTTCTTAATCGTGGTTAAATATAAATATTGAATCTCTGATTATACTATTAAACATGTCATACTAGTTGTAAATGTGTTGTCAAATCATAAATTGAAGTACAAAAATATCAAATTCTGGTAAATTCATGAAATTCTGTTAAATTTGATGAATTTGTTAGAATTTGATATTTTTGTACTTCAATTTATGAATTGACAACATATGTCTACAACTAGTTTGACATGTTTAATAGTATAATCAGAGATTTAATATTTATATTTAACCATAAGTAATCAAAAAGCTTGGGTGGGCACATGACACTATGCCCACAAAAGTCATTCTCATCCAAACAAAGGATACATGCTAAGATCGTATGTTTTATTTATGTAAATTTCATAAAGCATGGCACTTCACTAGAATTTTCTCGTAATGAAGTAGTTTCTGCTAGAAGTGTCAATCAATGAATCTTTTTATATTAGAATTGTCGAGTTATTTGTATTATCACCGACAGATGACAATATTACACAAAATACATTATCTTAGCCAATTAAAAAATAGCTAACTGTTTAAACCTCAATGAAACAGGGTTTAGTTGTCATATCAAGGTTACCTTTAGAGGACTCAAAGATCAATATATTCATCCTCGCCATCTAACTTAGTACTAGACAATATAGTAGAATAGGATGAACCTGCAAAAGTAAGAGGTTAGCACACTTTTGAGCACAACAAAACAAATGCTACAAGAATATAGTTATAAGCACACCTGCAGCCAGCAACCAGTCTTGTAGGCACACCAAAGCTTCAACCGTTTCGGTAGACAAACTACTCCCGTAGTCACTTATCACTCTTTTACCGGTGCTGAACGCTGACTTTGAAGCCACCGTAGATGCAGGAACAACTAAGACATCCCGAGCTATACGAGCCATAGTTGGGTACTTAGGAGAGTGCATCTTCCACCAATGTAATATATCAAAGTCATCTTCATCCCGTGGGAACATTTCATCTTGCAGATGTCTATCCAACTCATTTGGACCTTGCTTGCCTTGAGCACTCAAATGCTGACTCCAATCGGACCAAGGATATCCTTGTCTTGAACTGCCACCTTGCTTGCCACCTTGCTCAACGAGATGTGTCTTGAGTAGGAGAAGAGTATGCATTGTACAGGTTTGTCATTGCAACTTCAACTCGGTGATGTGAAAATCTGCATCTTCTCCAAACGCTTGCCTCAAACGAAAATCAACAAATGCAAATTTGAACCGAGGGTCCAGAATTACCGATATGCAGTTTGCCAAGTATGAAAAGTTCCAGTACTTGTCAAACTTTGTTTGCATTCCCTTTACCATTGAGGTGATTGTTGCATTGGTACTGAGCTCCCTTTTGTAATGCTTGCCAGACTTCCCAAATTTGATGAAAGTAAAGGTTTGAAGTTGGGTACTTTGTTCCAACAACAATTTTAGTGCTCTTCTTGAACACCTTCAGCAAGTTACAAACCACCTCAGCTCTATCCCACTCTACGGACAAGGGGCAGTTACTGTAGTTGAGATCCTGCTTTTGAAGCTCAAGAAAAGCTTCTCTCAAAGGCAAAGTAGACTTCAGCATTAGATACGTCAAGTTCCATCGTGTTTGCACATCAATTGAAGGACGTTTCTTGCAAGAGATGCCCAAATCAGCAATGATCTCCTCAAACTTCTCTTTCTCGGACTGCGAGGCTTTTACGTACTTCACACTTTCTCTAACAATGACAATGACACCCTCTAATGTTTGTAACCCATCCTTGAGAATAATATTTAGAACATGGGCAGCACACCGGACACCTTGTGAAAAGATCCTAAAAAAGTATTCCTTCAATTTAGGAAGCTTCTCCACATTGTTTAGGAAGCTTCTTATGTCGCTTGTCTCATGCTTCATCTCTTGTCACGTTTCATCTTCATTTCCGGTACTCACTCTTCGCGTCGGAGGATTACCAAACCGAAGGAATACTTTTTTAGGATATCTGCAATGTGCCTCCTTTTCTTCTCGGGGCATTTGCATGGTTACCCTTGTTTTCACTTGCAACTATGAGTAACATCATTTTTTCAACTTTGTTGCGCCTACTTTGACCAAGTCTTTACAGTTTTGCCATCAAAGTAGAGGCAAGGTGCAAAGATTTAATCAAAGCGAGGGCAATGATGCAAAGTAAAAAGAGAGGGTAAATTCATAGATGAGGTATAAAATAGGGGCACTCATGCAATTATCTTTTTCTTCTTGTCCTAAGTTATTTAAAAACAAATTAAAATGGATAAAATGGAGATTCTATTGCTCTAGGGTGCGAGACCGTAGCTGCGCCGGCAAGGGTGGAGCGCATGATGAATCTTATCGATGTCGTGGATCCGGATCCCGACGATGGTATTCTTTCTCCTCCCTGCGATGGAGAACCTCACCGTTGTCTTCGACCTCGACCTCGACTCGCGGAATGGGCAAGAATACCTAGAGTTCAACCGTACACGGTGGGTCGACGAGCACAGCTTGTGAGGGTCCACAAGTAAAGAAGCATGATTAGCTTGTTAGGACTCCGAATCAATAAGGAAAGCTTAGAGATAGAGCTTCCGATTATGTAATTCATGTAATCGACTAGGACTCGCATGTAACCCTATCTCCCCGGATATATAAGGTGGAGAAGGGACCCCGAAAACTCTCTCGGACAACTCGTAATTAGCAATCCGCTAAAGGCAATACACAACATATAGGACGTAGGGTATTACTCTCTTTTCGAGGGGCCCGAACCCGTCTAAAAACTCGTTTTCTTGAGTGATCCGTATGTTGCATCATCGAATTCCACGCTCGTGAGGGACCGGGTAGTACTAGTGCCGAGATTAAGACTCGACATTTGGCGCGCCAGGAAGGGGTCACGGTTAGTTTTTAGCGAGTTTGATGGCTACTTCGTTCAACATCTACTTCGCTCCCGGCTTCACGATTCGCTTCGGGTCTCCGAACTTCGAGGCTGATTCTGCCAAGGAGCTTCACTTGATGAATCCTGTTCGCCATCCAGCCACTCGCTGTTCTCGCGTGATCACTAGACGTGATCTCGATATCCACTTCAAAATCCGACCAGTCTAACGCTGCCAATCTTCGAGCGCGGTCCATCGGACCGGTCGAATTTCCCTTCGGACCAGCCAATCGGACCCGGATCTTGACCGCTACCCGGTCTATAGCAGCAAGCGGCTCTTCCGAGCCCGAAGCGACTTTGAGGAAGGTCTCTAAACCTCCTTTCAAGTCTTTACACTTGGCTCGGTCATCGTTCGGCTCAACCGCGCTGAAGCCACAGCTGAAGCGGAGAGGATGGCCAAGCAAGTCGAAGACCAGGGACAGCGAGATGAAGCTACAATGAATGCAGATGATGACACCAGGAACAGCTCCACATATTCCTTCAAGAACTAACGCTCCAGGAACTACCCGTACTCGGAGCCCTTAGGACGGGAGTTCCCCTAGTGGAGCCCCCAACACAACCAACCAGGCTGCCGATGCGCCGGAAAACTCACCTTCCTACGACAATCGTCGCGGTTGTCGTGCTGGAAAACACAGAAGTCGTTCGAGTAGAGCTCTTAATATGGATGCTCTAAAGGTTGAACTCAACAGCGCACACATATTTACTTCGCCACTCCACAACATTGTGGGAGTTAAGCAAATCTCGGCGAATATCCCGGAGGAGGTACTCAGCCGGACGCCTGGTTTGTGAAGGGCTTTGAATTTAGTTGATACGGCTGCTTTGCGGACCAATCAACTTGATCAAGAAGGATTTTCTAGCCGATCCCGGTCCCGATCGCAGCGGTATGGAAGGACCCGGTCTAAGGGAGCTTCGTCAGGAGGAAGAGCAAGGAGCAGGCATACTCGATTGTTGATGCACATGATCAAGCACCTACCCAGGACTTGAGAGGCCCAATCAACCAAAATCGAGATGTCGGGAATAATCTGATAGATCGCCACGCCGAGCGAATTGAAGAACGAGAGGAGGCGTGAAGAAGACAAATTTCGCTGGACCGGGCATGTTGATGATTGATCGAATATTCCGGCTCCGTCGCCACCCCGCACCGGACTACAAAATTCAAGGCAACCAGCTGTAGCGCCGCCTCCGATCGAGAGATCGTCGGAGGAACAACGATCGTACTACGCGACATGGTGATCGACCAAGGAGGGATGATCGTCACGACCGGAATAGCCGTGATCAGCATGGACGTGATCGTGACGGAAGAGATAGAGAACATGGATGTGGCGACAATGACATGCAAGCGCCGCCGCTTCCGCCGCCTCCACCTCCATCATCGTCTCCGATGGGAAACGATGATCATCAATCTAGTCCCGATGCGGAGCAAAGGAATAACCGCTATGATGATGAATCCGATGATGATCCGATCGTAACTATCGGCATTGCAGTCACCGCTCACCATCACCGGTATGGACCGGCTTTGAGGATGATGACTATTCTATTATCCCAGCGTTTCGCGGGATCTTTGGATTTGCAAATATCCCAAGGGATGTAAGCCCGGGAATACCGACAAATGTGATGGCAAGGCCCCACCAGCTGAGTGGCTACGCATGTACACGACCGTTGTGCGGTCTGCGAAGGCGACACTTTCGTCATGGCTAACTATCTTCCCATGTGCATGGAGTAGGTTGGTCGTCTATGGTTGCATTCTCTCGCCCAAGGAGTCTATTTCGTCTTGGGGTGAACTAACTAAAAATTTCGTGGAGAATTTTCAGGCAACTTGTGAAAATCCAGGAAACTTCTTCGATCTCAACGAGATTAAGCGAAGCCCGATGAGTCTCTCACGGACTATATCCGGCGTTTCTGCAGCAAGAAAGCCTTAGTACCTAAAGTTCCCGATCAGCAAGTGATTGTTGCATTCTAAGCTGGCGTCGAAGTGAAGCATTGGTTCATAAGATCGGTCAAAAAAACCGAAATCTTACCATGATAGCGTCAAAGTGCTTCAAGGTAGCAGATGATTATGCTGCTGGAGACTCGTCTGGAAAATCTGTGCAAGAACCAAGGAAAAGAGCGGAAGCAAGACCATGGGAACTAGTCCGGCCACAAGAACAACAAACGCAAGGCCGACAACCTCGTCGCTGCGAGTGGGACAATCGCATGGTGGAGACCGTCCGGCACCGTCGAGTCTTAATCTCGGCATTAGAACTACCCGGTCCCTCACGAGCATGGAATTCGATGGTGCAACACACGAAATACACAGGAACAAGAGCTTTTAGACAGGTTCGGGCCCCTCGAATTGAGAGTAATACCCTACGTCCCGTATGTTATGTATTGCCTTTAGCGGATTGCTAATTGCAAGATCTCGGTGTAGGAACTTGTCCTAAATCGTGAGAACTTATGATAACTTGTCCTTCTAGGGGTCCCCGCCCCCACCTTATATATCCGGGGAGGCAAGGTTACATGTAGAATCCTAATTGGATACAATATCTACGAGACTTAGAAACTCTATCTCTAAGCTTCCTTATCAATTCGTAGTCCTACTCGGTCGGTCTTGTCCTTTCCTTAACGATTAATCCAGTCTTGTTGTCCGCATTTGTTTCCATACCGGTCTTATGGAACCTTCCGGAATCCTATACCGGTCGGACACCACTCGTGAGCCCGCCCTACCGGTCTTATGTCTTCAATATGCCACCATGTCCTTAATAAATCATTCTTCCATAGATCAATGTATACCCGTAAGGTAAGTCTACGGCGGGCACCTTCTAAGAGAGGACCGAGGGAGAGAGTTTTGTTTGAGGATCCGCTTGATGGACCTTGCATGATTCACAAAGGGAATCATAAGAATAAAGGGTGCTTCTTGCTGAGGCACTTTGCTTCGTATGCTTTGAAGGTGGCCCCTCAATCCGGGCCGCGGAATTACAAGGATGATAAGGGCAAGGATGTGAAACATGATGATGACAAAGACAATGAAGGTGAAGGATTCCAGCAGAGCGGAGCGAGAGGTAAATATGATTTGTGGTGGACCCGATGCTTATGAGTCCAAACGTAAGTAGAAACTTCCATTGAGAGAGATCTATGTTGTGGCTCCTGCTACTCCGAATACTTGCGATGGTCCGAAGTCCCAATCAGTTTTAGTAGAGTCGATCATCCAATTTTTTTTTCCCAAGGCCAGTCGGTACCGAGCATATTTTGGCTCCGATCGTTCACAAAGCTCATTTGAAAAAGACTTTCATCGATGGTGGAAGTTGCTTGGATATCCTTTTTGCTAAGACTCTTCCGGAGCTTTGGCTTTCGGTTGCGGACGTGGAGAATAGCGTTTCGCCATTTCATGGCATTGTGCCGGGTCAAAATAGCTTTCCTTTGGGGCAGATTACTCTACCGATTACATTTTGGGACTAAAGAAAACTTCGAGAAAGGTGCTCATCACGTTCCGGATCACGGATATTGATTCTACATATCATGCAATACTAGGAAGATCGGCTCTTGCCAAGTTCATGGCAATTTCAAACTACCCGTATTTGATGTCGAAGATGCTAGGACCTAAGGGAGTATTATCGTTCCGAGTCGATATTAAGACCGCTCATGCTTGTGAAGTTCATAGCACCGAATTGGCGGTTCAAGTCAATTCGGAGAAGAACGTCAGGAGATCAAGCAGCAGCTGAAGCTCTTGTGACACAAGCGCCGCTTGAAGAAGAGGGCCTGTCTAAGAAGACGACAAAGGAGAAAGTCAAAGCTGATGCGATTGCTTCCAAGACCATTCAGCTTGATGAGATAGACTCCTCTAAGGTCACCCATACTCGGGGCAAACCTTGGAGACAAATAGGAAAGCGCGCTCACTCTTTTCCTCTAGGAAAATAGGGACATCTTTGCATGGCAGCCTTCGACATGCCGGGAGTGCCTAGGGAGAAGATTGAGCACACACTATTGTTGCGTCCCGATGCGAAGCCGACTAAACGAAGCTGCGAAGATTTGCTCAAGATCATAAGGAAGCTATTAAGAAGAAAGTTACTAGGTTGTTAGCTGCTAGGTTTATTAGGGAGGTGTATCATCTTGATTGGCTTGCCAATCCAATTCTTGAGGATGTGCATTGATTATACTAATCTCAATAAGGCTTGTCCTAAAGACCCTTTCGCGCTGCCTCGGATTGACCAAGTTGTTGATTCGACCGCTTGCTGCGAATGTCTTTGTTTCCTGGATGCTTATGTTATCATCGGATTCCTCGGAAGATCGAAGACCAGATTAAGACCGCTTTCATCACTCCCTTTGGAGCCTACTCGTTATACAACTATGCCGTTCGGTCGGAATAACGCTGGCGCGACTTACCAACGCGGTATGCAATGCTGCCTTGATTCACGGATTGGACGGAACATTGAAGCATATGTAGACGATATTGTGGTTAAGTCCCGTAAGGCTGAAGATATTCTCTCCGACCTGGCAGAGACCTTTAGTAATCTGCGGAACTTTTCCATGAAGCTTAACCCAACTAAGTGTGACACCCCTACCTTGCAAAACAAGAGGGATTGTCGCACAGGACCATATCGGGAGACATTCAACGAAGCGAACGTTCATTGCACATACATTAATAATACATCCTCAATTTACATAACATAATTAAGGGCATAGGTAGCTGATTTTACATATGAAATTCACGTTATTACAAGCCATAGGTTCAGAATTCAGATTACAATACTTTATGTTCGAAATTCAAATTCATATTACAATAATTTACATGAGTGGAAGCGTAAAGATCTTGACGATATATATAGATTAACTTAATAGGAAACCACATCAACCCATACGACGTGGTCTCACTCTTGATTCGGTGATGTCGGAACCCACTCCACGGTCCATTCCTGGGGCTCCTCACTTTGCCACACAAACTTCCCGCAACAATCACAATAATCGGGCTGCGGGACTCTTAAAAATTTTTTAAACGCAAACCCTGAGTATCTAATATACTCCGCAAGGCTTACCTGTTAAAATGGTTATAAGAACCGACCCTAATATGCAGGGGGCTGACTGGGCTTGCTGAAATTGCCAAAAACAGCACCTATCCACATCTAAAAATTCATGTTTTAGCCATATTAAGATGGTTGTAACATAAAATAAACTTAGTAAGCAAGACTAGCAAACCATGGCTGCAATACATAAATTAATACTTCAAAACAACAAGTCTAACATCCATGTTCAAATCATTACTACGACGTAATCTGCTCGAGACAAGTGGTACTCACCACCGCGAGGGACGGTGATATATATCGATTTCATTCCCGCAGGAGAAACCCAAATGCACGACATATGCATCATTTAAGAAGACGTATGGCCACCTTTCACGAGATCATCATAGATATGAGTCGGGTCCAGCCTCCTAGTGTATGTCCCCCTTGCAACCACGGTTCATCGGGTCCAAGGATAAACCACACACCCTCCATCTACTCACAAGCCCGTGCATCCACCCCGACCGACACTTAGCACAAAGGGTGGAGAGACCGTCCAACACTACAACTCTCAAGTTACATCAGTTTACTAACTCCCATACGAAGGTCTGCATTTGGTACACAACTCAATACTTAGTTGAGGCGTCACAACGAACGGTCCTCAACCGACACGCACGAGGCTATGGCGAACGGGGGCAACCTTGCCACTGCATCCTACACATGCGCTTTCCCGTACAATCTCGAATTAATTCCATGTGAGAGGGTAACAATATTGAACCTTAAACCGAGTGGTCTCCAAACCTCTTGGTGTTGCTACCGATGACTCCATTAAGCATAGCATACTAAAAAAGAATTATACCTATACAATAACCATAGGCATAGGGTTCATACTGCAACTAAGGTTATGATCAACTCCTAAACATAAATGCAGAATACATAACATAGGCATATGTGGAAATAAAATCAGAAATTAAACAAATGGGATTATGCACTCGGAGCTTGCCTTGGTTCCGATCGCAGTTAGCACACTCAACAGAGTTCCGTTCAGCTTGCTGCTCCTCTTGATTCTTGCCTCCGGTCGGGGTTCCTATATGTATGGAATGCATAATGTGAGTATGAATGAATACAAAGATATTCAGTTCATGGAACTTTCTCAATAAGGAAATCTAATTCAATGTTTGCATGAAATGAACATGGTCACTTATGATAGAAATGCTTGCATATGGTGATAATTCATAATGACATGTCAAGGGGATAAACTTCTAATTAAAAGAAACATAAACCTAGTAGTATAAATCATAACTTGGTACTAGCTAGGAAATGACATGGCATTATGAGCATAGCATACGATGAAATTGAAATGTTTATGCAATGCTGGCTGCCCTATATGAGAAAAGAGCCATGGTGGATATGTTTAGGCATGACGACAAAAACAATAACATAAACTATGCATAACTACTCTATATGGAAATGGTGATATACAATAATCCTAACTTAACAATCTTAGGTAAGCAATGCTGCCCTAACCAAGGCTATGCATCATTTTTGTAGACACAATAAAAGGGAAGGATTGTGTATAATAAATCTACATGCATCATTTATAGGTTTTGCATATAAATTAAATATGACATGAGAGCTATATGTCATTTTATGCTAATTTTAACAAGGCAACTTATAAAGAGTAACTAAGCAATAAAACAATTCTAATAAAATCCTCATGATGAAACATAACTTTTTATGATTGAGCACCTGAAGCAAATAAGTTTTAAGTTACTTATTTCCTAAAATAAGCATTCCCTATTTAAACCATTTATCACAATGATGCTGTTAGAAATTTTTACCATTTAAGCAAAAGTGATTATGAAACATTCCAAAACATGAAACTCTCTATTAAAACATGATTTGCTCATGATGAGCACCATAAGCAAATAACATGAACAATTATACATGCATTTTGCTTATTTAAACAATTATGGAAATTATGGCTATATAACATATAATGATCAAAATAATGCAAATATGCTCAAATGCACCAAAATCATGTAACATAGGATAAAACAAGTCTGTGAGGTGTGTTGGGGGTCAAATTTGGTGAAATTTGCATATTGTGGAGATTTAAATTTAGAATTTTTGAAGCTTAACAGGATAGCATTTTAAATCACATGAAACTCTGCTTTTCTCCATAGAAACATATGAAACTAAGTGGAGTCATGTAAAGTACAGGTCATGAGCTTTGCAAAAAGTCCTTATTTGAAAAAATCTGAGATTCCTAAAGATATGAAATTTACAAATTTCAACAAACTTCGGTGTATTTATGAAACTGCCACCACGTCATTTTTAAAAGAAAAGCGCGCGTGGCTGGGAGGCTCGCCGGAGTTGGGCGGCACGCTCGCCGGCGTTGAGCTAGCGGCGTCGGCCAGAGCTGCGTTTGGCCGCATGTGCATGGTTTGACACGCAGAACTGTTTGGGAGGGTTCTTTGTGGTAGGCAGCGGTCGGAGCACCGAGCGCGGCGGCGAGCGTGGCGGAGCGGAGGTCCGGCGGTGTGGTGCGTCCGTCCGGCTGCATGAAAAAGGGGGTTCCGGGGCATGTAGTTTCACCTTGGCACGACGAGCTCGACGCGGTGTCCGTTGGAGCCGGGGAGGGCGGGAAGGGGCGCGCGCGGTGGAGGGTTGCTTTGGTCGGATGGTGGTGGTAGGGGAGAAGCTAAATCCAATAAACTTCCCGCATCACTAGGTTCGGTGTGGTCATGGAAGTTGTGTCGGGTTCTTGGGGCCCACCGGGAGGATGAGTTGAGCATGAGCTCACCTCTTGGCTGATTAGTGGGTCGCGGCGACCATGGTGGCAGGAAAGGGGAGAAAACTCGAACCATGCAATTTCCTCGGGGAGGAGAGGCGTGAAGGAACCGGGGAGTTACGCAGTGGTGCTAGGAAGCTTGTGCGAGCCTGCTTGAGCACCGGGGCAAAAGGGAGAAGCTACCGGTAGAGGAAGAGGGGAGCTCCGTTCGTGGCGGTAGGGAAGAAATTAGGGATGGGGAATCAATGGAGGACGCGATTCTTGATGGTCGACGAGTGGGAAGGGCACATGGGAGCGAGGACGGCGGCACACCTACCCGACATGGGTGCTGGCGACGAGAGGAGTCCGGCCGGTGGCCCATTCCTCTGTTTGGTTTCTGTTCATCATAGATTCGTTTTAATTACCAAAATGCCACTCGGTTCCTTCTCTGTTTTGCCTCCAAACTCATACTTTTGGTGCAAATTCTTCCAAACCAAATTTTGTGCACATTCCTCACTAAATTATGAGAAACTTTTGTTTTGCGCCAATGTTGAGATTTTGCTTGTAAAAATTGCTAAAAAATTTAGAAGCACTTGCTGTTTTTCTGAATTTATGCTATTTTTCTAGGGATTTGTGCCAGGGTAAAAATCCAGCAAAAATATCCTAAAATCTTCTTTTGATCTCCTTTACCAGAATGTGCAAAAATGTGGGCATACTCTCATGGAAGATCATTGGGTTTCGAAAAGCTAAGCCACATCCACTTAATTCCAAATTATGAAACCCTACGTGTTTATTTTATGCAATTGCCAACCTAATTAAGGTTTTGCACATGCAAAGGAAAGGGCACTGTGCATAGGCCCATTTGTGACATGGGATGTCACAATAAGTGTGTGTTTGGAGTACGGTCTGGAAAATTACGTGGATACCTAGTATTGTGGCGCGGTATTGAGGGAAATCACGAAAAAATTCAGACAATTATCAATAAGAAGCTCCCCAAATTGTTTGAATGATGTGCAAAAACTTACTGGATATATGGCTGCATTGAGTCGCTTCATTTGAAGACTGGGAATCGGGGGACTTCCTTTCTTTATACTGCTCAAAAAGCAAGATAAGTTCGAGTAGACAGATAAAGCTTAGGCTGCATTTGATAAGCTAAAGAAATATCCGAGCAATCCACCTATATTGATACCCCCGTAACTCGAAGAGAGTATCCAGTTATACATCTCAGCGACTACTCATGTGGTCGGTACCGTTTTGACAGCTTGATCGACGAGAAGAAGGTCATATCAAATTAGTACAACACCTGGTCTATTTTGTTAGTGAAGTCTTGACAAAATCCCGGGCGCGGCACCTCCGGATGCGGAAGTTGATATATGCTATTGTGATAACTTCAAGGAAGCTGAAGCATTATTTCCATGCACATCCGATCGAGGTCAAGACCGGTTTTTCGATTGGAGAGGTGGTGCGAAATCATGAGGCGGTAGGGCAGGTTGGCAAGTGGGCGATTGAGCTTGGCCGAGTATGAGATTATCTTCTCACTACGAACGGTAAACAAGGGTCAAGCTTTGGCTGATTTTATCATCGAGTGGCTTGAAACTCGGATTCCACCTGCCATTCAAGAATTGGAGTACCGGGAGATGTATTTTGATGGGTCTCTACAGACTTTCGAGTGCGGGGACTGGAGTTTTACTCTTGACTCCACGGAAGGATTCATTGAGGTATGTGCTATAGATGCATTTCAGAGCATCAAACAATGCAATGGAGTATGAAGCTCGCTTCACGGACTTCGAGTTACAATTTTGCTCGGCATTAAACGTCCGGATGTTTACGGGGATTCAATGCCTGGCATCAGTCAAATCAACAAGGTGTGGGATGCAAATGATGATCATATGATGGCTTACAGGTAAGAAGTTAGAAAACTTGAAGACAAATTTTATGGCCTACGCTTTTCTCATATCTTGCATGGAAACAATTCTGCTGCAGATGAATTAGCTAGAATAGGATCTTCAAGGCAGGCAGTACCGCCTAGGGTATTTATTCAAGTTTTGGATAAACCATCCATTAAGATGGTGCGGAAGGTTGCTTTATCGGAGGTGCAGATTGGTGAAGCGGTCCCCGAGGCATCAAAAATTGATGAAGCGGTTCGAGAGGTAGTACGGATCGATGAGCTCACTGGGAGGTCATGATGATTGATTCTGATTGGCACACTCCTTATATTGAATATTTACGTTCTGATACATTATCGGAGGATAAGGTTGAAACACGGAGGCTAGAAATTAGATCGCAAAGCCATTTGCTTGTAGGAGATGCGCTATATTGACGTGGGGGTGATAACGAGTTGACGAAGTGTGTATCAATGATTAATGGAATTCAATTGTTAGAAGAAATGCATAGAGGGATCTGCGGGAATCATGCTTCATCAAAGACATTGGTGGGAAAGGCTTGGCCAACAACAGTTGATGATGCTCACGAGTGGTGAAGGCTTGCCGGGGATGTCGCTTTTTGCGCGCCAACCACATAAGCCTACTCATGAGTTACGTATGATACCAATGACTTAGATATTTGCAACTTGGGGATAGATATCGTGGGGCCGTTCAAGAAAGTACCTGGGGCCTTTACCCATATTTTTGTGGCAATGGACAAGTTTTCTAAATGGATTGAAACAGAGGCGATGACAACTACAACTACGGCTCGAGCGGTTAAGTTTTTGCAGAACATTTTTGTCCGATTTGGTATTCCGTATTGCATCATTACCGACAATGGACCACAATTTACTTCTGAAACTTTCAAAGATTTTGCGGATAGTTTGGGGATCAATGTCGAGTCTTAAACTCGGCACTAGTACTACCCGGTCCCTCACGAGCGTCGAATTCGATGGTGCAACACACAAAACACACATGAACACGAGATTTTAGACAGGTTCAGGCCCCTCGAATTGAGAGTAATACCCTACATCCTGTATGTTATGTATTGCCTTTAGCGGATTGCTAATTGCAAGATCTCGAGAGAGTTTTCGGGGGTCCCTACTCCGGCTTATATATCCGGGAGAGCTAGGGTTACATGCAGAGTCCTAGTCGATTACACGGATTACATATATGGGAGTTCTATATCTAGCTTTCTTTATTGATTCGGAGTCCTAACAGACTACAAATTGTTCCATAACTTGCTTCGAAGTTATCATACGTCGGTCTTGATACCCGCCTCATCTCCATACCGGTATATGGAATCGTCTGTTATTCCGGACCGGTCAGGAACCGATCCGTTAGCTATCTCCATCACTTTCATCTTCATTGATTTGTTACTCGTGTCTTTGCGCATCCATTCCTTTATCATCTGTATACCCATAAGGCAAGTATACGACGAGTAGCCCCTGAGTAATTTTTTATTTGACCTTGAATAAGACCGACCAGTCTTCCGCATGTTGGTCTTGATTCCATGGTAAAATTAAAAAGGACTCTAATCTGTTGCAATGGTTCTTCTTTCTCCGAAGCGCTTTAAAAAGCCAAAAAATTAGTATTTTTATCCTTCATATCACCTAATTAGGTAATCATTGCATATTCTTCTTCCGATGCACCGACTAGGTGCACCCAATTGGATATAGCCCCCGACTCTTGGATCATTTGAACTCCTTTCAAATAATGCAAGAGTCCACTAGTTGATTCTTCATTATTTTCCTTGGATATGCAATCGTTACGAGACCGCTCCATTTGTTTTTCCATTAATTTCCACCTCCCGCGATCGTTACGGACCGCTCTTGGATACTGATGCACCGATCAGGTGCACCTAATTAGGTATAGCCCCGACTCTTGTATCATTTGAGGATCGCAAATAATTCAAGAGTCTTTCCGGAGAAACTATGCTTTACTATCTTCCATGAAATCATATCCTTCTTAGCAATTTATGCCAAGAACACATTTCTCAGACCGGTCTAACCAGTCATATCACATTTAACTAAAAATTCTGGTTGATCGGACCAGTTTATTCCCCATATTCTCACATCGACTCGAGTCTCCAAGGCCTATGATCAGCCGGATGATTAACACCCACAGCCTAAGGCATCCATTATCACCGAGCCAGGTAAAGTCTAACTCTTTCATACTGCTAAATTATAAAATTCAGCATTACTTTAATTCCAATATGAAAATTTCATATTTCAGACCACTTTTTATTCACAAAAAGCACGATGGCTTATCCTTATGACCGTTAGGTCATAATTAACACAAATAACAGATCTTTAATATCCTTATGGCCGTTAGGTCATAATCGCATAGTCACGACATAAGTCATTTAATGCTAAATCCATTGGGCTTTGCAAAATAGCCCGATAACTTTTCAGCCCCAGGCCCATCCCAGGTGCCTATAAAAGGAAACGAAAGGTCGACCTAGGTCAAACCCATTCCCGAAAGCTCATATGCGCCCGCCATTTGCCCTTGTTCTTCGCTCTCTTCTTCCTCATAAACCAATCTCAGATTTTCTTTTTCCATCTCTCAAGATGGGTAAGAAGAAATCCGCCGCCAACCCTACGTCTTCTTCCTCTCGTTCCTCGCGATCAGCTTCCATTCGGCGTTCAAGATCTTGGTAGTAGCAAAGTCACGGAAACATCTCTCAATGATGCATTTCGTGACGGATATCTTCCTCCCCAGCCAATCTTAAACTGGAGCGTCCCTACCCCCGGCCAAGTTCCATGGGGAATAGACAACTCTCAGCAGTTGGTTTTCAAAGCTTTTTTCGTTCGTGGCCTTGATCTTCCTTGCTGCTCCTTCTTTAGGGGTCTTCTTTTCTTTTATGGATGGGAGTTAGTGAATCTCAATCCTAACTCCATCCTGCAGATTGCTTTCTTCATCCACCTTTGTGAAGCTTTCCTTGGAGTTCTCCCCCACTTCAAGTTATTTCAATATCTTTTCCAAATCCGCCCGCTTCCCTCATCGGACCGCCAGCTGCGAGTGGGCGAGTAGGAATTCAATGTTGGAGTGCGGATGAATACTTTTCTATTTCTCTGAATAAAAGTATAGCCCATTGGAAAAAGGGTGGTTCTTCCGTGATAATCCCCAACCCACACTTCCTCCCTTCAGTGCCAAGGTAGCCAAAAATTTCCCTTCTCTAGATAGTAGGGAAAAACTCAAAGAAGATAGAGAAATCCTCGCGCTCTTGGCTTGCATAAAATACCTAAAAGAAGTCAAAGGCGTCACCGCTGAGACAGTCCTTTGGAGCTTCATAGTGCGAGGAGCCAACCACTCAAGAAGCAAGAACACCCAACATGGTGTTTCAACGAAGACGTCGCTATTCCATTGGATGGGACTGTTCTCCCCGATAAAGAGCGGTTAGAATTACGCCTCAAGCAAATGCTCTAGCCAAATCCGGATCTATCAAGATGTCCGAGAGTGGGTCCGGCTTTCAGCTCGTCAAACCCTCGGGATCCTGTAAGTAATTCTCTCTTCATCTTATAATCTTGTTTATTTTTAACTTTCATCCTCTTACGCAAATTCAATTACTCAATACGGAAAACGGACAACTTCAGGAGCCACCCTCCTCTACCTCCCAATGATACTTGGGGGGAGGATTATGCGGACAATACTTGCTCCCCTCGCTGTACAGGCCGGTTGTACTCAAGGTACTTCGGACCGGTCTTTCCTCTCGCCACCCAACGATAGCCCCGAAGATATCCAAATCCGGAAAGGTGGTTCAAGCTCCTAATACGAAGAAATGTACTACTTCCTTGACTCGTAACATCCTGGCCCGGGGCTTAATAGGATTGATAGAATACTCATGTCAACAAGTTGCAACTTCTTTTCCGGAAGCTTATCTCTAAAGAACTCTAAGGTTAAGCGTGCTTGGCCCGGAGCAATTTAGGGATGGGTGACCGACCGGGAAGTGATTCCGGGTGTGCATGAGTAAGGACAAAGTACGCGAGAAAAGACTAGTGTTGGTCCGTGGGAAAATCTCGAGGGCCTATTAAGGCTGTCGAGTGTAAGCGGGCCCGGCCCGGAGTAGCGGGACGTTACATGACCATCGGCAGACCCGCCGCATCTTTTGCTGCATCGAGCGATACGCGCACGTAAGCGCAAAAACTTGAAGAGCAGCGGAGAGAAGCGTAAGCCGTGGAAAGGGATCGCCAAGCTGCTCGCCGCTTTTGAAGCTGCCTCGAGAAAATCTCAAGGAGCTCCCTCTCTAACCGACTCCCTATCCAATGTTCCCAAGAGGTCCCGGTATGGCAGCCGGACCGGTCCCGGTGATGCGAGAGAAACAGTCGCAACACCGTAAGTCAATCCAGCGGCAAAAGGACTCGCAGAGGGAACCGGTGAGGATACTCAAGGTCCCCCCAAGAAGATCAAGACCTCCACTGGCTTCAAGAAAGCCTCCTCGTAAGTCCTTTTTATCACCAATCTTTTTTGAATTGCTTTTACCCCGATCTTATATCATTTGCCTTTCTTCGCAGAATCCCTTCCAATTTTCAAGCTAGCATAGCTAGCTTTTTAAGAAACAAAGCCTCTACCCCAACTCCAACTGGTAGTGCTTACGCTACTGCTTCAGCTACATCTCTCGGCTAGTGATAAGCCTTCCGAAGCCCACGAGTGCGGCACCCACAAAGGAAATCCCTGCCGCCTCTAGCTTAGTAGCTTCATCTCAAATTACCGAAAACCAAGTCGTCAATGTCGGAAGCTCATCCGCCAACAACCCTCCTCCCCAAGCTACCTTATTTCAAATTCCCCCGGAGCTCTCACCGGGATAAGTCCGGGTGAGGGAAATTCCTCGTCGACCTAGGACGACACGCAAGTCTCCGGAAGAGCCCAGACCGGCCAAAATGGTGATCGGAGATGTAGAAGTGGACAGCTCCAATAGAGCTAGAAAGTTCTCCGCAACAGCCCAGTGGGACGCCCTCCAGGAAGAGGAAGCTCCGAAGAACTTCTCCGAGTCCGGTCGGGTACATCTTGCTTCTTCAATGGTTCCTTTCAGCAATTTCTTTAATAATTGAATCTCTTACTTCTCCCTTCTTCTAGGTTCTTCCGAAAAACTCCGAAGCTAAAAGTGCTATAATCGCTCGTCCGGAGGAAGAGCTACGGACCAATCAAGAGCGATTGGTTAAACTTGAATCTCGGACCGCCGATCCGAAATCCAAGGAAACCGATCTCGCTGAAAAGGGAAGCCGATCTGTTGAACACTCACCGGCTGATGGAGGAACGCCGGCAAGAAATCATCAAGCTCCGCAAAGAAAATCTAGAGTAATACTCTTAATCTTATTTGCACATTCCATATTTTTCTTCTCTCTTTTCTCTTTCTCGACCAGTCTTACTCCTTATCTCAGCTCTTGAAAGTCTTGTTGCCTCTCACAAGAAAGCGGAAGAAACCCTTTCCGAAAAGGCAATTGCTCAAGAGCAAGCTCTTCCGGAAGGCTCTAGAGTTGAAGAACAACAGGCGGCTCGAATCGGAGAACTAGAAGGAGAGCTCACCGCCAAGGATAACATTCTAGCACAAGCATTACGTTCCAACAAAATGCTAGAAACCGATAACGCTCGCTCTGAAGGCCGAACTAGTCGAAGCCCCGGAAGCGATCAAATCGGCGCAAGCGAAAAGGAAAACGCCCGAGGACTGCCCACGAATCTACCCAGCTTGCTCTCAAAGCAAAAGAACGCGAGATCCATCGTCTGCTGAAGATTGAGACCAAGCCGGGAGAATGCAATGTTAACATCAAGGGCAGATTCGGAGCTGCAGAAATCAGGCATAGATGTAAGTCGGTTCTTTCTTATTCCTTCTTATGAAATTCATTTAAAATACCGGTCTGTAGTGATAATCTTTTCTTGTATTTTTGCTTTCTTCGGAACTTGCCGCAGGTACAGTGCGAACACTCGGAGTATCTCAATGGCGGTCAAACTATTGATCCCAATGAGATAGATCTCGAGTCCGCCATCCGGGCCTTCCCCGGAAGAATCGGAGAGCACTCCAGGATGGTTACCGCTTCAGGAGGAGGTCATATTGCCGCCATAATCCAATCTTGGACTCCGGTCGAGGATTGTGATTTCAACTTCATCGGGGATGGCGCCCACCCGGAGACTATCGAAGATCGGTTCAACGAGCTGAAGAATTCGCTCATTGATACTGTCTTGGAGTTGATAGAGGATGTTCCTCTTGATCCAACGGGTGTTCCTCTCGAATGTAGCTGCAGCAGCCTTTGCCCTAGATCAAGATGCACAAGATGCAGCAGCTGCCGCCGAGCAGACAAGTAGAAGATGCATTTGAAGATCTAGATGCTGATTTACCACTATCTTCTTCGATTCTGAAGAAACGCTGGACGATAGACTAGAGGAAAATCCTAAGACCGGTGATACCGGTACTTCCAGATGGTCCTGCTTAGTAGATTTTGTATTAGGGCCAACTTGCTTTTGTAATCAAACATCTTGATTATCATGCTATTTAGATTTCTTTTCTATATGAATACTGGTTTCACTATGATACTCACTAACTTCTTTGCCCAGGACATGATGATTATTTCAGCTAAAACTAACTATGACAAAATTCGGCTCTAATCAACACAGATCACAATTCATAGTTATAGCTTACTTTAACAAGATCATGTAACATAGGAAAAAAGCTAGGTTGTAATATCTTAAGATTTCACAGATCGCTCTTAACACTGCAGCCTACCAATCAGTATTCATAAGAAAAATGTACACCATTTCCTTTCTTGAACATACCAGTCTTAAACCGAAAAGAAACAGACCGCTCTCAACATAGCAGCCTACCGACTAAATGACTGGTCTTATTATTTAAGAATAGCACAATATCACAGATCGCTCTTAACACAAGCAGCCCCTGGCTCGATAATTTAATGCAAAGTTAAAATATTGAGACACAAAAAGCAAACACATTCTCATTAGACAAAATTACTTTATTATAATATGAAGAAATTTACAAAAAATACTTTTAAGTATAAAAACGACGAAGTTGTTCAATGTTCCAAGAATTTGGAATTTCTTCTTCCTCCAAGGTCATAAGCCTATAAGCCCCCGGTCTGGAAACCGATTTAACCGGAAAAGGTCCCTCCCGGACCGGTGACAACTTATGCCTGTTCTTGTTGGACTGAATCGTCCGAAGAACCAAGTCTCCTACTTGGAATTCCCGTGTTCGAACATTGCGATCATGATAATGACGCAATCCTCGATGATACTTGGCTGCTTGAATCAAAGCTTGATCCCTCAATTCTTCCGTAGCAATCAGCTCAACTCTGGCGCCGATCTTCATATTTCTCTTCATCATAGTATTGTACCCGAGCTGACACCATATTCACTTCTCGTAGGTAGCATGGCTTCGGATCCATACACCAAAGAAAAAGGAGATTGTCCCGTAGCCCTACTAACATTAGTGCGTAGTCCCCAAAGCACCTAGGGCAATTCCTTAACCCACTTTCCTGCATACGGCTTCAAACGGTAAAAAATTCTAGGTTTAAGACTGGTCAAAATCATTCCATTAGCTCGTTCCACCTGCCCATTGCTTTGCGGATGTGATACCGATGCATATTGTATCTTAATTCCCAAACTTTCAAGCATAATCCTTGAAGAATTCTGAAGTAAACCGAGGCCCATTATCAGTAATGATACCGTGCGGGATTCTAAAATGCACGAATATGTTTTGCAAAAACTTGATTGCTTGAGCCGTAGTCGTACTAGTAACGGCTTCAGCCTCAATCCATTAGAGAACTTATCTACTGCCACAAAAATATGCGTGAATCCTCCCGGTGCCCTTTTAAAGGGTCCAATATTATCCAGCCCCCATGTAGAAAAAGGCCAAGTCATTGGAATTAACCGTAATTCGTGTGCTTGGGGCATGAGGTTGTCCGGCAAAAAATTGACATCCCCGACAATTCTTGACCACTCAGTGCGCATGGTCCGCCGCTGTAGGCCGATAAAATCCTTGTCCGAACACCTTCCCAACCAGTGTCTTCGAAGAAACATGATTTCCACAAATTCCTTTGTGCACGTCTTCAAGCAATTGAATGCCATCGAAACCGATACACATTTCATCGTAATATTAACTCCACGCCTATATAACTCTCCTTCGAGAATTAAATAACTGCGTGCTCGAACCTCTAACCTTTGCTTCTCCACCTTATCTTCTGGAGTTTTACCAGACTGTAAATAGTCAAGGTATGGGGTACGCCAATGAGAATCAATAATCATAACGTCAAGTGGCCAAATATCTTCCGACAGAATCGCTCCTTCAACGTTGGTTACATTCTCTGTCTTATCCGGTAAGACCGCTTCTTTAGATCGGTCCCTTGAGACTACTTTCTCCGCCTCGATCCTTCAAGACTGCTTCATCTATAATCTCTGTAATAGTAGCCTTGCGCTCCATCTTTATAGATGGCTTATCCAATACTTGGAGGAAAACACCAGGTGGAACCGCCTGTCTGGAAGACCCCGGTCCAGCTAACTCATCCACAGCAGAATTGTTGCCGCGTAGTATATGAGAGAATCGTAGATCATCAAATTTGTCTTCAAGCTTCCTAACCTCTTGTCGATAAGCGATCATATGATCATGATGAGCATCCCACACCTTGTTAACTTGACTTATTACCAACTTTGAATCACCATATATGTCTAATCGTCCGAGTCGTAACGAAATAGCTACTCGAAGCCCATGAAGCAAAGCTTCATACTCCGCGAGTATTGTTTGAGGCTCCGAAATGCATTTGTAATATATATCCGAGTGGTTCCTTCGTGGGGTGAGAAGTACGACCCCAGCCCTCGCGCCTGAAAGCTGCGAGGACCCATCAAAGAACATCTCCCAATACACCAACGTCTGAATCCCCTGCGGGACTTGTGTCTCCAACCACTCGTTATGAAATCAGCTAAAGCATGTCCCTTGATAGCTGTTCGCGAAGAAAACGTAATCTCATATTGGCCAAGTTCTATAGCCCACTTAGCAACCTGGCCCATCGCCTCTCGGTTTCGCACAATATCTCCAATGGCGATCCCAGTCTTAACTTCAATGGGGTGCGCTTGGAAATAATGTTTCAACTTTCGAGAAGTTATCACTACTACATACATTAACTTCTGTAATCGGAGATATCGCATCCGTGATTCAGTAAGAACTTCACTTACAAAATGTACCGGATGCTGTACCAATTGCAGATGTCCCTCTTCCTTCCGATCGACCGCCAAAACCGTGCTCACCACATGGGTTGTTGTGGAAATATACAACTCGAATAGTCTCGTCTGGTTCGGAGGTACCAATACCGGAGGATTGCTAAGGTATTCCTTGAGTTGATCAAGCGCGGCCTCGTGCCTCGTCTCGTCCACTCAAACTTATCTTGCTTCTTAAGCAAATTGAAGAACGGAAGTCCACGAACTCCCAGTCTTGAGATGAAACGGTCGAGAGCCGCCATACTACCCGTCAACTTCCGAACATCCTTCAAGCAACTCGGGGTTTCATGTTGATGATCGTCCGGATTTTTTCCGGGTTAGCTTCAATGCCTCGCCATGACACTAGGTAACCCGAGTAATTTCCCGAACGAACTCCAAACACACACTTTCCGGGTTGAGCTTCATGGAAAAATTCCGCAGATTATCGAAGGTCTCTTCCAGGTCGAGAGAAGATCCTCGGTTTTCCGAGATTTTACCACTATATCATCAACATAAGCTTCTGCGTTCCTTCCCAATTGCGAATCCAAGCAACGTTGCATACCACGCCGATACGTAGATCCGACATTTTTTAATCCAAAAGGCATGGTCGTATAGCAGTATGCTCCGAAGGGGTGATAAATGCGGTCTTTATTTGATCTTCAACTCTTAGTGGTATTTGATGATACCCCGAGTAAGCATCAAGGAAACAAAGACGCTCGCAGCCAGCGGTCGAATCAACGACTTGGTCAATCCGAGGCATCGCGAAAGGGTCTTTGGGGCAAGCTTTGTTGAGATCAGTATAATCGACACACATTCTTAATTCTTTAGTATTCTTTTTTGGTACAAGGACTGGATTGGCAAGCCAATCTGGATGATACACCTTCCTAATGAACTTACCTGCTAAGAACCTAGTTATTTCCTTCTTGATGGCCTCCTTACGGTCTTGAGCAAACCTCCGGAGCTTCTATTTGATCGAGCTTCGCATCAAGACGCACTAACGGTGCGTGCTCAATCTTCTCCCTAGGAACACCCGGCATGTCGAAGGCTGCCATGCAAAGATATCCCTATTTTTCTGGAGGAAAAAAATGAGCACGCTTTCCTATTTATCCCCCAAGTCAGCCCCTATATGGGTGACCTTGGAGGGGTCCGACTCATCGAGCTGAATAGTCTTGGAAACTACCGCATCGGCTTTCAATTTCTCCTTTGCGACCTTCTTGATCGGAACTTCATCCTCCAACCGTGCATGTACTTCTAGAGCCTCAGCTGCTTCTCCAATTTCTCGACGTTCATCCTCCGAATTGGCCCGAGGGGCCACCTCGGTGCTATGTACTTCACAAGCATAACTACAGGACCCCATTTGGTCCTGGCATCTTCGACATCAAGTACCGAAAATTCAGGATGGCTATAAACTTTGCCAAAGCCGGTCTTCAAGGTATCGCATGATACGTAGAATCAATGTCGGCTACCTGGAAGATAATATTTTGCCTCTCGTAGTTCTCCTTTGTCCCAAGAGTCACCGCAGAGAAATCTGCCCCAAAGGATAGTCTGTTCAGTCCGGGTATGATACCATTAAACGGTAAAACGCTGCGATCCAAATCAGCTACAGAGAGGCCAAGCTCCGGCAGAATTTTAGCAAACAAGATATCCAGGCAACTTCCTCCATCAATGAAAGTTCTCTTCAATCGCACCTTGTGAACGATGGGGGCCGGGATGAGCGGATATTTGCCGGCTTTTGGCAATACCTCGGGGTGATCAGCCCTGCTGAAGGTAATTGTAACAACTCAAAGAAATAAAGTGCATTTCATGTCATTCATGAGCATGTCATCATGTTGCAATTATGAAAATATTAATTTTGTGTTAAGAAATGCACATAAAATATAAATTTAACCTAAGCTAAATTAAATTATTAAAAAAGAGATTTAAATAAAAGTAAATTTGAGGTTTAACATTTTATACTGATAAAA
Organism: Chloris gayana; assembly: GCA_031894775.1. Lineage (NCBI taxonomy): Eukaryota > Viridiplantae > Streptophyta > Magnoliopsida > Poales > Poaceae > Chloris > Chloris gayana. The sequence goes on from JAUNZO010005196.1 coordinate 998,273, forward strand.
CATAGTGATAAAAGAATTATGGAATTGTTCTAGATTTATTTTGCTGTGTAAAAATAACTACAAGAAATAATTAAAGCCTTTCTTTTGAATTTAAGTATGAATTTTTAATCCAAAAACTATTTGGAAATTTAACTGGGACTTAATAGGAAAAGTGTTTAAAATAATTTTGTTGACACCCCTGAATTTTCGTAGATTTTTCTCGTGCTCGGGAAGGTTACTTTTTAATTTGTTAGAAGCCGAGGGTGTTTTTGCAAAATGTGTAGATCGGCCCATAGGCCAGCCTCTCTCTTCTTCCTCTCTCTCTCCCGCGCTTCAGCGCCGCCGCGGCCGAACCGCCTCCGGCCGGGCCGCCACGACTCCCGCCACGCAGCTGCTTGCGCAGCTGCCGCTTGCCGTTACCGCCTCTCCGCCGGATAAGACCCCCCCCCTACCGGTCCTATCCTTCTCTCCCTCTCTCATTTCCTTCCCCGCCACCGCCATAGCCGCCTCCCCGGATCACGGTCGCCGGACCGCTCCGGCGACCCTTCTCTCAACCCAACACCGCCAAAGGTCCGGCCATTACCCCGTGAAGGTCCTCCACCCACTCAATCGTGCTGCGACGCCCCGAGCTCCGTGATCGACGAAGTTCTTCCTCGGACGAGTTCACCGTCGGTCCTCCGTCGCGGCTCAAAATTTCCGTTGCTTGGTGAGTCATTTGTCTTCCTTTTTCTTTCCATCGCTGCGCAACTGGAAGCTCTTCATCCTTGACAACTCACTCGTAGGTTTGCTCCTCGAGTCCGACGGGATTTCGCCGTTTCCCGGAATTTCATCACCGCCGTCCGCACCTCCACGGTGAGCACCCATCTCCGATCATCTTTAAGGCCGCGCAGTCACTTGCTCATGTGTCGTAGCTGCTTGTGGTACCGGTTTCACCAATTTTTAGGCAGCACGGCGAGCTACCCACCGTACGGAGCCTCTCGCCATGGCCGCACTTCGCCGCCGGCAAGCTTCCGGCCGAGCTCATGCTATTTCATCCACACCATCATGTTCCCCGCGTCGAGTAGAGCAGTTAGAAGGTCTCGCAGCGAGCTTTGGAGCACCGCCGGCCATCTCCGGTGGCAGCGCCGCCGTTTCTGGTCGCCGCGGTGGTGCCACACCGCGGGCCACACGCGCGGGATCGCGTGTGGCCACGAGCGGATTTCGTGCGGCCAACCCCGTGGCCTCGCATGTGGCACGGAATACATTTCAATTTTTGAAAATTTGTAGAAAATTCCATACAAATCGGAATATGAAACTAATTTTGTTAGACTCGTAATAATAAGATCTACTCGTTTATGAAATAAAATGTCTATTTTGAGTATTTTTATTTCATAGGTATTAATTAATTACATTCTTTGATTAATAGAAGCTATTATTTTATGCTAATTAAATAATTAATTTAAGAAAGTAATTTAATTAAATAAAAGAGATACTATAGACGAAAGTATTTATGAATATTGTTTTTCAAAAATTAAACTTAAACACTATCATTTATTGTAATCCCAATTCATTACTTATGTGTTATTGCATGTCATTAAGTAATTCCTAACTATTAATCCATGAACATGATTAATTAGTAATTGTTAATTGTTAGTTAATGAACATGATTAATTATAGATTGTTAATTAGGAATTGATGAACATGATTAGTTATAAATTGTTAATTAATAAACTTGATGAATTATTAATTGTTAATTCTTAATTACTCGAACATAATTAATCAGTAATTATTAGTTGATGAACATATTTAATAAAACCCTTGCATAATCATATCATGTACATTCATGCATGCATGATTGTGATTCGCGACGCATTGTTGGTCGACCTAGGTCCTTACGTGATCGAGGTTCCGTCCGAGGGAGAGATAGGAGACGGACACTTCGAAGCGGACCAGCCCACCGAGGAAGCTAAGCCTCGACGTGAATCAAGGCAAGCCCCGGTGCATCCCACCTATGTTTTTAAATATTTCATTTTATCACATAGTTAAGCTATGTTTGTGCATTAGGTGTTGAGGAATGGTTGATACCCTAGATGCATGAGATAGGTTTCCGTTTGTTTATACTATACTCGGTACGGTAGCTCAATAGAAGATAGGCTTAATTCATAGTCGCAACGGTAGATGTTTAGGGATCTTAAAGCATGGAGGCTTTAAGGGTTGATGTGTTGACACTAAGATGAAGAGAGTGTTAATGAAGTTGAGACCGGACGGGCCCCGTAGGACAAAGGGCAGGACGGAGATGAGGTCTTTCAAGGTGGTAGCCCCGTCCGTGTCGGTCAAGGACCGTACCGTTGTCGGCTTAGTTGAACAAGTTTGAACGTACCGTACTACATGCTGGTATCATGGGTCCAGCAAGCTGATGTACCCTACCGCCCCGCAGATGTAGCGTAGCCAACTCTCTTTATCGGTCGTTAGTGAGAGGTGAGTCTCACGGGAGGGAAATGGGTCGGCCACGAAGGAAGTCGTGGAGTCGCCATATTCCCGGGGAGTTTGGAAATGGTTAGTCTTCCGTCAGGTGCTAGCGGGAAAAGTTGTCGTATACGACCGGTGTGGTGCGTATACGTCATGTAGTCGTGTTGTGCCAGCTGGTATAAAAATCGATTCGAATCATTGTCCCTCGCAGTTATGAGTACCGCTTGTTTAGCTCGTCACATCGTAGTTAATCAACATGGAAGATGAAGATGAGAGATGAAAGTGATGTTGGACTAATCTTATCCTTTTCTTGAAACATGGTTGCAATAGTTGTAGACTGAAAACCTTGGTCTCTAAGGAACTTAATGTTGAGCTAAAACATTGATAGTATGGATCCAGCTTTTAGTGCTGTTTTCGCAAAGGAGTAAACACCACAGCCGGAAAGCCTTTACATACTAGGCGTCGGCCTTAGCGTGTCATTTTGACGGGTCGATCTTTGCTGAGTATTAGAATACTCGGGGTTTGTTTGTTATCTTTCAGGGAATGAGTCGTATTTTCACGACTTGTACGGTAGCTTCCTGGAAGAGGAGCAATGTCCCGAGGGAGGTTCCCTCCAATGGGAACGGATCCCGACGCCGTGAAGAGGCAGAACCGAGATGTGCGACGGGCTCGGTACATCACGTGGAACGTTCGATAGTATTTTGTTGTATAAAGTACAAGTTTCCGCTGCAATACTCGTAGGTTGTTAATTTTCAATAATGTTTATGTTTCCGCTGTACGATGTTTGTATTTTGAAAACCTGGTTGTATTATACCATGATGTATATATTCTCGGCTTGTATGAAATGATGCACTCGTTGTAACTCGCTTCATCGAGTGTCCCTCTCGTATCGATTCCCGGGTATCCCGGAGGGGATGTCACGATAATGGGCACCTCGGACCACCGTAGATATTTAGGAGTGGCGGGAGCAATGGCATTAACCTCTCGAAACACCAATTTTTGCTTTCGCTTTGACTCGTACGCGTCCTAGCCTCCACAGATCATGTTCACCTCCCGAGCCGGTTCTTGAAAGCCTTTGTCATCCTCATTGTCATCACGCTCTTTATCCTTGCCATTGTCGTCTCTCCGGTTCCTATGAGCACACCGGAGTGCAACCTTTAAGGCAAACCGAGCGAACGACCTTAACAGGAAGCACTCCTTAGCTTTATGATTCCCATTATGAATCATGCAAGGGCCATCCGAAGTGTTTCGAATGACAGTCGTTCTCTCGGACCTCTCTTAGGAGGTGCCGCCGATCTCCTCCATGAGATCGGTCGACAACTGCAAGCAAGGTGATCAGCCTTGTGCTTATTGTTATTCTTGGATCCAGACTGGTTGCCTTGGTCATGCTTCGGTTCCTTCCCTTTGTTCCCGCGCAAATTGACCACGTTTGATTCACCAGCAGCGTAGTCATCTCGCTATCTTGAAGCACTCGATGCCGTCATGGTAAGCATCCGATTTCGCCTTCCAATCTTGTGAACTAATGCTTCACTTCGGACGCCGACTTGAAACGTGGCAATTACCTGCTGATCAGGAACATTGGGGATCAAGGCCTTCTTATTGCATAAACGCTCGATGAAGTCTATGAGAGTCTCATCGGGCTTCGCTTCGACTGTTGAGGTCGAAGTAGTTCCCCGGCTTCTCACATGTCGCCCGGAAGTTCTCCATGAACTTTTTAGTGAGGTCACCCCAGGAAGAGATAGATCTCTCGGGTAGGGATTGCAACCACAAGCGTCCAGCCTGCTCCATACACATAGGGAGGTAGTTTGCTAGCACAAACGGATCTCCTCCTGCTGACCGGATGGCAGTAGTATACATGCGAAGCCACTCGGCAGGAGGTGCTTTGCCATCATACTTGTCAATAGCCCCGGGCTTAAATCCCCGGGGTACTTGCAAATGCTTGAATCTCGCGTGAAAGCAGGGATCACGGAGTACTCCTCATCTTCCAGACCGGTCCGGACCGGTGAAGGGGATCGTCGACGAGGCTAATGCCGGTAGTTACGATCTCTATCATCATCGAGTAGTCGTACTATCGATTATCTTGGTACCTATCTCCTAAACCATCCCGGCGGTCGTTGTTCGCCGGTTGTGCGGTCTGCGAAGGAGGAGGCAGAGGCGAAGGTGCCGTTTGGCGATCATTGTTGTCTCGTCGAGGCTCCCCATCTCTCGTCTCGGTTGTCCCGTCCCCTTCGGTCCCCGGTATCACGACGATCATCTCTTCTTGGCCGGTCATTCCGATGAGCATGTTGGTTGCCTTGCCCTCATTGGTCATTGCGCGGAGGATTTCCACCGAGGGCGGCGCTGAGCAGCCGGTCCACGCCGAGGCGAATTAGTCACACGTGGGCGAGGTGGGGCAAGATCCCGCAGACGATCATCCACATGACCGGTCCGACGCCTCTCATCTTCTTCTTGCCTCCGGCGCTCTTCCGTTCTCTCTGCATGGTGATCGATAAGGACGTTACGAGTGTCACGATTCCATTGAGTGGTACGCGTAAATCTTGGTCTAGAGCTCGTTCATGTGCGTCTGCGATCGGGGTGTGTCGAGGCCCAAGCCTTCCGCCAAAGAAGCTCCTTCGGCACCGGGCTCTCGCAGGCCGCTCCGAGTGAGAACGTGAGCTGTCTGGAAGATTCCTATCTGTCGTGAACAAGTTGATTTGTTTGTAGAGCAGCTGCGTTGCATTGAAGACTTCTTCCGGTATTGTCTCAGGGATTTGCTTTACTCCCATGATGTTGTGGACTGGCGACGTGAAGACCCGAGCGCCGTTTAATTCCACTTCCATGGAGCTCAAGTGCAATGCTCTGCTTGAAGAACCATGGCATCTTCCGCTGCGGCATCCACATCGACCGTTATATCCTGGGGACGTTTCTTCCGGGTCCCCAGCCTGCTCCGGCAGCGGGCCCGTGGCAGGGGAGCGGTCGCGAGAGCGCTTCCTCCGGCCCGACTAGTACTAGCGACGTCCGCGCGATGATTCGCGGCTGAAGGTTGTGGAGGTTGTTCATCTTCATCCGCTTTGTCTGTTTCGCGGCGACGACGATCATCTTTGTCTCTCGCCATCCTAGCTTCTTCAGCAGCTGCTTCTTCGGGGTAAAGTTTCCGGAGGATTGGACCCGTCATGAATACTTGGAAGAAGGTCGGATACCCTTCCTCGAAGTCTTTATCAAGCTCGTGGGAGCGGCTTATCATCACGGACCGGTTGTCGGTCCGAGACGCAAGCGATCCGATTGTTCACGCTAAAGCTGCATCGGATCCGCAAGGTTCTAAGCCGGAGGTGCCAACCGTGGCGGTGATCGCGCTTCGAAGCTGCGGCCCGGCTACGAGTCGATTCATCAAAAGCAACTTTTCGGCGGAATCAGCTTCAAAGTCGAGGGACCCGAAGCGGATCTTGAAGCCGGGCGCGAAGTCAACGACGAACGAAGAGGCCATCGAACTCGCCGGGAACTCGCCGGGACCCCTTCCCGGCGCGCCAAATGTCGAGTCCGAAACTCAGCACTAGTACTACTCGGTCCCTCATGAGCGTGGAATTCGATGGTGCAACACATAAAACACACAGGAACACGGGATTTTAGACGGGTTCGGGCCCCTCGAATTGAGAGTAATACCCTACGTCCCGTATGTTATGTATTGCCTTTAGCGGATTGCTAATTGCAAGATCTCATAGAGTTTTCGGGGGGTCCCGCTTCGCCTTATATATCCGGGAGAGCTGGGGTTACATGCGAGTCCTAGTCGATTACACGGATTACATATATGGGAGTTCCATCTCTAGCTTTCTTTATTGATTCGTAGTCCTAACGAGACTACAAATTATTCCAAAACTTGCTTCTCACGTTATCATACGCCGGTCTTGATACCCGCCTCATCTCCATACCGGTATATGGAATCCTCCGTTATTCCGGACCGGTCAGGAACCGTAGTCTGTTAGCTATCTCCATCACCTTCATCTTCATTGATTTGTTACCGTGTCTTTGCCCATCCATTCCTTTATCATCTCGTATACCCATAAGGCAAGTATACGACAATCAAGATTCATTTTGCCTCGGTATCACATCCACAAAGCAAGGGGAAAGTAGAACATGCAAATGGAATGATTTTGACCAGTCTTAAACCGAGAATTTTTTATCGTCCGAAGCAGTATGGGGGTTGCGTACGAATACTAGCCGTGCTACTGGATAGTCTCCATTCTCGTTGGTATAGGGATCGAAGCAATGTTGCCTACGGAAGTAAATATGGTTACTACGAGAGTGAAGTATTGTGATGAAGAAAGGTATGATTATCAGCGGCAACTTGAGTTGATCTCTGCAGAAGAATTGAGAGATCAAGGGTTGCGTAGTTATCATGATCGCAATATACGGTCAAGGGAATTTCAAGTAGGAGATTTGGTGGCTTAAAAGATTCAGTCTAACAAGAATCAGCATAAGTTGTTACCTGTCCGGGAAGGGCCGTTTCTTGTGAAATCAGTTTCCAGACCGGGGCTTATAGGCTTATGATTCAGGAAGAAGAAGAAATTCCAAATTCTTGGAATATTGATCCGCTATGTCACTTTTATACTTGAGTTTTTGTTTCAATCTTTATGTAACTACTTTTGCATGATAATATGAAGAATTTTGAGTTTTGATTCTATGTGTATTGTTTTATGTCTCGGAATATTAAATTTTCATTAACATACCAAGCCAGGGGGCTGCTGTCTTAAGAGCAGTGATGAGGACATCCTAGCAATTCTTCGAAACCGTTACACAAACTATGCTCCGCATCTAGTGGATATTACAAATGTGAACCGATCATCAACACATTCGAAGGTGAAAGCTACAATTAGCTGCATATGTTACTGTTTCTATAAAACAAAGCTACTACTTGGTTTATATGATTGTAGATTCAAGGATCATGCTGTATTGGAAAGCTTATCGGTGAAGCACAAACAACATATAACGAACTATGAATCGACTATGACAATCCCAAGATCGATTACACAAAATAATGTACCGAGACATGAAAAGGTGAACTCCATCCTTAAGAAATATAACTTTGCATTCTATGAGAACTTTCTACTACCTAAATGACCTACACTTCTTTTGTTAAGGTTTGCACACAAGAAGGAGCTTGCAGGACCAACCAAGATGGATTACACTACGAATGCTAAGAGTTACACAGAAGCTGAATGGACCAATTATCTGCTGACTTCAGAGCCAAGTAACACGGGTCATGCGCACCAGACTTTTGATATTCGACCCACATAATACATATGGTTGGAAAGATAATCAAGTCTACTTTCAACTCCAATAAACGGCTCGTCATTTTGACTTCCCATGAAGGAGTAATGATAATTTTAGTGGAGACTGCCAGGGAGGCCGAAAGCCGCGCGAGAATCCACGGGATTGGTGTTTTCACACCTTTCACCTCCCCTTTTCATAGTGGAAACTCTTGAACGTTTCACACCCAACTGGGAGACATTTTTCTAGTATAAATAAGCCATGTATCTCAGTCATTTGGAACAACTTTGATAATAGAAAAGAACCCCCTTTAGTTAGCCGAGTGCTATCAATTTCAGAGAGAGAGATCTCTACCCTTTTGCTCTTGTGATTTCCTTGGAGGTTACATAAGCGACGTTCAATGTCACCCAATTAGTGCTCCTTCTCCATTTAATTGCAGGTTGTGTTGGTTGGTAACTTAGAGTGCGGTTGGGCGAATCCGCGATTCAGGTTGCCGTATGGAGACGGTGGTTGGTTTCGGGTTGGTTTCGTCCGGTTGCACTATTATCCCGGCTGCTTGCAGCTAGTTATCTTGGCTTATTTGAAGCTTGTTATCATGGTCTTGTTCCTACGTCGTTAAGATCGGGCCACACACTCATCAAGCAGTGCTGGGATAATTTGTAAACTTGAGTTCTAAGACTAATCATTTTTTCTATACGACACGATTTTGTGAAGAAGACCGCCGCTATGAGTTATATATCCCACAATGCAAGACATTATCTCGGAGATCATGACGTAGAAGGCCCACATGGAAGCCGTGGAAGATATGAGAACCGACTCGGAGAGGAGATCGATGGGGACACGGCTTGGACCAATCGGCGCATTATGAAAATTGCCGGACTCCTGCCCCTTTACGTGTTTAGTCTCTATAAATACGTGTAAAACCCTAGAATGACGAGAAACAATAGAGAGGGACACTAGATTCGTGAGTTAAAGCCATCGGGGCTTCACCCTGTTAGAATAGATCTCTAGTTGAGTTTCAAGAACCATTGGTGATTAGAGTTGATCCATCAAGGTAGACCTTCTAGATGGTGATGTATCTTATACATGTTGCTGATGGTTTTAGTGATTTGTTGATCTTAATTCTATAATCATGCATATGCTTGTTCCAATTGCTTAGTTCTAGGCTATGTATTTATATGTTATCTTAATCGTGGTGATCGGGGCACTACTCGAATCTTGTATTGATTATAGTTGTTTGATGATGCTATTGGTGTGGTTTAGTAGTGACAGTGCTAAGATTGCTAGATAGTTAAGTATGATAAGGTGCTTGAACGATTAAGGGTTTGTCAATGGCAGCGACAAAACGGAGGCCACTCGGAAAGGCGGGATGTTCTTATTCATCTAAGGTTTGCAATTGATCTATGTAATTTATCAATTATGATGCTACCTATGTAATTCATCCGGTTACGATCTCAACTAGTAGATATCTGATTACTCACATAACCTTACTTAGCTAATCAAGTCTCTCGAAGTTGTTAGTTCATAGATTCCCGAGTGTGTCGATTCATCGTTCGGTAACTCTCTCTACCGCAACAAGTCCGCAATAGTTCGGTTACACCCTTTTACCGTTAACAATAATTCAATTCCCATTGGTCCTTCCGGATTCTACTAAACCTTGAAAAAACTACTACTATTGTACACCGTCCTCTTGCGGTATATAAGTGAGTGCGTAGTTACAACCAACAAAGAGCAAAGCCTGGGGGGGGTGGGGGGTGGGGGGGGGTGGGGGGAGGAGGAGGCTCGAATCCCTTCAACATCGAACGTGACTTGTGTTGACGCCGGTTTTTGACCAAGGGACCCATTGTCGGCGACTATAGGTCAAAAAGGGCCGGTGGGCAGTAAGGCCGACGGCCGCTTGGACGAGTAAAAGGCGCGTCTCTCCCGGGAATCGTGCGCAGACGCCAACGTAAGAGCACAACATTGATGGGCCCGGCCCACGTTGTAAAATTAGAAATAATAGTTAGTTTTGGAAAAAGGATTCTAGTCGGTTAGGAAATCGGCTCGAGGAGGGTCCGAATAGGATTCTTTTTGCCGAGTATAAATACATACTCGGATGTAACATGTAAACTCGATTCACATCCAATACAACTTTCGGCGCATCGCCAAACCCTAATTTTCTGTCAAGTCTTTACTGTTTTCGCGCGGGATCTTCGGGGCTCCGGTCGACGACACGTTGGCTTGATAAGGTAATTATGTTGTCTAATTCTCGGCGCATTGTTCGTAATTAGATGGCTTAATTGCTAGTTATCCGGCGACTAGATCTGTTTTCGATCGGCGTAGTGAGTATCGGCCGGGATGAGTCAAGTTGACCTGGTCCGGGCTCGTGGTGGAGGTAGTTTGACTTGTCCCGCCTCGCCGTTCCAGCCTTTGCTCACAACGCCGATTGGCTCGGATTTGGTCGTTCGAGTCGCAGTAGCCGCTATGAGAATTCTTCTATATCTTGGCCGATTCGATCGTGCGGATTCGGCTTGACGTGTCCCGTGTTTGCCTTTACGATAGTTGACTTGTCCTAGGCGCATGCAGCCGATTGGCTAGGGTGTAGACTTACTTTCATAGTTAAGACGTTTATGATTGTGCTTGTCCTGAATCGGCCGGGCGTGCGCGGTCGTTAGACCTGGTCCAGCCGCGTGCCATCGCTTGACTTGTCCTGTTGGAGCGATCGGTCGATTTGGGATCCGTGTGGTTGTATTTGTCTTACTCGTTCTTTCGGAGTGTTTAGCCGATTGCTTATCACGTTCATTAAGCTGTTTTATGTTTAATTAATGCCAAACCTGTTAAAGCTGCTTTTGAACCCGAGTTACTAAGTATGATCTTATTGATCATCATTATACCTTTGGATAGATTTAAATAATTCACCGATATAATCAATGGCAGAATCGGCCGCATACCCGATCGGCCGATTCACTGGATCTCGATTGATGATTAAACTATCCTCTTGCTACCAAACTAATTACATCCTATTAATAATTGCTCTGTTTACATTATACTCGATAACACATCCCTGCAAAGTCTTAATGATTTGATCGTTTACCGACGAAATCGGCTGCTAGTCACCGATCGCATGTTATAGCATCGGCCGATTTCGTATCGTTTGTACCACGCTTCGTTTGCCTAACATTTAATACATAAATGGATGGGCCGTGCTGTTCTCTGTTCATGGCCGATTTTGTCTATCTTACGCCGTGATCGGCCATGGCTGCACATCGGTCTATCCGGGCCGATGACCTGGAATTTTACACTCTTTTATTGTCTTTGTTGGTTTGCAGGAAAACCATCCGGCACGCACCAGCGCACACGAACATCGGCGAGTTGAGCCGGTCCGTTGGGAGCACAGGATTCTGCGTCGACTGGAATTTCGGTGGACTCTCCGGACGACGGTGTGTCGGCGACTTTTGACGTCAACACACTTTTTGGCACGCCCGGTGGGATAAAAGCAACCAAGATCAAGATGTCGTACATGCAGGCGAGTCGCGGAGGACGGAACACCAATGGTCGATGCCGAGAATCGGCCGATTTCGTTCCAGTCCCTCCCGGGACGGATGGCAAAGGCCATGGGGAAGTTTCCGATGACAACACACTTTCGGCCTGGGAGAAGATGACGACAGAACAAAAACTGCAGTACCAGGAATACTTGGCCGAAGCAATGAAAAAGTACTTTCAAGCCCTGACGAGTGACACGTGGCAGAGTGGCCACAAAAGGAGACTTCCTCGGATTCTCGCATCCGGAAGAACTAGACCAAATCAAAGCCCGAGATCGCCGGATGCCAATCAGCTCGGTGATATGGTCAACTCATCCGTTCATCGAGCCCTAATCAATCAATCGGGCGTGTTGACCAACACCATCGGGAATTTGATCAAGGACACAATTGATGGCAGGCTGTTCACTCGAAGGGTATTCTGGACCTGCATACACTCGACTGTCGGCACTCTCGTACGGACGAGTCGGGGAATTAGCCTCCCGAGTACCACACCCCGGGCAGGGGTTCAGCCTGTACGGCATGCCACCTCAACCGTGGCCTGGCAAGGACAATGCAAATGCGGGTACCAAGTGCAACCCAGCCAGGCAAAGAGGATGACAGTGGCCCCAAGAAGTCGGTAACGGAAGAAGGCGACAGGCAAGATGTACAACAGCCGACTTCCGAGTTGGGGGCAGCAACCAATGTGGCAGCGGTCCCACGGATGGCACAGACAGCCTAATTTCTTCTACGTACCAAATACTGGCCCGAGTAGAATTGAGAACTCACCCACTATAGTACGGCCGATATCCGGTATTCCACAACCAACCGCATCAGCTGGGGACAGGGATTCATGACTGGACGGCCGATCCAATCGGCCATGAATTATGGAATCGCTCCGCAGACATTATTCCCGGCTACTAGCACTGGGATTTCCGGGAACGGTCGCTTGATACACCCAACCGGGGACAGCCCAATACAGCTTATATGACGGGGACCGGATCAGCAACTCGCTGGACCCAATGATATGAATAGCCTCATGGCTAAAATCGCCGATATGATGAGAGATCAATTCGATTTGAAGCCTAAAGAGAAGAGTGCATTATATCGGCGACCTTACCCCGATCGGATGGATTCCGTGGCTTTACCCAATAAATATAAAATTCCTGAGTTTTCCAAATTTTCCGGCAAGATAATACATCGACTATGGAGCACATCGACCGATATGACGCACAGCTTGGTGAGGCATCTACTCAGGAGGCTTTGCGGGTTAGGTTATTCTCACCGTCATTGTCCGGATCGGCCTTTTCATGGTTTGCTTCACTGTCGCCCGGTTCTATTCAAAGTTGGGCCGATCTCGGAGAAAAGGTTTCACTCGTACTTTTTACGGGCATCACCGAGCTTAGTTTGTCCGATTTAATGGCAGTAAAACAGAAAACTGGGAATCGTAGCTGATTATATACGGAGGTTCAGGACTCGAGGGGACGATGCTATAACCCGAACCCGACAGAGCAACAGCTTGGCCGAAATTGCTTATGCGGGGTTATTCTCCAACATCAAAGAAAAGTTTACCCCACATGAGTTTGATGGGCTGGCACAGCTGACACGAAGGGCAGTTGGCCAGAAGAGAATCTCCAACTCACCAGGAATCGGCGATATCGGGTAGCTTATGCTGATTTCGACGGTGAAGATGATGAAGAGGAAATTAATGCAGTTGAGTGGACTAATAACAAACGGCCGATATTTTCTCCGCATGTCAATCCTAAGGAGAGAAAATATGATTTTGATTTATCTAAGGCCGACGAGATATTTGATCACTGTCGCGGGAAAAGAAAATTCAGCTTTCACCTCATCACAAAATTCCTACGCCGGAGGAATTGAAGAAAATGGCTAAGTGGTGCAAGTGGCATGGAAATTCACATCATAACACCGTTGATTGTTATGCTATGAGAGATGAGATCCGGAAGGCAGCTTGACGATGGGGTATTACGAGCAGCTGATGTAAAGAAGAAGATGAAAGTTGATGGGCACCCTTTCCCGGCTAATGCGATGTACATCAATACCATCGGCGGTGGATCAGCTGGTTTCATAAGCCGATATGAGAGGAAGAGGGAGAGGGAAGAAAGAAATCAGATGGCACTTGAACAGGAATCTATCGATCAAAGTCAGCAATACAGCAAAGCGTGATCCGCCGAGAGGATTTTGACCCACACCGGGATTGTCCTTTCTTTCAGCATCGCTGGGACCAAAACATGAAACTTTCATCTATCGAGAACTGCCCGTAGTGCACCGGCCGGAAAGAGTATCGTGATGGCGGGTCATCAAGTTACCGGGGACGGCCGATTGATCGCGACTACGAATTACAACAATCGGCCCCCGTAAGAACGATCGGTCAGTAATCGCAGATATGATGAGCGAAGATACATAGTGCCAAAGAGAGCCTCCGTTCACGATCGGCTAGGGCCAATCAATGATGAGGAAGAGTTTGATTACCAATACCGTGAAGGTTTGAGAGATGACCAAATCGAGAACGAAGGACAAGTGGTGTCCCGGTGGTTTGCTCAACAAGACCCAAAAGAGAAGGCTTCAAAGAATGCGTTGTCGAGAGATCAAGGGTAAACGGCATCATAGAGATGACCAAGATGATGAGCCCAAGCCCAAGAGGGAATGGAGGCCGAAAGTGCAGTCTCGGTGGTCCGAGCTGAAGCTGCAGTGAATATGATGTCCCCGATGCCCCGGATTGTCGGATCGGCCGATGAAAATTCGGCCGAAGAAGAACCAGTTGGGAAGACTTCGAGAGATTCTTTGGACGCCGGAATCGGCAGTATTTGATAAGCCGCTTAACTCGATCATTTGCATCTCAAGGCGTTGTATATTAGCGGCTACATCAACGGGTCGCCGATGAGGAAGATGTTGGTGGATGGAGGAGCAGCGGTTAATGTCATGCCGATTACCACATACCGCAAGCTTGGGAAAACTCCGGAAGAAATGATAAGGGCTAATCCGACGCTCAAGGATTACAGCGGGAGAAGCCAAGATGTGCGTGGGGCCGCAATAATGGAGATCACTATGGGCAGCAAAACCATACCCACCACTTTTTTCATCATTGACGGGAAAGGTGCATACACAACTTTGTTAGGGAGAGACCGGATTCATGCCAATTGTTGCATCCCCTCAACCATGCACCAGTTGTTTGATTCAATGGGTCGGCAACAAGGTCGAAATCGTGCGGGCCGATAAGTCCAGTAACCGTTGCAACCGCCGATTTCGAGTTTGCTGGTCTAGAGAGCTTGCCTTGTTTATCGGGCACGTATTGGGATGCGGAGGCCATAAACATCACGGATGATGGAGTTATTGTGACCGGGGGTCGGTACCCCCGGCTGCTCCGATGGGCCCCACAGGAGAATTGACTGGACAATCGGCCGATCGATATACACACCGAAGACATGGTGAGTCGGCCGATTGATGAACCGGAAGACGGGAAATTAGGCCACGGTTTTGTGTCGGCCGATGAATTAGAAGAAGTAGATATAGGGGATGGAGACAAGCCTCGGCCGACATATATTAGCAAGAAATTGTGTAAAGAAGTAAGAGATGAATTGGTGGCCTTATTGGAAGAATTTAAGGATTGTTTTGCTTGGGATTATAGCGAGATGCCCGGACTCGACCCGATCGATTGTTGAACATCGGTTGCCCACTAAACCCGGATATCGACCATATAAGCAGGGGGCTCGGAAGATTGACCCTAGGTATTATGAAGCCGTCAAAGAAGAGATTATCAGATTGTATGAAGCCGGCTTCATCAGAGCCATGCCGATATGCGGAGTGGGTTTCTAGTATTGTGCCGGTGGAGAAGAAAAATGGAAAGATGCGGGTCTGCATTGACTTCGGGAATTTGAATAAGGCAACTCCGAAAGATGAGTATCCAATGCCAAACGCCGATTTGTTGGTTGATGCAGCCGCCGGCAACAAGATTTTGAGCTTTATGGATGGAAATGCTGGGTATAATCAGATTTTTATGGCCGAGGAAGATATATCGAAAACGGCATTCGGATGCCCTGAGCGTTGGGACTATATGAGTGGGTTGTCATGACCTTCGGACTAAAAAATGCTGGTGCTACATATCGAGGGCCATGAATTTTATATATCACGATTTGATCGGCCGATTGGTGGAAATTTATATTGATGATGTCATGGTGAAATCAAGATCGGTTGGAAGTCATGTGGCTGATCTCAGGGACAAGACAATACGGATCGAAGATGAACCCGCTCAAGTGTGCGTTTGGTGTCTCAACTGGACAATTTCTGGGGTTTATTGTGCATGAAAAGGGAATTGAAGTCGGCCCTAAGAGTATTGATTCTATCGGAAAGTTGGAACCGCCGACGAACAAGACGAAGCTCCAGTCCCCGATCGGCAAGATTAATTTTATTAGGCGATTTATCTCAAACTTGTCCGGCCGACTTGATGTGTTTACGCCATTATTGAAGCTCAAGGCCGATCAAGAGTTTCGGTGGGAGCCGATCCATCAAAAGGCTTTAGAAGATATCAAGAAATATTTGGTGTCCCCACCGATGATGGTTCCGCCAAAGTCGTGCACACCCTTTAAGTTATATTTATCGGCTGATGATAGGTGCATCGGCTCAGCATTGACTTAAGAGCAGGAGGGAAAAGAGCGGGTCATATTTTATCTCAGCCGCAAACCGATTGATGCGGAAACACGGTATCCGAAGTGGAAAGGTTATGTCTCCGTCTCGTATTTTTCATGCACGAAATTAAGGCATTATCTCGTTGGCCGAAGAATGTACTCGTCGTTTGCCGGGCCGATGTCGTAAAGTATATGCTATCGGCTCTGGTCCCCAAAGGCCGGTTGGGCAAATGGATGTTGGCAATTGCGGAGTTTGATTTAGGCTATGAATCGGCCAAAGCAGTGAAAGCACAAGTATTGGCTAATTTAGTGGTGCAACACGGTGAACACTCGGCCGGATATGTTGAACCAAGTGCCATGGACGGTGTTCTTTGATGGTTCGATTTGCAAAGAAGGAAGTGGAATCGGCTTGGTTGTTGTGTCGCCTTGGGGGCAGTACGTGGATACTCTATTACAGTGGAGGCGTACACCAACAACCAAGTCGAATACGAGGCAGTATTAAAAGGATTGGAATTGCTCATCGATGCCGGGGCTGATTTTGTGGAAATTTTCGGAGATTCCTTGTTGGTTGTGAGTCACCGGCCGATGAGTATGAGTGTAAAGATGAAATATTGTTGCAATATCATAGAAAGTGCCGAAGTTAATGAAAAGGTTCAAGTGTGTTAAAGTCAGCCATATACCAAGAGAGCAGAATTTTGAAGCAAATAACTTGGCTCAGCTAGCATCCGGATATCGGCTCGCCGAAAACAGACTTAGAGATAGCTGATATTGAAGAAGCCGATTGGCGTACGGAAATTCGAAAATTTTTGAGCAATCCATCCCAACCTACGGATAAGAAGATAAGATATAAAGCTTTGAAGTATGTTCTGTTGGATGATCGACTATTTTTCAAGACAATTGATGGGGTGCTTCTCAAGTGTATTGATGATACCGAGGCAAAAGTGGTAATGAGCGAAGTACATGATGGGATTTGCGGAACGCATCAATCGGCCCATAAGATGAAGTGGCTGCTAAGGCGAGCTGGTTATTACCGGCCGACAATGTTGGCCGATTGTTTCAAATATTACAAGAGTTGCCAAGATCGCCGTAAATTCGGGCCTATACGAGGGCGCCCGCATCGGCTATGAATCCAAGAATCAAACCTTGGCCGTTCGTAGGTTGGGCCATGGATATGATCGGCTAGATAAATCCAAGCATCGAGCAAAGGGCATCGGTACATATTGGTAGCTACAGATTACTTCACAAAATGGGTTGAAGCAGCGCCCTATCGTAAAGTTTCGACGGCCGACGTGATAACGTTTGTTAAAGAGCATATTATTTATAGGTTTGGGATTCCGGAGACAATCACAACAGATCAAGGATCAGTATTCACGTCGGACGAATTTCAATCTTTTGTCGATGAGATGGGAATTAAGTTGATTAATTCATCGCCGTATTATGCCCAAGCCAATGGACAAGTCGAAGCGGCGAATAAGAGTCTGATCAAGTTAATCAAGCGGAAAATACAAGAGTATCCTCGTAAGTGGCACATGAAATTGATGGACGCTTTGTGGGCTTATCGTATGTCACGGCATGGAGCTATGCAAGTTGCGCCGTATCAGCTGGTATATGGGCACGAAGCCGCATCGCCATGGGAGACAGCTATCGGCTCCGGAAGGATTGAGTTGCAACAAAAGCTTTCGCCGATCAAGTACTACGGATTGATGATGGATGAATTAGAAGATGTAGTACAAAATCGGCTGGATGCATTGGAGAAAATAGAGCAGAATAAAGCAAGGGTCGCCCGCCATTATGATAAGAAGGTTGTGCAGAAACAGTTTAAAGAGGGCGATTTGGTCTCGAAGCTTAGGATGCCGATCGGTGTGAAGGACAATCGGTTTGGTAAATGGTCGCCTAATTGGGAAGGACCTTATTTGATTAGCCGATCGGCACCGGGTAATGCATATATTTTGAAAGAGTTAGAAGGGGAAGAATTCGGCCGAGCACTTAATGGAAAGTATTTGAAGCAAGTATTATCCTAGTATTTGGATTAACTCATAGTGTTCGGCCTAAAAGAGACTACAGCCGATGTCGATGCACATCGCTTGAGACGGCCGATACCGAGAGTATCGCCCTTAGCCCAAAAAATATATGAAAGTAAGACAGAGGAAGTCACCGATAAATTAGCCGATGTTTGAACATCGCCTTCGGATGGCCGATATGATTGTATATCGCCCTTAGTGCAAAAAAAATGTTTACAACCAAAACTTTGTTCAAAGTCCTATTACACCTAAGCATAGTCAACGGCCTCGGCGCGGGACAAGAAGTCTTGGACAGCAGATAGTGCGCGGGCCGGCGTGGAGTCGAGTTTGGCCATGACCAATAGGTCATCCTCGATGGGGCCGACATCAGCTTGCGCCGCGGCGACCATCTTCTCGGCCGTTTGAATGGCTTCGTCCGTCGTCTTCTCGCTGAGCCGCCACATCGGCCGACAATCGTGCAATAGTAGCTTCCAAGGCCGCCGCCGCCTCCTCCTTGAGAGCCGGAGATGCTCTCAAATCGGTAATCTCCTGGTTGATTGCTTGCAGTTCATCCTCGCCGATTTGAGAGTTGCTCTTGCATCTCCCGGGTCTTCCGGACCTCCTTCTCGCAGCGCTTGATGGAGTTATCGGCGAGTAACGCAGCTTGCTCGCTGCTCCGCATGGCGAGCCAAACGCCGCCGGGCACGAGTGAAGTCCATTTGCCGCACTCCATGTATGCCACGCGGTGCGAGCATCGCGCACATCCTCCGGGAGCTCAGTCCGGACCTCCAAGTACCGGGCCCTTATGGGTTGTGCGTCGGCCACCAAGCAGCCAACGTAAGAGGCCTCAAGCTCGCGCGCGATTTCGGCCATGGTGGTAAGACTAGAAGCGGATACCAAAATCGGCGCGGGACGAGGGAAGCCGAGCGCCTGGAATACCAAGGAAAATAAGGTGAAGTTAATAATCGAAGCAAATCAAGAAAATAAAAAGGAGATAGTAAAAACAAACCTTCGAAGCGTCGATGCGAAGTGGTCGGACGTCTATCGGCCGAGCCATCGAACCCACAAGTTCGTGTGTTTCAATCAGCTCTCGGCCGGTCGATCCCCTTTCAACAGCAGCATCCTCGGAGGCGGCATCGTGCACATGGCCAGCTTGTTCAGTATCGGCGGGCTCATCGGCAGAGCTCATCGGCAGCAGTGCCTCGCAAGAGAAGCCGCGGGCGGCTCCCGGCCGGCCGATTCTTCGTCGCAGCGTGTGCCTTTGGGAGAAGCCGTGGGCGACACACGGCCGGCTTGTTCAACTTCGGCGGCAACATCGGGAGACGCAGCCGATCCGAGTGAGTTGGGTTTTCCGTAGGGTTCGGATCGGCCCGGCTTGGTATGACTTCGAGCTCCGAGCTGTTTGAATCGGCCGATCGGTGTCGGCGTCCTGGTTGGTGGAGGAGTTGATAGTCGGATCGGCCTATCAAGCGTCGGTGTCCGGGCCCGAGGAGGAAGAACCGCCGATTCCTGCAAAGAACTCATAGTTAGACTATGTAAAGTAAAGAGGGAATCGGCGATCATGCAATAATAACCCGACGCGGCGGAGATGGTTCGTCGAAGTAGTCCGGCTCGGACGGCGCGCAGTGCTGCTTTAACAGCGCGCGGTGGCGCTTCTGGGCTTGAGTCGGCCTTGCGGCCGGCACATTAGCCTTCCTCTTTCGATGGCGGCTGTTTTGGTCTTGACCTTACGGGCAGCTGGTGCCCTCGAATCATTGCCGCAAAAGCTTGGGCAGGAGTACGATCGGTGAAGCCGATGTTTGGAGCAATTGGGCTCGGCATCGGTACGCGATCGGCCGGCCATCGATACTCCGGGTCGGCGGCTCCTCCGTGTCCGACTCGAAAAAGAATATACAAGGGTGAGCATTTAGAGTGGCCGGTTTCATCTACAAAATCGGCCTTATGGAAATAGATCGGCTACACATACCTCGGCGAAGGCTTCGCTCAGGACTAAGCCGGAGAAGAATGAAGCAGATGTTCCGGCCGCGGAGGTGCCGGTTCCACTCGCCCCACCAGCGGTCGAAAAGGCGGGTGCTCCGGGGCGCCGGGAAAATCCGGCTAAGTCGCCGGTGACGACATCGGCGGTGAGGCCGACGAGCCAATTCCATTGAACGGCGTTGTCGACGGTAGCCCGCGCCTTTATTTGCCCCACATAGAAGAGGTCGGGGGCAACCGGCCGAAGCCGACTGACGGGCCGCCACCGACGGGTGGTAGAACTCGTAGGAGCAGAGAGCCTTGCTCCCGGCAGCGAGTCCCGTCGGCAGCAGACGAGGCGGAGGCAGGTGGTGAAGATCTTGACCGCCTCCCCGTCGGCCGTTGGGAAGGTGGGGTCGATCGAAAAGGAGTATCGTATCCCTTCTCGAAAAATCAATGTACGGATACCAATCCGTACTTTCATTGTTGAGGCCCTTGTAAAGGGCAGCGAACCGATAAGCTGGGGTGTCATCCGATATGGCCGCCCCGGAGCCATGGATAGCGCTTCCCCGAAGGAAATACACCGGCCGGATCGGGCGTGGCCGATTCTCGCGTGATTGCCGGGGAAGGTGAGGACACCGAGGTCCGGATCGATGGCCTTGGTGGTGTGAAGGGACAACCACATCCGGATAAACCACCAAGGGCCACCCGTGTTCTTGACCGATCGGCCAAAACGCAACTCCACCGAAACCTCGGTGAAGAAGGAAGTACGCCGACCCTAAAAGATATTTGCCCATAGGAAGGGCATAGCCGTCGGCCGCCTATCGGCTATCGGCAGAAGTTGTTTGTGGGGCTCACGCCGACCCCACAAAAGAAGAAGTGGTCAAGCCACATGTTGAGAAAGGCAACGTGCTCGCGGCGATCGACCGAGCCGTGCCCCTTGTTGTAGGTCTCGGATATAGACCTTCCAACCCCTGGTTTCCTTGGGATTGATCCGGTGGGTGGACTTGATGCGGATGGCGTCCGGGGTGGCCTCCGCCGTGATATTCAAATCGGCCAACATGACCGTGTCCAGGAGGGTCATGGTAGCCGGCCGTGCCCGAACATGAAGCGCTTCAGGGCATCCGACCGGAGATAAGAAGCGGCCGCTAGCAATGGTTCGTTCTTGTGGTGATCGGCTAGAGAGAGTTTGATGGCATGGGCGATGCCGATGTCGGCCCAAACTTGCCGATGGGCGGCCGATACCCGGTTATACCAATCCCGCCACCCTCGCAACAGAGTCGGCCATGACCTAAAGCTACCTGGACCACTCGGCCGATAATGGAGATTGTTGCCGAAACGGGACCCGGTTCGTTTCGGCACGTATAAGATCCGTGGGGTCCGGATCGCCCATGGGGCCCAAGAAGAAATGGGTCGGGATGTTAGAAGGGATGACGATTTGGTTCCTGGATCTCCTAAAAACAAGGAATAGGGCTAAAATGAGAAACAAGACGGAAAGAAGATAGATTGTGAAAATGAACAAGAACAAGAACACAAAGAAAATTGCAAAAGTAGAGAAGAGGGATGCCCGAATGTACATTACCTCCGAACGGCGTTGGTGGTGGCGACGACTCGGTCAGGCGGCGGCAGCAGCAGCAGCAACAAAGTGGGATTCATGGTCACCGGAAGAGAAAACGACGGCGGCGCGGTGGGAAGTTGAAAAGGCTCGAAAAGGGCAAAGGTCGCTAAAGCAGGGGAAGATGAAAGCCAAAGGAGAAGAAACAGATGGGAAATGACCAGGGGTAACCCAGTGCTTTTATGAAGAGGTGACGGGCAAGAAAACCGGCGCAAGAAAAGAGGGTAAATCAGTCCGACGCATGCGTTGCATACCCCGCATCGGGGGACATGTGTTGACGCCGGTTTTTGACCAAGGGACCCATTGTCGCCGACTATAGGTCAAAAAGGGCCGGTGGGCGTAAGGCCGACGGCCGCTTGGGCGAGTAAAAGGCGCGTCTCTCCCGGAATCGTGCGCAGACGCCAACGTAAGAGCACAACATTGATGGGCCCGGCCCACGTTGTAAAATTAGAAATAATAGTTAGTTTTGGAAAAAGGATTCTAGTCGGTTAGGAAATCGGCCCGAGGAGGGTCCGAATAGGATTCTTTTTGCCGAGTATAAATACATACTCGGATGTAACATGTAAACTCGATTCACATCCAATACAACTTTCGGCGCATCGCCAAACCCTAATTTTCTGTCAAGTCTTTACTGTTTTCGCGGGGATCTTCGGGCTCCTGGCCGACGACACGTTGGCTTGATAAGGTAATTATGTTGTCTAATTCTCGGCGCATTGTTCGTAATTAGATGGCTTAATTGCTAGTTATCCGGCGACTAGATCTGTTTTCGATCGGCGTAGTGAGTATCGGCCGGGATGAGGCAAGTTGACCTCGGTCCGGGCTCGTGGTGGAGGTAGTTTGACTTGTCCCGCCTCGCCGTTCCAGCCTTTGCTCACAACGCCGATTGGCTCGGATTTGGTCGTTCGAGTCGCAGTAGCCGCTATGAGAATTCTTCTACATCTTGGCCGATTCGATCGTGCGGATTCGCTTGACGTGTCCCGTGTTTGCCTTTGCGATAGTTGACTTGTCCTAGGCGCATGCAGCCGATTGGCTAGGGTGTAGACTTACTTTCATAGTTAAGACGTTTATGATTGTGCTTGTCCTGAATCGGCCGGGCGTGCGCGGCCGTTAGACCTGGTCCAGCCGCGTGCCATCGCTTGACTTGTCCTGTTGGAGCGATCGGTCGATTTGGGATCTCGTGTGGTTGTATTTGTCTTACTCGTTCTTTCGGAGTGTTTAGCCGATTGCTTATCACGTTCATTAAGCTGTTTTATGTTTAATTAATGCCAAACCTGTTAAAGCTGCTTTTGAACCCGAGTTACTAAGTATGATCTTATTGATCATCATTATACCTTTGGATAGATTTAAATAATTCACCGATATAATCAATGGCAGAATCGGCCGCATACCCGATCGGCCGATTCACGGATCTAATTGATGATTAAACTATCCTCTTGCTACCAAACTAATTACATCCTATTAATAATTGCTCTGTTTACATTATACTCGATAACACATCCCTGCAAAGTCTTAATGATTTGATCGTTTACCGACGAAATCGGCTGCTAGTCACCGATCGCATGTTATAGCATCGGCTGATTTCGTATCGTTTGTACCACAGCTTCGTTTGCCTAACATTTAATACATAAATGGATGGGCCGTGCTGTTCTCTCGTTCATGGCCGATTTTGTCTATCTTACGCCGTGATCGGCCATGGCTGCACATCGGTCTATCCGGGCCGATGACCTGGAATTTTACACTCTTTTATTGTCTTTGTTGGTTTGCAGGAAAACCATCCGGCACGCACCAGCGCACACGAACATCGGCGAGTTGAGCCGGTCCGTTGGGAGCACAGGATTCTGCGTCAGCCTGGAATTTCGGTGGACTCTCCGGACGACGGTGTGTCGGCGACTTTTGACGTCAGCAACTTGGATAAGTCTGCTCCGTAGAAATGCGAAGCCCCCGGCTAAGGGGCAATGCCTCGGCAGCATAGAACTCCTCGACAAGATCACGATTGCTCTTATAAAAATAAGCATCGTAGTAAACCTTCTCGTTAACCTTGTTGCCTTGCGGGTTAAATTCAGGCATCAACACCGAGTTACAATGCGCCGGGACACCAAGGGATAAGACATCCTCATCTCGCCATTTGTTGTTACCTTGACGCCAGGAACCTTGCAGTAAAACCAGCAATCAGCCTAGTTATGGCTCCACTTGTTCTTGCTGCAGTGCATGACATTGTTGTTCTCGCCATGACGCGGCTTGAAACTATATGATCAATAGTTGCAGTTATGTTATACGCCGTCCAACTTCGCGTGCCGTGTCTGCTTGTGCAAGGTGAAATGCCTGCAAACACCGCGATATCGGGGCACCGCCATAACTAACCATCGCCCAAACAAATTTGCAAAGATGAGCAAAAGAACTTGGTTTAAATTTGTGAAGCTGAATCCGATAGCACTCTAGGACAGCAAAAGTAAACCGGTGACAGGGGATAACGGGGGAAAACGATGACCTCGTCCTCCTCAGGGAACAGCTCCTCATCTTCTTCCGTAAGACGGTACCCCGAGATAAATCCATCTTTAACAAGAGCATCCGCATGCTCCTTTGACATTTTTGAACGCTTGGTAGCAAAAGTGTGTGGGTTCGGAACTTTCTTTGCTTTAGATTGACCCTAGCACGTCATGTTAGCGCAGCAAACCGATTAGGCGCCCAATGACCTTGACCACATCGAACCCCCCCTCCCCCTTGCCCTTAACCTAAGCCTGATTTATTTTTGCTAAGTGTGCAGGTTACCAAGGCCAAGGACCCAACGAAGGGAGGGTGCGGAATGCCCCGAGCGAAGCGCAACGCGAAGTGGTGTGTGACCGCACAGCTCGTACCAAGACATCGGAGCATGGTAAATCCAAGGGGCGAAGCGAGCACTCCAACTAGATTTTGCCTCGCCAGCATTTTCCAATTGGGCACTAGGATGGCTAGATCCAGCGCGAAGACCGGGTTTCCCTTAGGGCTAGAGTAGGGTTACCGCTTTCTAGTTGTACCGGGAGCAGTTGGCCAAGGGCAAAATGGTAAAGTAAAGTTGCGGTTCCTATGACTAAAACTAGACCAATGGTCACCTCAAAAGAGACATGTAATCCTCGAGTTAACTTCGCTATTAAGAGTTGTTACCTCGCCACGTTTTCCATTATCCTCCTAGCATTGTGTTTATTGTGTTCGGTGGGCTAAGCACGTGTGTCCATCAATGCTTAGCACACCAACAACGCCTCCCACCGGGTCAAGGCTACCGCCTCCTCCGTGGCACTCGCCCTAGCAAGGGCCGCCGCAGCCGCCTCCCACCGGGGTTGAGGCTCATGCCTCCTCTCGCTCCACCCACCCCGGCTTGGGCCGCCACGGCGCCTCCTCTCGCGACACCCACCCCGGCTGGGCCCACCGTCGGCTCATCAACCATGGTTGGGTCCCCGCCCTATTGCATGGCGCGTGAGAGACGCGAGAGAGATGAGGAAAGCAGCACAAAGAGATAAGAGAGAAGAGAAAGAGGGAGGAATCTGCGGGAGAGTTTTTAGACCAATGGATCGATGATGTGCCGAGTTTGCCAAGTACCCGGAAAGACACTCCGCAAAGAGCCTCTTTGTGGAGTGTTTTCTTTGGCACTCGGCAAAAACAATTTTCCGAGTACTTCAAAAAAATTAAAAATAGAAAATAAATTCTAAAAATAGCAAAATGATATGAAGTCAAAATAAAATTTGTCCATCAATTTGCCTCCAAATTTTAATGATTGACTCTCAACTCTAAGGTTCTTATTTTGTGATTCTCCACTTTACAATCAATGTACAGATAACTTTTATGAAACCTTCTCTACTTTTTACCGTAGCTTTCACGTGTCATAGAATCACATGGTGACAAATCTTATGATATTCAAACTTCATTTGATTTTTGTTTAGAATTAAAAAATTATTGTAATACATGTAAGTGGTCATACCTTCTTAAACAAGGTATGTTTAATTTCTTTTGATTTCATGAGTATTGTCCCAAGTTGGGCTATATAACATGAATCTAATTTTTAAACTCATGTTATGTTATTATTTGAATTAGTTGTAGTTCAAATTTGATTTAATTAAAAAATTTGGGACAAAAATATGCCAAACTTCACATTGAGTATTACATGTTGTATGTATAGAGTAGGAAATGTTTTGGGGCTAAAATAAGAAAAAATACTTTATGCCAAGCATAAAAAAATACACCTGGCAACCTCAAATCTTTGCCGAGTGTCAACAAATAATACACTCGACAAAGGGATGTTTGTCGAATACCATAAAAAGTATTCGGCGACACTAATCTTTACCGAGTGTATTTTATTTGGCACTCGACCGACAACACTTTGCTGAGTGTACATTTTAGCTGAGTGCCTTTTATTTCGCACTCGAAAAAGACGTTGTTTGTCGAGTGCTTGAATAAAAACACCTCGACACTCAACAAACAAGTCATTTTCCTATAGTGGAGATTACCGATAGCCAAAGCGCTATGAATCCAAAGATTACCGATAATCATCCCCTCGTTGGTCGGAAAGAAGGTGACCAAGGCCGAAGGCAACAAGTACATGTCCAAGCGGTTAAGAATGCAAGGAGATGTATAGCAACCTACATTGGGAGACGTATGTACGAATGGAGAGAGGGACGATGCATTATGGCTCCATATAACTTTGAGTAAGTTTTCGTAACCTGCTACTTCTTGTGTAATTCATTATTTCACTTAGATAATGACATAATGACATATTTTATAGTGACCATTGGATTGCTTTCATGATACATCCGAAACTCGCGAGAGTTTGGGTGTTTGACTCTTTGGATTATGATCCTAAGACGTACAAGGATTTCATGGACACCCTGAATAGGTAATTTCAAATATTCAATGAACTATCATTTTTTGTAGATTGCATTATGCTCGTTGCTCATTTGCTTTTTTATATTAGTGCCTATAAATACTATCTCGAGCTTGGTGGTGACCCTCATCCCAAACGGACCAACCTTGGATACAAAACGCATTATTCGGTACTATTATCTCATATCATGGTAATTTCTTTTATTCAATTAATTAATGTCTCTATTTGTAAAGTAACTTAACAATTTCCTTGTTTTGTAAAGTGTTCAAAACAGCATCCCGGGACCGTGACCTGTGGCTACTATGTGTGCAAATACATAAGCGTCGGAAATGGGGAATATACTACATTCCCTACGGAAGAACCGGCCCCATGGAAAGATGTAACTATTTAGTGTGTTTTTTCTTGTATTATTATATTAGTTTTATATTACTTAACAAACATGTATTAATTCCATAATTAATTTGTGGCAGCAACGCTATGAAAAGTCAAAAATAGGTTCCTACTTAGAAGAAAGGACACTTGAGCTCATTGCAGCCAAACTCCTCCGCTTCATGATTCGTGAGTTCTCGTAACGAAAGAGGCAAGTATTTTGATCCTCTAAGTGATGTTTCAATGCATGAAGACTTGTATAGCTACAGCGGTCAAAAGGGCCATCAAGATGCAATTGTGCAAAATACCATGACAGGGGAGCAGAGATTGAAGGCACTAGAGCCGAAGTGGCCGGATAAGTTGTAATTTAGTTGTGTTTTGATGGATGAATATTGTGTATTGGAAACATGATGTATATAAATGTGGATATTGTAAAATGGATGACAACTATGTTGTATGTACATATAAATGCTTTAATGATTATTTCTATGGTCTTGCGTATATATAGTGTGAATTTATTTTCAATTCTGTAAAAATATTTGAATTTGTCACCTGGAAAATAAAAAAATAGCAATAATTATTTCAGTTCGAAAAATGCTAGTAATATCGGACACAATGATGTCACTAGACGATATTGTTGTCTAGACCAGCAATATCGGGCAGAAGACATCATCGTGCACGATATTGGCAAAACCATAGCAAAATCGGGCACAATGATGTCATCTCGCCCGTTATTGAAGGGTCACACAGCAATATCGGCCTGCGTGATGTCATCTCGACCGCTATTGTAGGGTGACCATAGCGATCAGGATGATGTCGGTGCCCGCTATTGATGGGTTGCCTGCAATAGCGGGCAGATGACATCATCCTGCCCGCTATTGCAGAGTTTCCTGCAATAGCGGGCGGTCGTGGGCGCTATTGTTGGTCCGACCCTGCAATAACGTGTGCGTAATAGCGCCCGGAATGGCCGCTATTGCAGGGTCAAATCGCCCGCTATTGCAGGCCTCTTTTCCAGTAGTGCTACTACTCATGTAGTATTAACTTATTACAACCACCACCCGATAACATCAATTTCGCAACTTGTAATTACTCAATGCTATGGTATGAACAAGACATTAAGTGGTTACATAGGTGTATTAATGGGATCTGCTTTTTTCCTACACAGTAAAGGAAAAAGAGTCTCAATGCACCTTTTATTCTCCTTTGATCAACTTAGAAAAAGTGTCATTACTCTTTCATCCTATTACCATATCATTTTTTTATTGACATGTCATCTAATAAATATCAAATCAAATGCTAAACTAGAAGGATTGCGCGTCATTTGTCGCGCTATATTACCCTCCCTTCTAGTTTATCAAAATATATCTTTTTACATTATGAAGAGGAGCACAATATACAACCAACATTGATTGACGCAAGTCTTCAAAGAATGCAATTGCTTCATTATTATATAATATCATAGATAAAAAGAAAATTAAATGGAATATAGCCTACTGGAGCCAAGGTTCCAATTGTTGGGATCCCAAATGTTGGCATCATTGAACGGCAAAATTTGCTTAAAATGACGCCCATGAATGCTTATGCATATTACCATTTTGTATTTACACAATATTTTTTTTGTTTGGAGAATTAAAATGGATACGGAATAGAACATGAATATTGTGAACCAAATCAATCCGCAAGTCTTTAGAAATGAAAAACAATAATGATGCAGAGATTCAAAGAACAATCCTGTGTTGTTTGCAAACAAAAGAGAAACTCTTATCTCATTTTACATATGCTTTCCCAAGATGGTTTTACCTTATTTTTTTCTATACCCTAAACCTGTGGCTAGGCCTAACACAGGATATAATTTTAAAAGAAAATGCAATATAACAGTTGTTGGACAACCCAAATTAGTTACGATTTATTTTCTCTTAAGTAAACATGAGTATATATATTGTGCATTTTGTAGCTATACATCCATTAACATTTTTACTTGATAGTTCATATATCCTCATCGACATATTGGTTGGTAGAAAAGTGCTAAAAACCAGAGCTAACTGAAGTAATCATTTGTTCCATACTCTCACCAATTTGTAACTGAATTTCAGATGTTCGGTGTTTCTTACCTCGACTAATCTATTGATCAGAATCAATGCATATGGAAACAATCAAAGAAATTAAACTTAAATAAGGTTGTGTGAGTCTGTACGTGCATTGTCATTGTCACATATTAACTGATTCGGTTGTGTCATGTGTATACGCTCCACTGTCACTTTTGGTCATTGCTCGTTGCTAATTTCACAAATCAAACTTAATTCATCACATAATGCAAGTATACCCTGTTGCTTTGGGGCGTGCTGGCAACCAATCGGTTGCGTTCTATGAGTCGTGTGCTTTATCTTCTTGCATCGTGGCCTTTGGCGGCTTCTGCTTGTAAGTAAGGTAGAGCCATGGCAGAGAGTTGTGCGCATGAAGTAGCAACAAGTGCTTACTTTTGAGAGGAACATATATAGGAGGAGGAGAGTCAAATCCCGACAGAGCCGTCTACTCTTACTTCCTCCAGAGCTCCTTATCCTTAGTGTATGTGGTGTAGTGAAAATGCTGAAGGCAGGTGGGCTGCTCCTCCATTCCTTTCGTGGTTGAGCTTGCCCATTGAGCCACGGCGCTTGAAGCCTGCGTGTTCCAGAGAGAGAAAGAGAGAGAGAGAGAGAGAGAGAGAGAGACGCGGCGCTAGGAGCCTTTTGTATCATGAGAGGCAGAAGCATCAGTGGCAGAGGGGGAAGGCAGGCTGGGTGAAGGGCAACCGGCCATCAGGCTGCGTTTTTCCCCTGGTGTTTGGAGGCAGAGAGGGATCGAGATCTATTGAGGAAGATGATGGGCGGTGGAACCGTGGGAGGACCTGATGATTCTGTGGTTGTGATTCGTAACATCTCGAAGGACCTAGACGTAAATACAACATGAACCTGATCGCATGGCCATTGTTTACTTAAAGGAGGATCGGACGGTTCATGTTTTCAGTGTGACGTGGACATGCTATTTTGCAAAGAAACCGCGCAGGTTTAGACAATTTTGCTAATTTGACAAATCAAACTTAATTCATCACATAATGCAAGTATACCCTGTTGCTTTGGGGCATGCCGGCAACCAATCGGCTGCGTTCTATGAGTCGTGTGCTTTATCTTCTTGCATCGTGGCCTTTGGCGGCTTCGCTTGTAAGTAAGGTAGAGCCATGGTAGAGAGTTGTGCGCATGAAGTAGCAACAAGTGCTTACTTTTGAGAGGAACATATATAGGAGGAGGAGAGTCAAATCCCGACAGAGCCGTCTACTCTTACTTCCTCCAGAGCTCCTTATCCTTAGTGTATGTGGTGTAGTGAAAATGCTGAAGGCAGGTGGGCTGCTCCTCCATTCCTTTCGTGGTTGAGCTTGCAATTTGAGCCACGGCGCTTGAAGCCTGCGTGTTCCGGAGAGAGAGAGAGAGAGAGAGAGAGAGAGAGAGACGCGGCGCTAGGAGCCTTTTGTATCATGAGAGGCAGAAGCATCGGTGGCGAGGGGGAAGGCAGGCTGGGTGAAGGGCAACCGGCCATCAGGCTGCATTTTTCCCCCGGTGTTTGGAGGCGAGAGGGATCGAGATCTATTGAGGAAGATGATGGGCGGTGGAACCGTGGGAGGACCCGATGATTCTGTGGTTGTGATTCGTAACATCTCGAAGGACCTAGACGTAAATACAACATGAACCTGATCTCATGGCCATTGTTTACTTAAAGGAGGATCGGACGGTTCATGTTTTCAGTGTGACGTGGACATGCTATTTTGCAAAGAAACCGCGCAGGTTTAGACAATTTTGCTAATTTCACAAATCAAACTTAATTCATCACATAATGCAAGTATACCCTATTGCTTTGGGGCATGCTAGCAACCAATCGGCTGCGTTCTATGAGTCGTGTGCTTTATCTTCTTGCATCGTGGCCTTTGGCGGCTTCGCTTGTAAGTAAGGTAGAGCCATGGTAGAGAGTTGTGCGCATGAAGTAGCAACAAGTGCTTACTTTTGAGAGGAACATATATAGGAGGAGGAGAGTCAAATCCCGACAGAGCCGTCTACTCTTACTTCCTCCAGAGCTCCTTATCCTTAGTGTATGTGGTGTAGTGAAAATGCTGAAGGCAAGTGGGCTGCTCCTCCATTCCTTTCGTGGTTGAGCTTGCCCATTGAGCTACGGCGCTTGAAGCCTACGTGTTCCGGAGAGAGAGAGAGAGAGAGAGAGAGAGAGTCGCGGCGCTAGGAGCCTTTTGTATCATAAGAGGCAGAAGCATCAGTGGCGAGAGGGGAAGGCAGGCTGGGTGAAGGGCAACCGGCCATCAGGCTGCTTTTTTCCCCCGGTGTTTGGAGGCAGAGAGGGATCGAGATCTATTGAGGAAGATGATGGGCGGTGGAACCGTGGGAGGACCCGATGATTCTGTGGTTGTGATTCGTAACATCTCGAAGGACCTAGACGTAAATACAACATGAACCCGATCTCATGGCCATTGTTTACTTAAAGGAGGATCGGACGGTTCATGTTTTCAGTGTGACGTGGACATGCTATTTTGCAAAGAAACCGCGCAGGTTTAGACAATGTTGCTAATTTCCCAAATCAAACTTAATTCATCACATAATGCAAGTATACCCCGTTGCTTTGGGGCATGCCGGCAACCAATCGGCTGCGTTCTATGAGTCGTGTGCTTTATCTTCTTGCATCGTGGCCTTTGGCGGCTTCGCTTGTAAGTAAGGTATAGCCATGGTAGAGAGTTGTGCGCATGAAGTAGCAACAAGTGCTTACTTTTGAGAGGAACATATATAGGAGGAGGAGAGTCAAATCCCGACAGAGCCGTCTACTCTTACTTCCTCTAGAGCTCCTTATCCTTAGTGTATGTGGTGTAGTGAAAATGCTGAAGGCAGGTGGGCTGCTCCTCCATTCCTTTCGTGGTTGAGCTTGCCCATTGAGCTACGGCGCTTGAAGCCTGCGTGTTCCGTAGAGAGAGAGAGAGAGAGAGAGAGAGAGTCGCGGCGCTAGGAGCCTTTTGTATCATAAGAGGCATAAGCATCGGTGGCGAGGGGGAAGGCAGGGCTGGGTGAAGGGCAACCGGCCATCGAGCTGCGTTTTTCCCCGGTGTTTGGAGGCGAGAGGGATCGAGATCTATTGAGGAAGATGATGGGCGGTGGAACCGTGGGAGGACCTGATGATTCTCGTGGTTGTGATTCGTAACATCTCGAAGGACCTAGACGTAAATACAACATGAACCCGATCTCATGGCCATTGTTTACTTAAAGGAGGATCGGACGGTTCATGTTTTCAGTGTGACGTGGACATGCTATTTTGCAAAGAAACCGCGCAGGTTTAGACAATGTTGCTAATTTCCCAAATCAAACTTAATTCATCACATAATGCAAGTATACCCTGTTGCTTTGGGGCATGCCGGCAACCAATCGGCTGCGTTCTATGAGTCGTGTGCTTTATCTTCTTGCATCGTGGCCTTTGGCGGCTTTTGCTTGTAAGTAAGGTAGAGCCATGGTAGAGAGTTGTGCGCATGAAGTAGCAACAAGTGCTTACTTTTGAGAGGAACATATATAGGAGGAGGAGAGTCAAATCCCGACAGAGCCGTCTACTCTTACTTCCTCCAGAGCTCCTTATCCTTAGTGTATGTGGTGTAGTGAAAATGCTGAAGGCAGGTGGGCTGCTCCTCCATTCCTTTCGTGGTTGAGCTTGCCCATTGAGCTACGGCGCTTGAAGCCTGCGTGTTCTAGAGAGAGAGAGAGAGAGAGAGAGAGAGAGAGTCGCGGCGCTAGGAGCCTTTTGTATCATAAGAGGCAGAAGCATCAGTGGCAGAGGGGGAAGGCAGGCTGGGTGAAGGGCAACCGGCCATCAGGCTGCGTTTTTCCCCTGGTGTTTGGAGGCAGAGAGGGATCAAGATCTATTGAGGAAGATGATGGGCGGTGGAACCGTGGGAGGACCTGATGATTCTGTGGTTGTGATTCGTAACATCTCGAAGGACCTAGACGTAAATACAACATGAACCTGATCTCATGGCCATTGTTTACTTAAAGGAGGATCGGACGGTTCATGTTTTCAGTGTGACGTGGACATGCTATTTTGCAAAGAAACCGTGCAGGTTTAGACAATTAAATATTAGAATGACGTATACTATCAGCCTATTACAACCACCACCCAAGAACATCAGTTTCCCAACTAATTTTAATTACTCACAGGTCACAGCTACCGTAGGAACTGGAGCAGGTTCCGTCCTGAGTTGAGGAAGAACGCCGCCACCGCTGCCCACTCCTGCAGCAACACCTCCTCCCCGCCGTCCCTGCAGATGGGCGGGAAGAAGAGCCAGAACGCCGTGCCGGCGAGGAACACCATCACGAGCAACGTCACCAGCTGTCGCGGCATCGGCGTCGTCCACCGCTCCTCGGCGACGCAGCACGCGCCGTGGAGCAGGAAGAAGGCGGCCATCTCTCCCGTGGGCCAGCGGAGCCGGAGGTAGCAGACCATGGCCTCGTGCATCAGGCCCGACACGAGGAACGTGGCCATGACGCCGGCGGCCTTCCCGGCGCGCGCGCGCACGGGGCCGTACACCGCCGGCCGGAGCACGGCGGACACCGTGAGGTTCCACCGGCGGCCCCAGAAGTCGCGCAGCGAGGAGGATAGGTACGGCCGGTCGAACTGCGGCTCCATCTCCATGCCGAGGGCTTCGCCGGCGGCCGCGATGCAGGGGAGGAGCAGGTCCAGGAAGCAGTACATGTGGACGCCGTACAGAGCCAGGCGCGCGTAGCGGTGGAGCTGGCTCTTGAACTGGTAGGCCTGCAGAATGGCGGCTATGGCCGCCACCTTCGCCGCGTAGGAAACGAGGGACGGCGGCGGTGACCTGGGCTCGTTGGACGCCGTCCGTGTCCGTGTGAGCTTCACGGGGAGCGTGGCGGTGAAGATGAACGGCAGCACGGGGAGGCTGGGGTCGAGAGGCCCGTGGCCGGCGGTGAGGAGGGCGACCTTGAACGCGGTGAGCCACGCAAAGAAGAAGGCCGCGACGCCCCGGACGATGGCGGAGGAGGTGAAGGCGAGGGGGATCGCGGCGAGGAGCGCCATCACCGGGAGCAGCGCGGCGAGGCGGGGAGGCCCGGGCGGAGGCGCGAGCACGCGGCGCGCGCGTACAGCGCAGCGGCGGACACGGCCAGGGACGCCATGGGGATACTGTCCCGCAGCAGGATCTCCATGGCTGTGACTGGTAAAGATGGCAATCACCTTGTTATTTATTTGCAGCGTTGTTCTGGGACAGGGGAGGCAAATCAAACTCGTGTGGACGTGGATGTATACTCATCTGACGTGGTGGAACACAAACGCCGAAAGAGAGAGGTCGCCAACCTTCTGTACGTTCCCGTATACATGGAAACTAACTTTTAGATGGATAGCCTTTTTTTTTTCTTTTGAGACGCATATACATGATTTCTTCTATCTTGTGTTTTCATGCAGGTATATATTTCTCTCTAAAAAATATTTTACCAAAAACCACCATATTCCATAGCAAATAAATTGGACGAGATTTGGCCACGATTTGAATATATCCTAGCAGACGGCTCCCCGTTTTTTTTTAGAGGAAACAATATTTCCATCAAACCGTAAGTGCCGCAGAATGACATGGAAATAAATTACGTGCGGACGGTTCGCAAAATGCTTCTGCGCGGCCCCTATGTAGATAGGCGGCGTCTGGAGATCGAACGCGAGCACCAGGCAGACGCACCGATTGCATGTGGCTCTCAGACACGGCGTTAGCTCGCCGGCTCTCAAACAGTCTCTCGTCTGAAGTGAGAGCAGGTGAGATCATGTTGTTCACTCTGGTCAACATATATCTAAATCATGCCACAGGTGCTGCTGCTGCCATTTAACCTAGCCATCAAGCAGGATGTGGTCGACGAGATTATGCAGTTGAAAGCCAAGATCACTCGCTGCCAGAGAATTTGAAAGATGACCTGCCTTGATGCGTGAATTAGGTAGGAGGCAAGTATCCGTCGTCGTCATTGCCAATGGCCAGCAGGAACCAGCGTCATCTTGCGAAAAAACAGATAGTGAAGGCACCCCAAATCATGGACTGTGCTGTGGCCTTTGGGAGGTAAGGCACCGTCGCCGCCGTTGGGGGAGGAGCATCGGCTCAGTCGCTCAAACGTGGATCATAGATTTGATTTGGCTACAGATTTTCCATTTTTTTTGTTTCCTCCGGCTTTGTTCGGCTCGCTCGGCAGCTCATCTCGACACGGTTTGGAGCCGAGCTGATGGCCTGATACCGTGCCTTGAGATGGAGCAACGCCATCTGAACCTGTCTCTTCCTTCCGTCCGATCTCCACGCGGCAGCCATCAACGTAGGGGTCGCACAGAAGTACTTTGCGAACGGTACGCACACAATTTATTTCCGCTACACTAACCCCAATACAACTTGGATGACTGTCCAACCACGGCTCAGCCTCGGAATCGCACAATCCATTACAAACACGAGCAATATGACTAACTTCACAACTGAGAAAATTGTCTTGCACGAAAAAAAAGAGTAAAATGCACCACAGATGTTTAAACTATTTAAGAATGATCTTTTTGGTCCATATGAACTCTCAAAGTGAAGACATGTGTCCCTAAACATATTCCTGAATGCTATTCTCTGATTCACACCCCTTCTGCCTCTATTCATACTTGTAATCCTGCTACTCCGTTGGTTGCTGCTCTCTGAAACATCGGCTGGACGCCACTTGACGACATGTTGGAGCAAAAGGGAAGCTGTGTTACCTGCACGCTGCGGCGGAGGTATCCTTCGAATTCTGTATGGCCGATATGGACGACGACAAAAAGGCCATCGTTGCTCCACGGCCGCACCGATCTCCTAGACACGCGGTTTCCTCTCCTCTATACATTGTGCTACAGCCTAGTGTGGTCGTGGCCAACGGGGACGAGCTGGTGGTCGTCGTTAGTAATAATAAGTTGCGTTGGTACGACTAGCGGAAAGAAGCCATGGTCGGACGAGTGTGGAAGCGACTAACGCCTGTCATCAATAGTGCAACTCATCCGAACTCTACATGGTGTGGCTGAAGCGACATCTTTGTCTCACCTAAAGGTAGGGGTGAAAACGGGACGGGAAAGTATCCGCCCGTCCGAGATCCGAGGATCGAAAAAGTAAATATGGTCAAATATAGGATGCATCAATAGACATCAGACATCATCCGTATATAAATCCGAGTCCGAGAAAAGCAAGCGAGATAGGATACGGATCGAGTATTATCCGTCCGGAATTCGAAATTATTATAATTTATTTAGATATACATGATTATAAATGAAAAATATGATCACAAACATATATTTAATGTAAATAGTCAATAAAATTATTTATTCCCTATATATTAGTGATTAATATCTCTAATTTTACTTTAACTATACTTCTACATTGTAATTTTTATCCTTACGAGTCTTATAATAAAATCCGTCTCCGACTCCGACTCTGAAATAAGAATATGAGACAGTATATGGGATTAGCAAATAGTTATCCAGCACTATTCGCTCCGACTCCGGATCCGAGAGAAAAAATACAGGACAGGATATGGGATGAGCTATATCCGTCCATATCCGATCCGTTTTCATCCCTACCTAAAGCATATAACTAATGAAATACTTAGAGTTCACTGCATTATA
The DNA here is from genome assembly GCA_031894775.1 of Chloris gayana. Classification (NCBI taxonomy): domain Eukaryota; kingdom Viridiplantae; phylum Streptophyta; class Magnoliopsida; order Poales; family Poaceae; genus Chloris; species Chloris gayana. The sequence goes on from JAUNZO010005196.1 coordinate 1,034,563, forward strand.
TAGAACGAATTGGAAACATACTAATTTGATTGAAGAATAAGTACACTATTTGTTAACCTAATCAATGAAACTTTATATTGACCCCCTAGGTCAATGGGTGTGTTTGTTTCCTGAGGTCTAAACTTTATAGCTATCACATCAAAAAGAATCTTACTATTTAGGAGTACTAAATAAAGTTTAATTACAAAAGAAATTACAGACCCTTAGACTAATTTACGAGACAAATCTAATAAGGTTAATTAAGTCATGATTAGAAAACGGTTACTGTAGCATCACTTTAGCAAAATATAGATTAATTAAGCTCATTAGATTCATCACGAAAATTAGCATTAATATGTCAAAAAGGTTTCGTCATTAAATGGATTAAAATATTCATAAATAGTAAGATTCTCTTTAATGTGACAGTGTTAAATTTTAGAGGGCAGAAAACTAACAAGGCCTATGATCTATTTATATTATATCAATCGGATCTACATCATTGTCGCACAATGGCTCTTCACACACAACATCAGCATCGCCACACGCGCTGCCGCCGCACATAACTGCTCTCCAGGCAAACGTTGTTGATCCTACTTTACGATGCGAGCTACTAGCAGCAGGAGCGTTCTCGTCATTGTTAACCTGTATAGCAATGTATAGAAATGTATAGCAATATTTGCTAGCTTTCCTTGTATAGGTAGAGTTGGTTACGGATGCATATCTCCTGTGATATTCCCGTACTTGTATAGCACGTCATTGACCTCTACATATACGAAGCATGCCGGCCCTCTCTGTGCGCCGAGCCCTTCCTCTACTTGTTGTTTACAGTCATCACGGCCTCGCTCTCCCCATCCTTACCATGCCTTCCCACGCGCGTTGCTGCAGTTCACGGACAAACCTGGCTGCAGAGTTGAGATCATACCCCGTGGTGGTTAGGAAAAAAATTATATACAGGTGTCCTGCAGTAAATTGCATCCGTACAGCACCATGCGGATTCTCGCCACGTGTCCCTCTGGATGAATCCTAGAGAAGCTTGTTTCAACGCCCCACTTCAGAGCCATTGTTATCGGCTCCTTTCGAGCCACATATGCCAATCCAATGGCGCTCGGCATCAGCTTGACAAACCATAAAAAGATCGATCGCTTTCCAATATTATGTGGCCCATTTCCATTTGAACTGTCATCTCTTTTTTGTTTTTAGATTTTAACAGCTATCTTGACACCAGCAAATACATGCAATCTCCCCGCAAAAAAAAGCAAATACATGCAATCAATTAGGCATGGAAGGGATTAGGTGTATGCTGTATTTTTTTTACGGCCAACACAGACGAGCTGGGTCAACATCATGATCTTGAATCTCATGTTGTAAAACGCTTATTGGGCCGGATCTACCTTCTGGAAGAAGGACTCCTGGCCCATTTGGCTCTTTATCAAATCCAACCCCAACACGCAGTAGGGTTTCCCCTTATAAATAATTGAGGTGACGCATGTTGTAATTACACTAGAATTATTAATAAAGAATCTCATCACCTCTGTTCTCGAGTTTTTATTGTTTATTCTCGCCTACTTCGTGCCTACGTCGTCGATAACCTAACACGTTATCAGCATGCTCTAATCGAGTTGAAGCAGAAGATTAATACTTCGTCGCGAGTACTTCATCAAGCAGAAGATAATTACTTCGTCGAGAGTACTTCATCAAGCAGAAGCTGCACGGCGATCTACGGTATGTTTTATTTACGTTTGCAGATTTATCTTGACACGATGCAGCCAAGATTTGTCCACGAGTTCGCCATATAGATATTGACTCGATGCAGTCAACATCTCAAAAATTTTCATATCCACCCCGAACATATGCTACCAATCGGGTGCACCAAGAAAACCTCCGCAATCTAGATGAATATTCTTAGATCTGCCGAGGTACAAGATAAGAAAAGAATATCGAGAAACAAGGGAAAAAGGTTGGCAAACCCTAACCCTAATTCGCGAGCAAGATCCGAGAATCCCGAGCAGTGCCCAAACCCTAGCTTGACTAGGACGGCCCACACAAGATGATTTACTTCGAAGAAATAAAAGAAGCCATGGTGGAACCTAGATCCGGCCTCTAGCCCACCACGATAACAACATTACAGAGCATATATGAAATCAAGAATAAGCAAAGACAACAAGGGGTTACCCAGATCCGGGCCCGCCCGGCCCGGATCCCGGCCCGAATCTGCGCCATGCCTCCAACCTCGGGCCCCGTGCCCGCTGCAGGGACGCCAGGCCGCGCCCGACCGTCCGCCCGGGCACCGTGCCGATTGTCCCCCGAAGCTTGGGGTTACGAGGCCCGCACCACCGGACCCGACATTGACTTCGAGGCCAAGTCCCGCACGCGCCACTTCCCACGCGCTCCCATGCACCCAACAGTGTGCGCCGCTGGTTGGAGTGCACCGCGAGCAGCCCAGCTCGGGCCCGCGTCCGACGCACGCGCCCGCGCGCATGCAAGCCGCCAGGCTGCGCTCTCCTCCCGCGAGACTAGCATCAAGCGCGAAGGGCCCGCAGACCAAGGAGCACCACTCGCACGTCCCCAAGCCGCAGCTGCTGCACCACGTACTAGCATGGCTGGCCTCACGCCCCGCGCCTCACCGGCTGCTGCGCTAGATCCGAGAAAGATGGAAGAAGAGGAAGTGGCGGTCGGTGGTGGAGGGAGAAAGTGAGGAGAGTGGGGGAGGAGTTTAGGGTTTGGACCCTATTTATACTACCACCCATGGATTTTTGCAAAGAAGTCCCTAGAGATGTCAATTTTCGAGACATAAGTCATGTTTTGACGCGAAGACCCCGACTTTTTCATGAATTAACCTGCACCCCATTATTTTACGTAAAAATCCCCGGTGGTTACGAAAATTACCACGGGCCCAAGTAAAAATAATAGAAAATTCGTAGGAGTGTTATTTTTGCATATAACACGTTGGTTTTTCGATTATTACCTATAGTATTTATATTATGCCATATATATATATATATATATATATATAGTTTTCATGCAGAAACACCACTATATAACTTAAACATCCAGTTTTGATTATACCACCTTGTATATGCCCCCTATTATTTAGATACATGTTATTATTATTGCACAATGATATCTTGCGGATGTGTGACCTCCGGAAGAGAGAGTTTGAAGTTCTCATCCCTCATGGCAGCAACTATCTATCATGGGCACTTGATGCAGAAATCTACCTCGCCGGCAAAAACCTCTTGAAGACAAGTCTTGCGCAAGAGTGATGATCCAGCTCCTAATGACATGGAGAGGGCTCAATCTTTGCATTTTTTGAGGCATCATTTATGTGCTACATTGAAGAATGAGTACATGATCGAGAGGGATCCACAGGTCTTGTGGACATCACTAAAAAAACATTTTGAGCAAATAGAAGATGTCTTACTTCCCAAAGTGGAGCGTGAATGGCAGAATCTACGCTTCCAAGACTACAAGACTGTTGAGGCCAACAATACAGCACTCTATGGGATTTTCCCACGCATGAAGCTATGTGGCAAGACACCGACCGAAAAGAGCTCATCAACGAGACCCTCTCCACCTTTCACCCAAAGTTCACTCATGTGAGTCGCCAGCACAAGAAGGACAACTATGAGACCTATGTCGCCCTGAGTAATGCATTGTAGCAAGATCAGTGGGGAGGATTATTTGATCATTGAGAATCATAAGTCTCGTCCAACTGGCTCGTTGACACCGCAAGAAGCGAATGCCACAAACTTCAAGAAGAAGAATAAGAACAAGGGTAAAGGACCTCCCAAGGCGTCGAGAAGGCACCACCGAAGACTCAAAACAATCACCATAAGTTCAAGAAGAATGATAAAGGGAAGTCCAAGCAGGGAGAGTATGGCCAACAAAAACAACTCGTTACAAGTGTGGTATGTATGGCCATTGGTCCAAGATTTGTCATACATCACAAGCACATCATTGATATGTATCAAGAACACAAGAAGAAGTACGAAGAGCATGAGACTAACTATGTTGAGGGCACGAAGACAACAACGAGAGGAAGACACCATGTGCATGGATTGTGATACAAACAAGAACAATGATGATCTTGAGTTTGAGGAGGATCTCATGGAAGAAGATGGTGCTTATGAGGGGGAGGACGATGTGCATGGTGATTTGCATTAGTCTCATAGACTATCTAGAATAATAAGTTATCTTTTGTAATAGGGGGCATTAGTTTCGATTTCTCGCAGAAATTAGGTGTTTTATTTATGTAATCTCATGCAGAGAAGACATTTTTATTATTAATACATCGTATTAGTTTGTGGAAATTATTTGCATCATTTTACTCTATTGTTTATACATTTTTGTATGACTTACAGTATAGTGGAGTAAAATGGCGATGGATGAGGAGCTTTGTCTAGTAGACAGTTGCACTATCGACACCGTTGTAAGGGACACTAGATATTTCCAAACACTACGCAAGTACAATGGAGATATTACTACTATCATTGGAAATGATAATAAAATTGTTGGCACGGGCAGGGCCACAATTGTCCTACCAAATGGAACGCGGTTAGTGATCCACGAAGCATTACTTTATCCGGAGGCGAACCGGACATTGTTAAGCTTCAAGGACATCCGTGCAAATGGGTTTCACATAGAAACCAACGACGATGAAGGTGAAGAACGTCTTATAATGACCAAGAAGTATGAAGGTCAAAAGACAATTGTTGAAAGCTTTCCGTCATTCAAAGAAAGCATGTACTGCACGTACGTTCAACCACATAAAGAGCTTGCTGCGTTCAAGACCATCTTCACTAATCAAGAAGCATATAGAATATGGCATGATCGACTTGGTCATCCCGGCCTCAATATGATGCAAAGAATCACGAAGAATTCTCAAGGTCACAACTTGAAGACTAAAGACTTCCCGAATCAAAAAGATTTCTTATGCATCGCATGTGCAAAAGGGAAGCTAATCACTCGACCCTCAAAGCTTAAGATTCAAGTAGAATCGATGGCTTTCCTTGAACGAATTCAAGGGGATATATGTGGACCAATTACCCCCATGTCGGGACCTTTTCGGTACTTTATGGTGTTAATTGATGCTTCCTCGAAGTGGAGCCATGTGTCTCTATTATCCACTAGAAATCATGCATTTGCACGATGGACGGCTCAAATCATACAATTAAAAACAAATTTTCCGGAACATAGAATCAAATCCATTCGCATGGATAATGCCGGAGAATTCACCTCGAAGGTGTTTAATGATTATTGCATGAGTATGGATGTCAAAGTGGAACATTTTGTACCACACATCCATACGCAAAATGGTCTCGTAGAATCATTGATTAAGAGGATCATGTTGATAGCACGACCTTTACTATAGAATTGATTAAGAGGATCAAGTTGGGGGCATGCGGTGTTGCACGCAGCATCACTAATTCAATTAAGGCCATCTGCTACACATGAAGAATCTTCATTAGCAATGGTGCGTGCTACAATACCAAATGTTTCCCACTTACGGAGATTTGGATTTGCTGTGTACATTCCAATCCCTCCACCTCGACGAACTGCAATGGGTGCACAATGGAAACTCGGAGTTTACGTTGGCTATGAAAGCCCATCTGTAATCAAGTATTTAGAGCCCTCTACTGGAAATTTGCATACGGCTCGGTTCGCTGATTGCATTTTTAATGAAGATCATTTCCCGGCATTAGCGGGAGGCAAGTATCTCTCTAGAGACGAATGCCGAGAAATAGATTAGGAATCTAAAGGAATCCAGGGAATGGATCCCCGCACTACAGAAACTGAACTTGAAGTTCGGAATATCCTCCATCTGCAGAGAGTTGCTAATGAACTACCGAAGCTTTTACCAATACAAGAGAGATTGTGAAATCTCATATACCGGTTGCAAATGCTTCTGAAAGAATAGAAATCCCATATGAAGAGGATGACTACATAGAATTCCAACCTTCTTCATTGAAAGCAATGAATGCTAAGAAGAGGGGAAGTGAGCCGGTTCCACGGGCAGCTAAGAAGCCTAGAGTACAAGCTCAAGCTAAAACTCCTAGGAGACGTCCTATGGAGAAAAACCCTAAGCAAACTACTCGAAAGAAGAATATAGAAGGTGAAAACAAATCACATGAAGTGATGAGAATTGAAGAGCAAAACCCAAGTGAGAATGTGCGCACACTTGAAACTCATGAAGGGCTACCAGAAATTCCCGACCTCAATATTCCTGTTGAAGACGAGGATCAAGGAAATGAAATCTCAATGAATTATGTTGAGACGGGAGTAGTATACAATAGAAAAACTATTGAAGTCAACTCATACTTTGCCGACACAATTGCCACACAAATTGACATGAAATTTGAACCAAAGTCAATGAAGAAATGCAAGAAGCATCTCGATTGGTCAAAGTGGAAAGAGGCAATTCTGTGCGAGTTGAACTCATTGAAGAAAAGAGAAGTGTTTGGTAATGTAAACCCTACACCAATGGGTATACACCCAGTAGGTCACAAATGGGTGTTTGTTAGGAAGAGAAATGCTCAAAATGAAGTGACTAGATATAAAGCAAGACTCGTAGCTCAAGGTTTCACGCAAAGACCAGGAATTGACTACGAAGAAAGTTACTCTCCCATAATGGATGGAATTACATTCCGATATTTAATCTCACTCGCAGTGATTATGAATTTGCAAATGCGACTTATGGATGTTGTCACTGCATACCTATATGGATCATTTGATACTGATATCTATATGAAAGTTCCAGAAGGTATTAAAGTCCCAAATGAAGATGAATGAAAATTATATAGTGTCAAATTACAGAAGTCACTATATGGTTTAAAGCAATCTGGAATAATGTGGTACAACAGATTGAGTACATTTCTATTGAAGAAATCATTCACGAAGAATGACAATTGTCCTTGTGTATTCATTAAGAAATCAAAGAAAGGATTTTGCATAATATCTGTCTACGTTGATGACTTGAACATCATCGATACTACACGTGATATTGAAGAAGCATGTTCTTACCTAAAGGCTGAATTTGAGATGAAGGATTTAGGTAAGACTACATATTGTTTAGGCTTGCAGCTTGAACATACCCATGAAGGGATTTTGTTGCATCAATCAAACTATACCAAGAAGGTATTAGAGAGATTTAATATGAAAGAGGCATATCCTCTCACATCTCCTATGGTTGTGAGGTCACTTGATGTAGAAGAAGATCCATTCAGACCGAAGGAAGAAAATGAAGAATTATTGGGACCTCAATATCCTTATCTCAGTGCTATTGCAGCATTGATGTACCTTGCTAATGGTACGAGACCCAATATAGCATTCACAGATTAATCTACTTGCAAGATACAACTCGACACCGACTATGCGACACTGGAATGGTATTAAGCATATTCTCCGCTATTTGAGAGGCACTAAAGATCTCGGTTTATTCTTCAAGAAGAATGCAGAACTAACCCTTGTTGGGTATACTGATGCTGGCTACTTATCTGATCCACACAAATCAATATCTCATACTGGATATGTGTTTCTATTTGGTGGAACTGCAATTTCATGGAAATCAACAAAGCGGACACTCGTTGCTACATCGACAAACTATTCGGAGATCATCGCCTTGTTTGAAGCTGCTAAAGAATGCACGTGGTTGAGAAGAATGTCAAGTCATATATTGAATACATGTGGAGTTGCATATACTCCATCCCCTACAATTATCTATGAAGATAATAGAGTTGCATTGCACAAATACAAACGGGATACATAAAGTCGAACAGGACAAAGCATATATTACCTAAATTTTTCCACACGCATGAATTGCAGGAGAATAGAGAAGTTTTGGTAACTCATGTCAAATCTTGTGTTAATCACGCCGATATGTTCACAAAGGCATTACCAACTTGCACTTTTGAAAAGTGTAGGAAAGGTATTGGCATGAGATGGCTTAGAGAAGTGCTTTGAATAGGGGAGAACTTCCCTAAGTACATCACATTCCTGTAATCAAAGGATTATCACGAAGATAATGCATACCAGTCATGAAGATTGATAATTATTAATCATGAAGATTATAGCATTGTACTCTTTTTCCCTTGTGAGTTTTTCATATGAAGTTTTCTCATTAAGGTTTTTGATGAAGCAATGTGTGCAATACAAGTTATGGTAATATGTGTTCTTTTCTCCAATTTTTCCCACTGTGTTTCGAGGAGTTTTTAACGAGATATATTTATCACCATAACGAGCCCAACGGAGAGTGTTGTAAAACTCCTTATTGGCCAGGCCTTCCCACGCGCGTTGCTGCAGTTCACGGACAAACCTGGCTGCAGAGTTGAGATCATACCCCGTGGTGGTTAGGAAAAAAATTATATACAGGTGTCCTACAGTAAATTGCATCCGTACAGCACCATGCGGATTCTCGCCACGTGTCCCTCTGGATGAATCCTAGAGAAGCTTGTTTCAACGCCCCACTTCAGAGCCATTATTATCGGCTCCTTTCGAGCCACATATGCCAATCCAATGGCGCTCGGTATCAGTTTGACAAACCATAAAAAGATCGATCGCTTTCCAATATTATGTGGCCCATTTCCATTTGAACTGTCATCTCTTTTTTGTTTTTAGATTTTAACAGCTATCTTGACACCAGCAAATACATGCAATCTCCCCGCAAAAAAAAGCAAATACATGCAATCAATTAGGCATGGAACGGATTAGGTGTATGCTGTATTTTTTTACGGCCAACACAGACCTGCTGGATCAACATCATGATCTCGAATCCCCTGTTGTAAAACGCTTATCGGGCCAGATCCACTGGAAGAAGGATTCCTGGCCTATGTGGGCTCCTTATCGAATCCAAGCCCAACACGTAGTAGGGTTTCCCCCTTATCAATAGTTAAGATGACGTCTGTTGTAATTACGCCAGAATTATTAATAAAGAATCTCGTCACCTCTATTCTCGAGTTTTTACTGTTTGTTCTCGCCTACTTCGTGTCGTACGTCGTCGATAACGTAACATCCCCAACCACCAGATCCTGAGTCATATTTGTATGATCCATCACAATTTATGTTATAGAGTATCTGGTGGTGGTCTTCTCCAGGTTTCCATTACCTTATTCTGCCATTCAGTTAGCTAGCCTCACCGTGATCCTTCCTTTCTCTCCCTCCACTAGAGGAATTGCCGAGTGCCCAAAACACTCGACAAAGCCCGTAAAACACTGGGCACATGACGCACGGAAAAAAGGCATCGGTAAAGCGTCCTCTGCCGAGTGTTTTTCATGGAACACTCGACAAAACATTTGCTGAGTGCCAAAAACGACACTCGATAAACATTTTCTAATAATAATAATAAATATCGTAAGGACTACAACACTCGTTGCTCGTGGACCCCACCACGTCGTCGCCTCCAATAGGAACCTAGGTCGTGTCGCCTTTCTGCCTGCCCCTCACCATCTTTCGTGCCGCTGGCCATCCTATACCACGGCCGACCTGCCCGCTGCTGTCCAGACGGCCAGTCCGAGCCGCCCCTAGCCACCGCCGACCACCCGTGCTGCAGTCGGCTTGCACGCGCCGCCCCGGCCACCGCCCGTGCGCCAAGACCTCTAGGTCACCCTGGCCGCCGCTAGCGTCCACGCGTCCAGGCCGGCACCTGGGGACCACCGCCCTTGGCCGCTGCAGCACAGGCCTAGGCCGAGGCCTCGAGGCCGCTGCCCTTGGTCCTTGGAGGGAGACCGAGTGAGAAGGAGAGCGAGAGAGAGGGAGGGAGGGAGATGAGTTGACTTATCAAGAGAGAAGAGGGATCCGGCTGATTATTATGGACCAATGGGAGGCCACCAATTTCGAGAGGTGGATCAGTGACATGGTGAGTTTGCCCCGTGTCCAACAAAACACTAGGTAAAGAGCTTCTTTGTCGAGTGTTCTCTATGACACTAGGCAAAAAAAAAAAAAAAATTGTTGTGTTCTTCATATTTTTTGGTGAAATTAGTAGATAAATTCCACAGTGTCACATCCCAAAATTTCAATTTTGGAATGTGAACCGCTTTCCAATTAAAATCCGTTATTTCTCAAAAAGATTCAAAATGAATTATTGAACTACACCAATTTATCATTTATTTGACTTGGTTATAAAAATATTTTCTTTAATAAATAAATTTTGATTTATGATAATACTTATTCGAATGATGCCTTTGATCTATGAAAATGTTTACATTTAGGAAAATAGTTTACTTTACAAATACATGTGATTTCTGAAAATGGTTTATTCAATAAAAATAATTTAGTTTAAAGTATTTTAATTTGTAACAAGAAGTTTTGAGGTCAATAAAATGACTTTTTCTTATGTTTGATCAATTTGGTTCTGAGACTAATTATAGTTTAGGTTACACAATTACTTGTTTTGTTGCATTCATGTTGGATTCGTTGCATTAGGTTTCATTGGGTGCAAAATATATTTTTAAAACCTGAGTATAATCTTTTTTGGAGTAATTTAGAAAATTAGGAAATAGGAAATAGAAAAGGAAAAGAGAAAAACCCTTCACACGCTCATAGGCCAATTTTTCCATGTAGCCCAACTCTCCCTCTTGTTCACTCACCTATGTGCATTGTCTTATGTCATCTTTCCACTCGTTTTGGTAACATCCATCTCCGTTCATATATTGTTTTCTTCTTCCGAAAATGCTTGGACCTATCTCGTACTCAATATCATCTACATTCTCTCCACCTACCACATGCATGAAACTGGACACATTAACCTTCCAAATTCATTCCCTGCACTTGAAAGGAAAGAAAACAAGCAATTAAGCGCACAATTAATAACATTAATCACCTTGCTTCATCCTTCCTTTTGTTCTCCCCACCACCCCCCATAAAAACCAAGCCCCTCCCACGTCCTCCCCACGCCCTCAAACCCTCACCACGCCGTCGCTCCACCTTGCTCTCACGTCTAGCCATGCTGCCGCTGATTGATGCTGAAGTTCCTGGTGATCTAGCCAACCAAATAGCACCAAAATTGACCCACTGGTGCGCAATAAAATCTTACTCAACATATCCAAATATCAGACCAAGAGGTGATCTGAATCGACGGGAATCTACATCGCGACCAACACTGCTCCCTATTCCGGATCCATCCAGGACGCTTGATTCCGATTATTTCCTGACGAAGATCCTTTACCATGTTGTGTTCCAGGAACTTATAATCATGTCCACCAAATGATTCTCCAAGATCTGTCTTTGTTTTTCCGGGAACATGTTTGGCGTATCAACTGTCTCTGTACAGAACCATCCCGGTATAACCCTCCGATCTCCTGTCCAGTTTATGATATATCCAATTCATCATGTGGTTCCTGTGTTCCTGAAGCATATGAATGTTCGTGTTGAAGTAGTTTCTCTAGTCATGTAACCAGACACCGGGAACGCGCTTATCTTTGCTCTAATATCTACGCAGCCACAACTAGAACCTTTGTAGCAATGTTTATTGTTTTCGTACGTCACAAATTGATATCGTACATGGAAAATTTTTCTACCACACTTACCATTACATGTTATACATCATTCTACCCTCAACACATCAAAACACCATGGATGCCAACATCACTCTTCATATCTTGGTGGTCGTTCACCCGTTGTTGTCACTTCTTTCCGTTCAAATTTCCCATTCTCAATAAACCTCGGTGAGCTCCGAGTGCCCTGTTTTTCATATCTTCCAATGAGCTCAATGTTGCATGACTGTTCTTAGCTTGTATGGTTGTTATTGTTTATGCATGAATAGGATTACGTTTGGAATCTCTAGTGTGACCATGAAGGTTACGAGTGGGATCATCGGGGTGGAGAGTTGAATGGTCAATGGTCATATCACAACAACTTCAGGGTGTCCTTGATGCATCTTGCACCTAATCCTTTTCTATCTGCACATGATTGCATCGCTGTTGTAATATGAATCATATGTGTCGTGCCTTTTTTCGTACTTGTCCTTGTCGCCTGGGTGGAATTAGTTGTAGACTTGGGTAGATCATGCTTAGTTCCCTCAATTGGGTTTAAGATATGATAAATATTAATCTTGTTAATGATCCACTTGAACATAATGATCATGGTTGCTTGTTTATACTTGAACATTGATTTTGGTGACGGATGGAGGAACTATGGCTGGGGTGTATCGGTAGTTCCATGGAATGCTATCACTCAAATCATAATGACCGGTTCGTAGAGCGACCAACCATAGTAAACTGTACAGCCACGAGCCAAGTATAGGCGCGGCTTGGCTTAGTATGCGATAGATGCCGATCGAGTACGCGCAAAGGAGAGGGGGTTGTGTCCGGGGAATACCGGCAGATCCTACGGGAGGCGTGGTGAAGAGACGAGGTCTCGGAACCATCCGGCACAAGGGAGTGAAGCTGCCTGAGTGGAGGGCTTACTCCTCCAAGTTAGTGGATCTCCTAGTGCACGCGTACAAAACCGGAGGAAACCGTGAACCGCCTTGGAACCGATCTCCCGACCACACACACCGAAAGTGTGTTATGTGTTTGATAACACGGGCGAAATGGAGACTTTAGTCCACCCGGCAATAGGAGACGAAATCACTTCCTTGTGGGAAAATTTGTACAACCTCTCGTAGAGTGTAAACTGTCATGACAGTCGTGCTCACGGTCAAGAGCGACATGGACCCTCACACGGATTAGGGGATTGGTAATGGTTTGGCTGCTTGGTTCTCGGGAAGAAGACATGTGTGGTTTGGATAATTGATGGATCTTTGGGAGATACCTCACATAGTAAATAGCTTTCTTAATTAATGAACTAGACATAGGTGCTTCTATACTTTGACCCTTGTGTTAGCCTTTCTTGACTACCCAACATGTCATACTTTCCCCCACTTGCTGAGTAAGTAATGTACTCATACATTTATTGCCTCTCTTTTTGCATCATGCCACAATTCAGAAGTGAAGGACGGAGGTGCATCATTCGAGATGACGAAACGGTGATCTAGGCGTGCGGTCTTCCGATCGACTTCTTGTGGGAATTGATGGACGCCAACACTTAGTTTAAATCCCGCTGCAATGTAATCTTTTACTTTAGACCTACGAGTCCATGATGTAATTATTTAATGAATTAATAAAGATATTGTTTTTTATCACATAATTTGTCCTGTTTTTGTGAAAACTTGATCTTGGGCACGCAAACGGATGAATCCGATTTCGGTTGTTGAAATTGGGTGTGATAGAGTGGTATTAGAGCTATATCGAGCACCGGACGCAAGCCTAGATAGAATGACCATGCCATAGATCCTATTTTGAAAACTAGTATTCTAAATATTTTATTATACAAAATCCCTATATAACCTTTTACAAATCTTTTCCTCACCTAATCCAACAGATTGAGCAAACCTTATTTCTCTCGCCCTACCTTTTCAAAATGTTAGCTCGACGGATCTAGTCCGGAAGATTTTAGATGTTGGATTTATTTGGAAATAAAGTTTGGAAACATGAAGCTCAAGGATCCTTATCCTCCCTGCCAATACGAAGACCTTTAAAAGAGCGAAAATTAAGGAGTCCCCATTCCCATAATAGCCACGTTAGTAACAACGCTTGTAGATGTTGTTTTTTTATTGCTTGTGGTGTGTCATGCTTGAGTTGGATCTTTGTTTGTATGATAGATTGCTTAATAGATCTTTATGGGGTCTCTTCACTCTCTATCCTTTGAATACTATCCTATCAACCAATTGAAGTGTGTCCGAGTTAAACAATGCCAATGGATTTGCCTTGCCCTTGTCTTGCTAGCCACACGGAATCTCGGGGTGAGATTCTTATTAAGGGTGGTAGATTTATTTCGTCATCGTTGTCTCACGGTCAAGAGTGGCATGGACCCTCACGCGGATTAGGGGTTGGTAATGGTTTGGATGCATGGTTCTCGGGAATGAGACATGCGTGGTTTGGATAATTGATGTATCTTTGGGAGATACCTCACATAGTAAATAACTTTCTTAATTAGTGAACTAGACATAGGTGCTTCTATGCTTTAACCCCTGTGTTAGCCTTTCTTGATCGGCCAACATGTCATACTTTCCCCCACTTGCTGAGTAGGTAATGTACTCATACGTTTGTTGCCTCTCCTTTTGCATCATGCCACAATTCAGAAGTGAAGGACAAAGGTGCATCATTAGAGAAGACGACGAAGCGGTGATCTATGCGTGCGGTCTTCCGGTCTTAAAAATTATTTTTATTTTTTTAAACAAAACTCTTTTTTTTGTTTGACGGACAAATAATAAAATTTTGGCATTACATATAAATATTTATATGATCTAATACCTATACGAAATTATTGAAAGTCAAATTTAAATTTGACCATCATTTTGACTACAAATCTTAAGGACTCATTTCTCAACTCCAAGATTCTTATTCGAAGATTCTAATTTTTGTAGGTAACGTATGTCGCAACATGTGCAAAACCTTCTCTACTTTTAATCGCAGCTTCTAAGTGTGATACCATCACATCTTAACAAATCTCATGAATTTTAGACTTTATTCCCTTTTTAGAATTCAAAAAATTTTCAAACACATGTTAGTTGTCATATTTCCTAAACAAGACATGCTGATTTTCTTTTTTATAGCATGTCTAAGGCCTCAAACAAGGCTAAATAACATAAATATAACTTTTTTACTCATTGTATTCAATTATTTAAATTACAAGTAGTTCAAATTTGACTTGATTCAAAACATTCCTTTAGATGTAATTAATCATCTAAACATAGTATCGCGTAATTACCCTTGGGTATACGCAACTCGGGAGATTGCTGTCAGGAACATGGTGACTTATCAAAGGAGTACGACTGGTCGGGAGGGCCCATAGAGTGGAGTCCGATCGATACAGAGTTATCGTAGTCATAGTCCATTAAGGAAACAAAAGCGGGAAATTCGACCGACATTTTGGAGTAATCCCGAGGGAAAGTACAAGTCTGACCGAGTAGAACTCTACTTTAATTAGGAAGCTTAGAGATAGAGTTTCCAATTAGATGAATCTTTTAACCGACTAAGATTTTACATGTATCCCCGCCTCCCGGATATATATGGAGGGGCAGGGACCCCGTTGACGGTCCTTATGGTCCAATTTTACCGTCAACATGTTGCATCTTTTTGAATCAAACACCATCACCAAGAATAGACATAGGGATTATTTCTAACAAATTCCACTAGTCTTGGTGAAATTATGAATGCAGGTGCAATTCATATGAAAACAGGGGAAAAACATGCACGAAACATGGACTTTGCAATCGACGGATTTTCCCCGGACTAAAGAATATAGTCCAAAAGCCCAAAACCACAAAACAGAGCCTCAACATCAAACCAAGCAAGTGGATTGGGCCAAGTACACGCCGGAGGAAGGCACCGGAGAAGAATCAAGCCCGGGGAGTCCAGGCCGGTTCGGCCGAACCACCCTAGTGGGTTCGGCCGAACCGACAGGTGGGCCCCCCGGCCCATCTTTCTCTCGGCGGTTTGTCACCGACGTCCGGAGGTCGGTTCCACCTGCAATTAATGCCACCGACGTCCGGAACCGCCTCTAAGTTGCCGACCTTCCAAGGCTATAAATAAAGGGCTACACCCCCTCTCTCAACACACCACCAACATCAAGATACAAGACAAAACTCTCATCCTTAGGCCAAGGGCCTCTTGTATTTTAGTAGAATAGGAGAGAGGGCAAGGAAGAGGAAGGAGTATTCCTCCCTTTTGTAAAGTGGAGTAGTATTTCCTTTTCTTTTACCTTGGCGTATAAACACTCTTTTTGGTGATTTATACGTGGTGATCTACTTATCTATCGTGACATATCTTTGTGTTAGACGTAATTCTTGTTATACTTGTTGACGGGATCATCGCTTCGCAAGAAGTACTCTAGCTTTCGAACTCGGCTCTAAGGCCGAGGCTAGAGTAGTAGTCAATAGCATAGACGTGGTGTCTAGGGCCGGAGATCGCCTTTGTTTGCTGTGTGCCCCACGGTTTGTAGAGGTAGGTGGCAGGAAGTGACAGCCCTGTCATCCAAAGGAACCCTCCACGTTCGGGTACATAGTAGAGCTTTCGTAGACCGGAGTGGCTTGGCGGACCAAGCCTAAGACGGTGCCCGAAGTAAACAAGTCTAGCTTGCGTTCGTCTACCTTTAAAGGATAAATAGATAAGAGTCACCCTCTCGACCCTATTTTGCTTCGTTGTCTTGGTTGTCTTTGGGTAAACTAACCTTGTTGCAGAAATACTCCGTTCCCTGCGGATATAAATACGATACCTTGGAATACTCCCGGGTGAAGTGCTACAACGGTATTCCGTGCGCTTGCGGATTTATTCGTGACGCAAGAAATACCAACAAGCATTTCCGGCGCCGTTGCCGGGGAACGGTTGTTATCTTTGTAACGAATCAGGTTTGCCCTCGTAATCTATCTTACTTACCGTTCTGTTTTTATTTTTTTTCCTTACATTCAAAATTTCACAAAAACATATCATGGAGTCACACCCAACCATCCAATCTTTCTCCACTCCACGGGGTGAACTCTTAGAGCCACCATCATCATCACAACCTATTTCTTCACCTGGCTATGAGTTCTCCCCGATTACATTTCGATGATTAGAGGTTTATCCTTTTCGGGTTTTAAACATGAAAATCCTTATGAACACTTGCGAGAGTTTGAACATTTGTGTTCATGCCGATTGATCCATGGCATGACACAAGAAACATTGAAGTGGAAGTTGTTTCCCTTCTCTCTCAATGAGAAGGCGAAGCAATGGTACACTTACACCGCTAAGAGAGTGAACGGTGATTGGAAAGAATTGCGAGACAAATTTTGTCTAGCATTCTTCCCCGTATCTCGTATCACTTCTCTACGAGCGGAAATAATAGGCTTTCGACAAGAAGAAAAGGAAACCTTAAGTGCGTCATGGATTCGGTTCTCGTTCTCTAACGGACTCCGGACCAGAATTATTGCTCCCCGAACCCGTTTTATTACAACACTTTTATTCAGGATTGAGCAACGATACCGCACTTTATCTTGACACGGCCGCGGGTGGATCTTTTTCTCATAAGACCATAGCGGAAGCACACGAACTTTTGGATCGAATTGTGGAAAACACACCTTTTTCCGCCGACTTACTCGTAGAGCCGGAGTCGAAGATGAGGAACTCGTTGTGCAAGAGACACAACACTTGGTGCCCATGATGGAACACCTAGCACTCGAGTCCTTATCTAACACAAGAACAATGATAGAGGAAGATGAACCTCTTGATTTCCCATTTGAGTTCAAGGAAGAAATTTTTGAAGATTTTGGAAACACCTTGAACTACTCCTATCAAAAGAAACCAAGCACTCCCTGCACCAACCCCGAACCTATTGAAAAATCTCTTCTCTCAAAAATTGTTCGGAAGTTGACAAGCAATCATGAGCGATGAATGGTTGATGGAAAACGAACTTTCTTCGGAAGTTCTTCAACTTGATCATCCTAGATCAACCATTCGTGGCTCAATTCGGGGAGTAATGGTAGATGTTCTCTATAATCCTCTAGTAGGTGCCAACATCATGTCCGAATCTTTTGCTTCAACTTTATTTGGAAACGAGACATGGGCACCTTCCGACAAACTCCTTAAAACCCCACCGGGGCAATTTTTTGAGAGTTTGGGGATCATTAGAGATGTTTGCATTAAGCGTAATGAAGCAGCAGGTTTCCTTGGACTTTCACGTTTTCGGAATCCCGGATTTCGATGTTTTGGTCGGTCATCCCATAGAAAAGCTTTTCTTAGGGATATCACCTTCAGGAACCTTAGACTTCACCTTCGGCAAGAAAACTTTTTCTCTTCCTATCATTCATGCACAAAACTCTTTTGCCGAGGAGCCGCTTGTGGAAGAAGAATGCACGGAGGAGGTTATGGCAATTTTTCCTCATGAAAACCCCGAATCATCCTTGGATGAAGATGCTCTTGATTTCATTTTAGAAGAGGATGATTCGGCGGAAACTTTTGAGCTGCCCGAAACTTTTACACCTACGCCACCTCCCGTAGAGCTCAAAACTCTTCCACCAGGCTTGCGCTACGTTTTTCTTCACGGAAATCCCGAAACCCCCGTCATCATAAGTGACAAGCTTTTGGAGGAGGAAACTGCAAAACTCTTAGCCGTGCTAGAAAAACATCACTCCGTTTTTGGGTACTCGCTTGGAGACCTCAAGGGAATCAGCCCTGCTCTTTGCACCCATCGCATTCCCATAGACCCCGATAGTACACCATCTAGGGAACCTCAAAGGAGGTTGAATAATGCGATGCGGGAGGTCGTTAAAAAGGAGGTCTTAAAACTTTTACATGCCGGCATTATCTATCCCTGTTCCACACAGCGAGTGGGTGAGTCCAAGGCAGGTTGTACCCAAGAAAGGAGGAATGACGGTCGTCCATAATGACAAAAATGAGTTGATCCCTCAACGCACCGTCACGGGATGGAGGATGTGCATAGATTACCGAAAACTTAACAAGGCTACAAAGAAGGATCATTTTCCGCTGCCCTTCATCGATGAGATGTTGGAACGGCCGGCAAATAATTCTTTCTTTTGTTTCCTTGATGGGTATTCAGGATATCATCAAATCCCCATCCATCCCGACGATCAAAGTAAAACCACTTTCACATGCCCCTATGGAACTTACGCCTATCGACGAATGTCTTTTGGGCTTTGCAATGCACCCGCTTCTTTTCAACGTTGCATGATGTCTATCTTTTCCGACATGATCGAAGAGATTATGGAAGTATTCATGGATGATTTCTCTCGTTTATGGAAAAACCTTCGATCATTGTTTAGAAAATTTAGACAAAGTCTTGCAACGTTGTCAAGAAAATGATTTAGTGCTCAATTGGGAGAAATGCCATTTCGTGGTTAGAGAAGGCATAGTTCTGGGGCATTTGATTTCTCGAAAGGGGGATAGAGGTGGACAAAGCTAAATTAGAAGTTATAGAAAAGCTTCCACCTCCCGTGAATGTTAGGGGCATTCGCAGCTTTCTGGGACATGCGGGGTTCTATCGTCGTTTTATCAAAGATTTCTCTCAAATTGCTAGACCCCTTACAAATCTGCTTGTGAAGAATGCACCCTTTGAGTTTACCGATGAATGCATGACTCGCTTTCACTACCCTTAAGAATGCACTCATCTCGCCGCCAATTATCCAACCCCCGATTGGACGCTGCCTTTTGAGATAATGTGTGATGCTAGTGATTTTGTCGTGGGGGCTGTTCTTGGCCAAACTAGAGATAAAAAGCATCATGCAATCTCCTATGCAAGCAAAACCTTGACCGGAGCTCGGCTAAATTACACTACCACCGAAAAAGAGCTCCTTGCTGTTGTTTTTGCTTTTGATAAGTTTAGATCCTACTTGACTCGGAGCAAAAGTCATTGTTTACACCGATCATGCTGCTTTAAAGTTTTTGCTCAATAAGAAGGATGCTAAACCTCGTTTGATACGATGGGTTCTTCTACTCCAAGAGTTTGATGTAGAAATCCGTGATAAGAAAGGAGTAGAAAATTCCGTGGCAGCATCATTTGTCGCGTATACAATTCACTAACCTGCAGGAATTACCCATCAATGATTTCCTACGCGATGACATGCTGCTCCTAGTGAGGGACTCACATCCATGGTACGCCGACATTGTGAACTTCATGGCAACGGGGTACGTACCACCCGGAAAGAGCAAGAAACGACTCATCTATGAGAGTCGCCGTCACTTATGGGAAGAGCCCTTCCTTTACCGTGTCCGCGCCGATGGATTGCTAAGGCGATGTGTGCCCATACCCGAGAGCACACGAATCATTGAGAAGTGCCATGCATCGCCATACGGGGGACACTACGGCGTGTTTCGTACACAGTGCCAAGATATGGCAAAGTGGCTTCTTTTGGCCAGCCATGTACGAAGACACAAAGGAATTTGTCGGCGATGCCCGTAATGTCAAAAAGTTGGAGGCATCACGGCAAGAGATGCAATGCCCCTCAACTACAATTTACAAGTCGAGCTCTTCGACGTATGGGGCATTGACTTCATGGGACCGTTCACCAAGTCACATGACTGCGAATACATCTTGGTGGCGGTAGACTACGTATCTAAGTGGGTGGAAGCAATGCCTTGCAGGGCCGCAAATGCCAAGCATGCTCGCCGGATGTTCCACGAAATTATCTTCCCAAGGTTTGGAACACCGAAGCTAGTGATAAGCGACGGAGGGTCTCACTTCATTGATAAGACCTTCCGAAGCTTCCTAAGAGAACTTGGATCAAGGCATAATATCGCTACTCCATACCACCCTCAAACCAATGGGCAGGCCGAGACCTCAAACAAGCAAATCAAGCGGATCCCGCAAAAGACCGTAACAGAAATGGGGAAGGGATGGAAGGACAAGCTACCCGATGCACTATGGGCATACCGTACAGCATACAAGACACCCATAGGCATGTCCCCATACCAGCTCGTGTACGGGAAAACATGTCATTTACCCGTCGAGATGGAACACCGAGCGTATTGGGCCATCCGGAAATGGAACATGGACTTTAATGGTGCCGGACGCAAAAGAAAATGGAGATAGCTGAGTTAGAAGAATGGAGAGACAAAGCTTACCACAACTCAGCTATATACAAAGAAAGGACAAAAAGGTGGCACGACAAAAAGATAAAGATAAAGGTATTTAAGGTTGGAGATAAGGTCTTGCTATTCAATTCACGGGTGAAACTCTTCGGGCATGGAAAATTAAGAAGTAAATGGGACGGACCATACACGGTTATTGACACCTCGTCACATGGAGCAATCACACTTCAAGACGACGAAGGTAAAATATTTAAGGTAAATGGTCAGCGCCTTAAAATTTATTTCGAGCCCGATAAAGATAAAGAATTTGATGTCATGCACTTGATTAATTTAAATTTTCTCTCATGATAGCTCTTTCTTATCTATATCCCGTAGTAGCTCTTTCCCCGAAATAATTTTAGCAAGCAATCAACCGTAAAAAGAAGGGGACCAGTAGGGCCCACTACAGCTCGGCCGAACCCCCTAGCTGGTTCGGCCGAACCAAGACAGACCCCAAACGGTCACTTTTTTCTTTCATCTTTTGTCTCCAACGGTCACAAGATCAAATCTCCCCGCTTAGTGCCTTCCATGCTGCGGGAAAAATCAAATTAATTCTTTCCATGCTTTTATCTATAAATGAAGGTGTTTTCTTTCATTTTTCCCTTGCACCTTTCTTCCACCTTGTCCATTTCGCACAAAAAAAAAAAAAAGCTTTTGCCCAAGCACCATGGACAGCAGCATCCCAAGCCTCGACGTCTCCGTCACCACCAGCGAGCTTTGCCGCCAAGTCGGCCTCGAAGACATCCTTGATCATGTCTCCATTCCCAGCGAGCAAGCCTTGATGATCCATGATCTACCGCTCGCTATTGAACCTCCACCCACAGCAGCAAGAACACCCTCCAAGAGCTCTCCCGCTGCCGTGGCACTCGCCAAAAGAAGGGGAAATCTACCCCCAAGAAGAAGAGCGCCGACGCCACCGACAACGCTCTCCCTCCCGGAGAGAAGTACGTCGGCACCCTCGCTACCAAGAGCGGGCAGGTGGTGCACCATCAATATGAGGGGCGCAACCTGCCTAGCCCCATCAAGAAGCCCGGCGAGAGGTTCAAGATCAAGGGAATCCGCGGTGGCGGAAAGCAGCTCATCCCGCCGCTCACCTCGGCGGAAAAGAGAGACGCCCGCGAATCCGTGGGCGACACTCCTCCTAAGAGGATAAGGAGGCGTCTCTCTCCCTCTCCCATCAAGAGGGCAGGGGGAATGTACGAAAGCGAGGAGGAGAAAACTCCTAAAAAAAGCCCCTACCAAATCCTCCTCGCTAAACACGTTGATCTCCGCGAAGCCCATGAACGCCTACGTGACAATGTCGCGGAGATCAAAGACGCTATTGAAGACTTGAAGGATGCCCAGGCGAGCCATCGCCGCAAGCACCAACTCCAAGATCAAGCGTCTCTTCAAGGACGCGGGGAAGGAGGACGAATACGACGTTTAAAATGAACCTTCCCGCGTTCATCATTTCCCGCAGCGCATTTAGTTTAATTTCCTTTTTTTCATTTTTTCGATTCCTCAAAATTATAATGCGCCCGCTCTTTTAAATTTTTAATCATATTAGTGCTCCCCGGTCTTCCCTTACCGGTAGAGCAAGTTTTGTTTCGAAATATCTTTGTCTATTTTGAAGAAAACAGGCAAAAAGGCAAGTGTGGGGGGGCCATCGCGGAAAGCAAAGACAAACACACGCGTAGCGCACGTAAACATCACGAGGAAAACAACACAAACACAACCTCGCGAAACAGAGCACTAGTGGGGCCCAGACAGCTCGGCCGAACCCACAAGGGTGGTTCGGCCGAACCCCGGTGGGTCCCACTCAGCCCCCGCTTCCTCGTGGCACTTGAGTTTGTTTCCCACACTTCCTTTTCGCCTACTTTATTTGTCAAGTTCATTCCGAGACGCGAAAAACAATTACTAAAACTTGACCAACTAAAACTTGGGAAGATTTCTTTTGAATACCTTTTCCCAAGTCTCTCCCTAATGCTCTCATGATGATCTTGCACACTTTTTATTACTCGCTTCATCACCACTTGCCTCGTGAACAAATAATCAAATCCATAGGACCCATGTTTCTCTAGATTATTGGCAAGTGTGATATGGCTCGACGAAATGATCTTATGCTTAGCTTACCGAGTCCTTGGGAATTTTATTTCACAAAACAAAAATACCATGGCTTCATGCTCCTCTCTTGATACAAAAATGCCTACCAATGCCATATGATGATCATACCTTGCAAAACTTACATACATATGCTGCTTGTGATTGCAATGAGCTTTACCAAAATCGAGTGACCCTAGAGAGAAACTTGTCATGCTCTCTTGATCAAGATCACGTACACTCCACCAAAAAAAAAGGGTTGAACTCCTACACCGGGAGCTAGCACCCCACCAAAATAAAGACACTCCTCGTTTGCACCTCTTTTTACCTCTCTCTCTCTCTCAATCACGCATAAACGAGACATGGCTATGTAAAAAAAAAAGAAAAGCTCACACGGATGAGCAATGAAAAGAAAGCTCACAAAGATGAGCAATGAAAAAGAGAGAAGAAAAGAGATGCTCAAGCATAGAGCAAGAAAAGAAAAGAAAGAAAATAAAAAGATAGCCATGTCTCGAAAATGCAAAATAAAGAGAGGTCAATTGCAATAGGAGTTGTCACTTTTTCATATCCATACACACACGCACTTCTTGATCAAGGTTGCATGACTTGGCTTCTCCATGGATCCTTTCTTTTGGCTTAGCAATATTTGTGATACAAGTATGCCTCTCTCATTCCCTACCGAGCTCCACATACAAGCCTAAGAAGTAGGAAAAAGAGAGGCAACACAATGCCTTGGGGAGGAAAACACTTTTTGAGCGATTCAAGAGAATCGAAGAGGAGCGGGAGTCATGTTGTTTATTTTCAAAACTTTCAAAAACCTAAGGTGCTTAGTGAGCAAAAGTATAGTGACTTGAGTCATGAGCTGTTCCACTTATCAATCATCCAAGAATGCATGTTAGCCACCGTCATGTTCACAAGTAAAACGGTGTGGCTTGTAATAACATGTGTGCAGGTCTCTAAGGGGAGAGATCTCTCAACTTACGCTCCCACCTTTACTCGAGGACGAGCAAAGAGCTAAGTGTGGGGGTCTTGTTGACGGTCCTTATGGTCCAATTTTACCGTCAACATGTTGCATCTTTTTGAATCAAACACCATCACCAAGAATAGACATAGGGATTATTTCTAACAAATTCCACTAGTCTTGGTGAAATTATGAATGCAGCTGCAATTCATATGAAAACAGGGGAAAACATGCACGAAACATGGACTTTGCAATCGACGGATTTTCCCTGACTAAAGAATATAGTCCAAAAGCCCAAAACCACAAAACAGAGCCTCAACATCAAACCAAGCAAGTGGATTGGGCCAGTACACAGCCAGAGGAAGGCACCGGAGAAGAATCAAGCCCAGGGAGTCCAGCCAGCTCGGCCGAACCACCCTAGTGGGTTCGGCCGAACCGACAGTGGGCCCCCCGGCCCATCTTTCTCTCGCGGTTTGTCACCGACGTCCGGAGGTCGGTTCCACCTGCAATTAATGCCACCGACGTCCGGAACCGCCTCCAAGTTGCCGACCTTCCAAGGCTATAAATAAAGGGCTACACCCCCTCTCTCAACACACCACCAACATCAAGATACAAGACAAAACTCTCATCCTTAGGCCAAGGGCCTCTTGTATTTTAGTAGAATAGGAGAGAGGGCAAGGAAGAGGAAGGAGTATTCCTCCCTTTTGTAAAGTGGAGTAGTATTTCCTTTTCTTTTACCTTGGCGTATAAACACTCTTTTTGGTGATTTATACGTGGTGATCTACTTATCTATCGTGACATATCTTTGTGTTAGACGTAATTCTTGTTATACTTGTTGACGGGATCATCGCTCGCAAGAAGTACTCTAGCTTTCCGAACTCGCTCTAAGGCCGAGGCTAGAGTAGTGGTCAATAGCATAGACGTGGTGTCTAGGCTGGAGATCGCCTTTGTTTGCCGTGTGCCCCACGGTTTGTAGAGGTAGGTGGCAGGAAGTGACAGCCCTGTCATCCAAAGGAACCCTCCACGTTCGGGTACATAGTAGAGCTTTCGTAGACCGGAGTGGCTTGGCGGACCAAGCCTAAGACGGTGCCCGAAGTAAACAAGTCTAGCTTGCGTTCGTCTACCTTTAAAGGATAAATAGATAAGAGTCACCCTCTCGACCCTATTTTGCTTCGTTGTCTTGGTTGTCCTTGGGTAAACTAACCTTGTTGCAGAAATACTCCGTTCCCTCGCGGATATAAATACGATACCTTGGAATACTCCCGGGTAAAGTGCTACAACGGTATTCCGTGCGCTTGCGGATTTATTCGTGACGTAAGAAATACCAACAGACCCCTACGAGAACAACAAACAACACAATATAATCATTAGCAATACAATTCATACAGGACGTAGGGTTATTACTCTCAATAT
This sequence comes from Chloris gayana, assembly GCA_031894775.1. Lineage (NCBI taxonomy): Eukaryota > Viridiplantae > Streptophyta > Magnoliopsida > Poales > Poaceae > Chloris > Chloris gayana. Next base: position 1,059,589 of record JAUNZO010005196.1, read on the forward strand.
GATGGGGTCCGAACCTGTCTAAAATCCCTATGTGATCTTGTGTTGCACCATCGAGTTCCTAATCCGTGCGGAACCGTATAAGTTTACTAACAAGATAATCCTTGACATATAGCAAACAAATAAAAAAACATACCAAATTTTAACATGGAGTAACACATGTTGTATATAGGGAGTAGAATAAGTTTTGAGGGTGAAAAAGAAAACAATTGAATTTTAATATCCTGCGTGCCAAGAAAAACACTCAGCAAGTCTAATCTTTGTCGAATGCTACAAAAATCACTCGACAAAGAATAGACTTTGCCGAGTCTCTCTCTCTCTTATGACACTCGGGGAAGGAGTTTGCCAGCTGTTTTTTTCTAGACACGCGACAAAGGGTTTATGAGATACACAAGGTAATTTTGGTTTCTACCACCAGATTTGTTCTGACTATCCCACCAGATTTGTTTAGCTGCATATAAATTTTATTAAGAGGAAAATACTAATATTTCAACTTCAACTTCACTAATGTCAACCAACAATCACCCGTCACATTTTAAAAATTTTCCTGTCTCTATGTCATACCTATATATGGCACGTTGGTAGTTTCTTAATTTTTAAAAAAAAAAAAAAAAACTCGACCTGCGGGGGTATGACGGCCCCCGGGCATTTTGTTAAGAAGAAGACCTTCTCACGCAGGTCGAGAAAATTCCCGAACCCTCCCCCAAACCATACGTAGGGACTCAGCTGGCCGTGTGAGCTATGGCGCGAGTCTTTACCATACGCTTTGATTTGGGGAGAGCGAGGAATTTTTTCTCCACACTGCAGCTCACGCTACAGTGCAGGTGCGAGATCGTGGGTCGAACCCACGACCTGGCGGCAGCCAACCCGGCGCCTTGCCACCAGGCCAAACGCCTGTTCGCAGTTTCTTAATTTTAAAGAGGGACAGCGTTAACATGCGTCCGGTCGCGCGTTCAACCCTGCGCGCGACGGGTCTGGTTTGAGCCGTTGGTTTGGGAGATGTCTCTTTCATGCTGATGTCAGCTTAATTATTATGATAAATTCTTTTTAAAAAAACTATAACTTTTATATATAATGTCCAATTTCAATTCCATTTTCACCGGTCTGTTCTACGCGACGAGACGAACAAAACTAGATCCCACTTGCATATATTTTGAAGGATTTTTTATAACCTAAAATACTATTACACATATAACATAATTTGCTACATAACCAAATAATTTGCTACATTCTAAGTCCCGCGTGTAGCAGGCCACCTAAGGCCAAGGGGAGTGTTAGCACATTTTGTGGACTGAGTTGTATGTAAAAACATATAATATTAATTTGAGTACATCATATGATAGCACCTCATATCCCAATATAGTAGCGATTTCTGGCCATGGTATATGGTAGTGAATATATACAAAAAATGTAATTATACAGTAGCCATTTTAGTTCAAAATATCATGGCAACAAACGAGCTCATGATTAGGACATCGTACACTTATTTCTTATTTACTTAGTAACAACTTGGAGTATATTTCTATAGCAATTATTATTAGGCAAAATTGTATGTAACACACTCGAGAAAACGTGGTTTGGTCTCCAACACATCAATAAAGTCCTATTTGTCTGCAGCATACTATGATTTTGTGATTTCTTGTCCGAGACACATTATGACTATTTAGTAATTGATGTCAGCTTTTTTATCTCAATACTCATAGTACATTAGGACTTGAAACTTGGCACAAATATACATTGTCCTATTATCTATCAATAAAAAATAGTGCTAGATTTTATTTTATTATTTTTGTGTTTTTTGGATAAATTGAATATTAAAACAATGAGTAAACAAGACAAACATCTAAAAAAATTAATCTCTATCTTTTAATGGTAGATAAAGCAAAAATGTATATTTATACCAAGTTTCAAGTTCTAATGTACTACGAGTATTGAGATAAAAAAGTTAAAAATAATTTTTAAATGGCCATAATGTGTCCTAGACAAGAAATCACAAAATCGTAGTGTGTTGCGGACAAATTCGATAAATCCACATTTTCTCGAGTGTCTTACGGACAATTTTTCCTTATTATTTTATATACTCCCTAATAATTTTATCCACAGTATACGAGCAAAAAAAATAATTAGTAGCGATATTCCATTCATGATTTCACAGTATATCAACTTTGATATGTTTCTATAGCTCGAAAAGATTTGCTATATTAGGTATAACAAAACTTGTTAACGCAACATTGACATATTTGATGCTATGTAAAGGTATCATACTAAATTTAGCTTATGGTATGACAACAACAATTGATAATGTCCTATGTTGCTGTGCATCGAAGAGAATTGGCTAATACAAATCTAAGAAAAATTGCTACTAAAGGTCAAAGAGAATTTGCTACTAGAGATCCAAAACAATTTTCTACTAAAGGTAGAAAAGAATTTGGTACTAAAGATCGAAGCGAATTTGCTACCAGAGATCCAAAAGAATTTGCTACTAAAGGTTGAAGAGAAATTGCTACTAAAAATTCAAGAGAATTTGCTACTAAAGATAGAAGAGAATTGCTACTAGAGATCTAAACTACTAAACAAAATTTGCTACTAAAGGTCGAAGAGAGTTTGCTACTAATGGTCAAAGAGAATTTTCTACTAGACATTCAAGAGAATTTGCTAGTAAATGTCGAAGAGGGTTTGCTGCTACATATCCAAGATTGCTATTGGTAACCTATTTGCGGCCTTTCAAAAATTTTATAGCAAATTATATTATATATATAGTAACAAATTTAGATTATAATTTTTTTATAAAAAAATATATGCAAGTGAGATCTAGTTTTTTCATCTCATCACGTTTGAACGGTGAAAACGAAATTTAAATCGTACACTTTATGCGAAATTTTTAGCTTGCTTAAAAGAAATTTAAGTAATTGATTCGCTGATGTCAGCACACATCAGCACTGAAAGCGATATGTGCTCATGATAGGAGAGGAACGGTCGCACGTTCGCGCCTTCGCACCACTGGTCGCGGCGGAGCGTTTCCCTTTAAAGAGTGCACGGCTCGTTTGACTCGTGTGCCAGATTGCGAGCTAGCTTGAGTTGGCTTGTTAACATAAGGAGCTAAAAACTAGCTCAACTCGTTTGAAATTGAATGGGCCCAATTCACCTTCGAGTCGAACTAGCTAGTTAGTCACGACTCACGAGCTTTATTGCCACCCCTAAAGAGAACCGTGAATACGCTAGTTCTTCTCTGGCATTCTTGCAGCCCAAGCTCACTTGAATAAACACAAGGGTTTCCCAATCGTACAACAACGAATCAATCATTTGAGGCTAACATCGACCTTTTTGCAATTACCCGAACAATACACATTTAACCCTGAAAAGGATAGAAAAAAGGGAACAAAATACTACATATTCACGGAAACGAACTACTTAAGACTACAGAGTGGAAGCCTGACCAGCTGGACAGTGATGCAGGAATCATAAAATAATACTGTTAGCCTATCCACACTATAAGAAAACCGAACTATAGCCACGCCTCCCAAAACCCAGTAGCCACGATAAGCAAAATGGACTATGGCTATAGTGGGAGAAAAACCAACCGTGGCTATAGTGCCCTCTATAGCCACGGTTGAAGAAGTGAACCGTGGCTACCGAGGCCTTTAACAATAGCCATAGGCTCACTCCCAATATAAATCAACCAAACCGTAACCCCCACTCCCCTCCTCACTTCCTCTCTCCAGCTGCCGCCTCATCACTACCTCTCTCTCTCCACCAACCGGCCGCGTGCCTACCTCCTCCGCCACCGGTCGGCCTCCCCGAACGCTCCTGCTCCCCGGCCCGCGTGCCCTCCTCTATCGGCCTCCCTGCACGGTGCTCCACCAACTACCACCGCTCTCCACCGTCCGGCCGGATCCGGCGCCGGCAAGGCCGGAGCCACGACGCGTGGGGCCGGGGAGGGGCATCGACCTTTGCTCTCCGGCGGGGTCCCTCCTCGTCCCTATCCAATGACCGACACCCTCCCGAGCGGTCGGCTCTCCGGCGACCACGGGCGGCGACAAGGGTGGTCGGATCCGGGGCCGCCCCTCTCCGGCGGGCCTTGGGCTGCAGCAGGGCAGTTGTCCGGGGCCACCCTTCTCTAGCAGGCCATGGGCGACGGCGAGGCGGTCGAATCCGAGGCCGACTCCTCTTTGGCGGGCCATGGGCGGCGGTCGGATCCTGGGCCGCCCCTTTCCGGCGGCCGGGTGGCAGCATTGGGCGTCAAATTCGTTATCTCCCCTCTCCCGTCCCGGCGGCTCGTGGAGGCTCCTTAGTGGGCGGTGCGGATGAGGCCGGGATGGGCGGGCTGGCAGGTCACGCAGGCCCATTCGGCCCGTCCAAGTTTTTTTTTGTTTTTTAATTTCTACCGTAGGGGCGGTTGAAGACTTCGACCGTGGCTATAGTTGTAGCACTATAGACATGGTTGACATTGTCAACCGTGGCTATAGTGACACTCTATAGCCAAGGTCGGCCTTGTTTCATCTGTAGCCTCGCAAACATAGCCACGGTTGAGTTGACCCGCGGCTATAGAGGTCTCCCAACCGTAGCTATAGTGCTTTATTGTTATTGTGCCACCCATCACCAAGTTCCTTGCTCGGCCAACGTGAAACTAGACCTAGCGAACTGAGACAATACCACTAAAGAGAACCGTGAATACTATGTGCGCATCAGATTTCTATGTTTTTTTTCTTCTCATACTTTCTCCTCTGATTGTTTTATAGACACGCTGGCGTTTTAAAAGCTTTGATGAGGTGATGAAGCTTGGTTCTTCTTTCCGGATGGTGGACGAAGATTGCTGACCGTTCAAATGAAGAGCATGTACTAGCATAAATAGGCAGTGGGTGCGAACCGTACCGTTTTGCTATTCAACTTCTGAATATAAACACACTTCCACAAACCACTACATTCTGTTACCATTTTGCACTTCACTTTACTAGTCACCATCGATAAATAAACCAATTAATATCAGATATCGCCTTTGCCATATTGAGCATCACAGTGGGGTTACGATAAATAGCTATTTAGACAACTAGCCTTGTTCATATACAAGTTTAAGGCTGAATCACCCGATCACCACAACGGCCGGCTGGAAGCAAACAGGTATCGAGTTATCTGTTTCACTAGTACAACAATGCACCATCTATGGCGTCTCTATGTCAACCACAAGACACATATGTGGTGTGGTCGAACCTCAAAGCTGGTGACAGCAATGAAATCATGTTATGTTTTCCGTTGTATTTTTTTCAACATCTCTCAATATTTTTGAAAGTTCATTTCAACATTACTAAGAAGTTGACACAGAAAATTCAAAATGTTGATAAATTTAAATTTCTTAAAATAAAAAACATTCATATTTGATCTGATTTTAATGCAAAACAACACAGTTGTTCAAATGGATTCAAAAACGGACTGCGGTTGAGGAGAAAAATGTGTGAGATTCAAAAACCGATTCATTTCTCCACCCTCTTTCACGCGACCTATTGCACAAATCTCAAAAACTGATATCCTAGTTGCTTTTGAGCAATCGTGATATACGAAAACCATGGGGGCCTCCTATCAATAGATTGGATGACGAAAGACTGTCCCATGACCATGTTCATCATCTTTCAGCTTATGTCAATGCCATTGGACCTCCATCCCGCCCTGCTCTGATGCCCACCTACTGCTGGCCGCCTCAATATTGTCATACCAACACCGTCATGACCCTCCCCTCCTTTCTTCTCCATCTTCTCGTCGCGCAACTCGACGGAAAGGTAGCCGTGACACCGTCACCGGTGAAGGTCATTGTTGGTTGACGGAGCAAGGGTGGAGGCATCCCAGCCAACCAGTTATAGGCATGTAGTGGTGTTGGACGGCGAGAATTGGATATAAGTTATCGATACATTTCGATCCTACGAATTGGATATCCATCAATTACACTTCATAAATCTCTTGCATCTGAAAAGAGATACGCTCACCACATCTCTGGTTCATGAGTCGCATCCCTATGTCTCACTGGACATGCATGTTCACACTGAAATAAGATTGGTCACGACGCATATCTAGTCAAGTTCATATGTAACACTCCAAATTATTTAAGTAAAACAAAATTTACTTTACATGGGCTGGCTGGTTTAAAGCCCAACAATAACTAGGCCAACTCTGGAGCCCAAACCAAACCCTAGAGCCTTCTTCCCACGCTGCTTCTCTCATCCCAACCGTGATTCCACCATTGAAGAAAAAAACGAAAAAACGGCGCTGGTTCTGTTCGTTCTGTTTCACCATCGTAAGGAGGTGGTGCTGCTCCTGGTTCCTCTTCTTAGCAGGTCAGTGCCCCCATTGGAGAGAACCCATCCTCGTGGTAGTGAAAAAACGAGTTGCTCTTGTATTATTTTCCCTACTCTTTCTTCTTTTTCATTGGTGCAGTTTTTCTCACGGTAGTTGGAGCAAGTAAGAGAGAGAAGGGAAGGATTGTGATCTTCTTTAGGTAACAGATTGACCAGTTTTGTTTGGCTTGCTTCTAGTATTCCAGCGCTGGAGAGGATTGCATTTAGGGGCAACTTGGATGCTGAATGCAACTTGCAGTTTCAGTTTGGGCCCCAACAGATCGATGACGTTTTAGGGGCTTTGGATGTTGAGTCTGGAAATTTGGTAGTAACAAGACTTGTAGACTTTTCCAATACCTTTCCAATGAGTATTTACACATGTTTTTCGTTAAGGATTGAGAGAGTTACATGAGTCTGAATCTGTTTCTTGGGTACACAGTTCATCCCTGTTTTCAGTTTGGGCAGTAGCAGATCGAGGACGTTTTCTAAATTTTAGAGGCCGAATCTGACTAGGAGCATATAAGAGAAGTTGTAGAGGATTGCAAGAGCTTTCAAACGCATATTTATATGCATTATTTCGTTGAGTATCATAGGAGTTATGACTATCTGAATGCATCAGTCGTGTTCTGAAAATTCTGAGGAAACTGTACTGTTACAGTTTCAACCATCAGTTTTGAGCAGCGAATTAAAATTCTTTAGAGGCCGAATTAGTCTAGGATTTTCTGGAGCATTTTGTAGTACTATGTACCAGTTTTTCATGGAGTACATGCATGCCTGATTTAGTTCATTATTTTGAGAGTTATGGTTTCATAAACGTAGTGTCTCGCTGCTGTTTGACAGTTTCTATCAGTAACCTTGCAGAGCCATTTAGAATTAGTAGATGCTGAAATTAAATTTGGAAATGAATACCAAAGTTGTAGCTTGTTCAATGTAGATGCTTTTAGAGTATTTATTTTCTATTATTGCTATTATAGTTTTAATGTTATGAAAATGACAAGCAGCACTGCTGTTGTATGTTAAAATGAGGCGTTTCGCTGTTTTTGATGACTACGGGTTTTGGCGTAGGAGCGCTATGTTTATTGCTTGTGAATGATATATGGAGTGTAGGTGCTGAGGTTTTTGTTCCAACTACGGGTGGTAGTGCTCCGGGTCGTCCGTAGTATATTGATCTTCTTCGGTTGGAGGCAAGTGAATGTGGCGGTGCTTTGCTACCGTTTTGTCTTGTTATTTTTATCACCTACATCTTAATGTTCAGAACCTTGCCACTTAATAATAATCTGAATGTTGGTGATAATTTGAGGCTTATTTATGTCATGTTGCTTATTTATTCATTTGAGGCCTATTATCATATCCCTGTGATAAATGAAGTTGAAGTTGTGGTATATTCTCTTATGATGAGATATATCAAGCATATCATGAGCATGATCATCTCATCTCATTTGCATTGAAGTTTATCACAATCCTATGGTTGTGATCTGTACCGGTACACATCGTACGTTGCCCGAGGAGGGTGCGATGTAAAAGTGGACATGGCATTGCATTCATATGCATTCATTGAAGTGTCTAACATTTAAATGTTATTGTGGATGTGAGGTGATCTTATATGATCTTGGATGTGTTCTTCCTTTTCAATTACTATCATTGTGGTCTATATTGAAGTTTTACTCATCTCATCTTGATATATTTAAATCGTTGCTTAATTCAACTTGTGGTTTAAATAGCTTGACAAAACAAATTTGCTTGCTGAGATTTTATCTCACCCTTGCTCTACTCTCTCCAGGTGCTTGATGATTGCTAGGAGGGGAAGAGGGATTAGCTGCACGTCTCACATTTCATCACTTCATAGTCTTCTGCTTTAATCATGATAATTAGAATTTTGTCTTTATTGTCGTGAGAATGATAAGTCTGGTGCGAATGTTAAAGTATTGCTGGGGTTCTTTCTTATGGTTGCTAGAATACTTTGATAATGCAAGTCTTATGTTCTTCAATAATATATATGTGTGTGGTTATGCTTCCGCGGTGGTTGTTTTTACAAAGGAGATGCTGCTGAAATTCTCTATTTTTTTGTCTTTGGTGGTTGATTGTGTAGTTTTAGTAATGTCCCGGGTGTTGGTGGATTCCGGGCGTTACAGCTTGGTAATCGTAGCCTAAGTTATAGATTCTAGGTATAATGAAGTTTAAATTGACACACTTGCACTTATAGGTTCGGTAGTTGTTTATTTATTTCTTCATGATAGTTTTGACTTGTTTCTTTGAAGTTGCTTAATGTTTCATAAAGTTAATGTGGATTTTGTTGGCTTGTTATGATGGCTGCAGCTATGCCGCCTAAGAAGAAGGAAACGCGTAACCGTCCAACAACGGATAATGAGACGACCAATAATAATCGTACTACTAATTTAGGTAGTCAAGAGGAGATGGCTGCTACAATACAGGCATTACAGCTGAGTTAACTACGTTGAGGCAATTTATTCCTAATGCCTCTACTAGCACCGCCGCTATCGCTCCTAGTGGTAGTGTTCCCGCTACGGCTGCTGCCCCAAGTGGTCCTCGTCGAGAGACACTTCCGATCGTGGGACTTCTCTAATGCAGTGGATGGGGATGAAGCTAGACTCATTTGATGGTAGTGGTTCGGCAGTGGATGCAGCAGATTGGCCGACTTATGTGGAGGATAAGCTGGAGGTCTTTGAGGTGGTCTACGGAGATCGTGTTCGTTATAGAACACAATTACCGAAGGGAGAGGCTCGGGTTTGGTGGAGAGGTGTGCAGAGTGCTAATTCTCATGCACCCGGTTCTTTGACCCGGCATGTTTTTGTCGAGCGGTTTGAGAGGAGGTTCTATCCGGCCACATTCCTTGATAAGATGAAGATAGACCTTCGTAGTTATAAGCAGGACAAGAAGACGGTGGCTGAATATGAGGTGGGATTCAACAAGATTGTTCGCTTTGTTCCTCATGTGGCTAATAATGAGTTGGAGAAGGCGGGCCGTTCCGTCAGTGGTTTGAGGCTATCGATTAGGCACACTTTAGGAGCTTTTCCATTAGTGGATTTCCGTACTACCGTGGAGCAAGCCTTGGGTGTGGAGATGCAGCATCAGTACACTAATGAGATTAAGCCTTTCGATCGGCCTCGCACTCAGGATGATAAGAAGGGTCAATCGGTGGCCCTATTCATAAGAAGGGAAAGTTTCAACGTCATCAACCATATCGTGGCAAGCATGGTCAGCCTAGCTCTTCAGGGGGAGGTGGTGGTGTCGTACGAGATCGGGCTACCCCTAAGCCTGGTATGGGTATGGTATGTTTCCGTTGTGGTGATGCACATCGTCGTGCGAGTGTCGGCGGAGTGGCACTTGTTCTATCTGTGGTCATGACCATAAGGATGTTGTATGTAGGAAGAATCCTAATGGAAAGTTACGTTGGGAACCAGTTTCTTCGTCGGTTCCTAGTGGCACCGCTAATGTGTTGTCCTCTACACATCAGCAGTCTCTTGTGCCACCTACTCAGCAGCAGTTTCTTGTGCCACCTACACAGCAGCAGTACTTGTCTGCGCCTTTCTACCCTCGGTACTTGACGAGTGCCTCCTACACCGACCGTTCCTTCGACACCGCAGTTTGGGACTTTACGACTGCCCAAGGCTACAACTCCTTCAGTGCCTTTGCTTCCTTGGGCTCCTACTATTTCTAGTGGCTATACTCCTGGTGTTTCGTCTTCTGCTGGTGTTCCTGGAGTGGCTATATTTAAATCGTTGCTTAATTCAACTTGTGGTTTAAATAGCTTGACAAAACAAATTTGCTTGCTGAGATTTTATCTCACCCTTGCTCTACTCTCTCCAGGTGCTTGATGATTGCTAGGAGGGGAAGAGGGATTAGCTGCACGTCTCACATTTCATTACTTCATAGTCTTCTGCTTTAATCATGATAATTAGAATTTTGTCTTTATTGTCGTGAGAATGATAAGTCTGGTGCGAATGTTAAAGTATTGCTGGGGTTCTTTCTTATGGTTGCTAGAATACTTTGATAATGCAAGTCTTATGTTCTTCAATAATATATATGTGTTTGGTTATGCTTCCGCGGTGGTTGTTTTTACAAAGGAGATGCTGCTGAAATTCTCTATTTTTTTATCTTTAGTGGTTGATTGTGTAGTTTTAGTAATGTTCCGAGGTGTTGGTGGATTCCGGGGCGTTACATCATATTTGAATGTGACACCAATTGAATGTGGGTTAGGCTAATCCTTCACCTCTTGCTCGCCATCTGTCATCCTCAATCCCAAATGGAAGTATATCGGCACTTTTGATTCCACAGGTGGAGGCGGACAATTTTCCGGTGACTTCCATTTCTACCAATTTCGCTCTTAATTATCTTTCCTTTTTCTCCTGGATATTTCTCGTGAGCTGTTCATCTCCTCTTTGTACTGCACGGTGGCTCTGATATATGTCTGCTGATGAGCTCCAGACAAAGTAGTCAATAATGGTTTCTCTTTTACAATGCCTATTTTTGGTATATCAAGCGTTATATAGTGGTATAGTCTCTCTCTCTCTCTCTCTCCCTCTCTCTCTCTCTCTCTCTCTCTCTCCTGGTTTTCTCTTTCTCAAGTACAACTCCTATTTATACTAGTGAACATTTACGATGCATAATACCGTGATTATTGGCAATACAACCAGTAATATTTATTAACAGTACAATCAGTAGTTACTTGTGGTAATTACAATCTCTGTTATTTACAAGTATCTGCAGTAATTTACCTGTGAGCTTGAAAGCTTATCACAAGGAATTAGTATCACTGCTTATTTCCCATTGTTTCTCTTACCTTCTGTACACTTTATTTGTGCCCATCGTCCAAGAGACATCCGCATGTTACCCCATAATGGCTCATATCTCACAGTTTGTATGTTGGCCAATTCCAAAATTTCTCCGAAAGGGATAATGTTAAAAGAGAATGAGAAGATATAGCTGGTCGGGTCCGTATCAAATTCCTGAAAAGTGGAGGGACCCATCTAATTGGCACAAGAATGAATTTAACGAAAATTCCGCATAGCACAAGGATGAACTTCATAACGATTGTGGCAAAAACCAAAACCGTAGCTACCATAGAGAGAGGTAAAGACACAATGTGCTAAACTATACTCCTCCTTTCCTTTACTCATGTCGTTTCAGACAAAGAAAATGACCTAAACATGAACTAGCTAAGCATGTCTTAACCACACGATTAAAGGAATAGAGGAATAGGTGTTTACTAGACGTAAGAGGAACTCTAATAATATATTCGGAAATTCACCCTTGTGATTGCTTAGACAGACACCTAATATTTTGTTTGACACAAATACAATGATATTTTGACAACTACCCGTCATGCAAGCCATTATCCATGTAAATTTCAAGAGAAATAAGCATTTGATAACATACTAGGTGCTAAACAGTATTAGGATTGCAGGTACCCGGCCGCCTGGACATGGACTGGACACAACCTGGAGGACTGGCTGGCGCCAACGGAGCATTCTATTTCCTGGTCTCAACGAGGCAGGGCTGTACACGGTGCTGTACTTCCGCCCCTCCGAGTCGGCTGGTACAGCGCGAGCCTAGCAGTACTTGGTGTACGCACTTGTGCTTTGCACACCCGCTTGGCCGCCTCCTCAGCCAGCCTCCGCCTCATTGCTACTACCCAACGTGTGGGCGTCAGTCCAGCTGTTCATATCTCCGAGCATACACTGTTCACTATACCACGGTTCACTTTAAGCGACCCACGGTGGGTCGTTAAAAGCGCCTTCGACGACCCACGGTCGGTCGCTAAAGAGCTTTACCGATCTATAGCATCGGTCGGTGTAAGCCGTGTCAGTAAAGGGTTTTAGCGACCGACCCTCAGTCGAAGATGATAAAGTGTTACCGACCAACCGTCCATCGCTGCTAGCTGAATTACCGACCAACCGTCCATCGCAGGTAACTGCATTACCGACCAACAGTTCGTTGTGAATGAAACACATAAGAGAACACCATATATTGCTTACACTAATCTCATCATTATCACTAATCATAAATATTTACAAATCAATTGTCATTCAGGTTTCACAACCCATTATCATTCAGAAACCAAATTACATGGTGCCATATTCATCAAGCCAGATAAACTGATTTAATTGAAACACCATTTATATAACAAGTAGCCAGAAAGTTCATGCATCCCATTCATACAACAAGTAGCCAGAAAGATCATGCATCCCATTCTTACAACATGTAGCCAGAAATTTGAGAAAGTACATAGCAAATTTCTATTACAAAAGTGGACCTTCTGGAGCATGTTGACACCTCATACAAAATACACAGTTCTACAAAATCAGTCACTTGTACTCACTACAGAAAAGAATAATCTCCACAGTTACTTCTAGTCACAATTCTAGTTTGAAGTCATCATATTCTGCCTTAATAGTAGCCATCAACTAGCAATAGTTCCTGCAAAGAAGAACAGGGCCAAGCAATCAGTTGACAAGATTGGAGTATGCCTTCAATCAGTTGATAAGTTCAGATAAGCCAAAGAGCTAAAACTGTTACAGGAACGGAGTCACAAACCAAAAATTCGAACAACGGAATACCTCCCAAAAACAATATTCAGAGACTGGTTTTCTGAACTCGGATTATTGTCTAAAAATCACAAACATTCAGACAGGTTTTTCTGAACCCAAAAGCAAGTAATCAGTTTTCTGAACTAAAGCTTATTGTCTAAATATTCAGATTATTGTGTAATAATATCTAGAGGCAGGTTTTCTGAAACAATATCACAAACACGTCTAAAAATCAGATTAGCATCACTTATTGTTTTCTGAACTCAATCATATTTTGGGGGGTTAAGTAGAATTCAGTGTACCTGAAGGTGGTGTTGATGCCTTGCTGATCTTGAGCTGAAAAAAAGAGAATATTACAAAAAGGCTATCACATTATAACTGAAAATGAAAAGAAAGTTATATTTCATATTATTTTTTTGTAAGGCCATGCAATTGATAACATCTTAGCATCAGCCATAGTTTCCAGATTGCCGTATGAACGAGGCAGCATTTGGTCTCTTTTCAGCACATGTGTCACAATGACTTCACAAAACTCTCTTCCAAGGGGTTCACCTCCAAGTATGGTGCTTGGTTTAGTTGAGATAATTGTTCCATTAGCTACAGGCTGATCTCTCAATAGAGAAAATAATATGACATCCTTTCCAACCTAATGAAAATTATTAATCAAATCAATATCCGTGCAGTGGAGAATTGAAAAATGAGAAGCAAAAAATATGTTACAGGGATAGGATGATTACCAAGGCATCATGTACTGAGCGGTTAGAGTCATTTTGGCTGCTTGGTGCAGTTGTAGGGAGCCTTGAAGGTCTAGATTGGGTTGAATAAAATACCTGACTAGGAAATTCCTGCTCCTGTTCCTCGTCCTCCTCCTCATCATAGTATTCTTCATCTTCAGAAGCATCTTCCACTTCTTGAACTTGATGAGGATCACCAATTTCTTGCAAGCTTATGTTGCGCATTCCACATTGACGTGACATAGAACCATTTTGTGACATAGGTTCTGAACTTCCTCTTTCTTGTTCTGCCCTTCTCTCTAAAAGGTCAAGTCTAGCTTGCATTTGATCTACACGCTGCTCTAGAGCAATTTTCTGACTTTCAACCTTCTTGCGTGCAAGAATCTCCATTTTAAGCCTTGTAGGTGCATAACACCTCAACCCAGGGGTGCGAATATCCTGATGAGTTGGACCTAAACCCAAAACATGGACATAACCCTTTGGCTCTTTCTCTCCACAAACAACAGCAAAAGCATCACCTTCCTCAATTGTTCGCTCCTTCAAATTTGGATTTGCTTCAACAACTTCTTTCAATTGTTTGTAGGAAGTTTAACATGAATGAATTATCTTAGGTATAGCAACAACTGTACATTATAACCATCTGTTGGAAAAAGGCTTACTATTATTGGTGCTGCTTGCGCTGAGGGAACTCCATTTTTCCTTGTGTGAGTTTTGATGAAGTTTTCATCTCTTCGAGGGGGACGTCCTAATTCCACAGCCTAAAACTTATTTTTGTTAGTAATGAACAACAATAAGTAAAACCAAAAATACCTTACAATATATAGAATAATACCAGGTCATATTCTGAACAAGCATAGCTAACGCTCCCTGAAGTATGGTGTAACTGCAATTTTGCCCGGTTCGCTTTTGCTTTTTCCGAGCGAACCTTACATGGAATTAAAACTTGTTATTCAATGCCATATATGTTAACAAATTCATGGTACTAAATAAAAGCAATAGGTCTCTTACTTGAAATTCAGGAGACAGCCAATATTTGAATAAGAATTCCCAATCAGCATCATTTATCCTTTTATCACGACTTTTTCCCACTTCCTCTAAGGTCATTTCTGGTTTGAAATACAAAACTTTTATTGTTGCCTTGAATTCTTTCCACTTCCTTGCAGGAGTACGCATAAACCAGTTGAAAGCATCATCACCAATATCGTAAAAGCCCTGTTGTACAACAGATTATGGTTGTTTTTATTTCTCTCCACAGCAACAACACACATAAAAACCAGTACAATGGAAGTAGAACAGATTACCTGTACATCAGTCCATAGCTCATATTTCTTGTCATCATCAACTAGCCTCCAATCTAGAGATGCAAGTGACAACTTTTTCTAACTTGGCACCCAATCACACTAGAAAGCTCCCTAGATTTTTTACCAACAGGCTGACCACGATCATTGAGTAATATTGGGATTTTAGGCATATCAGGTGTTCTTGAGAAAATGTCATCCTTCATGGTTATGCCCCTCCCTCTCCTCTTATTTTCTGTACCATGGCTTTGGTTCTCAACATGGATATCTACAGCAATATAACACAAAATAAGTATTGAGCAAAGGAAAAAAAGCTAAAGAGTATAGTACTATTGTACCTTCATTGTTGCCTAGGAAATCTCCAACAGGATGCATTTCAGCAATCACTTGCTCCTTATTAAGCTGAGCATAGTTTAATCGTGGTCGTTTGCGCAAGTTTGGACGTTCAGTTGTTGCATCACTTCTGTTATGCTTTTTCTACATATAACATTATGTGACATAAGTGTTACATTATGTGAAATAAGTGTTACAGTATGTGTAAAAAGATTTCGCACAGACCTTAGCAGTTTTCCTTGCCTGAACTTGTGACATATCATTTACTGTTTTCTGGATTTCAAGCGCTTTCATCTTCCTGTTGTTTCTTTCAACATTCTCAAGCTTCCTCCTTTCATATTCAGTATATGAACCAGAATTATTGCTGCCTTCGGCGTTTGGCATTTTGTTTCCTGAAAATAAGGCAATGAGATTAGCTAGAAAGAGAGAACATATTTACAAAGTGTGCCAGAAATAGAGAACATATTTATACCATATTTATAAGGCAATGATGATGCTATAAGTGAAGAAAAATAACAAAACTTACTTTCTATTTTTTTCCATGTTTTATTCCACTAACAACTATACCATCTATGTCTGTTCTAGCACCAGGGACAGCAGCAGAAACCACAGTTGCAACCATGTTAGGGTTTAGGTCAGGCATAGGCACAACTACATTGCTATTCTCAACATCATCAATTCCATATAAATCACGTGATTTTGGTTGAACAACAGAAGCCCAATCAGTATCAATAGGATCATAAACATAGTAAACTTGAGCTGCCTGAGATGCTAATATGAAAGGTTCACCTGATATCTTCTCACCGGTATTGAACAAATGCTTGAAGTTAACATCAGTAATTCCAAATTGATCAGTTTTCACCCATTTATTATGTACACGGTTGTCGACCCAATCGCACTTGAAAAGCACAACATTTCCTTTGTGATGATAGTTCAGTTCAATAATTTGCTTTATGATACCATAATAGATGGTTTTTTCCAACCATATGAGTGTCATATATTATTGCCTCTTTCAAAGCATGTCGTTTCTGCAGCTAGAGCTACACCACTACTTCGAACAGATCTAGTCTTATCATAGCAGTGTGTGTGGAAGTTGAAACCATTTATCGTGCAGCTGTTATATTGATGTGCAAGCATCATTGGCCCTTTAGCTAAAATTTTGATCTCTTCGGAGGCTTCATCATGCATTTCCTCAACCTGTGGTTATCACTATATAGTTAAACTAAAACCCTTATCATATCAGATTGTAATTTATAGCTTTGTTTAGTACTTACATGCAACCTAAACCACTCATGAAAGGTTTCATGATGCATGCGGCTGATTTCACGTTGATTTCTAAAACCAATTGAGGAGAGATAGAGAGCATGCTTGCTGCAAAGGCCACAAGTTACTTCAACAAAGAAGGAAAAAGAATGAGGCAATACGAAATGAGTTGAATACATGGCTTACTTCAAGTATGGCTGTATATGGGCATAGTTGAATAAGACATATCTATGTGCTTGAAGCCATGTCTTATGATCTAGATTCACAATGCACTTTCCTGCTAATCCTCGGCCAATGTTGTGAAAGAATGGAGTTGTATTACAAATTTCTATTTGTAACACATCACGATTTCTAACTCTTTGATTCAAGTGAGTCTCATCTTCTAAATACCGAGAATAAAGTGTAAGAGCCTCATCAAACATTGAGCCCTCCATAATTGATCCCTCAGGGTGACATTTAGTACGGACATAGCCCTTACATTTCTTAAGAAACCTATACATATATGAAATAAGCACTCATTAATTTATGAAAATAGTAAATATGTGTTTCCTAGTAAGCAACAATATTCCTAAGAAGATTACCTCTCAATTGGCCACATGCTGCGAAAATGGACAGGACCAGCTATCCTTGCTTGGGAAGGGAGATGGACCATCAAGTGTACATTAATAGTAAAAAATGATGGAGGGAAAATAGTCTTAAGGAGGCTCAAATTTTTTGCTATTTCAACCTCTAATTTTTCCAGGTCACTTATTCGAAGAACGGGGAGTACAATTTCTTGAAAAAGGTGCTTACACGAGTCACAACAGCACAAACTTCTTTAGGGAGAACTTTTCTCACAGCAATTGGAAGTAAGTCTTGTAGAAGAATATGATTTCCATGACTATTAAGACCTATTATCTTCTTATCATTAACAAAAACATTAGGTCGAATATCAGCTGCATAGCCATCCGGAAACTTGACTCCTTTCATTACTTGACAAAATAATTTCTTCTCAGCTGGACTCATTGAGTATGGTGCAGGAGGCAAATAAAATTTGTTATCTTCTAGTTCAATGGGGTGAAGGTCACTTCGATTCCTAAAGCTCGAAGGTCCAAACGAGCATTCAAATTATCCTTAGATTTTCCAGTTACATCCATGAATGTGTCCTTTAGGTTGTCACACACATTTTTTTCTATGTGCATGGGATCAAAATTATATCACAACATCAATTTCTTCCAATATGGAAGGATAAACCAAATTGGTCTCCTTTTCAAAAAGACTAATGGTTCCCCTTCCTTGCGTGTCCGACTCTTTGCTGGTTTACCGGATGGGTCCTTGCCATAATTTGCTTTCCAGGTTTTGGTGCATTCTAAAATTTCCTCTCCTGAAAGTGGAGTAGGTGCAAGCCTGGACTCAATGTGACCAAATGAATCAACATCAAACCCTAATGGGTGCTCGGGATGCAAGAACCTATGATGATCCATGTAACACGTTTTGCTGCCATTACCAAGTCTAAGTGAACAGATCAAAGAATGACAATTAGGACATGCTGCTTCACCGAAGTGACAAACCCGGACACACTTTCTAAACCAGGAAAATCAGTAATGGTCCAAAGTATTGCAGCACGCAATTGAAAGAATTCACCCTTGGAAGCATCATAAGTTCTCACCGTAACGTCCCGTGTGACATCCCTTCCGGGATACCCAGGAATCGAGTACAGAGGGACACTCGACGAAGCGAGTTACAACAGAAACATCATCTCATACAGGCCAGAATATATACATCATGGTATAATACAACCAGGTTTTCGAAATACAAACATTCGTGCAGCATAAACATAACATTATTGAAGTTTAACATTCTACGAGTATTTCAGCGAAAGCTTGTACTTTATACAACCAAAAGACTTCTAAACGATCAACGTGATGTACCGAGCCCTTCGTACATCACGGTCCTCCTCTTCACGGCGTGGGGATACGTTCCCATTGAAGGGAACCTCCCTCAGGACCCTGCTCCTCTTCCGGAAAGCTACCATACAAGTCGTGGTAGTACGACTCATTCCCCGAAAGATAACGAACAAACCCCGAGTATTCTAATACTCAGCAAGACCGACCCGTCAACATGGCACGCTAAGGCCGACGCCTAGTATGCAAAGGCTTTCCGGCTGTGGGGTTTACTCCTTTGCGAAAACAGCAATAAAGGGTGGATCCTTACTTTCAATATTTTAGCTCAACATTAAGTTCATTAACCTTGGTATTTGCAGGCTATCACTATTGCAATCAAGTTTGCAAGACAAGATAAAATAGATCAATTATTCCTTTCCTCTCTCATCTTCATCTTCGATATTGTTTACTATGATGTGACGAGCTAAACAAGTGGTACTCATTACTGCGAGGGACAGCGATTCGAATCCATTTATACCAGCCGGCAAAACCCGACTCCACGACGTATACGCACCACACTCGGTCGTATACGACAACTTTTCCCGCTAGCACCCGACAGAAGACTAGCCATTTCCAACTCCCCGGGAGTATGGCGACTCCACGACATCCCTCGTGGCCGACCCATCTCCCTCCCGTGAGACTATCCTCTCACTAACAGCCGACAAAAGAGAGCCGGCTACGCTACATCTCTCGGGGCGATAGGGTACATCAGCTTGCTGGGCCCATGATACCAAGCATGTAGTACGGTACGTTCAAACTTGTCTAACTAAGCCGACAACGGTACGGTCCTTGATGGACTCGGACGGGGCTACAACCTTGCAAGTCCTCATCTCCGACTTGCCCTTTCTCCTACGGGGCCCGTCCGGTCTCAACTTCATTAACACTCTCTTCATCTTAGTGTCAACACAATAACCCTTAAAGCCTCCATGCTTTAAGATTTCCTAAAACATCTACCGTTGCGACTATGAATTAAGCTTAGCTTCTATTGAGCTACCTGTACCAAGTATAGAATAAACAAACGAAAACCTACCATAATGCAACTAGGGTATCAATCATTCCCTAACACCTAATGCACAAACATAACTCGAACTATGTGATAAAATAAAATAATTAAAAACATAGGTAGGATGCACCGTGGCTTGCCTTGATATGAGTCGGGGTTAGCTTTCTCGGCATGTGGGTCGACTTCGAGATTCCCGTCTCCGACTCGATCTTTGGTGGAACCTCGATCACCTCAAGCACCTAGGTCGACAAACAATGCGTCGTGAATCACCACCATGTATGCATGAATGATCATGATATGATTTGATTATGCAAAGGTTTTATTAATTATGTTCCTCAACTAATAATTAGTGATTAATTATATTCATAATTAACAGCTAATAATTAACATTTAATCATTCATTATGTTTGTTAATTAACAAATCATAATTAAACATGTTCATGAATCAATAATTAACAATTGTTTATGCTTATTAAGAAATGCTTAATCATGGTTAGTAATTATTAATTAATCAGGGTCCCTAATTAATTAATAATTAATTATGTTCATTAGTTACTAACTACTTTGGTTCAGTAATTAATAATTAATTCTGTTTATTAAACAATAATAAATCATTATTTAAATGACATGTGATAATAGGATAATACATTGGAACCACATGAAATGATAATGTTTAAGTTTAATTTTGGAAAATAATTTTCATAATTATTTTTGTGTGCAGTATCTCCTTCATTTAATTAAATTATTTTCTTACATTAAACATTTATCTGTCATAAAATAATAGCTTTTCTTTAAACAAAGCATGTGATTAAATACTATCTACGAAATAAACATCCTCAAAATAGATATTTTATTTCATAAACAAATAGTTCTTATTTTTCTCGAGTCCAACAAAATTGGTTTCACATTTTTCCGATTTTTATTGAATTTTACACGAATTTTTAAAAATTGAAAAATGTTCTCGTGCCACACGCCGGGCCACGAGTGGGCCACACCAAATCCCCACGTGGCCACACGCGATCCCGCGCGTGTGGCCCGTGGTGTGGCACCACCGCGGCGGCGCGGCCACGGCGGCGTGGCCACCGGAGTTGACCGCCGTCGAGCCAAACCTCGACGCGAGGCCACTAACCTACGCTACTCGATGCGGCGAACCCGATGGTGTGGATGGAACAGCATGCGCTCGGCCGGAAACTTGCCGGCGGCGAAACTTAGACGCGGCGGCGCTCCGGCAGGGTGCGAGCTCGCCTCGAGTGCCCAAAAATTGGGGGAAAAGGGACGGTGAGCTTGCACGGAGCATGAGCAAGCTCGTAATAGGGTTCTAGGAGCTTAAGCACGACCGAGAGTGGTGGCTCACCGTGCGTGTGGCGGACGACGGTGACCGGACTCGAGGAAGATGACGATTTCGCGATGACCTGCGGAGCAAACTCGCGGTGAAGTTGACAATGAAGAGGAGCACTCGCTTGCGCATCATTGAAAAGAAGAAAGAAGGGGAATGGCTCACCACAGCTCACGGAATTGAGGAGGCCGCGGAGGGACGACGGTGAGGTGCCGTTGGGGAGGATGAGCTTGCAACGACGGAGCACGACGGCTCGGTGCGAATGAACGGTTTGGGAAGCTTCACAAGGTCGTTGCGGAGCTCTAGATGGTGTTGGTTCGGACGGGGAGTGGTCGGGGTGTGCTCGGCGGCGTGGAGAACGAGAGGGCACGACAATGGCGGAGGTGCGAGAGGAAATGAGAGAAAGGGGGAGATAAGTGTGGTAGGGCGGGGGGGGGTTATCCCGCCCGGAGAGGCGGTGACGGCAAGCAGCCGTGCAGCTGCGCAAGCAGCTGCGTGGCGGGAGGCGTGGCAGCCCCGACCGGAGGCGGTTCCTGCCGCGGGCGGCGCTAAGCGCGGGAGAGAGAGGAGAGAAAGAAGAGAGACCGGCCCGTAGGCCAGGCCCGGTAATTTTGCAAAAACACCCCTGGCCTTTCGTGTAATTAAAAACTAAGCTTCCCGTGCTCGTAAAATTCCCCAAAAATTTAGGGGTGTAAAAGGAAATATTTTACGTATTTTTCCTATTAAGTCCAGGTTAAGATTCCAAATTATTTTCGGATTAAAAATTCATAGATAAATTAACAAAAGAAGCCTTGTTAATTTCTTGTAATTATTTTTACCAAGCAAAATAATTTCAGGGAACTTTTATAAATGTTTATTTATGATGTTTGAGTAATAGAAAATGTTAAACACATTATTTCCTCTTATTTACATTCCTTTTAAGCATTTCCTTTAATCTTTTAGCTAGTTTGATATTTTATGTGCATTTTCTTAACACAAAATTTGATAACTTCATAAATGCAATATGATGAAATGCTCATGATGATATGAAATGCATTTATTTCTGAGAGTTGTTACATCCCGCCAATCCGGGTCGGGCCCGCTTACGCTCTGGCAGCTTAATAGGCCCTCAAGATTTTCCCACGGACCAACACTAGTCTTTTCTACGCACTTTGTCCTCACTCATGCACATCCGGAATCACTTCTCGATCGGTCACCCATCCCTAATTTGCTCTAGGCCACACACGCTTAACCCGAGAGTTCTTTAAAGATGAGCTTCCGGAAAAAAAGTTGCAACTTGTTGACATGAGTATTCTATCAATCCTATTAAGCTCCGGGTCGAGATGTTACACACTCACCCCTTAGAAGACCGACGTCCTCGTCGGTCAACCCTAGGCCGTAAACTTCCTCTCTTGGCCACGTCCATGTGTCCACCGCCAGCGCACGTGCCATGCTCGTGTGACCACTCCGGCCCCACACTAGCCATGCACACCATGCCTATACACGTGCGACACACGCGCCCGTGAAACCGCGAGAGTCGGCTCGATACCATCCGTAACGTCCCGCCACTCCCGGTCGGGCCCGCTTACACCTGGCAGCTTAATAGGCCCTCAAGATTTCCCCACGGACCAACACTAGTCTTCTCTCGCGCACTTTGTCCACACTCATGCACATCCGGGAATCACTTCCCGATCGGTCACCCATCCCTAATTTGCTCCAGTGCCAAGCACTCTTAACCCGAGAGTTCTTTAAAGATGAGCTTCCGGAAAAGAAGTTGCAACTTGTTGATATGAGTATTCTATCAATCCTATTAAGCTCCGGGTCGGGATGTTACACTCACACCATTAACAAACATATCGAACAGGTCATAAACAAGGGGCTAAAAATAAATATCCATATCACTACCAAGCAGCATGTCGACCAGGAATCCACACGGACAAGATAAAATTTGAATCCTTCATGCACATCGACGATGGAAAATTGAAAGGAATAAGAATACTAGGCCAAATGCTGTAACTAACATTCATAGTCCCGAATGGACTAAAACCATCGATACCAAATGATAGTCGGATGTTACAGCTATCAGCAGCAAATTGTGGATATTCTTTATCAAAGTCCTTCCAAAGAGGAGAGTCCGCAGGATGCCTCAAGCAAACCATCGTCTATTCTTTTTCAGGATGGTTAAGCAAGACATCATCCTTTTCATCATGTGCAGCATGCCACCTCGTGAGACTAGCGGTTTTGGAGGATATAAATAATCTTTGAAGTCTTTTCTTGATAGGAAAGTAACGAAGAACCTTCCTAGGAACCTTGTACTCACGTTTCCCATCGAGACTCTTCTTTTCTGATTTCCAACGTGAAACTTTACATTTTGGACATGAAGTAGATTTTTCATGATCCTTCCAATAGAGAGTGCAATCGTTTTCACATGCATGAATAGTAGTGTAACCAAGACCAACAGATTTAACCAATTTCTTAGCTTCATGAAAATTTTTAGGGAGTCCTTAGGCAGTGCATCAGCAAGGAGATCTACCAACAAGTTAAAACTTTTATTGGTCCAACCTCCAATAAGTTTGATATGGAGTAACCTAATGAGAAAACGCAGCTTTGAGTACTTCTTACAACCTCGGTACAATTCTTGGTTGTTGTCGGCTTCTAACTTAAGAATGGCTGCTGCATGTTTATTAGGTGGCTGAGAAGACTCATCATCTTCCATATCAACTCTATCATCCAAACCGCAAGCTAGATCCCTAAGAAAGTCAAATATGTCATCTTCTTCGCTAGGTTCCTCCATAAATTCTGGAACATCATTACTACCTTCGTTGGCACATGAGGGACCGGCTTCTCCATGTAAAGTCCATATTATATATCCTTTCAAGAATCCATCACATATGAAATGTTCTCTAATTTCACTAGCCTCTCTCCAAAATGAGTTAACACACTTTCTGCAAGGGCATAATATTTGTTCCCTATCGCAGAATTTTAAATGCAAAAATTAGGAAATGGTTCACCGCTTGTTTATAGGCCTTTGTCTCCCTACATGTAATTTTCATGTTAAATATCATCATAACTCTCGGGAATGCTTTCAGTTGTGAAAAAAATCATTTTGTACCTAGCCTCGGTGTCGATCCACGATTTATCCATGCACCTTTATATCGGATACGAAACAACATTAAAAAAAACAATGCATGAAAGATAAAGTAACCATCAAATGAATAACTACATACAAGCGCCTATGGAAAATGAAATGAATGGCAACCAAAAGTAATTGAAAGACCGTAAATGAAAGGATAGAAGATGAAAATATGGCAAATACCTTCACCTTGAACTTCCAAAGCCTTCGATGCCTTTTTGCAACCCCACGCAAAATATGTTCAGCTCAAAAACATGCAGAATCTTGCATAAAAAGATCGTTTAATTATTAATAGTCATGATATACATAGGTTGGGCGTAGAAAATATGCCAATACATGAATATTCCTATGTATATTCAACTTAAAGCATTCCTATGTACTCTTACAAAATGATAGAGGTCTAATGCTATGAATATTCCTATGTATATTCAACGACACGTCCTTATCCTCGTTACAGAAAATTAAAATAAAAATATATGCAAGGCCATGTAAACTTTTTCTATTCGAATATATATATGCAGTTCAAGACATTTATACTCATGTGAAAGAAATAAACCACAAATTTATTTGTAATGGGCTTCCAATAAGAATTGTCTTTTATTTGCATTGATTTTTACCAAATGTGGACATATTTTGTGTTCTGGAGTTAGGACTAGTTTGCATTTGGGGATATATCTAAGCACCAACAGAATTTGTCTCAAATAGATTCGTACCTAGATAAAAGATGTTTTCAGCACCTCACCGATGGGGAGAAGAGTGGGTTCCTGGCCGTGCTTGCGAGTTCCTGTGCTTGCCTGCTGCTTCGGGCTGGGCAAGGCGACCACGGCGGCTTCAGGTGGGCGCGGCGCCGGCTGCTGCTGCTGGTGATGTGGGCAGGCGCGGCGGCTACTGCAGTGGGAGGCGGCGGCGGCTATAGCAGGTGGGCGCGGCGGCTGGTGTGAGTGGGCGCAGCGGCGGCGGCGGCTACTGCGGTGGGTGGTGGTTACGGCGCCTGCTGCGAGTGGGTGCGGCGGCGGTGGCTCCTACTGGGCGCGGTGGCGGCGGATCCTTCTTCCGGGCGCGGTGGCGGCGGCTCCTGCTGGGCGCGACGGCTGCAGGAGGGAGGGCGCGACGGCTCCTGCTGGGCGCGGTGGCTGCGGGAGGAAAAGGGAATTTGACGCGCGGTAAAGATTTAGGGTTGCACTCTATACTTTTCGCGCCTACAATTTTAGCACCGAATGTTTTGTGCTTTGGGTGCACCGAATGTTTTGATGCTTTGGGTGCATCAAGAGAGCACACGGCATTTCGACCTTTGCCGTGTACCAGACACGAAACACACGGTAAAGACAACAATTTGCCGTGTGCAAACGTGGCAGCACACGGCAAAGAAGAAAACGCCTCGTTAACGCTAACGACCGTCAATGTGTCCACCGTGTGCCGTGTGCTGCAACAACGACACACGGTAGCTTACCATCTTTGCCGTGTGCCAGGCACACGTGTGCCAAAGTATCTTCTTTGCCTTGTGCCTGGGCTGGCACATGGTAATTAATATTTCTTTTTTCTATTTTCACCTCCACAACTTTTTGCCTGCTTCATTACAAGCATTGGTAGCATATGTATCAATTTGGATCATTTTTCACCATTTTTCTATATTTACCTAATTTGTTTCTTTTAAAAGACTTTTTGGAATAAGTGTAATTTGAACTACAAGTGCATACAATAATAGACAAAAGTCAGTCAAAAAATGATATTTATGATATTTATGCTAGGGTAAGACAATATGGAATTGTTAGAATGAAATTTTGAATATCGTATGCAAAGACCATTACCACGATCTGTTGGGTGAAATAGAATTTAAATTGTCCAAAATTCGTTCGATGTCTGAAATTCATGAAATTTGTGAGAACATCATTTTATCATGTACCAAGCATGTGATAAATAGCTGAGCTCTTTTTGTGCATTTTATCATGTACGGTGTTTATAACCAAAAGGGTTCCCACTAAAGTTCCTTGTAGATCAAGAAGGATAAGATAAGTTCATAGATCCAAAGACACATTCGAATTGTGAGTTCAATTTAAAAAATTTTATATAAAGAATAGACATGACAAAATGCTTCACATTGATATTTAGATATTTTTCGGCAATGGTTTCACAATTGTAATGCATTAACATGTAATTATAGTATTTTAACTTTTATAAATTGAATTTCAATTATAATTACATGAAATAATAGATTTTTGTCTGTCCTAAATTAATATTCATTTGATTAGGGTCTTATATGGGTTTTAAAATGAAATTCAAATAATATTTTCAAGATATAACATATCGAAGTTCTTATCTTTGTCGTGTGTTTTGCGGACGACACACGGTGAAGAGTGCCTTTGCCGTGTGTCGTGGATCTTGGCACACGGCAAAGCATTCCGACACATAGCCGTTGGGCCCGTAGGCCAAGGTTGTTGCCATGTGTCACAGCCTGAACACACGGCGAATAGGGGCACCCCCTTATCCACTCGGCGGGGCGAGGAACGAGAAAAAAACAGAAAATTATTGCCGTGTGCCGCGGATCGGGGCACACGGCGAACGGGCTCTTTTGCCGTGTGCTAGAAGTGTGGCGCACGATGAAAAGGGGTTGGGCCCGCAGGCCACGGTTGTTGTCGTGTGCCGTAGATATGGGCACACGGTGAAAACATGCTTTGCCGTGTGCCATAGATCTTGGCACTCGTCTCTTCTCTCACTCACTCGCTCTGTTTTCTCACTTACGCACCGAGCCCACGCCACCCGCCGCCACCAAACCGCGCCGCCCCACCGCACGTCGCCCGCCGTGCTCGCGCCACCAGCTGGGTGGGACCGCGGCCACGCCACCCGCCACGCCCACCGCGGCCGCGCCGCACGCCCGCCTTGCCTCGCGTCGCCGCACCGCCCGACCCCCGCCGGCCGCTCGCGCCCGGCGGCGTGCTCTCGCTCCATCGTGCGCATCGCCGTGCCCACCGCCCACGCCCGTTGCTCGTGCCCTGCCCTACCCCATCGTGCATTGTGCCCTCGTCCGCCGCTCATTCCCGATGCCCGTGCCCTACGTCGTCGCCCACGGACTGCGCCGCCGCCCGTGCGGGTGCTCGACGCCGTGAGCCATGCCAACCTATTCTACACCATCGGTTTGCTCGATGTGAGATCTTGGTCTAAGGTGGGTTTTTGCTCGATGTGAGATCTTGGTCATTCGATGTTAGATGTTAGGTGTGCAATGTAACAATTGCTAGATGTTAGATGATGGATCGTCTATATTGAGTTAGAATTGGTTTACTATGTATATTGAGTTAGAAACTTGGGTCACTATCTATATTGAGTTAGAATTGTTTGTGGTTGTCGGCCATCGTGTCATCGCTTTGTTTGTAGGTTTTGGAATCCTCAATGTTTAGGGTAGGTGCTGCCGAAATTTTTATTGGCCATTAATATTTTTTTAATGCTTTTTGTAAAGAAGCTTTCCGGAGGGGCGCCGTCCTCGACTCGTTGCTTCGTTGCATAGTAAGGTGAGACAACACGACCCCTCTTTTCATATTTTGTTCTTCGGTCGCGTAACTTAGTTAGGCGGCTCCCATTCGAAAGAGATACGGTTGGAAATATGTGTTTGTTTGCATATCTACAACCGTATCTGTTTCGAATTGTCCACGTTTTTGGACAGCCCGTGGATGTGTAGATGGGGTTAGTTTGCATACTCCACCCTATCCGAGATAGAGTTTCGACATGACCCCCTGTTGTTCTCCGGATACACAATCTCCTAGATAGGATGTGTATTTGGAGAACAGCGAGGAGGTGCTGCCGAAATTTTGTCTCGGATAGGGGTGAAGCATAGAAGCTTACCCATCTACACATCCTCGGGTGGGATTAGGACTTATCCTTACCTATTAGGGCATGATAGGTATCGCGTAGCTGTATATGATTTCTATAACACCCGCTGCGCTATGTTAAAGGATGGATAGCCGTGATCTGGATGTACACGGGATGGCGGGGTAAGCGTGACTATACCACAAAGTTTATTTACAAGGTCCTTGAATTCTCGAAAAAGGCATTTCAATCGGGACAGGGTAGAGCAATGTGCCCATGTGCCAGTGTGAGAATAAGACATATCAAACACAATTGAAAATAAGTCAACACATTTGCAACAATGGGTTTATGATAAACTACACCCAGTGGATCTGCCATGGTGAAGCCCATCGAGCGAGAGACGTGGTCGTGAGGCAATGCATCGTAGAATGTGATTCCGATGCCGGGTGCGGAGACATGCTAGATGATTTTCATCACACCCACTTTGATGAAGGAACTAGCCATGTTGGGGAGGAGCCGCCGAGCCTACCTAAAAAGCCTATTACGACATGTTGTCTTCGGCATAGAAACCATTTCACGGTCATATGGACGTTTCTCAACTAGATGTCTGTCGGACGACTAATGGCTTTAAAATCTCAGCTTGGCATCGGTCGAGATGGCTTTGATAATATGCTGACAATTGTTGGTAGCCTGCTTCCGAGTGGTCACAATCTGCCGCGCAACATGTATGAGTCACAAAAGCTCCTTCGAGCACTTAAGATGTCGTACGAGCAGATACATGTCTGTCCTAACGTATGTGTCTTATTCAGGAAAGAGCAGATCGAGAAAAAAATATTGTCCTAAATGTAATTCCTCCATGTTCATTGAGATATATTCTGGTGATGGTCATAAGAGGCAGCTCAAAATCCTCGTGAAAATCCTACGGTAGCTTCCGTTCGTACCGAGGATCCAACGCCTTTACATAACCGAGGAGACCACAAAACAGATAACATGGCACAAAGAAGGCAAAAGATACCGTCCCGAGAATATGATACATCCAGCCCATGGTGAATCATGGAAGCATTTTGACAGGCAACAGCTCGAAGAAGCCGAGGATCCTCGTAATGTACGTGTTGCACTAGCGAGAGATGGGTTCAATCCTTATGGAATGTCATCTGCCCCATACACTTGTTGGCCGGTGTTCGTTATCCCTCTCGATCTCCCTCACGGCGTCATGTTTAAAGCACAAACCATATTCTTGTCGTTGATAATTCCTGGACACCCAGGGACTAAAATGAGTGTGTACATGGAGCCTTTGATCGATGAGTTGCTTGATGCTTGGAATGTTGGGGTATGGGCATACGACAGGGCTATAAAGAGGAACTTCAAAATGAAAGTATGGTACATGTACTCCATGCATGACCATCCGGCATATGGGATTTTCTGGCTGGTGTATTCACAGGAAGTTCCCATGCCCAATATGCGAGTCAGCTATCAAGTTCTTTTGGTCGGCGAATAGTGGCAAGTATGTTGCTTTCGACAAACACCGACAGCTTCCTTAATATGGGACATCCATTCAGACAGGACAAAAAGAACTTTACAAAAGGTGTGGTGGTTGAAGAACCCCCGCCACGGATATTGACAAGTGCCGCTATCTTGAGCAATTAAAAGCGCTTAAAGAAAAGGCCGATGGTGGTTTTGAAGGATATGGTGAGGAGCATGCCTGGACTCGGATTTCGGGCCTATGGAGGCTCCCGTATATGATTGACATTCTTCTTCCACATATTCTAGATATGATGCACACTAAAAAGAATGTCGCCGCTGCACTTTGGGTTACAATCATGGACACTTGTTGGTAAGACTAAGGACAACGTTAAGGCTAGAGTGGATCAAGCTGGCTTATGCAATAGACCAAAGCTCGACATTCCGTCTCCTAAAGACGGCAAAAGATGGAAAAATCCTCCAGCTGATTTTGTACTAAAGAGCTACCTAAGGAAGGAAGTACTAGAATGGATCAAAACTTTAATGTTCCCCGATGGGTATGCAGCGAATCCGAGGAGGGGTGTGAATATAAGTACTATGCGAGTCAATGGGATGAAGAGTCATGACTACCACATATGAATTGAACGGCTTCTTACAGTCATGGTTCGAGGTTATCTTCCCGACCCTGTGTGGCTAGTGCTTGCAGAGTTAAGCTATTTTTTCGCACACTTTGTGCTAAGGAGTTATCTCGAACCGTGATAGCAGAAATGGAAAAAATGGCTCCCGTGTCGCTTTGTAAGCTGGAGAAGATCTTTCCCCCTGGCTTTTTTAATCCAATGGAGCATATGATTTTGCACCTCCCGCATGAGGCACAAATGTGTGGACCTGTGCATGGTCGTTGGTGCTATTCAATTGAGAGACAATTAAAGGTTCTTCGAACCAAATGTAAAAACAAGTGCAAAATCGAAGCCTCCATGGCAGAGGCATACTGTAGTGAAGAGATGTCAAACTTCACATCAAAATACTATGCTGCGACACTTCCAAGCATGCGCAATCCACCCCCTCGCTACAATGCCAACGAAAATGATTGCAATCTCAGCCTATTCGTAGGGCAACTTGGAAATGCAAGTGGTGGGACTCCTAAGACCTTGAAACATGAAGAGTTCTGCACTATCAAGTTGTATGTGTTGACCAACCTTTCTGAAGTGCAGCCATACTTACGAGTAAGTTGATATTGCAGATACATTATTTGTAGCGGATGGTCACTAATCTACATCTAACTCATCTCGATTTTTTTGTATAGAGAATTTACTCATCAATTCCGGCAGAGAAATAGGGCACCAACTCCTCAGGATGTTGATGCCCTTCTTAAAAAGGTGTGGGACGTGGAATGCCGGATTTCATTTCTTGGTTCAAACAAAAGAGCCGAAATGATGCGTCAATGAGTCCCGAGCTGAGACAGTAGCAAATGGATGTGAATATAGGGTAATGTCGTACAACACCTATGACGTAAATAAATATCGCTTTCACACTAAAAGATACGATGAAAGTCGTCCCAATCGGAGTACCACAAATTTCTAAGTTTGTACGAAAGCCGATGATGGGGTCGAGTACTACGGAATAATTGAAGAAATATACAAACTCTCGTTCACTGGTCGCAAACCTCCGAAGCCTATCATATTCAAATGTCATTGGTTTGATCCTAACCAAGTACGACGGACACCTAGTATTGGACTAGTTGAAATTCGACAATCATCCGACTATGCAGGAGACGATGTCTATATTGTAGCTCAACAAGTAACACAAGTGTATTATGTCTCATACCCGTGCAAAATTGACGAACGTCTTCTAGGTTGGGACGTTGTGCATGAGGTATCGCCACACCGTAGACTACCTGTCCCAAATAATGAAGATTACAATATAGACCCTAAAACGTATGACGGAGAATTCTTTCAAGAAGTTGAGTTACAAGGGTGTTTTGAGATAGACCTAATCGGAGCAATGGAAATGGCGGTACATGAGCATGATGAAAGGGTTGATGTCGAGGATGATGAAAGAGTTGATGATGAGGACGTCGGATATGTGGTTTCCAATGCGAAGGACTTAAAATTACTTGAGAATTTACAATTAGGCATTCATAAGGACATTCCTCCGCCGGAGCATGTGCCGAATGTGATCTCGATATGTACGATAGTGATGAGCAGTCGGATGATCAAACTAATCCCGATTGGGATGATTATTTCTAATAAATGTAAGTTATTATTATGTCTTAAATAATATAGTTTCTTTGTAATCACGTCTTGTTTATTTCATATGTGCTGATTGTTTTCCCGACTTTTTAATTGCAGGTGACCGAGACAAAGATGGTGGGCGGTGGGCTGCAGTGACAACGTGCGTTTGTTTGGAGGAGAGAGATGCCGGACTCGGATGTACCACTCGAGTCCGCATGAGGCTTGGGCCGGGGGAAGAGGGCCCCAAGGGCAGCGGGAGCAGTCGCTCTAAGGCCACCGGGAGCGATGGCACTAGGGGCAGCGGGAGCGGTGGCAGTAAGGCCATGGGTCGAGTGACTCGGAGTAGGTTGATCCGTAGCACCACCTTCCTCGCCGGAGGCGAGAGGTGGAGGAGGAGGGGGACCTGGAGGAGGGGGAGAGCAGGAGGGAGAGTCGGAGGAGGGGGACGGACAGCAGGGTGAGGATGAGGGTGAGAGTGAGGAGGAGCAGGAGGGGGAGCAGGCGGAGCAGCAGCCTACTCGTGTGGTTGCGGGGTCCTACGCGACTCCCGACAGGCCGATACCCGTGTCCACGCGGCCGGTAATTCGACCCGATAATGCCAGCGTAAGTAAGTTATGACTACTTCTTTCATTTGATAATGTGGAAATCTTTATTAATATCAAAACTAATATTTTTTCTTAATCACTTTTCGCAGGAGTTGTGATGTGGACTAGGGTCCCGATCTTCCGAAAGGTTCAGATAACTCTTGATTTGGCGAAGATGAGACTCACGTCGATCCGGCTCCTGGACAACACGTTCGAACCCCGCAATCGCAGCACCACGTCCTCTATGGTTATCAACCGGCGTTGCACGGTTGACCTCGCCAAGAAGGCTAATCCCTGCCTGCGAATCAAGAACACAAGCAAGAACAAGAAAGAACGCAATCAAATTTGCAGATGTATGATTAATCTCACGAGTTGGGGTCTCACAAACCGATGAACGGCGAAACTGTCTAAGCAGAATAATCTAAGCAAAACCCCAAACTCTAAGGAAAGGGGCGGCGGCTGCTTATGAGGTCCCTAGGGTCGTCCATCTCCCTCTGGACGCAGCCCTAAGTGGGCTCAACAAAATACACGGACCAACGGCCAAAAGACGGTGGTGCAACACCGGGACAGTTTCTGGATGTCTTAGTATTTTGGCAATTCCTGACGATTCGGGACGAATTTAGATACGAGACCAGCGCCAATGGAAAGGTTATCTAATTATCTTTCCATCCATATAAAGAACGTCCTAAACGGACTTCGTATGCAATCAGGGCGTCCGTTTTGGTGCAGGCTGTTTCTGGACTCCGAAACAGAATCGAAGTTGACTTTGTTTGGGCCTCCAACTTGAGATGGACGTCCTTGCTGGCCCTCCACGCCTCTAACCTCCTCCTTAACCATACTATCATCATCTCCGTGGTTCCTAACAATAATTAACTCATTAGGTAGTAATATATTCTCAAATATAAATAAAGAGATCATTAGGAACATGCTCACCCATAAATTCAATTGTCGTGCTCTAGTTTTTGTTCTTGAATTATGTATGTGTATTGCAGGAGTGTTGGTTATATCTGAGGGTGTGATGTCCTCATCATCCTCCGCTTCTTGATGAAAAGCCGTCCTCGGCGTCGTTGGTGCTTGAATGATTATTTTAAAGGATATCATTTCCTTATTGTTCTCCTCTCCTTGAAAAGAATCTGTCCTCGGTTTGACCACAATTGTAGAAGATATCGTAGGTGAAAACCACCAATGCTCCCCTTTCTGGAAGATAGCCTATTTCTTGAAAACAAAACTAGAGCAACTGGATTTTACATGATTAGTGTTACTATAGCCCTCTAATTCATCATATTGTTGCCCAAACAAACAAGATTTTTGTTTTGAACAAATATAAACTCGATGCACCGTATATTGTCCTTGACAAATATAGTTTCCTATATAGTGATATGTATGTCTAGGCAACCAAGGCAATTCAGAACATAAAAATTTCTTCTCCAAACTAATTAGATCACAGAGAGTATCAAATTCAATGTAAACTAAAGTACTTAAAAGAAGACAACAGTTTCAACTCATCAATTTCAGAAGCAATCGGAAGCAAGGTTATATTATTAGCACAAGTATTTTCATTCATTAGTTGTTGTAAAGGTATAAATGAAGCACTAGCACACAACACATCTTTATCACAAGGACCAGCAGGAAAGTCAACTTGTGACAAAGGTAATTCAAGAGAAGGTTCCACCAGATGTTGCTCTATATTAGTATGATTGGTGGAAACATTCGGCACATCATGAGAAATCTCACAGTCCACGAGTGTAGCATTACCTTTGCTCTCAATTTCAGCATGAGTATTAGATTCATGATGAAGCGATTGTTTTGAAATATAAAATGAGGTCGTTGGCACCTCAACATTATTCACCTCATCTTCTTGTTGTACATGCTGCAAGATATTAGCTCCAACAAAAGGCAAAGAAATATGTTCCTCATTTAACAACTCAGATTTAGATGAAAGTGTTGCTACTTGTGAAATCGCCCATTCTTTTCTAAAAGGTTCATTCTTTCTTCTCTCAAATCTTTCTAGATCAGCTTCTAAAATTTCAACAGCACTCAAAGGTTTGAGAATAATTTTAGTGTCATTATGTTTGAAAGAGTATCTATTAGTGATGGTATTGTGCACAACATTATTTCTATTAATCCAAGGTGTACCTAGTAACAAATGACATGCTTGTATAGGTACGATGTCAAAATCTGCACTATCCTTATAGTTACCAAGAAAAAAATTGATCAGTGCAATTTTATTTACCTTTATCTTCTCACAAAAATTGACACCTTGGATGTAGTATGGACATGGGTGTGGTCGTGTGGTCAAGCCAAGCTTCTCGACCAACTCGGAACTTGCAATGTTGCGGCTAGTATCACCATCAATGATAACACGACAACGTCGATTCATCACAACAAAGAAAGCTGAAACAAATTGTTTTCTTGATTTTGCTCTGCCTTTGCCATTTGAGAACTAAGCACTCGTTGTGCAAGAGTACTCATATCATCACCTGTCATTATGAGCAACAAAGACAAAAAACAGGAACAATCCGGTAAACGTTATCCCTATCACACTACTACAACAGTGACGACTCTCACAAAAGCAAATGGAAGCGTCTCACCAAGCTCTTACAAGGTTCTTATTATTAGCAAAGCAAAGGATTACCGAAGAGCGAGAGCGACAATTGCGAGGGTCAAAATGTGCTATTCGAGAAGAATATATGTGGAGCTTGGATAAGCAATATGTGAGTAGCAAGGATTGGCAAATTTCAAAATCAGATAATGCAAAGTTGAATAATAGTCCAAAGTACAAGTCTATGTTGCTGACCTAAAATCCGCCGTCGGACCTATAGACCAAGCTAGCAA
The DNA here is from genome assembly GCA_031894775.1 of Chloris gayana. Classification (NCBI taxonomy): domain Eukaryota; kingdom Viridiplantae; phylum Streptophyta; class Magnoliopsida; order Poales; family Poaceae; genus Chloris; species Chloris gayana. The sequence goes on from JAUNZO010005196.1 coordinate 1,094,367, forward strand.
TGAAAATATGCCTCAGTACCTCGGACTCAAAAGGATGCAAGCACTCGACTTTTTCGTTGTCTTTTTTTATTCCTTCTTTCTTTCTTTTCTTGTTTGGTGTGGCTCCTTTTCTTTTTCTTTTTTTAATGCACCTTATGCTTTTTTTTCATAAGTGCTGCATAAGAATCTGCAACTTTGATTTTTTTTCTATCTGTAGTAGCGCCACAAACAAGAGAGTAGGATCCGTCTCTTTTTTTAACTTGCTCACAAAATAGAAGGTTCAGAACTGCTCCTGCGCATTGGAATAGAGAACGCAATCAAACTAAAACCCAACCTAGCGGAATAACAAGGTAGAAAAATAGGAGCGACTCCAAAACTTAGATCAATACTAGAAATAAATAACACGGACTCGACTAGCAACACGACTGTAATTATGGACACAAACTCAACAAAGCAAACTGAAACGAAATTGCAGCGGCACAAAGGGTGATAGGACTGCGGAAGGTGAACAACAAAATATTTTTGTAGGGCAATTTTCTGGACTTTAGGACGAAACAAAATAACAAGGATAGGGGGAACCTAACTATGCACCCGAGGCTCGATACCACTTGATGTGGACTAGGGTCCCGATCTTCCGAAAGGTTCGGATAACTCTTGATTTGGCGAAGATGTGACACACGTCGATCCGGCTCTCGAACAACATGTTCGAACCCCGCAATCGCAACACTACGTCCTCTATGGTTATCAACCGGCGTTGCATGGTTGACCTCCCCAAGAAGGCTAATCCCTGCCTGCGAATCAAGAACACAAGCAAGAACAAGAAAGAAGACAACCAAATTTGCAGATGTATGACTAATCTCACGAGTTGAGGTCTCACAAACCGATAAACGGCGAAACTGTCTAAGCAGAATAATCTAAGCAAAACCCCAAACCCTAAGGAAAGGGCGGCGGCTGCTTATGAGGTCCCTAGGGTCGTCCATTTCCCTCTGGACGCAGCCCTTAGTGGGCTCAACAAAATACACGGCCCAAAGGCCAAAAGACGGTGGTGCAACACCGGGACAGTTTCTGGACGTCTTAGTATTTCGGTAATTCCCGATGACTCGGGACGAACTTGGATACGAGACTAGCGCCAATGCAAAGGTTATCAAATTATCTTTCCATCCATATAAAGAACATCCCAAACGGACTTCGTATGCGACCAGGGCGTCCGTTTTGGTGCAGGCTGTTTCTGGACTCCGAAACAGAATCGAAGTTGACTTTGTTTGGGCCTCCAACTTGAGATGGACGTCCTTGCTGGCCCTCCACGCCTATAACCTCCTCCTTAACCATATTATCATCATCTCCATGGAATAGAATCAAAGTTGACTTTGTTTGGGCCTCCAACTTGAGATGGACATCCTTGTTGGCCCTCCACGCCTCTAACCTCCTCCTTAACCATATTATCATCATCTCCGTGGTTCCTAACAATAATTAACTCATTAGGTAGTAATATATTCTCAAATATAAGTAAAGAGATCATTAGAACATGCTCACCCATAAATTCAATTGCCGTGCTCTAGTTTTTGTCCTTGAATTATGTATGTGTATTGGAGGAGTGTTGGTTATATCTCAGGGTGTGATGTCCTCATCAAGTTGGAAAGTGATCACCCCGGGTAGTCACAACCGCATGGTGAACCACATCCTTGGTGCTTTGGTCAGGCAGCACTTCCCAGGTCAGGTTCACATTGGTGAAAGGTACGAGCCAGCGTGGACTTGGGAGCACTACCGCGTCGCCACCGAGCAAATCGACGCATTCAACAGGTGCTCCGTCAACAAGGCGGATCGAGTGGTGTCAGAATTGTGAGTAAGTCTTTCGCGCTCTATGCTTTTGATTCATTGCATTGATTTTATATTTATGCAATAATGACTGAACATATTATGTCTACATGCAGGAATTCTACACTTGTGAGCCAGGGTACGAGGAGATGGCTAAGGTTGTGCTCACAACCGATATCGTAAGCTCGTGAAGAACATGCACTACGAGGCGCAAGTTCAGTGTGTCATTAACTACTATGGCCATATCCTTCGCAAAAAGATAACCAAAGAAGCAGCTAGGACTGTGAAGCTCACACGAAAGCAATACTTGCAGGTAATATAGATTTATCTCCGATTTAATACATTTCTTCATTTGATTTTTTCACATGTCTCTGATTTGTCCCGTGTAGGTGCCTGTGCCGTGGTGCCGTAATGACGATTTGTGCTGGGAACACATAGTGGACAAATGGTTCTCACCCGAGTGGGAGGAGTTGCACAACGCTGGCCGAGCCCGACGTGCGCTGATGCGTGGTCCATCTCACCACCAAGGCAGCCTTAGCAACGAGGAGTACAGGGCTCGATGGGTATGCAGAGTCATTTCTTTATTTTAGATCCTAATTCTGCATAAATAGTAATGAACTTGTTGTTATCCTTTTTGCAGTCCCGGTCACATGGAGGCGCTGAGTGCCCTAAGTTTGTAGGCTAGGCTATGGCCCACCAGAAAAAGGCTACTCGAGGCCACCTGTGACCCCGAAAACCCTCTCGTAAACTTACAGCAACCCCTCCGTCTATTTCCGCATCACTGCATATACGGAGGTGGGTAAGCAACTCTATGGCTCGAGTGGGATTCGACCGCCCACCCTATTGATGCTGAGGTGGCCATGAGGGCGGGAGGAGGCAAGAAGCATAGGAGACGACACTCGTGGACACGAGCAGTTGCCCCACCCTCTCACAGCTTCGAGCGAGGGACCCAGCCACTGCCCACCTATACGCCCACGCCGGACCGTCGCAGAGCTGCAAGTGCAGAGGCTTGAGGTTATTTCTGCTTCACTAAACAATTATTCAATTTCTAATCATGTATTATCACTGCATTGTAATAGTTCAATGGAAACTTTTGTAGGCCGAGTTCACCGAAGAGAGAAGGCAGCGACAGGAGGAATCGGCGCGACAGCAAGGGGTTGTAGCCAACTTGTTTGCTTACATTGCTTACATGCAAGCTGAGTTGGCAGCAGAACGACCACCGCCACCGCCACCGTCACTCCTCGGGTAATCTAGTTTGTAACCTTGTTGATTCATTTCAAGAATTAGAGACTTAGTAATCAAGAAACATTGTTCCATTTACAATCACTTAGAGACTAAGATAACCTAGAGAATTAGATATTGTAGAAACATACAATCTTAACTAAAATGATTATTGTCCGGTTTGCAAACTTTTATCCTTTTTGCAGAACCTAACGGCGGCATCGAATGCCTCGGCGAACATGTCACCTACATTGCCCCCGCAGCAATTGTTCCCACAAGTGCCGCCGTTCGAGCCACTACCCTTTGGCCCACCGCCGTTCGAGCCACCACCCTTCGACCCACATCTGTGAAATCATGGTTTGTTGTACTCGTGAACGGCCTATGAACGTTATGTGATGTTTGTGACGATAATTGTGATGTTATGAGACAAATGGATGATATTTGTGTTTTATTTGTGATATATGTGTCGTGCGATGATATGTGCGACGAGTTGATGATTATGTGATATATTTGTGATGTGTTTGATATATGTGTTGTTTGAAATGTAAATGAGTTGACCGGGGCTAAAAAACAAAAAAAAACTAAACCTGATGGTCGTTTTGCCGTGTGCCGAGGCCGGCAAAGTGACCGTACTCACTTTGCCGTGTGCCAGGGCGGGCACACGGCGAAGTGACCATATGTTTGCCGTGTGCCACACCCAGCGGCACACGACAAAGCCCACATTTCACCGTGTGCCGGGCAAGTGGCACACGGCAAAGGGAAAAGATGATGTGGCACACGGCAAGATATTTTGACGGCGCTGTTATTTTTGCCGTATGCTGAGTCCGGCACACGGTAAACACTTCGCTGTGTGCCCGTGCTTTGGCACACGGCGAAGGCGGCTTTGCCGTCTATGACTGACGCCATCGGACTTTCGCCGTGGGCCACCTACGACAAAGTTGTTTGCCGTGTGCAATAGGCTCTTCGCCGTGCTACACGATTTCCGGTAGTGATTGCGGCGTTACAGGCTAGGTAACAGCATCGTCAACACTGCTGCGTTACAAGGACATCCAACGGTGCTACTGATCCACTTGTGAATCTCTTGAGTTTGAGAGGAGCCCTTGCCATGGTGATCCTTACTCTCGCTTCACACATCGGGTTTATAAGTGATCCTGATGCGTCACTATCCTATGCCTCGACATTTCCCGTGGTGATCTTCATCTTTTGAAAGAAGGACTCTGGTAACCTCGGATGCGTGTACAATCTGTAGCAATTCCTCATATATATGTTCAAAAAGAGATGGCTTGTCATCTGCTGTTGGCATCTCTCTCGCAAAAGATATTTCATCTACGCAGTAGTACTCGTTCACAAAATGCAATAACTCCAAAGGTAACGCATTACTTAGAAAAAAATATTACAAGGTTGTTTCCTCTACAATTACAATCATGTCATGTAGCTACAATTTGTGACTAGTAATTTAAATCTAGCTAGGGCCAGCTAGTTCCAGTATTCGCATGTACAAGAGCTCCTGAAACGCAGTTGGGTCAAAAATTGCTATAGTCTAATCATTACCGTCATACCTTGGGATCATGAATTTTATATGGAGCAGGTTCGTAAAATGAAATTCAGAACATAACAGTAGATGGTTTCAATTAACAACACACATATTATACCTCCATTCCTGAGATGGTGCATGCCTTCTAAAATACCAGAACTTTGACAATCTGCACCTTTTTCTGGATCAAGCCTGTCAGAGTTAATGAATAAAAAACATCTCACCCAAGATTGGTAAAGGCTAACATGTTCAGGCCTGAAATGACAAGAGCCGGTGTACTTCTCAATCTCACCATTGAGTGCTGCAAGGGAGTTAATCCAACGAAATGTTTACATGTGAAGCAACCTTTCTTCTCGTCTTAAGTTTTATGTGAAGACTGGCGGCCTTGGAGGACTCGCACAAACTGTTCCAACGAAACCACCCTCTTCGTAGATCTATTCGCTCCAGCACTACTTGTGTCACGGTGCTGCAATTAATACCACCTGTGGATGTCGATTTGCATGATGTGCCATGGCCATTTGTACGTGCTGATGTGCATGATGTGTGGCGCGGTTTTGTTCTACACTACTACAATAACGCTCTGTAGCGGCGGACGCCATTTTGACCATACTAGCGGTCACTTGAGGCGTCTGCCACTACGTGGCACTTTGGAGCAAGGTGCACGACTAAGTTACCAAAATAGCAGCGAACACCTAGAGCCCACATCTAAGGTGGGAAATATCCGCAGCTAAATTTTGAGGCCCGAGTAGCGGACCCTGTCGGACCCGCAGCTAGCCTAAAGGCCATTTAGCTGCGGATTTAGGCCATAGATGCGGGCCTAAAAAACAGGCCTGCCACCGAGGACCGCAACATGCTATAAATAAGTGGCGGTGGGTGTGGCGAGTGTCACTCACTTGCACGCCGCACTGCCACTCTAGGGTTAGGGTTAGTGTTGCGGCGCTCTTCTTCCATCGCCATCGCCTCCACCTCCGGCGACCCTCCTCCTCCTCCTCCTCCTCCACCCTCTCCTCCTCCTCCCGTCCTCCTCCTATGCCGCTGATGGTGACCAAGGGCGGACGCTAGGGCCGCAAGAGGAGCATCAGGTGCTTCTGGTCCCGGTAGCCGAGCTTCTAGTGAACGCTCGGCCGAGACGTCGGGCCACTCCCTCCTCTCCTCTTCCTTCGGCCCCTGTTGCCATCCGCCATAGTCCTCCACGTCGCCTGCCTCTTGGATGTGACGCGGCGGTGGTGGTTGCGATGGCTGCGGGGACATCTTCGGTCGCGAGCGCGGTGGTGGCGGCGGCCTGTTCGACGGTGGGGGCCTTCCTCGTGCAGGCTCCCTCTTCTCGTCCGGCGGCGGCGATGGCGGTGGAGGCCGTCGCGTGAGGCGGCGCGATGAACGGTGGATAGTGGTGGCGGACGGGTGGATGCGAATGACGAATAGTGCATCTAGGGCATTTGTGGCGGTTCCTAGACCACCATTGATGCCTTTTCTTCACTAATGTAGTAACTAGCACTACTACAAAAAGAGCCAGCAATATCGGGAGGCATTTTCTAGCAATAGCGGGCGGACAAAAAGACGCTATTGCTAGGTGCCATTGCTGATGTCATCGGGGTGTAACGCTATTATAGTGACCCCTGCAATAGCGGGCGTAGATGACGTCATCGGAGGCAACGCTATTACGGATGGGGGTCACCCAGGTAATAGCGGTCGCTGGTGACATCACCTGTCGTCCGCTATTACTCGGGTGAGTCTATAATATCGGCCGCCCAATGACGTCACTAAAGGCCGATATTATCGGGACAGCCCGTAATAGCGGGCACCGGTGACGTCATCCGGTCCGTTATTACCGGGTTCCTGTAATATCGCCGCCATGGTGACGTCATCATGCCCGCTATTGAAGGCAACGAGTGTATAAATTCGTCCCCTTCCTCCCGACGAGAGCTCTGTTTCGCAAGCTCACGGATGAGCTGTCCGTATGGAGGGCGGAAAAAGCCAAAAAAAAAAAGAATGGGGGAAGGTTTTTAACCTATTTTTTGGAAGGATATTGTTCTAGAAGGTAAATCCATACTTGTTCCATGTTTTTTTTTTTGTGTTTAACCATAGTTTTAGTCTCTTTTTTATGGTTACTTTTCCTAGGGTTTGGATCCATTTTTTAACCTATAAATGGCATGGTTAGTGCTCCTCATGCATATCATAGGTTGTTTAGTACTTAAACTTATCCTCTCCATACATATATGTAGGCTTTTATATGTAGGGATCTAGTTTTGGCTCTGGACCTAGATTGGGATCTAGGTTTTATTCATAAATCTTTTTTTAACAGTAATTTATGTAGAGATTTTATTATTAACTTTTAAATCACACGTAACTATAGTGTGTAATATTCTTGTTTCTAGATTTTATTGTGAACCTGTAATATAGCCTTTACGTTTTCTTTTTAGGATATAATTCTTTTTGACTTAGATTTTAATTATTATTCATTTCTTTATTTATGATACATGTGTATAGAAAGATGGAAGATCGATCTTGGATGTACACTCGGTGGGGATGGTTATGCTTGTTGTATATTTCCAAAAGGTCACGGATTTCGTTGAAGAAGCGAAGCGGCACGCAAGAAGCAGGGGTACACAATATATCTATTGTCCTTGTATCCGTTGCAAGAACATGTTTATGTTTGAGACACCCGAGACTATCCGTGAGAACTTGTTGGAGAAAGGATTTGTCAAGGACTACTATATCTGGATAAAACACGGCGAAATAGGACCTCATGCACAAGGTGACCACGTTGAAGAGGTGATAAGAGCAAGAGTTGACCACGACGAGCGTAGGGTGAGGGCTGAAAGTAGCACAGAATATGCAACGACATCGGGTCACACGGATGGTCCAGAACTTGTCAATGAAAGCGAGGACTTTGACGGCGGTCTCAATGTAGAAGAATTGTTGATGCACATTAACAACGAGAACCTAGTCCAAAAGAAAAGGCGAGCTTTGGATAACTTGGATGCATTGGAGAAGGCGTCAAAGGAGTTTCTGTACGAGGAATCCAAGGGGTGTCATAAGGATTGCACGGTCTTGCACACGGTGCTAGAGCTTGTCACACTTAAGGCTAAGAATGGGTGGTCGGACACAAGCTTCAACCAACTTTAAGAGCTGTTAGCCAAAATTTTACCAAAACCAAACTCTTTGCCCACCAACACATACAATGCAAAGGAAGTATTGGCACCGATTGATCCTAGGCGTACAGAAAATACATGCTTGTCCAAACCACTACATATTGTATCGTAAAGAGCATGCCAATAAGACTAGATGTCCCACGTGCAACGCCCGTCGATACAAAACTAATGATGGAACCGATGATACGGACATCATGGATAAGTCTAAAAGTAGAAAGAAAGCTGGGAAGAAGAGGAAGAAAACCAATACCGATCGTGTTCCTCATGATGTGCAAGAAGATGTGATTGATGAAAGAAAAGTGCCAGCCCTTGTGATGTGGTACCTTCCGATAATCGATCGCTTGAAGCGTCTTTTTGCCAACGAGTAGAGACGCTAAACTCATCACATGGCACGATGATGTTGACGGGCGCAAGAAGGATGGGATGATTCGTCACCCTGCTGACGCTCGATAGTGGAAGAACTTTGACCTTAACCATCCCGATTTTACGTCGAGAAAGAGGAATCTAAGAATTGCCTTAAGTACGGATGGAATGAATCCTTTTGGAGAGATGACAAACCCGCACGATACTTGGCCGGTGGTTAGTTGCTTCTACAATATTCCTTCATGGTTGTGCCACAAGAGGAAGTACCTTCTACTAACTACATTGATTTCTGGTCCGAAACGAATTGGAATTGATATTGATGTCTTTCTTGAACCACCGATGGAAGACATGAAACTATTATGGGAACAAGGGGTGAAGGTTTATGATGCGTACGAGACATGAAGAGTTCACCACGCACGCCATCTTTCTTTGCACCGTCGGTGATAACCCGGCACGTTCGGATCTCAATGGGCAGATCGAAGGGAAGACAACATGTTTAACATGTGTAGACCAGATTGCATCGTTGTACCTTCCTTTCTCGCGTAAGTTGGTGTATGTAAAACATCGAAGATGGTTGCAAAAAGGCACTAATATCATCAAAAGACAGATGAACTTGATGAAACAGTTGAGACAGGGTTGACTCCTAAACTTCGAGACGGTCAATTTGTGTTTAAAGTGGTGAGAAATATCAAATACACCTATGGGAAGAAGAAGAAGGGAAAGAAAGGCAAGATTGTTGATACGGGCGTGCCGTTTAGAAAACAATCGATCTTTCATCGGTATTTAAATTATTGGAAAGAATTGGAGATCGCCCATGCCACGGACCCTATGCATGTCGAAAAGGGTGTCTTTGACAATTGCAATGGCACTTTTATGGACATTCCTGGTAAGACAAAGGATGGACTACGGGAACGAAGAGACCTATAGAAGTTAAATATAAAGCATGGGCTTCACCCTAAGCCAAGAGGGAATGGAAAGTACTACATTCCACCAGCTTGTTGGAACCTAACCTTCGAGGAGAAAACGGCATTCCACAAGTGTCTGCGAGGGATAAAAGTCCCCACGGGTTTCTGTTCAAACATAAAGAAGCTCGTATCAATGAGTGACTTGAAGATAAGTGGCTACAACACACATGAATATGTCATATGATGCTTTTGTCGTTTCTCGCGATCGCAATTAGGGTTGTTAAGCAACTTCATATCAAGTTAATTGGCTATCATTCGGATGTGTCATTTTTTGAATTCAATATCTAAGAAGGTGATAAGCCTTCCTGAGCTTGACAGGATACATAAAGAGATGATAGAGACAATGTGCCAACTAGAGATGGTATGCCACTTGTCTTTCTTTGATTTGATGGAGCACTACATGATTCACTTAGCTGATCGGATTGCTGTTCCTGGCCCTGCTTACTTGCATCATATGTTTCCATATGAGCGCTTTATGTCCATTATCAAGGGACATGTTCGCAATCGGGCTCAACCTCGAGGGTTCCATGATAGAGGGATATACGGTCGAAGAGGTTCTTGAGTTTTACAATGATTACAATCAAGATGGAAATACAATTGGTCTACCGAAATCACGCCATGAGGAAGAATTTTCGGTCAAGGAACCACAGGAAAGAAAACATATAACGACGAGAACTATCAATTGGTGAGTCAAGCACATTTCAGCCTCTGCAGCGAGTTACAACATGTTGAGCTATACATCCGAGCAACACTTAGAGCAACTTCATGCAGAAAATGAAAATTGCTCCGAGGATTGGATTATGAAAGAGCACAAGAAAAGCTTTACGGGGTGGTTGAAGGACCAAAACATCCCAATTGGTGAAACAAGGAATGAAAAGACAATACATCTATTGGCTAGAGGTCCATAACGATTAGTTACGATATGGCAAGGCTATGATATTAATGATTTTATATTTTACACTAGAGAAAAGGACAGGAAGAGTCAGAATCAAAATAGTGCTATTAGTGTAACAACGACAGGACAACACCTTGAAAGAGAACACCTATTATTGGTATATTGAAGAAATTTGGGAACTCACCTATGGGACTACTGTATAGATACCCATATTTAAGTGTCAATGGGTCAAGCATCCGCGAGGTGTAGAGGTAGATGAATATGGCTTCACTCTCGTTTCCCTCAATAATGTAGGCCACAAAGATGATCCTTGGTTACTCCCGGAACATGTTGCACAAGTGTTTTATGTACTCGAGTCCGAGCATGAAAAGAAGCATATTATTCTCTCCGGGAAACAAAGAATTATTGGACTTCAAAATGTGAAAGATCCGAGAAGAGCACAACCGGTTTGACGAGGTCTCCCTCTTTGCAGGTATGAAAAAGTTAAAACTCATTCAAACACAGCTCGGTTATACATCAATGGCACAATACATGTGTGCTTGATGACGATGGGCGCAACGGAAAGTTGGTTAATGGTTCATTAGTATTTGTGACATATCATGGAATTTTAATTAAATGAAATTTGTATTTTATTATCCACTTTATTGATATATTCATATAATATATCTGGGCCCTGACTTAATTAAGATTGTTGGTTATTCTAATTCAAAAATTATTATGTAATTTAATTTTTTTATCCACTTTTATTCATATTAATATAATATCTACAAAATTTTTAATGCAATTTGAATTTCATTATGCACTTCTAATAATATATTAATCCAATATTTGGATCATGAATAAATTTGTATTGTTCTTTATTGTCCACTTTATTGATATACATATAACCACATTTTTATTGTTTTTTAATTTATTTTCCTACTGAATTTCCTTATTACTTTCAATTACTTAATTTATTTTCTAACTATGTGTTCCTTATTAATTTTCTTATTAATTATATATTTTATTTAATCTTCTCATTATATTGATATACATATAATCACATTATTATTATTTTTTAATTTATTTTCTTACTTAATTTCCTTATTACTTTTACTTACTTAATTTAATTTCATAGTATGTGTTCCTTATTAATTTTCTTATTGATTATATATTTTATTTAATCTTCTCATTATATTGATGTACATATAATTTCATCTTTATTATTTTTTAAATTTATTTTCTTACTGTGGGTTCCTTATTAATTTTCTTATTATTTATAAATTATATTTAATCTTCTCATTATTCGGAAATTAAAAAAAATTGGTACCCATTACTAATGGGCCACCATTACTAAAGCAAGCCCATCAATGGAGTCAAACAGGTTCAATAAGTGGCCTAACTTGACGGGTCATGGACCAAACAGAGCCACAAACAGCAACCCACCAAGATTCAAAGGAATTCCATTGTGTTGGCGCAGCGCGGTTTATAAACGAGGCAACGCGCCCTTGTGTGGGCGATGTGGTACTAAACCACGTCCGCTCGGGCGTGTCCAGACTTGTAATAGCGGGTGGTCGACGTCAGCGACCCGCTACTACGAGCCGGACCGACATAGCTAAATTAAATTAATTTGCAGTTATTTAAAATAAATCCAAAAATCAGAATAATTAAAAAATAATTCAAAAATAAATGAAAACAACTCAGAATAATAAAAAATAAATGAAAACAACTCGGAATAGTCAAAAATAAATCAAAATAAATGAAAATAATTCTGAATAAATAAGAATAATTCAAATAACTGAAAATAATTCAAAATAAAAAAATAAACTAAATTAATTCAAAAGGTCAAAAAATTAAAAAAATAATTAAAAAAATTAAAATAATTTTGACCCGAGAAAACCAAAGTAAATCAAAATAATTCACAATAATTTTGAAATAATTCAAAATAATTCAAAATAATCCTACTAAATTTACAATAAGTCGAAATTATTCATAATAACTCAAATGAATTCGAAATAATTTTAAAATTTTTAAAAATAAATAAATAAAATTAAAATTTAAAAATAATTTAATTTTTTTAAATATTTTGATTCATAATAACAAAAATAAAGTCATAATAACTCAAATGAATTCCAAAACCACTGGCCCTTAGTTCAATGACACGTGAGCCCCACATGTTGGCCCTAGTTCATGCACTCGGTTCGTCAGGATAACTCTCTTTTCTTCTTTTTGATTCGTATTTAATTTTTCAAACTAGTTTATATTAGTCAAATATTGTCCAAATTGAGCGATTGATTTTTCTAAAATTTTCTAAAATTCGTACCTATCAATTAGGAGAGTTAGTTTTCCAAAGTTAATATTATTTTCTTTATGTACCTATGTACGAAATCATGGTCCAAGTTTAACATTTATTAAAACATTTTTGTTTTCAAAACCGTAGTGAATTTTACAGCACTTTTTTTGTTTGAATGCCTAACTAGTTCCAATACACACATGTTATTTTTGGTTTATTTTTTTGAAAAGTAGAAAAATGTTTGGAGTCTAACCAACAAGAATTTACGTCTGAAACTCATTTCACTGAGGACTACATGTCCCATTTGAATATGTTTTTTCATACAAATCTTTTAAAAAATATATAAGAAATATATTTGGGTTGGAATGGTGTTGAAATAGTGTCATGCCAAAAATGAGGTCAAAATAACTTGTACTTTAGAAAAATAAAATGGTCAAATTAATTGCAAAATTGACGTTTTTTTGGTTTTTTTCTATGTGTAGTATTCTTATTAGTTTTGTGGTATTCTTGTTAGTCTTGAACTAATATTTGGCATACACAACTTATATGACAATTACAAACTACTGTAATTTTGGTAGAATTATTTGAAATATTTAATTCATGTTAAACTCATAAAAGTTCATCTCCTAGTTTAAATATATTAGTCAAATAATATGATAATAAATAAATAAAAAATATATTTGTGCTTGGAAACATTGGAAACAATTTCATGCCAAATTTCAGATCAAAAATCAATATAGTGTAGAAAATAAAAATGTAAGAAATAAAAGAAAAATGACATACATCCGTGCCGACGTCATCGGAGCGATATTATAGGCTACGATGACGTCAACACGGCCGATATTATAGGGTTGCCCGTAATATCGCGTGGTGCTGATGTCAGCATTGCCCGATATTATAGGCTTCGTCTATAAATATCTCCCATCCCCTTTTGGGACTTAGCCATTTTCATGCGCCTTGACTAACCCTCGCCGCCGTCGCCGCACGGTGCTCCGTCGTCGTCGCCGCCGTGCTCGAGATCAACAAGCGTCACCGTGCTAGAGATCCACGAGCGCCGCCACTCCTCCGTACCTCCTCGAGCTCCGAGCGTCGCCGCGCAGCCTCCGTGGGCTCCATGGCCGGGCGCCGCCGCCTCGTCGTCCTAGCCGCCCTCCTCATGACCCTCCCACAACGCCGGCTCCCTCCTCGCGGCCCTCCCACGACGTCGGCTGCCTCCTCGCCGACAATCCTCACGGCCTTCCCCGACACCGGCTCCCTTCTCGCCTACCCTCCTCACGGCCCTCCCCGACGTCGGTTCCTTCCTCGCCGCCGCCCTCCTCGTGGCCCTCCCACGACGCCGGCCGCCTCCTTGCCGACAATCCTCGCGGCCTCCCCGACACCGGCTCCCTACTCGCCCGCCCTCCTCGTCGGTCGTCCCCGGTACGCCTTCCCCCTCCCCTTTCCCCTCCTCTTCCCCCTTCCCGACGGTGAGGCCTTGACCTCCTCGTCGGCCCTCCCCGGTATGCCTTCCCCCCTCCCCTTCCCCCTCCCCCTCCCCCTCCCCGACGGTGAGGTCTCCTTCCTCACCGGCCCTGCTCCTCACCGGCCCTGCTCTTCACTGGCCCTGCTCCTCGCCGGCCATGCTTCTCGCCAGCAGGCCCTTACTTGTTCCCTGGTATATTTTGTCCGCTTGCCTTGTTCGGTTAACTATGCATTATTGTTGTGAATTGCTATATCGATGAGATGTGTGGTAGTTCCTGATTGTGGTCGATCGGATGAGATAAAATGTCCATATTCTTCTCTACTCTGCTCCGATGAAATATTCATATATGTTGTGCTCTGATTTCTGAAATTGTACAATCGTGAATGATATATGATGATATTTGTTGCATCCGGCTTGGGTTAGCTTCCATGTTACATAAGCATGGTGTTCCAATGTTTTTAGATGACACACTTGTGCATAGATGGTGACGAGTGCTGATTTCGTCTTGATTTTAGGATGATTTAAGTTACAAGAAAAATTCTCTTATAGTGTTCAGTGCTCATGTTGTACTTAGTTTATCGACCATTTAGTGAACATTTTCAGAGCTGACAGTTTATCAAACATTTTATCGAACATCTCTTATGTTTTACAGCCTAGCTGATCTTTTTCTTGTCATCTGTTTAGCCAATTCTGAAAATTGGCAATAGTTTGTCTTAAGTTCATGTAGCCCTGTTTGGATATTTCATATACATCTAAGTTGCGATCAGCTTGTGATAATAACTTGTAATGGAATTTGGGATAATGTGACTTCAGAGAACAATAATAGACATCGATTTTTACCTTAAAAATCTACACACGAATCAAACTTGTCTCACCCTGCTTAACCAATATCACTCAAGTGCTTAACTAATATGGTGACACCTAAGCCATCATCTGAAAAGACCATTATCGAGAGAACCCCAAACTCTGAAATGAGGATAGCATGGGTTAGATTGCAGAGATAAATTAAAAAAAACTATGTTCGTCGCAAATGATTGTCACTGTTTAGCCAATTCTGAAAATTAGCAACAGTTTGTCTTATCCCTGTTTTTTTCTTTACCATCAATTCCTAGGGCGTGATCCTTATCCTCTTTAGTCTAATTACAGTGTGCAATGCCTAGGATTATGATCACACATGATAATTGTGCTTGATTTTGTCTTATCCCTATTTTTTTCCGGAGGATACCCAAGTATCCTGACCTATTTACCTCGAGGTCATATAAATTTCGGTATGCATTGCATAATGCGGACCTGCCTTTCTTATGAAAGCATTCTACATTATATGCCCTCCATCTTCGTCTACCTCCTCTACTATATGATTCTGATGCTATCCCTTCTTTCCTTTTTTTTTCTTTTAATTATCTCTACCAATAATTGATGGCCTTTTTAAATAGTGAGAGCCGTTAATTGACGGCCTTTTTAAACACTTTTGTAGCGATATTCATACGTGTTATCAACGTAAAGAAGCTTAATAATATTTGTATCTATTTTTTCTTTTAGCAAGCTTAACAATGGATCAAGGCAAAGAAGCTGAACTTGTTCGAGCCCTGTGTCGGCGCATGAATCAGCTAACGGTTCCGATCATTCAACATCGTTTGAGGAACTCTCCTGTTGAGATTCCTTCCACTAAAAGGCAACGGGTTGAGCAACCTAACCCCGATTGCAACCAAAACGATGACGTAGATGATGAGGTATCACATCGTCAAATTCTTATTTCATGGACAATTATTGTTTAATTAAAACGTCCTCTAACTATATTTTCAATAGGTTGTTGAAACACGTCGTAGTGCTCGACCTTTATTTTTTGAAGATGCTCCTCCCACATCGTCGGAGGCCGTTGCTGCAACGGCGTCCACTGCAAAAAGACAGAACAAAGGGCAAAGAAATACAAACAAGCTGCATACTACCGTTCAAGCTGTTACGGCAATAGACAAGGATGGGGCTCCAGTTGAGCCTCAAAGCGTCAACGCGAATCGACGCAATAATTGCGGTGTATTAGTTGGAACCGCAATCAACATTAAGTATGACAACCGGCTTGACGTGTCAACCAGTGAAAAGGACACGTTGTGGGAGAACTTGAGTAGAACCTACATTTTTCCACCCGAAGTCTCCGAGCGGGTCAAAAATGCTACTCCGAAAACCATGGGGAGGCGCCTATGGACATTCAGGACAACCCTTAATACGAAGTTTGTCCAGAAGGGTCTCACACCGTTCCGGAAGTACGGTTTTATCATGCCTAATGATTGGAACTCGTTCGTTGAGAAAGTCTCCTCCGACGATGCTAAAAAGAAGAGCGAGATTTTCCAAAGCTTGAGTAAAAAGAACAAGTTGCGTCCTAATCTGGGACCAGGAGGATACAAGGCTAAAGTAAAAAAATGGAGGAGTATGGAAGAACAACGCCGACAAGCTGGAATCCTAGACCCGTTAGAAGGATGAAGTGAACGAACCCGAAATTGGGTGCTTGGGCGTTCAAAGTCCATCGTTGATGGGCAGCTAGTGCCGAAAAGCTCGGGGTTACCGAAGTCTTGCAAAAAGCAAAGCAAGTAGCCGCCCAACGGAAGGAATGTACTCTCAATCTACGGACGGATGAGTTGATCGCTGCCATCGGAACCGATGAACATCGGGGTCGTACAAGAGGGGTCTCTTCACCGGCAGGACTGAAAGAAGTGTCGTCTGCTGCCACGAGTGAAGAATGTAGTAGGTATGGGCCACGCGAGCAACAGGGTATCAATCATGAATGGTGGGTAAAAAACTTCTACGAATTCATGAAGAATAATCCTCAAGCTGTCATGCAACCTATTGTGGTACCGGAATTTCAACTCAACATTGACAACCCAAGCCCGTATGCTCGGCCTCCAAGCAGATCATGGCTCTACGCCTGATGGCACCAGGTACCCTGTGGATGACATCACGGAGAATACACCTTGTGAGGTGCACATGACGCTCAGCAAGAGAGGGAAGACCGTCAAGGTAGCGAGAGGGCATTTAACGATGTACCAATTCCGCAGGAGTGTGCTAGAGTCCAAGTAATCAAGGTTCGGGACAACTATCTTGCTTGTGACCTTGATTGGATGATGGTATTGAGACACTTGAGAATGCGATTAATCATATCATCCTTTGGCTTCGACGCGAGATCGTCGTTCTTGTAGCGCATTCTTCGCCTGCACCTACGCCTCCTCCTACTCAAGAAGCACCGGTTGACCCCGAGATTTCTTTTGAGCCACTACCTACACCTCGGCCTTCTCCGACGCATGAGGACCGGATCCCTCCGGAACATGGCTTCTCCATGCCGCCTCGTCCGGCTGTTGAGAATGAGGCAGCTCTCCTTCGAACAACATTGACTCCGGCTCCGGTGACACCATGTGACAAAGGGGCTAGGGCGATGCGTAGCTCGTCCACCCCGCCTAATAACATTGAACCTTTGATCGAGCCTGTTCCACCTCCGCCTCCGAGGAAGGAGTTATCTAGCGCGAAAATAAGTAAGTACACTTTTGTAGTACTTATGAATTCACGACTATGTATATAGTTACCGATATATTAACGACTTGGCATGCGGTCGCAACATGACATAAAGGCGTGGCGGTAGCATATATGAGCGAGAATAAGGAAGTGGTCCCACATGTTCTCGTTCCGCCTCCCGGCGTCCCGAGAAGGAGGTTAGGATCTCACACAAGAAGACTTCCCTACCTATAAGCATGGCATGCCACTACTACCAGCAGATGTATTGAAAAAGAAGCCATGGATATTTAAGTACTTTCATCCATGGTACTTAAATGCATGTAGCAAAGGTGTCCAAGTTATCGCGGCAAGGATCCCTGGAGAGGTTTTTGGACAAGAGGGATATTTTGACTTAAATGTGCCTTTTGAGGAGATCCATGCTCTGTACCGTCTCCAACGCATGGATGCTACCCTCGTTACCGTCTGGTGCCTGTAAGTGTTTTTGACCTTTATTATATTTCCAAGCAAATGACACATGAATTCAACTGACTACCATTTTTCATCGCTCGGAATGTATCATCACTCTGGTGCCTCAAATGAAGTCGGATATCTAAACCCAACCTTCATTAGCCAAAGCGCGATGAATCCAAAGATTACCGATGATCATCCCCTGTTGGTCGGATAGAAGGTGATCAAGGCCAGAAGGCAACAAGTACATGTCCAAGCGGTTAAGAATGCAAGGAGATGTATAGCAACATACATTGGGAGACGCATGTACGAATGGAGAGAGAGACGATGCATTATGGCTCCATAAAACTTTGAGTAAGTTTTCCTAACCTGCTACTTCTTGTGTAAATCATTATTTCACTTAGATAATGACATAATGACATATTTTCTAGTGACCATTGGCTTGCTTTCATGATACATCCGAAACTCGTGGGAGTTTGGGTGTTTGACTCTTTGGATTATGATCCTAAGAGGTACAAGGATTTCATGGACACCCTGAATAGCTAATTTCACATATTCAATGAACTATCAGTTTTATAGATTGCATTATGCTTGTTGCTCATTTGCTTTTTTATATTAGTGCCTATAAATACTATCTCGAGCTTGGTGGTGACCCTCGGCCCAAACGGACCAACCTTGGATACAAAACGCATTATCCGGTACTATTATCTCATATGGTCATTTCTTTTATTCAATTAATTAATGTCTCTATATGTAAAGTAACTTAGCAATTTCCTTGTTTTGTAAAGTGTTCAAAACAGCATCCTGGAACCGTGATCTGTGGCTACTATGTGTGCAAATACATAAGGGTTGGAAAAAGGGGAATATACTACATTCCCTACGGAAGAAGCTGTCTCATGGAAAGATGTAAGTATTTAGTGTGTTTTTTTGCATTAGTATATTAGTTTTATGTTACTTAACAAACATGTATTAATTCTAGAATTTATTTGTCGCAGCAACGCTATGAAAAGCCAAAAACAGGTTCCTACTTAGAAGAAAGCACACTCGAGCTCATTACAGCCAAACTCCTCCGCTTCATGATTCGTGAGTTCTGTAATGAAAGAGGCAAGTATTTTGATCCTCTAAGTGATGTTGCAATGCATGGAGAGTTGTATAGCTACAGCGATCAAAAGGACCACCAAGATGCAATTGTGCAAAATACCAAGACAGAGAAGCAGAGATTGAAGGCACTAGAGCCGAAGTGGCCGGATAAGTTATAATTTAGTTGTGTTTTGATGGATGAATATTGTGTATTGGAAACATGATGTATATGTATGTGGATATTATAAAATGGATGAAAACTATGTCGTATTTATATATAAATGCTTTAATGATTATTTCTATGGTCTTGCGTATATATAGTGTGAATGTATTTTCAGTTCTGTAAAAATATTTGAATTTGTCACTAGACAGCAATATAGGCCAGCAATATCGGGCAGATGACATCATTGTGCACGATATTGGCAAAACCACAGCAAAATCGGGCACATTGATGTCATCTGCCCGTTATTGAAGGGTCACACAGCAATATCGGGCAGCGTGATGTCAGCTGCACGCTATTGTAGAGTGAACCTTCAATAACGGGCAGGGTGATGTCATCTGCCCGCTATTGCTGGGTTACCTGCAATAGCGGTCGGCTGACATCACGCTGCCCGATATTGCAGGGTTTCCTGCAATAGCGGGCAGTCGTGGGCACTATTGTTGGTCCGACCCTGCAATAACATGTGCGTAATAGCGCCCGTAATGCCCGATTTTACGGGGCCAAAATGCTCGCTATTGCAGGGTCTAATCCTAGTTGTGTAGGACTGTAGTGAGCATAAGTCCCCTACTATGAATGTAATGATGTAGTGACATTAGCCGAGTGGCGGATTGGCTCTTGAGTGTTCTTCTAGTAGTGCCAGGATGAGCTCGCCGTCCTGGATTAGGCAATCTACGATGTAGCAAAACCGTGCTGCAAAGCATGTAAAAGGTTGTACGGCACCCTTTGGAGGTCCTGGCCTCGTAGATTCCACGCTGTGGATTAAGAATTTGGAGGTGTATGTCCAAACTCTTAGTGCACTCATCTAAACCAATCGTCTGCCAGTTGGTCAAATACAGATTTTTAGTTCCTATATCTACAGTTATAGGCATGCTATTTCAGGCAATATGTCCAGACAAGGATCTTCCCTGATGTTGAAGAAATGCAGATTCTTGGAACCTATATCTACAGTTAAATGGATGATATTTCAGGCAATCCGGGCCACAGTCTTCACTCCCACAAACTGCTGTCGGCATTACATTCATGGATTATTGTGGAGAACAGGGCCATGCCAGGACCTTACTCATGCAAATGTGATTATTATGCAGAGTTTGACAAGGATAATGAACTGTCAAACGGATCGAATCATTTGTTACTTTTTATGGATGACCTGTTGACTCAGTTACCAAAGATGAATATGGCATATGAGCCCGGTGCTGCACTTCCTGAATGTCTCCTTTCCACATTTCAACAGAACTTAACCACATTTCAAAAGTCTACTGTGGCATATGCTCTCCGTGTTTGTATCATGATTCATCCCGATGCCTCACTCTCCCATTGCACAATATTGACCATATGCTTCGTCACTAAAAACAGCAACCACAGTAACACAACATGTGTCATCATGTATGCACTCTCCAGTAACTCGATGTCTCTCCTTTCTTTGTCCTAGCTCATCATCTGCTAGCAGCATATGCTATATATGCTACAAAAGACACCTAATCCTACGGAACTGTACTGGTTCATTCAATCAATGATTTGGGCTATATACCTACTGCAGCATTACTTCTGTTCAATGGAATATCAGATTGTACAATTAAATAATGTGAGATATTTTCTTTCATCTTCGGATTCTTGGAAAAACAAATTACAGCATCTCGCATGGACTAGAAGCTCTCCCCAGAACGCAATAGAACAGAGAAAAATGAAACAATCTTGCGTAAACCAAGGTTTCAGAATTATAGTTGTAGGACATGGTTTGCTGATGCGTTCTCAAAAGGCAAATATCATATATTATAGGTTCAGATGAACTCACAACAGATTACATAGTAGATAGATTACTCTTTGAAATAATAACGTAATTCATGCGACAGCCACATCCCCGAGATACTTCAACAGGTAATAATATTCAGCACTTTTTATTCATGAACTTTATAGTACATATCACCAACCACTAATTACTAGTGGCTCATTCAGTGATTACTTATGATACAGCCTGTAATTACTTGTGGTAACTAGATACTTGCATCAGTTACCAAAATTCTACATTGATTATCACTAGTAATTTACTTGTGTTAGTATGTAGGATAAACTCCTAGATTATATCCTTGTTCACCGTGAGCACCCTTTTTTCTATTTCTTGTTCAAGCAAATGAAAAATTACAACGTACTCTAGATTGCTACTAATAAAAAATTACTCAGCACAGAGGATGCCTGAAATGGGCAGTGGCGGCTAGAAGTTACCCACTCCCCTTTTTTAGAGGAAAGCTACCCAACTTTTTGTGATGAGGAAGTTGATGGGACAAACATTTTTTAAGGATAGTAAACTTGTGGGTAGGGTATTTTTAGATTTCAAAGTATCCTGCCAACCGGATGATCTGCGGTTCCCTGCACTTGCAAAACGTCGCCAGGAAACTTACGTATGACAATGCTGCTGCTTCATAGTAGGCTTGTTGGTTACCTTCATGTGCAAGGGGCACCTCGAAGGAACAACGCAGAGAAAAGAAAGGTAATGGCCAGTTTAAATATTGGGACGTCATGACGAATTGAAGGCTGTTCACTTCAGGCGGCCCATGTGAAAACAAGCAAGATTGGAATATGTGAAAAAGACAATCCTGCTTAAACAGAGCTCTTTGGTCCATGCCGAGTGAATCACACTGCCGCATTGGCAAATTGTATTGGCTGACAACAATAGCGCTCTCATCTCAGGCTCAGCATGTGGGTAATCTCAGTGCCGATGCTCTCATGTGTGCTCACCTAATGGGGACTTCAACAGCCTATCAAACACTAAGTTTTATCAAACCTGATGATGCAGAGGCATGCCTAGATGATTGATAATAAATTTTAATTTTTGACTTACAGATATGCTTTTCTGACCGACTTAATCATTTTGTGATGGACTTAATCATTCAGAACTAAATGGGCGCCGCTTGTTTTTGGATTGCATAGCACGACATGCACAGATGATTTGTTTAAAGACCCATGTGGCTCATATGCCGTTTACAATAATGACCCTCTTATCTAGAAATAGAAACCTCTATATCAGCTCTAGTTGCATCCCATCTTCTAGGCTTTTACCGTCCCAGTTCTAGTACTACTTTTCAGATATAGTACCACTTGCTGTGTTGGTAATGGAATCTCTGCATGGTTTCATTCAGTTGAAGCACTCAGTTCTTTTGAATGAATGGACTCTATTACAAAACTGATTTAAAAAGAATTTCTAAAGAGCTATCTTATATCTTATTTTATATTTACTAATGGGAGGATCCTTTTGAGGCCTATACATTAGTCGATGACAATTCTAGAAATTATCACAAAAAAAAAACATCTAGCCATTGAATTGCAAGCTCGACTAATCGTATCCAATAGACCAAACATCATCTAAATTACCCCCTATGCCATTAAGAATAACCACGATACACATGGAACCAAAATATTTGGCTTATAGAAAGTTCGTGAAGTCGTAGTGTATGGCCGTGGAACTATAGGAAACATGAAGCCTAAACATTCCGTACGTGATTAGTTTCCCTTTTATTTGCACACCTGTGCCATCGTCCATCGATGATCTTGATCCTCATATTTGGCTTATATAAAGTTCATGTAGTTACATCGTATGGCTGTGTGATTATAGGAAAAATGAAGCCTAAACAGTCTGTACCTGATTATTTCCCCTTCTGTTTGCACACCCGTGCCATCGTCCATCGTTCATCTTGATCCTCCCATCTGATCTTGACTCTGATGGGTAGCCTGCAATGGCAGAAAAAGATAGGATCCAACTTCTTCCGATCTCACTACTACAAATGGGCTCTGTAGCGGCGTTGTACGGACACATGTAGCGGCGTCTTCATCATGAACCCTCGCTATAAATAGTATGCTATTTTTAGCGACGGTCAAAGAAGTCAACCGTCCTTAAACATTAAATTTTAGCGGCGGGTAATGTAGTCTAATTTTTAATGGCGGACAACAACACCAACCGTCGCTGTAAATTGATTTTTAGCTGCGGACGACCCCTTGGGCCGTCGCTCCAAAGGCAAGCTTCAGTTTTTTTTGGCCCATCCAGCCCACCAACCGGACACTAATATAAAATCACCCCCAACCCTAAATCTCCATGTCCTCACTCCCCATCCTCTCTCCCTCGCGCAGCTGCCGCCCCTTCCCTATGCCACAGCTGTCGCTTCCTCCTCACCGCGCGCCACCCGCACCCGTCCGTCGACGCGTTCAGGCCAATCTTGTTGTCGTCGTCGTCCGCGCGTGCCCAAGGGGTACGGCCGCCCCGACCGCGGGTTCCTCCGGTGGCGGTGGCGCCCTGAGTTGTGTGAGTTGCCGTGGTTCGACGCAGAGGCGTTCCTGGACGCCGTGAGGGGCAGGTCCATGGCACCTTTCGGCGGCGGTGGCAGTGGCTCCCGGCAGCGGCACCAGCGTGCTCCGGGAGGAGCAAACTTGCGCGGACCTCGTTTCGGGCCAACGGGCCTAGGGCTCTTTTTAGTTTTTTTTGGGTCAAGGGTAGCACGGGCGAAGATGTCACCTACCGCTATCACGTGATTTTTCCGACGGTGCGCGATTTTCCATCGTTATTGGCTCCCAATTTTTTACTGCGGAGGTATAGCGGCGTGTCGTGATACCCGCCGCTATAGCGGGTTTTGGCCCGCTGCTACAGTGGTCTTTTCCTGTGGTGTCTCTCCCTCTTCACCGAGATCACATCCCGGCGATTGGTTTTGGTTACCTCGGACTAGGGTTCATGTCTTGATGGAGTCCTGTAACTAAAGAGGTTGCCCGGGCTGCTGTAGAGTTGAGCAAAGATCACGGTAATGAAAATCTTCAAAGGAGATTTATTGCGGATGATACTACGCCCTGTTGCCGATTATATTAAAGCAGTCATGAAACAGAATAGATGAGGAAGAAGGTCAGCTAGCTGTGTGGCCGGCGAAGATCGGATCATCAGAGGACAGTGATCTGCGAGGCTCAAGACGCATTATGCCATAGTAGATCATGGATACCCAGTAGTCGTTGACGGTCGCCGTTTGTTGACATCTGAGATCAGCAGATGGGATGTTTCTGTGTTGCATTTGAGATGAATAGCATTGCTCACATATGGCTGACATTAATGTGTACCTGTCATTGGAGTCGACTCGAGCTGATGCACGAATTAAACAATCTACTGATTGAAGAAGACAAGAAAGGCAAATAAATCCAAGTACTCAGCGTGCATATCCTGTGGTTAAGACAATAATTAGATCGCTTAAATATTAAATTATCTTTCTTTGAAGGAGCATGCAATCGAAAGCCTCGATGGCAGATATGCAAAGACCGATATATGGATGCCACAATTGTTGATTTATATTTTTCATGACTTGAGAGATTTCATTACCTTTCTCTGGTGAATATTAGCATATAATAAATGGTCATACATGTACCTCCAAAATAATTAAGAAAATAACATCTTAGAACTTAAAGTCTCAAACTAATTTTTATAGTATCTCTAATAAAAGTATAATACCAAGAAATATATTGGTTTAAAATCAGTTATACAGTAATGAGGATACAGAAATACATGTATGTTATGTGCATATTGTCCAATTTATCACAGAATACCTTTTTTTCTAAGACAAATCTCCATAATTTATATTCAGAGGATACAAATAATAACGATTTTGAAGTAATCTCATTGGGAAAACTCGCTGCCGTGGCCACTCTGCGACAAGTGCTCCGGCAATGTAACGTGTACCTTGTGGTATACGGGTGCTACTGTTGCCGGCTTTTCATCCGCTCTCCGTTGGGCCAAAAACGGGAAAGGCTGGCCCAGGTTGTGTTTTAATCCCTTGTCTTTTTCTCTTTGGATTTTCAAAGCAAATAAAATCCAAATAAAATAATTCTGACTTCAAAAGAAAAATAAAAATCCTCGCAAAGCAAAAAAGTGAAATAACAATCATGGTGGGTGCAATTTTTATTTTGGGGCATTTGAATTAAAAGGGGGAAGAACTCTTCCGAAATTTTAATTCTCTATTTTTTCTAGGTTCAATAATAAAATAAAAAAAATACAGGAATGTAAAACGATTTGTTTGGTGATTTTTTTCTCTTTTAAGTTATCTAAAGTTAGGATGTTACAACTGTAAAATTTTAGCCATGCTTGTTTTTAAATTAATCAATGTTTCAAATGGAGTACAGAAAGTTTATTAATCAAAAGTTATACTGAAGCAATAAAAATAAACTACAACAAGAGGTCTGGTTGACTAAAAAGAAAAGCGAAATATATTGCTGACCTTTGCATTATTGTTCTCAAACAAAAGTAAATGATGTAACCCTCACAAATGCGCAGGACACCTTACTATTTTATTTTAAATCAACCTTTTTTGCTTTGGGATTTTTGCTTATTGTATAAATGGTGTACCGCAACAGGTCTAAAAAATCGGACCTTGGCATGGTCAGGTTTCAATAGAGTTCTTAGGTGTTTGGTTCATTGTTGCTGGGTCATAGGCGCAGATGCACGGCTAATCTCACTGCTGTTGTTGTCATTGGGAAGATGCTCTGCCAACTGTGACGTCACTATAGCCACGGTTGGGGGCTCTACAGCCACGGTCAGATTCTCATCGTGACTATGTTTCCGAGACTACAGAAAACCATCCGTAGCCTCGGAAAACAGAATACCCGTGGCTATAGTACGCCTATGTCAACCGTGGCTATAGTGGCATACTATAGCCACGGTTGACATAGCCAACCGTGGCTATAGAATGACACTATAGCCACGGTTCGCCACGTAGACCGTGGCTATAGTGGAATACTATAGCCACGGTTGCCAAAGTGAACCGTGGCTATTTACTTTTTTAACAATAAAAAAAATAAATATGCATTAGAAATAATAAATTACAATTAACATAACATTAACCATAATTACATCAATTAACATTAAAGTATTACATCACATTAATATTTACAAATATTTACAAATATTTACAAAATCGATCAAAGATTTAATAATGTGAATATGCAATGTTTTTTCAAACTAAGTCTACACTATACGAATCTTCAACAATCGGGCTCGTACGGTCGTTTTGAGCCGCATCACTCGAAAAGTGCCCGATGCTCCTTCGTCACTTCACTTTGGTCGTCAAAGAACCGACCACGAGGATTGATGACCTCCCTAAGCAAGAAACGACACATCCTAGCGACAATGTAGTACATGTCGTTTGTACTTAGATGCTTTCGTACAGTTGAGAATCATGTCTTGGAGATTTCATTCAATATCTTTTTGTCCGTTATCATTGCCTTTTGTAGACTTTTTGTTCGCTGTCAATAAATACATAAAAGTTGGTACATGATAGACAAAAAAACAGAAAAAATGTAAATTAAACAGATGCAATCTTAGCGTACCTCCTCGGTGGTCTCATGGGTGATGACATTCAAGTAGGATGCAGTGTAGCTCGAATACGCACATGCGTAGTATCCACGAGTGCACACTACCTTTTACTTACTTAATGCACCGTTAAATAGAGTGAAGTAAAAAATATCACTCTATTTCAATGATAGCAGCATAAAAAAATAGATGTGACGTGTGTCTTACCGGAAATTTATGACGAAAGTATATTTGTTTCCGAATTCTATAACGTGCCACCTTCGGGTTCTTTACGTAGTTCAAATAAGCACTACAGTATTGAGAAAAGGGTATTATTGCATGAAATTATCGCTATTTAATTGTACGTCCGTACTTACCAATTTATGACGCTCACGATATCTACGTAGCGATTGGAGTCGTAGTCAAGGCTATCCAAGACTAATAGATATCCAATTTTTGACATGATCAGGAAACAAATCCAATGACCACTGCAACAAAAGATCGTATTCGTTAGTATGTCATCTATCTTTACGACTGACGAGAGGAATGTAGTGGTCGAACTTACTCGAAGTGGTAAGGCGCATAAATGGCGTGACAATCCTGCCATTCCCTGAAGCACCAGTAAATATAACCTGCAGCTTGACTCCTAGCTTTTGTCCTCATGGTGTCCTTCGGTTCTTGTAACTCTTGTGGTGTCTTATCCTTATATATCTTGTCTTTTTCATTTATCCGGGGTTGATCGCACTTTGATTGATCAAACTCGGATTGAGATACCCAACCTTTCAATCGGATCTGTCGTATCTCTTCTTTTGAAATGCTGAATTCAAGCTACATTAAAAGCAAAAAGGAGTATGTAACATGTACTTGCAAAAAGTATGAGACAAGAAAAAGATGGATGGAGGCACTTACATGCACCACAAGGTTACGAAGGTCGTGTCCATCTCGCCGAGGCGAAACATAGTGTGGATATCATTGAAATATAGTCCAAGGACCGAATCACCGGTATCGTTGAACACGTCCCTCGGAAGCTTACAGGTGATCACATCCACTCCTTCTTTCGCTGCCGCTACGTACCGATCATGCAGCTTCCGCATCTCCCACGGTAGGTTTGACAACATGTTTTTAGATACGAGGGGCTTGCCAAAGATGAAATTTGGGAAGTCCTCATTCTCGTCACGACCCTCAAATATGTCATCATCGTAATGTACCAATTGACGAGGTTCCATGATTGGCTGCACGGGTCCCTTCCTCATTCGCTCCAAGTATTTTGTGACATGTTCAGGTTGCGGCTTTCACGGATCCACCCCCGCAGGCGTAATCATCCTAGGAATTACGAAGTAAACTCCTTCGAAGAAGCTCGATAAACCGAGGCTCTTCATCCAAGGCTAGGGTTTCACCTTCGGCTCGACGGAGGAGATACATTGCCCTTCCGGCTCGACAAGGGGCACTATTTGTTGCTCGAGGGTCCTCATAGCTGTGTACTCGTGGCGGTTTTTTGCTGCGGGCTGTCCGCGAGTATAGAACTCACAACCGCTTCATGTCCTCGTTCATCTTGTTCCTTAGCGGCTGAGCAGCACCCGACAAAGGAGACGGTTCTCCTGCTCCAGCTTCATCCCCCGTGAATTGTTGACTCTCATGAACCGATCCGTGTCCGGACAAGGGGGAGGGGAAACTCGTGGTTCTAAGAGCACAACCTCACGACGTTTCCACATGATGAACGAACCGATAGCATCATGTAGACTTATAATCCCCGCGTCGGGTATGGGGCACTCAATCTCGTGTTCCTCACATCCTTGGTTGACCTCCTCGACGGTAACACGGACGCACCCGGGTGGAATATCCATGTTGTGGAGTGTTCGTCCTGAAAGTGCTCTACCGAGTTGCAACCTTCATGGTCTTTCCCTTGTAACCAAACGGCACATGCAGCTCACAAGGACATTCTTGAGTTATCACTTCCCCTTCTAACGGGGAGGTAAAGCTAGGCGAAGTGGTTGGGACAGTAGGAGTCGTGCGAGGATACTTCCACTTCGCGAGTCAGCTTGGTACATCTCCATCTGTCTCCTCCACTCTTCCTTGTCCCTCTCATCCTTATCTTGTGAAATTTATGTTTTTTGTACAACGAGGCGGAAGAGCTAGAGGAGAAACCCTCTTTCCAAGTTGCCTTGGAGGACAATGCTCGCACCCGCCCGCCATGCTCTTTGGTGCCCACGAGCAAGAGAGAGTTGGTCTCTGTGATATTCGGATTGAATAACACCGGACCGCATCTGCGACTTGATGTCACCCGTCAATTGCTGGATAACTTGCACCGATTTCGCGTCCATCGGAATAATCTCCCCATTTTCATCCATCTTAGAGTGCGCACGGACCCCATTTTTGGCACGCGGCTCGAGGCTCTCTAGTGGATCAGGCTTCCCTTCAGACACGGAGCTTTTCTTCCATCGCCTTCCACTCCGGATTCTTTTTCTTGTAGCCGCCGGGGCCCAAGTGTGGCTTGTACTTATTTTTCCTGTTCAGCTCTAACATCTTTGCACTAAGGTCCTTGGCAGGCCCAGCTGTCTTCTGTTGAACAAATTCTTCCCGATCCTGTGGACTTATTTGACCATAATCGTCAAAGGGTGTTATGCCACGTTTCACATAACGGCAGTTTAGTCGGGACCTCCATTCTCGAAAGATATGTGACATTGCGGTCAGCGTTGCCTTCTTGGCTTTCTCGAGGTCCGCTGGTGGGAAGAGGATGTGTGATCTAACGGCATTCCACATTTCCTCTTTACGCTCTTGAGGAACTAGCTTCCATTCGGTCCAGGTTATTTTGCATTTCTCCCCGACAACAACACCACAACGATTCCGCCATTTTGCATGGACACCCATTGGTTCAATAGGCTCCCGATCGGCGGGGTCCAGTGTTGTCACCTCATATGTGCCCTCGGCCTTGTTCGCGGACCGTTTACCCCGACGCTTGCGCTTTCTAGGGGACTCATGGGCCGGTATGTTTTCCGTTTGCTCCTCATGAGGTGTGTCTTCGCAAGCCATGGAATGTGTCGCTTGTGCGGCCAAGGCACGACGAACACTTCGTCGAGGAACCTACCATATAAAGAATCATTGAAGCTCGGTAACATGCTAATATGGGAAACTTGAAATATTTAAAGAAAGAATGACATTTCACGTGATACCTCTTCCGAGGACACGTAATCCGGGTCCTCATTAATACCCCTAGGTTCACGACGCTGGGGGGGATGAGGATCCTCCGGTTCTTCCCATTCTCCACTTGATGAGGAGCTTTCATGGTTCATATTCACAACATCCTCCTGTGTATACTTGGATCGGGGGCTGTCCGCCATTATAGGATTTGATACCTTTAGCGTAACAATGAAAAGATTTAGTAGCAAATAATTAGAGGAAAGAGTTAGAATAGAGAAAAGATAACGAGAAAAGGATTATTTAGCATTGGCATCGAACATGGATAGCATCGGAATCAAATAGAAGAAGAAGAAGACGAGATACAAGGACATACAATATAGAACACTTTCATAAGAAAGGCAGGTGCACACTATGCAATGTATACCACAATTTATACGACCTCGAGGTAAATAGGTCGGGATACTTGGGTATCCTCCGGAAAATCAAATATAATGTGCCATACACATCACAAAGATGATCCGGAGAATACCCAAGCATCCGACCATGTCTACCTAAGGTCGTACGAGTTGCGGTATGTCTTGTATTTTATTGTACCAACCTTCCTAATGAAAGACACCCTACATTCTACATTCTTCTACCCCATCTTCCCGTTCTCCTAAATATGCATATGCTTATCAAGAGTCATCGTCATCTGCCAAAAAGTTAGAATTTTTTTGAAGACTTAGTTGAAAATATATTTTTCCAAGAAAAGGACTATATTTCATGGCATCGGAACGGGGAAGAAGAGGAAGCAAGCTGGGGAGGAGGGACATACAATGTAGAACACTTTCATAAGAAAGGCAGGTGCACACTATGCAATGCACACCACAATTTATACGACCTGGAGGTAAATAGGTCGGGATACTTGGGTATCCCCGAAAAATCAAATATAATGTGGCATACACATCATAAAGATGATTCGGGAATACCCAAGCATCCGACCATGTCTACCCCAGGTCGTACGAGTTGCGGTATGTCTTGCATATTGTTTCACCAACCTTCCTAGTGAAAGACACCCTGCATTCTATATTGATCCCCCCCCCCCAAGCTACCTCCTCTTCTATCAACAATCATCATCTGCCAAAAAGATTGGATTTTTTGCTCTCGGTGCGGGTTGCCGAATCAACGGCCATCCAACGCTATCGTTAAGGTCATCGACTCGTATGTCAACATGTTTTCAACATCCGAGGATGTGGTCCATGCTGACACACTCATCTCACTTTGCCCACTTTCATCATCGAGCATGGCTAGACCATAAAAAGAGAGGAAAGAGAGGAAGAGATTAAAGAGAGGTAAAAAAATAGAACAAAGAGGATGAAATAGTTTTTATTTAAAAACAATGGTCTAGCCATGAAAGAGAGGAGAAAAGAGAGGAAGAGAGGAGAAAACAGAGGAAATAGAGGAAAAAAGGAGAAAGAGAGTGAGAGAGAGAGAGGAAAAGAGAGTAAGAGAGGAAAGAGATGAGAAATCAGCACTTATAATAAATACTTTGCCTTATAATCCATGTGCTGATTTAGCTAGAGAGTGAGAGAGAGAGGAAAAGAGAGGAAATAGAGAGTAAGAGAGTAAGAGAGTAAGAGAGGAGAAAATAGGTGGCTAATGTATAATTTAGATAGCCACGATAGATAAGTGCTGATTACATTGCACAAGTAAGCGAGCAGGAGTAAGCGAGTCCAAATTACAGTGTTGATTTCAGTGGTAAATATACATTCACATTTCACCACGATCGATAGTTCAATGTAACAATATTAGCATGCTCAAAGGCTCCAAAAGTCCACCCTAAATCAGCACTGGAATCATCTCTAAATCAGCACTGAAATCAGCACTAAATAAGCACTGAACCAGCACCAAATCAGCACTGAATCAGCACTGTATAAGCACTGAAATCAACACTAAACCAGCAATGAACCAGCACTGAAGAAGCACTAAAATCAGCAATGATCAATGATCAATCATCAGTCACATATGAACTATAGTATGCATCTCCAAATTCACATTATAACTATAGTATGCATCTCCAAATTTAAAACGTCATTTATTAATCTATTTTCCAATCCCACTTCTGTTCCTAGATCAAAGTAATATAGCAGTGAAATGCAAATAGCGAGCATGCCCATCGATGAACACAACAACCATTTTGGATCAACATCAACGGTAGCGAAAGCATAATGGCGAGCTCGCTCGATAGGTGGCACCGTATAAGCACTGAAATCAACACTAAACAGCACCGAACCAGCACTGAAGAAGCACTAAAATCAGCACTGAATAAGCATTAAAATCAGCAATGATCAATGATCAATCATCAGTCACATATGAACTATAGTATGCATCTCCAAATTCACATTATAACTATAGTATGCATCTCCAAATTCAAAACATTATTTATTAATCTATTTTCCATTCCCACTTCTGTTCCTAGATCAAAGTAATATAGCAGTGAAATGCAAATAGCGAGCATGCCCATCGATGAACACAACATAATAGCGAAAGCATAATAGCGAGCTCGCTGGATAGTAGCCACCGACCAAAGAGGGGGAGAGGAATGGGGCATACCAGGTTCCTTAGAGAGGGGGACCTCGTGGGCACGAGAGGTGGAGGTTGGGTCGGCGCGAGAGGAGGAGCTTGGGCCGGCGCACGAGGAGGAGATCGGGCGGGCGCGCGAGGAGGAGCTCGCGGGCGGAGAGAAGGAGCTCGGATGGGCGCGATGCGGAGCTCGCGGAGGAGAGGAGCTCGGATGCGCGCGAGGAGGAGCTCGGACGGGCGCGACGAGGAGCTCGCGTCGGAGAGGACCTCGCGAGCGGAGAGGAGGACGGGCGCACGAGGAGGTGCTCGCGGGCGGAGAGGAGGAGCTCGAATGGGCGTGATGAGGAGCTCGCGGCGCGGAGGAGCTCGGATGGGTGCGACGAGGAGCTCGCGGCGGAGAGGACCTCGCGGGCGGAGAGGAGGACGGGCGCACGAGGAGGTGGTCGCGGGCGGAGAGGAGGAGCTCGGATGGGCGTGACAAGGAGCCGGCGGCGTAGAGGAGCTCGGATGGGTGCGACAAGGAGCTCGCGGCGTAGAGGAGCTCGGACGGAGCTAGCGGCCAAGAGGAGCTCGGATGGGTGCGACGAGGAGGTCGCGGCGGAGAGGAGCTCGGACGGGCGCGCGAGGAGGAGCTCGCGGCGGGCGCGGCGGCACAAACGGGTGGCTCTGTCGGCGTCTTCGTCGATTGCGGCGCCAAGTTAGGGTTAGGTTTTGGCCGCCGGGCCGACCGCCCTTTATATAGGGACCATTAGCCACGGTTGGCGATGGTGGGGCGGGTCCCACATGTCGGTGGGATAACACACAATAGCCACGGCTCATGTCGGTTCCAACCGTGGCTATTGTGCTCCCACCGACATGTGGGGCCCATATGTGAGGGACACAAACAATAGCCACGGTTGGTTTCGAAACCAATCGTGGCTATTGTTTCCTCCGCCCCACTTGTCATTGCCTCGAGTTTCTTTTTTCTTGTGTAATTTTTTCTTTTACTTCTTCAATTTTTATTCTAAAAACTATAATGCCTTAGCATCTAAATTTTGGCATGTCATTTTTTTAGTTGTTTACAAACACATATGTATTTTTTGTTTTTTCTACTCCATTACTTTTTAATATAATATTTCGTCTATACAATTGTTTTTCTTCACTTTTACATGATCCAACTATTTCAAAAATTTCCAACAAAATTACAGTAGATTTTAATTTGTATGACAGATGTGTGTGCCAATTTTCAGTTCAAAAATAATAAAAATTGTGCAGATATAAAAAAATCAAATGACACCATGTTTTTTCTATTATTTTGCACATCTATCATTTGCAAACTATAAGCCCGTTTGACCTACATTTTGGCATGCCATCTGTTTCTCGAGCATTCGAACTCACTTATATTTTTTATAATCTTTTTAAAGATTTTTTAAAAAAAATGTAGTTCAAATAGGACTATGCGTCTCGAGTGAGTGGAGTTTTGTATCTGAAACTCATGTTGTTTGGTACCAAACATATTTATATATTTTGAAAAATTGAACCAAAAATTCCACATGTGTGTTTATTAATGGCATGCATACCGACCGAATGTTGAGGTCAAAATCGATACGGTTTATGAAATAAAAACGATTAAATAAATGTCAAAACGTACCCTAAGTAAATTTAAAGAAAATTCAATAAAATAGTTTGGAGATTCTAACAAAACAAAGTGGAAATGGATAGATTGGAATTTTATACAAATTTAGAAACAAGAATCGAGTAAATTTGGACAATATTTGAATTCTATATACATGTTTCAAAATTTAAATAGAGATTAAAAAAAAACACAGCCTAAATGAACTAGTGGATGAACTACTAATGGGCCTCATATTAAGAGTGAGGCCAAATCACAATTGTTATTTTAAAATATATTATTTAATTGATTTATATTGTCTGAAAATAATTAAATTACTATCTTACACTTAAAAATGTATATATACAAATTTTAAAATTTAAACCTAAATGTATAAATAAATTTTAAAATTTATATCTAAAGAGTATATGTTTTTTAAAATTTTAAATTATACCTTGTTATTTTTTTGATTTCAAAGAAAAATTGAATCTAAACATTATTTATTCAATATTTTAACTCGAGTATATATATACAAATTTTGAAATTTAAATCTAAATGTATAAATAAATTTTAAAATTTAAATCTAAAGAGTAAATGTTTTTGAAAATTTTAAATTATATCTTGCTATTTTTAGGATTTCAAATAAAAATTGAACCTAAATATTATTTATTCAATATTTTAAATCAGTATATATACAAATTTTAAAATTTAAAACTAAATGTATAAATAAATTTAAAAAAATTTGGCCCGCGGGTCCGACCACATTCACCAACGCATTAGAACACAATCAAGGCCCAAGGCCCACGGGGTAGTTCAAGATCAAGGTCCAGCAGAAACGGACGGCCCACATGGCGAGAGTTAAATTGAGTCGTAGCGGGAAACAACGGCTAAACCATATTAGCATATTTCGTTTACAAAAACAACTAGCATTTTATTAATAGCACAAGTGCACAACCTAACTGGATTATGTGATGAAATTTCAGGGGTGCGACGCCTCCGTTCTCCCGAACAAGACAGCCATGGGCAACAACGACGTTGAGATGGAAGGCCTTCCGAACAAGGACAGACTGCGCGGATTCGAGGTGATTGACGAGGCCAAGGCCGCGATCGAGGCCGCCTGCCCGAACACGGTCTCCTGCGTCGACATCGTCGCCTACGCCGCCCGCGACACGTCCGGCGTCCTCGACAACGGCAGGATCAACATCGGGATGGAAGGAGGCCGCCTCGACGGGCGTGAATCCTTCGCCGGCGCCCGGCCCACCGTCCAACATCACCGAGCTTCGGGACAGCTTCCATCCCGATAATTGATTTAAGTGGCAGAAAAATAATTAACAATTTATTAAATCCATTAATGTTGCTGAAAATAAATAGAATATTATTAAATTAATTAAATTAGATGAAAAATTATTTAAAACTTGTTAAATTGTGAAAAGTGACAGGAAAAATGGAAAGGTTATTAAATTCATTTATTTTGCTCAAAATTCACTAAAATATTATTAAATTAATTACAGTTGCTGAAACATATATATCTGAGTACATCATAGGTACATCGCAATGGAATAATAAAGGTACATTATCCTTGAACGATTTTTCCTTCACAATCCGTGCGTAGGTATGGCATTCCTTGATACGATAGTTTGGCTTCAATGACTTTAAATTTTTTCGCATCCACCAATAATGGAACTTCATCCTATTGATTGTATGCATCTTGATCGTCGACTCCATCCACTCCAAGTATTCTTTGTTTACCGGGAATAACAATGTGCTTCTTCTCATCCTTTGGATCGAGTATATAGAACACTTGTTCTGCTACCTTAGCAAGTATCCACGGGTCATCTTTATAACCTACATTCTTCAGATCGACGACGGTTAACCCGTATTCATCGACCTCCACCCCACCTGGGTGTTTGACCCATTTGCATTTGAAGACATGAACTTGTAAATCTGGTCCATAGTTCAGCTCCCAAATTTCCTCTATGTACCCATAATATGAGGTGTAATTGTTATCGTCATCAAGGGCTTCAACTCGAACTCTGCTGTTTTGACACTTACTTTTCGTGTCCTTCTTTGAAGTGTGAAAAGTAAAACCATTAATGTCGTACGCTCGATAAGTCACCATAGTCTTTGAAGGTCGGACAGCTAAAATTCTCAACATTTTCTCTTCCATCGAGTCTCCACGTGGAAGGTCTTGACTCTCGAACCATGATGTGAAAGTTTTCTTGTGCTCCTGTACTAACCATGCACCGCTTTTGCCCCGAACATTGTTTAGTTCAAGCTCCTCAATGTGTTTTGCGAAATACGGGGCAACAATACGTGATTGTTGCAATACAATAAAATGGGATTTGTCAACTCGTTTATATTCGCGGTCGGTGAATGATTTTCGTCCTCGTATACCTTTTCCACTTAACCTTCCCTCATGACGAGACACGGGTACACCAATAGATCGACCGTCTTTAATATAATCTGCACAACACTCAATAATCTCCTCGGTGGTGTAGCCCTCAATCATTGAACCATCCGGATGACAACGAGTACGTACATAGCGTTTCATAACATACATGAACCTCTCGTAGGTGAACATATGATGCATGTACACGGGACCCAAAGCAGATATCTCGGTCAACAATATGAAGCATGAAGTGTTCCATAGTATCAAAATAGGATGGCTGAAAGCACATCTCGAGCATGCACATTGTTTCCTTTATGTGGGTTCGTAGGTTATCCAACTCGTGTTTATTGATCACCTTCTTTGAGACTCGCATTCCGGAAGGAGCACAGACGAGTTATAGTCAACTTCAACCATTCAGATTTCACAGCTATGATGGCGATAGCCGAAACACCGAAAGTAGTGTGTGACAGTCATGAGTGTTGTAACCACTTATCTTTAAGTCTTTCATGTCTACGAGATTTTGGACATTCGATGAGAAACCGGTCGGTGCTTTAATCCCGTGTAGACACTTCAATAACGCTATTTTCTCCTCACGCGTTAGGGTGTAGCAGTCCGGCGGGAGGTAGTACTTTCCGTTCGCTCTTTCTTGCGGATGGAGCTCCGGCCTAATATTCATCTCTACAAGGTCTCTACGTGCGTTCAGTCCATCCTTTGTCGTACCGGGTAGGTCAAGTATAAGGCCGGTAGTGCTTGTCAAATACACCTTTCCCAATGTGCATCCAATCAAATGCATGAGTCACTTCCAATTCTGCCCAAGTACTCGAGATATCCGTAGAATATAGAAAGATTCTTATACGGCGTTGCAGCTTTTGACTTTGCAACTCCCTTCACGGCCTTTCCAAATGTAGCTTTAATGTTTTTTGTCTTATCAAAGACATCCCTAGAGGTCCAACGTCGAGGTTCTTCGCCGGTCTCAATCGTACCATCAAATTGTTTGGCCATCCGTCGATACGGGTGGCTCCGATGTAAGAATCGACGATTTCGAGTGTATACTGTCTTCTTGGATGATGGAAGATACACGTGTGATGTATCGTCAACACAAACAAAGCATGCCTCATTTCTTTTCACCTGGCCCGAAAGCGCCCTTAACGCCGGGGAATCGGTTACGGTCACGAAAATGATCGCTTTCAACGTGAAGTAGTCTCTTCGGTGCTCATCCCACATACGCACACCTTCCAACCATAGTTTCCGCATGTCTTCAAACAGTGGTTCCAGGAAGACATCTATGTCGTTCCCAGGTTCTTTCGGTCCAGATATAAGAATGGACAATAATATGTACTTCCTCTTGTGGCACAACCATGGGGGGAGGTTGAACATTGTTAGCAGCACAGAGCCAAACGCTGCGAACGTTCCTCGTCATACCAAAAGGGTTCATTCCATCTGTACTCAATGCAAACCGTATATTTCTTGGCTCGTGCGAGAAGTCGTCACGGTGGTTACGATCGATGTTTTTCCACCGGGTTCCATCCGATGGATGACTCAGCTTATTAGGGTCCCTCTTACGTGTATGCCATGTCATCGGTTCAGCATCTCTTGGGTTGGCAAATATCCGTCTTATGCGATCGACCACCGGTAGGTATACCACATGACCAAGGCTGGAACCTTACTATCATCATCGCTACCATTGACGATACTCGCTTTTCTTCCTCTTCCCGTCATTCTTTCCCATCTTATTAGTTGTGTCTACGTCATACTCCTCATTCGTCTTGTAACGACTTCGTTTGTACCTTGGGCATATCACGAGGTCCTTGAACTCCTCCCCCGGTATAATATACAATAATTTGGACATGCGTGGATTTTTTGCACACCCAACGACATTGGAGATATCAGTCTCTTAGCATAGTACGTGTTTTTTGGTAACAAGTTTGGCTTTGGTAGTGTATCCGAAAGAAGATCCAACAATTCATTGAAACCGGCATCCGACCACCCATGGATGGCCTTCGGTTTCATGAGTTCGAAAACCGTACGTAACACAGTATTCTCTTTAGAACATCCCTTAGACTCCTCAAACAATAAATCCTTTGATGCCTTCTCTATCGTTGCAAAGTTATCAAGCCCTCTTGTTGTCCCTGTATTGAGTAAAACTTGCGGCTCAACATGACATAACAATTCCTCAACATCAAAATCAGTACATTGTTCTTCTTCGACATGAAAATCAAAAGTCTCGTCAACTTGGACAAGCTGTTCTTCTTCAACTTCAATCGGCTGCAACTCAACTTCGACCGGCTTGTCTTCTCCATGCTTTGACCACCTCGTATAATTCTCCAGGAAACCCCTCCTCACTAAGTGAGATTTGATTACAAGTGTATCGGTCCACAATTTTTGATTCTTGCAGTCCACGCATGGACAATATATTTCTTGTCTTCCTAGACGCTTAGCATGCTCGACAGCCCTCTTGAGAAATACATCGACTTGACCTCGAAAATATGCACTTAATCTTGACTCTTCGTACATCCATGTTTTGTCCATCTAAACAAGCATTACGCGAATATTAATTATAATAAAATAATTACTAAATCAAATAATTACCAGTATGAATATTAAGTATTTATAGAAAATATAAGGAAACTAATATATTGCATAACATAATGTGCTAGAATTAATAATTATTAAATAATTACTAAATAATCTATTTACCATTATGAATATTATATATTTATAGAAAATATAAGGAAACTAATATATTGCATAAGACAATGTGCTATCATATATAAAAACCTACTATACAAATTATTATTGATTGACTCGAATCTTTTAATAATCAAACCGTGCTTCTAGGGGTCTCTCTCAAGAGAGCATAAAGTAAATCTTAAATTGATTGACATGAAAAAGACTTGTAAGACATGATTTTTTTTATGCAACACAAACACATGATATATGAGTTTATTATACACAACTCAAACCAACAACAAACCTACAAACATGAAGGAATTTGACAAATCGAAATCAAAACCTAGGTCAAATGGTAATCCAAAATTCTCCATGATTACAATGCTATAGCAACAAATAATACATGGGATGAGTTTCCCTTACCACGGAGAACAAATTTCTGCAAAAAAAAAGAGATCAAAACCTTCCCCCTCGGTTTTCATTTTTTTGCTCAATTTTCGAGCCGCCACACTTGGACTGAGCTCCTGTTCTGTCCGAACGCGGCTTTTATACTGTGCAAAACAATAGTCACGGTCCACTTCTTCAACCGTGGCTGCAGAAGAAACTATAGCCACGGTTGGTGACGTGGACCGTGGCTATTGGTGCAGGCCACTATAGCCACGGTTTACAAAGCCAACCGTGGCTATAGTGGCCTCTATAGCCACGGTCCAAGGGCATAGTAACCCGTACCTAACTATAGCCACGGTCGATTTTGCTTGCCGTGGCTATAGGATTTTGGGCTACGTGGCTACAGTGAGTTATTGTTATAGTGCGTGGGCCTTGTAGTGTACAGGTGCCACCGTTTCGGGCCCTACATTCTATCACCATCCGCGACGTGCCAAGAGTACCTCCAACACTGCTGCTGCCACGAGGACTTCAAGAGGTTCGGGTTGCGCTGCTGCTGCAGCTCTCCGAGGACGATGAGACCTTCGTGCCGGACGCGTACCACTACATGCCCCCGCAGCAGTACGACCTCACGGTTGCCTGAGAGGAGGCCGAGCTGGACTTCTTAATCATCCCGATGCCTCACAGTCTTATCATCACACAACACTTTTCATACGCTGAGCCTCGTCTCTCAGAACATCAACCATATAGATATACCAGTCATGCATCTCTGCAGTGCCAAATATGTACTACTCCTAAGGCTCTATTCTCTCCATCGCGCGCATGCAGCTCATCATCGGCTCCCAGCATCTCTCCTATATGTAGTTACTGCAACAGCATTAATTACTTCCTTTCAATGTATCATTGGATATAGACTGTGAGCTTGATTACAATATCTTGCGTGTACCAACCCCCAGAAATGTTCTACAATGGACAAAGATGTAAAATTGCTGTGGAAATGCAGATTTGAAAAATAATTGAACCGATGTGTGTAGGGTGTAGAATAAAATGTAGGAGTAAATGAGTTAGCTTCCGTTCAAATGGTACTTAATTTGATCAGTACGCACATTACAACACTAGGTGTATCGAAAGATCCAAATCTGATAAAATTGATGGATATATCCTACAGTAAGTTAATTGTAGTTAATTAATGTTTCTTAATAAGATTGTAATCTGATTAGAGGTAGGATGTGGTGAGGTCTGCGACCTGTATTTGTGATGACTGTGATTTGATTGTGAATGGAACAAAAAGGTTATCCGTTGATCACCGATTTACATATCAGGAATGAAAAATGATTCAGTGATTGCTATCTGACCATGCATTTTGAGGGAAACTATAGGTCAGCGTTGGTTTCAAGCCTAGTAATAATTTGAGCACCACATTAGCTCAGGTGCTTACAAGTTACAAGCCACGCTATTAGAATCAAGTCAAATCTGGTGATGTGTAATATGGAGCATGGCGAATCCTTCCACCTATGGTCTCCGCCCAACATTGTACATCCCAAATGATGTTTGTCAGCAAGGATCATGGACCTAGTGGTGTGTGCTATTTTCCAATGCCTTCCATTTCTATGTACCTCTTCCTCATCATACTACACTACACATATGTTGTGATGACATGTCTTAGCTGAAGGCTTGGCACAAGTAGGTCACACCCATTTTCTCGTTCCATCCACTTGTCGATTTTCCTTCATAAGATTATATCGAAGGGATGACGGTCCCATGTAGTACTGCTTGTGCATTAACATGTGGGCCTAGGTCCACATGTCACTTACTGTGAATTACTGCAGAGGTTGAACAAAGTCTCGGAGCACTAATAGCAATGTATGACACTTTTATTTTTATACTTAAATGCATGTAAATTATACTACCTCTGTTCCATAATGTAAGCATTCCTAGAATCCCGAGATAAGAATTGTCAAGGTGAGAAAAGTCATATATACCCCTTATTTTACACTACCTCATCAATTCCTCACCTACCTACCAACCCACCAGATTTTATCTTATCTCTAGGAATACTTATATTATGGACAAACATTTGAAGGCTTCAAATGCTTACATTGTGGAATGGAGGGAGTAGTACCAAGGGTTCCAAAAAGTAGGTATTGCGGTGTATTGTATCACATTGAGGCACAGTGAGCAAGGGCCACAACGTAATAAACCTTCACTACTACAATTCGGCTCTATAGTGGTGGAAGCCTTTTTTACTTCAGTAGCAGATGGTTAAAGAGACTGCTACTAAGTGTAGGTTCGGTCCCTAGACCGCAACTACGCATAGAAAAATAGTGGCGGACATCATAAGCCCGCAACTACGATCGTAAAGCCCGCTACTATAGAATCCAGTCGTGGATTCCGAGGCCATTGCTACGGGCCCGACAAACAGGCACGTAACTAAAATGCGCCACGTTCTATAAATAGGTGGCGGTGCGGCACCGCAGTGTACCACTCGAGCGTGCCGCACCACCACCTCTAGGGTTATAGTTAGGGTTTTTGTCCGCCTCCTCCACCTCTGGCCCGCACCACCTCCTCCTCTCGCTCCCTATTCTCATAAGATGAGCAAGAAGCTGCCATCGTGCCGTACGGGCCGCACGCGACTAGGCAGTGCTACCTGCTGTCGTGCATGAAGCCGGCACCATCACATCGCCCCCTCCTCCTCATTTGTTCCCCTTGGCCTCCACGGCGCTGCCCTCCTACTCGTCCACCTCCGCCGCCATCCGGGTGGATCTGGCGATCGTTGCTGCCAAATCCACCCTAGGGGCAACAACGTTGCGTTGACGGGGTCTGTGGGGGTCTCGGTGGCACGTAGCGGCGTGAGTGGACGGGGGTGGGTACTCTTAGGGTTTCTTACTTATAGATTTTTAGTGGGTTTTGTGATTGTAGCGGTGGCTCACATTGTGGGCCGCTTTTAAAAACAATTTTTAAAGACGGCTCATGTTATAATCCGCCGTTAAAATAGCCTTATTTATAAAGACAGTCCATAACTTCACCCGCCGCTATAAATCTATTTGTAAGGGCGGTTTTCAACGTCATCCGCCGCCAAAAATCATCCGAAAACTATAGCGGCGGATCTCTTTTTCTCACGCCGCTACGTGAGTCCGTACAACGCCGCTACATGGCCTTTTTCTAGTAGTGTATAGCAAGTCAGATAAATTTATTATCTGGTAGGTGCAGTCGTGCAGAGCTGGATTACAGGGAGTATAAGCTGGCACATGCAACTCCCTCACGAACACAATGCAAGCCTTGATAGGAGAGAGCTCATGATGCGCCAGAGATCGAAATGTTGACACTGCTCAGCCATTGCGGCCAATCGCAATCACCAGTTCTGGCACCGCTCATCCTCTCATAAAGCTTGTTGTAACGTTTGTTATAACTGGTTGTCAACATATTGGTCGCTAAAAACAGTTTGTTGTAACATTTTAACGACCCACCATTAGTAACAATTATTGGTAGCTAAAAAACACGCTGTGGTACAGCGAAGCATGTGTGCAGGAGAATAATGACACTTGAATATATGCAAGGTTTCCCAAGCATGTGGGCCCAAGCTCACTTGAATAAACACTAGGTATTCCAAGCACCCAATAAATCAATCATTTGAGAGCTCACATCAATCTCTTTGCACGGAGAAAAAAAGGAGAAGCCTGGAAATCCACGGAAGCAACTGTGTACTTAAAACTACAGAGTGGGAGGATGACCAGGACAGAGATGCACGAATGATAGTGCTAGCCCTACACCCCATTACCAAGCTCCTAGCTTGCCCAACGTAAAAACTAATAGCCTTAGCGAGCTGAGGCAATACCACTTTCCTGGTTCCTACTAATCCTGTCTGCGCATCAGATTTCTAAGTTTTTTCCTTATCATACTTTCTCCTCTGATTGTTCGACAGAGTATTTGGCATTTTAAAAGCTTTGATGAGGTGATGAACTTTGGTTCTTTTTTCTGGCTGGTGAACGAAGATTGCTGGCCGCTCAAATGAAGAGCATGGACTAGCATAAATAGGCGGTGGGCGCGAACCGTACCGTTTTCCTATTCAACTTCTTGACATAAACACTTCCCAGAACCCACCACATTCTGTTACCTTTTTGCACTGCACTTTACTAGTCATCATTTATAAATAAACAACAGAAAGTGGGGTTTTCCCAGATATCGCTTTTACCTTGTTTAGACAATGAGCCTTGTTCATACAAATTTATATGTAATACCTTGTTCATAAGTGTGCTTTTAAATTCGTGAGAAACTTCTAGGAGAGGCTCTCAATTCTTTATAGTTCAGAGAAGAGCCAAACGCGGGCTACACAGTCAGATGTAGAACTGCAACAAGTCGCTTTTATATTGGTCAGGACATTTTTTTGTCATTATGGGCTAGTTTGGTTACTGCCCTAAAGCCATTTGCTCAGTTTCAGCAATGTCCGAGTTCAATGCATGATCTGTGTGTTTCTTGATGCACCAGTGAGCGTGAGCCGGGTCTTAAGCCGTGCTCTGGCGGGGAGTCAGACGAGGGGATTTTTTTAGCCGGGCCACGTAAAC
The DNA here is from genome assembly GCA_031894775.1 of Chloris gayana. Classification (NCBI taxonomy): domain Eukaryota; kingdom Viridiplantae; phylum Streptophyta; class Magnoliopsida; order Poales; family Poaceae; genus Chloris; species Chloris gayana. The sequence goes on from JAUNZO010005196.1 coordinate 1,137,872, forward strand.
GCTCCCACTAGGAATTGAACCGGGTCACTGAGATGCTACTCGAAAGCCTTAACCATTAAGCTAAGAGCCCTTTTGCAGTAATATTATCAATAAAACAAGGGAAACATAATAAAAACCAGATGTAAAAGAAATATGAATGCTTACAAAGTTATGATCATCTGTGAAATTTCACTTGAATACATAAGACTATTTGTAGTCTGAAATTCTTTTCATGGTATTTTCTTTCCTCTATCTGTGGATATCATCTGCCAAATTTAATTTTCATAGGAGGTAATCTCCAACCTGAAATTTGTTTCCTGGTCTTCTCTCTGTCCTCCTTTGTCCATGGATACGCGGGTGAAGGGCGAAACCGACAATGTCTACATACACGGCTTTTAAGCAGTGATACAAGCTCCAAATTCACAGCCGATTCCACAACTTGTCTTATGTATCTAGTGAACTTCTCTACCATTTCGAAGCCCTCAATAGTAAGCTTGGTCAAATTATAATGCTTGAAATCATTGCGTGGTTCCCAGCTTAAGTCCTCGCTTGTCTTTTGAATTAACAAAGCCTTGTACATATCTCCAATTGAGTTACAATTGTGGTCCCAAACCTGAAAAAAATCAGTTCACACTTGTTTTAGTTATCATTATATTTGTTGTATCCACTTTCTGTGATAGCATTTCTTGAAGGTTTGTTGCAGTCGACTGATATTTGGCACAAAGGGGATCTGCTTGGATAGGACCGAATGACAGTACTGTTATTATAAGCGGACTTATGCTATGTGCATTTTTATGGACAAGTAACAGAAATATCCAGGTATACTTTGGAAAAAGAAGTAAAACTCACCTGTATGCTTAATTCCTTTAAGAAGGGTGCAGCTTCTAAGAAAAACATGGTCCAGGTGAGATCACACTCTTCATGAACAAAACGCAGTCTAACATTCTGCCGATTCTGCAATTGAGGAGCTAGTTGTTTTGGCCCTTCAGGTTGAATCCAGATCTGCACAAGTTATGTGAAACCTATTAACAAACACTATAAAACATTTTCAATTTTGACTGCCAATAGAAAAAGAATCATTAAGGTTGACAATGGATATAAAGATTCATTAAGGATTATAATAATTTATTGTAGCATATACTGTCTATCAAAGTTACAAAAATAAGCATAAACCTGAAAGTGCCATGTGACTATTGCTTACCTTTTGACACTGAAAATTCAAATCCAGTTTAGCAATAACCACACGTTACGTAGGAACTCACTTAAGCTCAAAGTTCTGTGTAGAGTTGTGCCCATATTACTAAGGATTAGCTCCGAAAGCTGTGGGACATAACTAAATGATAGTGGATATGTATCATGTGATGGAAACCAAACCTCGCAAATCAAATGTGTGAGCCTTGGAAGGCAACTGAGCTCAATCCTTTCAAATTCACAGGCACTAAAGGCAAGTACAGCAAGCTGCGGGTGCTCGATTTGTACGACAGATCCACTACCAGCATCACAATTTCGCAGGCTAAGATATTCCAGCTTCTTACATATGTGCCAAGCAGATTAGGGATGTCAGTCTCGCCAAGTCTTAGATTATGCATACGCAGGTCGGTAAGCCCACAAAATGCACGGGCATACGAATGAATGCATGCCATGAAGCGTGTTCCATAAGTGACCTTTTCATCATCCGTGGAATGTTTGTCTAGCTTCTCTGTTATGACTCTGAACTGTGCTTTGATAACTCCCCGGTTTGTCATGGCATTTCTCCACAGAACGAAGAATGTCCATCGATTCATCTCTCAAATAGAACCTTATGCTTAGGTAGGTGATAGCGCGGTGACTCTGATGTGCCAAGATACTCTTTGCAGCATTAACCAAGGAGGTATTTGCTTGTACCAACTCCTGAAGGGTATAATTGGGAACAATGCCTTCAGGTTGATAATGTGCAACATCTAACACAATTTCAGCACGGAGACCTACAAGATGTCTCCACCGTTTTGAAAGTACACAGGTTCTCACAGCATCTATCGAGAGTTCAAGCTTATCCAATATAGTCACGAGAATATCATCTGGAAGATTGCTGAGCCAATCTTCCTGTTCATGTTCCTGCAATGGTAAAATTTAGTATGACATATATAGAGCAGAGCCAGCAGACCTTAAAGAAGAAGGTGTATGGACGGCAGGGTCGTCTAAGCAGTATAAGGTGATATATGGAGTACATTTTTCTTTTTGCGGCAAGATTTATGGAGTACATAATCATAACACATGCTCGAATCACATGAATAAAATAAATAAGTGACGAAGTCAATGGCACGAACACACACGGTAACAAACATGATGGACGGATCCAAAATAAAAGGCAGAGTGTTCAGATGTTTCAATCTCCATATACGCCAAGCTCAATTGGTAGTTGTGAACCTACCCTAAATGTTACGAACGATGACGAAACAACGATGAAGAACAGAAGATCAAACCACAAGAGACACAAGGATTTAACGTGGAAAACCCTTCCAATGCGGGAGGGAAAAACCACGGGTACCAGCCAGCAAACACTTCACTATCAAGAGTTGGGGTTACAACGCCTGACGGCGGCTTACAAGAATATAATTGTGTTATCACGGTGGAAACCCTAAAACGAGTATATGTACCGTACCAAGCCTCCGGCGACGGGCCTCCGCTTCGCTACGTCAGAAGTCGGCCTCCCATTGTACATAATTTGGATCACAACTCAACAAACTCCACCTTGTTCTTCTTGTAGCAAAAACAAAACCTTCATCTTGAACACAATAAGAGAAAGCAATGCTTCTGGCACCAAATAGCCTCTAGGGCTAATCCATAATGCCGACTAAGCTTGAGCATAGCTCAAACTTAGCAACAGGAACCGACTTTGTTAACATATCAGCAGGGTTATCATGAGTACTAATCTTGCAAACCTTTAGCTTACCCTTCTCAATCTGATCACGAATGAAATGATACTTGATCTCAATGTGCTTTGTCCTCTCATGAAACATTTGATCTTTAGTGAGACATATAGCACTTTGACTATCAGAGAATAGCTTAATGCAAGAATCAACTCCAGAAAGTTCAGCAAATAATCCTTTCAACCAAATCGGCTTCTTACCCGCTTCAGAAATAGCAATATACTCAGCTTCGTGGTGGATTGAGCAACAACAGACTGCAAAGTAGCCTTCCAACTCACAGCACAACTCCCAATTGTGAAAACATAACCTGTGAGTGATCTTCGCTTATCCAAATCACCAGCAAAGTCTGAATCAAAATAGCCAACAAGTCCCTTATCAGTTCTTCCAAACTTCAGACAATAATCAGCCGTCCCTCCGAGATACCTGAGAATCCACTGAACAGCTCTCCAGTGTTCTCCACCAGGATTAGACATGTATCTGCTCACTAAGCTCATAGCATATGATAAATTCGAGCGAGAGAAAACCATAGCATACATCAGAGAACCAACATCATTTGAATATGGAACCTTTGACATATATTCTAAATCATCACGAGTACTAGCACATTGTTTAGCTGACAACTTAAAATGCGGTGCAATAGGAGTACTAACTGGATCAGCATCATGCATGTTGAAACGACGAAGAACATTTTCAATGTAACCATGCTGACTAAGAAACAATAAACCAGCTTTACGGTCTCTAGTAATTTCCATACCTAGAATTTTCTTAGCAGCACCAAGATCCTTCATGTCAAATTCACTACTCAACAATTTCTTTAGTGTAGTGATTTCTTTACTACTCTTAGCAGCAATCAACATGTCATCAACATATAACAGCAAGTATATAGGTGATCCATTAACAAACTTGAGGTAAACACAACTATCATAATTTGATCTTTTAAAGCCATGCAACCTGATAAATGAATCAAACCTCTTATACCACTGACGAGGGGATTGCTTCAAGCCATACAATGATCTCTTCAGCTTGCAAACTTAACTCTCCTTGCCAGGCACTATGAATCCTTCAGGTTGATCCATGTATATTTCTTCCTCAAGCTAACCATGCAAAAACGCAGTCTTCACATCTAACTGCTCAAGCTCAAGATCATGTGAAGCAACAATACTGAAGAATGGGCGAATTGAACTATGCTTTACCAAAGGAGGAAACACATCATTGTAATCAACACCAGGAATCTGACTGTAACCTTTAGCTACTAACCTTGATTTAAATCTGGGAGGCTCACTAGGAGATAAACCCTCCTTTTTCTTGTAAATCCATTTGCAGCGAACAATCTTCTTTCCCTTAGGCAAGGACACAACATCCCAAGTACAATTTTTCTCCAGAGATTGCATCTCCTCTTGCATAGCTGAAATCCAATTCTCACGATCATCACAATCAACAGCTTCACTATAAGATGCAGGCTCATGAACATTCTCCACCTGTTCAGCACAACTCAAACAATAATAAGCCATGTTACACTCTTCAATAAGGCGTGGTCGAGGGCCACTATCCCTCTTAGTCCTCCGATGAGCAATAGGAGGTGAGTTTTGCTGAACATCATCATCATGAGCATCACTTTCAGCAACATCATTTTCATCATCAATCACAGGCTCCACCTGTTCGATTTCCCCATCATCTACATGCTCCACCTGCACACTTATATGCTGCACTTCATTTCCAGAATTATCTGGAACATGATCTGAAGCCAAACTATCATTAAACATCACAGATTCATTGAAAACAACACTCCTGCTCATGAAAGTCTTTCCAGTTTCAGGATTCCACAATTTATATCCTTTAACTCCCGAACCATAACCAACGAAAAGACATTTGATAGCTCTAGGCTCTAATTTTCCATTATCAACATGAGCATAAGTAGTGCAACCAAATACTTTTAACTGTGAATAATCAGCGGGTATGCCAGACCATACCTCAATAGGAGTTTTCTTGTCGAGTGGGATAGATGGCGACCTGTTAACCAAGTAACAAGCTGTTGCAGCAGCTTCGGCCCAAAAACGCTTGCCCATCTTTGCATTGGACAGCATACAACGAGCTTTTGATATGATGGTTCTGTTCATACGCTCAGCCACACCATTTTGCTGCGGGGTATGCGGTATGGTGTGATGTCTAACAATGCCTTCTTGCTTGCAATAATCATTAAAAGCATCCGAACAGAACTCTCCACCATTATCAGTACGAAGCACTTTTACTTTCTTTTCAGTTTGCCTTTCTATCATAACTTTCCACTCTTTAAATGCAGCAAAGGTATCATCCTTATGTTTCAGAAAATAAGGCCAGACTTTTCTAGAGTAATCATCAATAATAGTAAGCATGTAACGAGCACCACCAAGAGAAGGCTTACGAGAGGGACCCCATAAGTCAGCATGTACATAATCAAGAGTACCTTTGGTGGAGTGGACAACGGTATTGAACTTGACCCTTTTATGCTTGCCGAAGATACAATGCTCACAGAATTCCTTGTTACCCAAAATGCAGCCATCCAGCAGGTTTTTCTTCATCAATTCTGCCATGCCAAGCTCACTCATATGCCCAAGGTGCATATGCCAAAGTTTAGTCTTACTAGGTTCAGATTTAGAAACAGCAGCAGCGGAAATAGAACCTTGTAAAGTACTTCCTCTAAGAACATATAAGTTAACAGAATTCATATCACCAACCAACCAAACAAGGGAATCCTTTGAAATCTTCAGAACTCCATTGGAACCAGAGTATTTGAAACCTTCTGCATCTAGAGTGCTAACTGAGATGAGATTCTTGGTCATTGTTGGTACATACCTCACATTTGTGAGTGTGCGAATCATGCCGTCACGTGCCTTGATCTGAACAGAGCCAATGCCCACAATCTCACGTGGGTTATTATCTCCCATGCGCACAACAGCTCCCTTCTGTACAGGCTTATAAGAGCTAAACCAATTTCTGTTAGTGCAGACATGGAATGAACATGCAGAGTCAAGTATCCATTCATCATCACCAGAAACACAGGCAGCAAGAACTACTAGACAATCTTCAGAATCTGAAGTACCAGCAGCAACGGAAACTTTACCATCGGAGTTATTCTTCTTGTTCTCCTTGTTTTTCAACTTCCAACAATCCTCAATGAAGCGACTTTTCTTCTGGCAGTACTTGCAGAACTTCTTGGGCGGTTTGGAAGTTGAACGGCTTCTACCGTCATGGCTCTTATCACGATCTTTGCCGTCATGGGAGGATCTCCGATCAGTTCGACCTCTGCTCACATGAAGTGCATCGCCGGCCTTAGACGACGACGACCCATCGAGTGCACCATCCCTCTCATCTTTTCCCTGGATTGAAGTGCCTCATAAACATCCGCTAGGGATAGTTCATCACGACTCGGAAGTATGGTGTCACGAAAATGTCCAAAAGAACTAGGCAGAGAACATAGCAATAAGAGACCTAGATCCTCATCATCATACTTGACCTCCATCGCCAATAGGTCGGCAACGATCTCCTTGAAGACAGATACATGGTTCATGACCGAACCACCCTCCTGCATCTTGAGCGTGAACAACTTCATCTTCATATGCATCTTACTGGTTAGATCCTTTGACATGCAGATCGATTCCAGTTTGAGCCAAAGTTCTGCAGCACTCTTTTCCCGCAGCACTTCTTGCAAAATATCATTAGATAGATGAAGCTGAATTAGAGACAGAGCCTTACGATCTTTGCGCTTCTCCTCGTCGGTCCACGCATCTCGTTTCTTCTTGCCAAAACTATCCAGCGCCTCATCCAGATCTTGATTCTGCGCCAGGATAGCCCGCATCTTGACTTGCCACAGCGAGAACCTCGTGCTGTAATCCAACAGCGGTAGATCATACTTCATCGACGACATCGCAAAAACCTTGGACGGGAAACCACCAGGCTCTGGTACCACTTGTTACTGAACGATGACGAAACAACGATGAAGAACAGAAGATCAAACCACAAGAGACACAAGGATTTAACATGGAAAACCCTTCCAATGCGGGAGGGAAAAACCACGGGCGCCAGCCAGCAAACACTTCACTATCAAGAGTTGGGGTTACAACGCCTGACAGCGGCTTACAAGAATATAATTGTGTTATCACGGTGGAAACCCTAAAACGAGTATATGTACCGTACCAAGCCTCCGGCGACGGGCCTCCGCTTCGCTACGTCAGAAGTCGGCCTCCCATTGTACATAATTTGGATCACAACTCAACACTAAATTCAATGATAACAAAGATATTGGACGGATCCAAAAGGCAGAGCGTTCTGATGTTTTGATCGCAGATATATGTCGAACTCAATTGCATACTGTGGAACCTTAAATTCAATGATATGTCGAATCCTATCAGTCAATTGCGAATTCTCAAATTGTTTATCTTAATCGATAACTCAGGACAGAGAAGAGGTACCTCTACCACACTGCCGACTCAGGCCGGATGGATTTGCTCATGATGTTAGTCTCCGGCGATTCTCTTTGTGTCGGCGTGGTGTAATTGTGTTTTGGGGGTCGCGTAGGTCCAGGTTTCAGATCGGAGTCGGCCAGTCGGGACAGTCTGGGCTACGCTCACTTTCTTTGTTTAAAAAAATAATGGGTAACCATATGGTTGGGATGGCCCGGCAGCGTTTGCGAGCCTGTCTAGGACTCGCGGGTGCCACAGCGACAGGCAAAAGTCCCTCGCGTGCACGACGGCTGACCGCGTTCAGTACTCGCTGCCGACGAGCATCACCTTTGCAATGATGACCAAGAGCCTTCGAGAATGTGCGAACCCCTGTCCTTTGCTACGTAATACCAACAATAAATTTCTCTTCTCAAGTGAAGCGTTTTTAGGGGACAGGGCCATTCCGACCGGCATGGTCCAAGGCCATGCGACAGCAGGGAACAGGAGCAAAGCTTCTGCCGATTCATTGACGACTCTTCACGCGGAAGAGGAACCATAGTAGCCAGAGACGTGTACGCTTGTCCCATAATTCCATGATTCTCTACTCTCAGTTGCAACTTATCATCCGCTGCCATCATCTCTACTATATATTTATGCTTCAGAATTAGATATCACCCCTGCCTATCAGTACTATTTCACTTACCCGATCAATTATTTGCAAGATATACATATTTACTGTCATAGCATTACTCTGCTTTAAAAGCCGACATGAGGAGCGGTAAAAAAAGAGACGTGCAACCCGATTGTCATACTCATGTACAACTCAAACTATTATAGAAACTAGATATTATCATTTGGAAATTTTAAACATTTTACTGCCATATATTCATCCAGTCGAAACAAAGTTGGACATTCGGGTTGGCTCTACAGTATCCCCCCCCCCCCCAAAAAAGAAAAATTAAGGATGAGATCGGTTTTGTACCTTTATTTTCAATGATTTTGCAACTTGAGATTCAAAGTTCGGACCACCTGATTACAATTCATGTACAAAAATCCCCGGAAAATGTACCTAATGGAGACAAATGAAAAAATTCTGGTTCAGGTCATTGTGTGGGAAGTAATATAACACATCCTGTATCACAGGTTGCCGATATATTCTTGTAAGGAACACATTTTTTTCCACGTAGGGTGAAACTCCCATGGATTTAAAATCTAACATAGATGAATTCTTTTTTTCAGCTCCAAGGCGAGGAGTACTTCTGTTATTGATCTTTGTCGAGTCATGCCCCCCCCCCCACGCGCCTCCGTGCTCATCACTACGCTGCAGTTTGCCATGGGTTCTTGTAATGCTTTGAATTTGTAATTGCCATGGTTAGGATCTTCTAAGGACCATCCTTCCTTAGTCTTTAATTTTACTTGTAACGTCAGCTAGCAGTTTCATCACCAAGCTAGATTTATTATATATGGTGGATGGTTTCATGCTTTCTCTCTTCATGGCAATGTTCAGCTTCCACGGCTCTCAGCGGTATGATAATTTACCTTCCCTGCTGCCTGCATCGTTGGCACCTTCATGGCCTATCATAGTTGACGTCATTGAATTTGTTGGTCATCTTATTTGCTGCATCAGATATTGCCTTTTGTTTTCTCTCAAACTCTTCGGAAGTCCATAACTAGTTGTTTATTCGTCATTAGTACCATGAATGACATCAAAGAATTTTGAGTCTAGATGAATGTGTGAAGACTCACCTTTCGAAGTAATGCATGACACTAATGATGTACTTCATTAATAGAATGTGCTGGCCTAACAGTAAGCCATGAGCTGAATATTTTTAACATACAAACCACAGAATTCTACATACCAGCACCAAGTAAAAACTATGATAATAATGTCAATGGCAAAGAAAGTATCAAGTCAAGGCTATGCATGAATTAATATTTCCTCAATAATTCAATGTATGTCTCTCCATAATTCTCTATGATAAACAGTTCCAAATGAAATTCATGTTTCTCACACATTATATCATGAAGAAGATGATTGGTTGATGGAGATGTTGATTGCTTATCATTCTATGTCTTAAAAACGTTTGTTTTTTTATAGTTTTTGTTGTATTTTATTTCTAGCCTGGCACATATAGCAACGCACAGGCATATTGCCAGTTCTTATCTGAAAATTGGTACTTCAACTGTAATAAGAAATCGCCAATCCAGAACAAGGATTATATGTATCACTCTCTTGTAAGTTCTATTGTTGCCTTTCTCATTCATGTAAATTCTATTGTTGCCAATACCACAAAAGAACCCTCCGTGGGGTGGTTCAACTGTGAATTAATTCCTTCTCATCGTAGTAGATCATAAATTATGCCTTTCAGTAGCGCACCAAACAATAGATTCATACATATAATACTTACTGATCTGATTAACAGACCCTGGGATTCAGTACAAGTAATTTGATCTTCCATACATGATAATAAACACGTAAACCACCAAAACACAATGATATCTATCGTGAGGAAGCAAAAGTTCTGCTTCTGTGGTAGATTTTATTTAACACGGTTTGTTTACAAGATCTCCATGAAACTGCAGCACTGGTGAGCGTAAACACATAGCCACTCATGGCTTTTGGTCTCATCTATATCTGAGTTCTGATTGAAAGAACTATAAACTTCCTGTAACAGTCCCAGAAATTGTAACTTCAAACTTGAATATTTGAATTTGGATGAGAAATTTGGCATTTGGAAAATGAGTAAGCTATTGTTTGAATTTACAAACCTTGGACCTAATCTTTTATCTCGGCCCAACCCCAAACTCCCCTGCGCGGCCCAGCAAACCCCGAACCAATCGAAGCCCAGCCCACGAGTCGCTATAGTAGAGCCTTCCACCTTTTGACCGCAAGCGTCCTGGCACGACCGAGCGCGCATGCCAAGGGCGATGTGGCCCTACCTCCTTCTGCCGCCCAGAAAACGGCCAGCCCTACCTGCTCCCGCACCGGTCTAGATAAACCCCGCAAAGCCGCAACCACCTACCATCCCACCGTGCGCCGCCTTGGCGCAGGAGAAACCTCGAAAACCCTAGTTCTGTCGCTGCCGTACGCCATCACCGTCGTCCGAAGCTTCTTCGTCGGTGAGTTTCTCAGGCACCAGCTCCTTTTCCACTCAACGCCGGTCCTTCTCGCGCTCACCCTGTCCGTTTTCGTGTAGAGACGAAGACAAGCAACCCAATTGAAGATTTCGGAAGTTGATCCCCGACGGTGAGGCTCATCTTTCCCTGAGCTTTGTTCTTTGGTCGCCATTGTGTACCCTACCTCCTGGTGCTCATCCCCTCACTCTTGGCCCTTGGAAGCTCCGGAGCGCAGCGACTTGGTCACCACCTGAATCAGCTCCGTCGCCGCGCGTCGTCCATCGTCATCTTTTCTGTCCAGCCCTTCCTCGTCGGAGCTCCTCCGATCGAGCTGAGCCGTCTGCAAGCTTTCTGGTGAGCACACGCCCCTTTTTCCCCATTTCCCCCTTGGATTAGCCGTGTTTTCCCTTGCTCCGTCATTGTCCGCCGTTGGGCAGCCATGGACGCCGGTGTGCAGTACGTTTTGAGCTCGCTCGTGGTAGCCGAGCAGTCTAGAAGATTTGTGGTACTCTGTTGAAGCTCGTGCACGCGTTAATTTTGGTTAAAGGTTGCTCCTTATGCGTTTTCGTCGGAGCAGTGTTGCCTGTCGCCGGGGTTCTCGCCGCTAGTGAGGTTCCAGCCACCTTTTGTGGTCGGGACTTGTCCCTTTGGGTTCGCTAGGACTTGAGCTACGCATAGGAGTGCTCTAAGCGGGGATTTGCTCGCCTGTGGTGTTTTTCCCTTTTGCTTCCGCCGCTGTGCCAACTCGGATGAGCTCATGCCTCGCCGTCGGTGGGACCCGGTGCTCGTAGTTGATGCTGGCAGATGCACGGCGAAGTGCTACGCACTTTGGTTTATGTGGTTTGGTCGCCGGCGAGCCGGAGCGCCGGAAAGTGGGAATTCCGGCAGGCCCCGTGGTGGTGCGCGGGCGACGCCACCCAACTCCGGTAGTTGCTAGCGTGGCCAGTGACATGGCAGAAGTTCTGTCATTTGGCGCCTACGTGGCAGATGATTTGGCTGACCTGACGCTGAGTTGGCAAACCATGGCGTGGCAGAAGAATTGCCACGTGGTGCTGACCTGGCAGAAATGTCCTCTGTGGCACTGGCATGGCGCTGATGTGGGTGTAGTTGTCCTCCGAGAATATTCTATTTCCTTTTCTGAATTTCCAATAAATCCTTAAATCTTTGGAAATTCCTATCTTTTTCCTGGAGCGTCAGAAAAATACACGGTAAGTTGCGTTGGATTCATAGGAACGTAGTCTATGTGTTGGTGTATTTGTTAGCCATGTTCTAGTAGCATATTTTCTTTCCTTTTGATTTGTTATCTATTTGCCTCGTTTTGCATGCCTAACCCTTACCGCGTGATCTGTGGTTGATAGAGGAGCCTGAGGAGCCGCGTGATCTGATAGTGTTTTTCTATAAACAGAAGAACACCATAAGATGGCCTCCTGAACTCCATGGGAACGCCAATGACAGGGCCTAGCTCCACTATCCAGTCCATGACGTGCTGACACGAGCTGTAGTTGCTTCAACCGTACGTCCTGATGCCTCACAGTCCTATCACAGGAATATTGCTATATGATGACCTTCTTCACGCGGAACAGGAACCATAGAAAGTAGCATGAGACCAGTATGTTTTGTCCCATAATTCCATGATTCTCTTCTCTCTGTCGCAACTTATCATCCGCTCCCGGCATCTCTCTTATATATGCTTCAGAATGGAATGTCACCCCTACCTAACTGTGGTAGTTCATTTAATTCTTTGCGAGACATATATATTTACTGTCACAGCATTACTTGCTTTCAGAGCAGAGATCATCAGGAGCGGTAAAAAAAACAAGGATGAGATTATTTTTGTACCATTTCTTTTGACGATTTTGTGCAAAGTTAGAACTACCTCATGTAGCTGAAAGTTGCGATTTGAGATTTAAGCTTGGTCCAAAATGATTCACATACAAGAATTCGGAAGAAAATTCTCTGCAGCACTGCTGCAAATCAATTCTTTACAGCACTATTTAGATTACCGCCACGTGGACGCTTCAACTAATCTCAACGCTTCAAGAAATCTCCACAATTCCTGCCGCAAGGTAACTAATGAGCCGACTAATAAGCCAGAGTTAATAACCATACCAGCCGACTAATGAGTCAGAGCCTACTATGGAAGATGCAAATAGCGATCTGCTGCACCCTCAGCCGAATCAAAACCTCTAGGACCTCGAAGAACCATTGCTCGACGCCTCGACGAAAGATATAACCCTAAAACTTGACGACGGCGGCAACAGAAAATTAGCATGGTCGGATCGAAACAGACAGGAGGAGCAGGGATGGTAGATGATGTAGGCGCTTTCAACCTCTGGTGCTCTCTGTAAACAATGGCGAGGCAATATGAAGCAACAGACAATTGCCGACTCTTGGTATCGATAATGCGCATCAGCAAAGAATGATCGGAGCGGCTCTCATTGACGATGATCGAGGAGTAACGTCGTGATGTGGGAGACGGGAGCAGGTAAGGACGGTCCGAGCGCCGGCAGCAACCAGCTCATGCCAATGAAGAAGGCGAGACCGTCGAGAATCGAAGCTCATGCCAAGGAAGAAGACGGGGATAGCGGCGGCTGGAATCGAAGCTATGACCGGTGGAGGGCAGATATTCTTCTTTTTACTTGGCCTGAGTCGGTATCATCCAGACTATGGTTTACAAGCCGACTCTCCTTTTTTCAGCTTCATTGATTGGCTCATTAGTAGGCTGGTATGTGATTAACTCTGGCTGTTTAGTTACCTTGCGACAGGAATTGTGGGGATTTCTTGGAGCATTGAGATTAGTTGAAGCGTCCACGTGGCGGTAATCTAAATGGTGCTGTAAAGAATTGATTTGCAGCAGTGCTGCAGAGAATTTTCTTCCCAAGAATTCCCCAAAATGCACTTTTCTTGAGGCAAATGAAGAATTAATTTCGGTATCACAGCTTGAGAAATAACTTAGCACATCCCGTATCACAGGTTGCAGATGTGTTCTTGAAAGGATCACATTTTTCCACCGAGGGTGAAACCCTGTGTATCCATTTCATTAGAAAAGACATTTTTTTGGAGGTTACTTTGACGTGCCAGTTCTGGAGCCAACACATGGTCGACCAGAACTACATTTTTTTCTGTTTCTACTGATCCTAGAACTCATGCAGGTCTGGAGCCATCACCGCAGGCTTTCACCTCGATTGTCCACTCCGCCGTCCGGGGAACTCCCGAGTCCCGACCGCATTCCACAGTACAGACCGTGGTGACCCTGGACCACTGTAAGAATCCCGCTCATTTGCAGCGTGCCACCAACAACTTTATCTTCTCAGGTGATGTGTTTTTAGTGGGCCGGTATTATTGCTGGCACAGGCCATCCGGGGCCATGGGAGGAGACTAGTCTCGTGCGACAGCAGCAAACAAGAGCCAGCTGCTACGTTCATTGACGAGTTAGTATGGGAATGCCACGGATTTTGGGATTCCCATGCAACTGAGATTGTTGCATGCCATGCACTTCAGCAAGTAGAAGAATAAACTATAACAGAGCCAGCTGTCTATCTCCAGCTGTACGCAAAGGGCAGGGCCTAGCTCATCGTGCAAGTTAAAGATGTAGTTGCTTCAATCGTCCTGATGCCTCACTGTCCTATGACAGAAATATCGCTATGATGGCCCTCACCTGAAGCAGGAACCATAGTAACGTGAGACGTGTAGCTGAAAGCGGAAATAGTTCCTTGATTCTGTTCTCTCGGTCACAACTTTTCATCTGCTCCCGCATCTATCTCTCCTATATATACTTCAGAATAGATTATCACCCCTACCTAACTGTACTAGTTCACTTATGCAAAAAACCTAACTGTACTAGTTCACTTACTTGATTATTTGCGAGACATATATATTTACTGTCACAGCATTACTTCCTTTCAAAGCGGAAATCATGCACCAGGAGTGGTAAAAAAACGATGGATGAGATCATTTTTGTACCATTTCGTTTCAGGATTTTCTTGGAGGTTAGAACCATGTCATGTTGCTGAAAGTTGCGACTTGAGATTTAAGCTTAGTCCACAATGATTCGTGTAAAAGAATTCCCCCAAAAGGTAGTTTTATGGAGACAAATGAAAATTTCCGGTTCAAACCAATTTTGAGAAATAAGGTAACACATCCTGTATCACAGATTGCATATGCGTCCTCGTTAGGAAAAATACATATCTCTATGTGCAATTGACCCACATGCCATTTGTAGTATAACATCCTGGCCTAGGGCTTAATAGGATTGATAGAATACTCATGTCAATAAGTTGCAACTTTTTCGGAAACTCATCTCTAAAGAACTCTAAGGTTAAGCGTGCTTGGCCTGGAGCAATTTAGGGATGGGTGACCGACCGGGAAGTGTTTCCGGGTGTGCATGAGTGAGGACAAAGTGCGCAGAAAAGACTAGTGTTTGTCCGTGGGGAAATCTTGAGGGCCTATTAAGCTGCCAGGTGTAAGCGGGCCCGGCCCGAGTGGCGGGACGTCACGGATGGTATCGAGCCGACTCTCACGGTTTCACGGGCGCGTGTGTCGCACGTGTGCAGGCCTGGTGTGCATGGCTAGTGTGGGTTCGGAGTGGTCACACAGCATGGCACATGCGCCGGCGATGGACACATGGACGTGGCCAAGAGAGGAAGTTCCTAGCTCGGGGTTGACCAACGAGGACGTCGGTCTTCTAAGGGGTGAGTGTGTAACATCCTGGCCTAGGGCTTAATAGGATTGATAGAATACTCATGTCAACAAGTTACAACTTCTTTTCCGGAAGCTCATCTCTAAAGAACTCTAAGGTTAAGCGTGCTTGGCCTGGAGCAATTTAGGGATGGGTGACCGACCGGGAAGTGTTTCTCGGGTGTGCATGAGTGAGGACAAAGTGCGCAGAAATGACTAGTGTTTTCTGTGGGGAAATTTTGAGGGCCTATTAAGCTGTCAGGTGTAAGCGGGCCCGGCCCGGAGTGGCGGGACGTCACATGTAGCTCATGTCATGACGTATCAAATTAAGGTTCATGGGAGTATATTCGCACTTATTTACAAACTGCAAGCTTGATAAAGTCCATTAATTCATCTATTGATTTAATTGTTGGGTTTGTCAATATAATTATAATATAAAAGTGCCATTTTGTTCCTACCGGTACCAACTCTATGAAAACCATTTTATCCTAGAGTTCGGATGTACAAATAAAACTGAATCCTATATTTACGTGGCAAAATCACGATGAAACATTCTTTTATTGTTTAAGTCTATACAATGTTCTTTAGTATTTGTAAGATCGTAAATGGTGGAACATATGTAAATGCCATTTGCAGGAGACGCACGTCCATGCTTCATAGGGGCGATGCTAGATGAAATGGATGCCGGTGTCAGCTTCATTGGACAACGGTGTCACACCATAGCATACACCGTTCTTAAGCATTGACAGGCTTAAGCTGCTGCCGATCACTGACGATTACTACAAGAGCATCGCCTGAAGCCACATGCAACTGTGACTACTACTCGCAGAGAAACGCGTGGTTGCTTCAGCGAGCTACATGAATCTCTAGTCACAGATCAAGGACATGGCCTCACATGTCCACTCCATAACTAGCAGAGAAATGTAGTTCCTTAAATAATCCTGATGCCTCACAGACTTATCACAAGAAACTTGCTATGATGACTGACCCTCTTCACGTCAAACAAAGAACCACAATACACCATGAGACGCATGTGGCTCTGCTATATATTTCCTCAGTTCTATTCCCTCACCGCAGCTCAGCATCCGTTCCAGGCAGGTCTCCTATATATGCTTCAGAACAATGTCAGTTCCAATTCACTAGATTCAATTAGTTGAGAGAAATAATGTCACATCATTTCTTTCTTTAATTTCAAACCGGATTTTGAGAGAAATAGTGTTCCAGTTCTTCCAAATACAATATTGCGATAAGAAAAAACTAAGATGGCATTTTTATCCTTTTCTTTTGAGGTTTTCATGGAAGATTATAAATGTCATATAGCTACAAGATGTGAATCGTCCACCATATTATAACATCATGCATGTAAACGAATCCTTCCAAAATGCGCTTTAATGGAAATAAATGAATACTTCTTGTACAAACCAAAGTTGGAAAAATAACTTAAAACCTCTTGTATTACATTTCGTCTATTCTTGTAAGGATAACACATTTTCCATCGCATAACATTTTCCTATGTGATCCACTTTTCCTAAAAGAGCAACCAAGGTAACACCAAAAGTGCGTACACTCTAAAAATTTCTTGTCTATCTTCTACCTATATATGGCAGCCATCGTCTAGTCTGATCCTAGTAAATAGTTTTACAGGTTTACTGAATGAAATAATTTTCTGGAAGGACATATCGTCATGGCATAACTTTCTTCCTAAGGAAATATGAGAAAAGATAAACAAAACATGTGAGGTTGTCTCCTTTCTGTTGAGGATTTTTATGCAGAATTTGAATCAAGCCATATAGATAGTGACTTGATTTAGCAAACCATTTCATATTCATTGGTACTGTATTCCTTTTTCATTATTTCCTCCAGAAAGACATCAACCATGTCTACTGCAACATGTATACTGTTGTTCTACTGTGAGGCTCCATTTTAGAATTTTTGCATAGGGCCTCGGATTTTATTGAGACGGCCCTGAGATCTCTACTTACAGTCTATAATCTTTGGAGTAAACACACTACTTCCAAAGGAGAACAGAAGGTTGTCAGCACTTACGTAATCGTGTAGGTGCACACCCCATAGCACTGAAATCCATTAGCCGATGGCACTTCATCTTAGCATGATTTAGTTTATTCCTTTTAACAAATTGCCGACAAGAACATCATATGTGTAAGTTCCACGCAATCATAGTTATGGAAATGAAAACAATATTTATCGAATAATGTATAGACCTGGTTCTTTTCATCTAAGTACTTTTCCACAAGTGCTTGCCGCTGGTGATCAGACAATATGGACAGGTGAAGTTGTCAGGATCTATGAACGATGGCGACCAACAAATAATGCTGCTTCCATTTATACCGCATCTAACATACTTATTTTCTGCACGACATTAATTGTTCAATGCTACCTTTGGTAGTTCGTCGTTCAAGTCAATGGCCACTCTTCCCTTGAAATGTGAAGAGATATCATGGGAGTTACATTAGCTTAATATATATGGCATCAGCTATAGAGTGTTCATGGCACTTACAATTAATTTTTTTCGCAAAGTTGCCAAAATGTTCATCATCTGCCTTGTATGATAACTCGAACTTGGAAGCTTGCACAGGTTCATCTGGAATTCTGTTTCTAGAGCAACTGATACATAAAACATTGCTCCCATAGATCTAGTAAGCCTACCGAGCATTGTTCCACTGGTTGATGGGCTTGCAAGGCATAGTGTCTTACGATATGTGTTTGTATTGCTCAATATATTCTTGTTAGTCTTCCATGTTGTCCCGTTCTCATTTATTTGGCTTGGCATGTTCTACATTCGTTAAAGACCATGCTAGGGACAGTTGAAGCTTCAAATAATCGTTGGCTGGCCTGGAACGGTAATTCTTGGGTTCTACTTTTTAAGCAATTCGGTACTTGTGGAATACACGAATTAGATGTGGACTGATATTTAGTAGCTTTCTTTGTTTGATGTAAATTTCTATTTTCTGGGATTAATTAATTTTGGTGTTAATTTAAATGCAGTAGTAAATGTTAGACTGGGCTATCCCAGAGAAACTTTGGGCCAGTTGACATGGGCTACATTGTTGCAAGTAAAAATTTAAAATTAGTATTTTTTTTGTTTATGGGCTCAAAGTGTATGGTGAACACTATTATTTTGAGTTTTTAGCCCATCTCTATAGGCAGGTCGAAACACAGAAGTGAGTAATGGGCCTTACTCCATAACATTGCTGGAAGAAACCCAGGCTCAAACTTAAGAAGGCTGAGCTATTGTAGGAGTGAAGGAAAGAAACCAAATTTATCAGGCTTGTCAACGTGGTCCATTTTACTATACATGCCTGGATGATAAAAATGCCTTGAGAGACATTTATGATGTTCTATGTAGTTTAGTCACACTACCATGTTGGCATCTTGGCTTTCGTCATTGCTGGATTTATGACGGCTAGGTTAAGCAAAGTCATCGAGGTTCAGTGGTGACGCACTTTCTATGATAACTGCCATGGCTTTGTCACAACATATTCGTAGTGGCAAATACCATATGGTATCTGACACTAGTCTTACGTCATAGAATACTGGATTTCTTGTAGTTAAGGTATTTAGTGCTTCAATAGTCAAATTATCTAGTCTTTGCGTAATGAAGAGTAAGTTATCAGTTATTATGGAAAATATATAACGTTCCAACCCATCTGATATCAACTTATAATCAATTCAACATGCAAATTGAGTTATGCACCAAAAAATTTCACTAAAGCTAGAATTTTCTTTATGTGATTTTTCAAATATTTTCTAAATGAGCATAATTAAACATTATTAAAGCTTCTAAGAAAATGAGCCGTAGCTTTAGTTCCATATCTGTACCCAGTTGTCCCACTGTGTAAAAAATGCATTTTAGTCACGCTTCCATATTGACATTAGTGACTAATGATAAATTGAATAAAAAATAGAGAATTCCTATTACGCTACAAATACATTGTAGCTTGCCCACTATACATTGCAAATACACTTAGCCAAGCAACATATAAAAAACATCACCTATTTACATGAGCCATGGAAGCTACGACATCAAGTACTCCTAGAAAAATCAAATAATTCTACCACCGTGTACAACTCCTGATTTGATCTTGGAAAAAGGCCACATCCTCTAAAACAGAAAACACAGAATTAATAGAAGTCCAGAAGAAGTAACAGATTAGGCAAGCATCAAACAAGTAACAAAGTTCATGCACTATGGCTATGATGATTAAACTATTGTTAAGCAACTACAAAGCTAGTCGTCATTCTATCAAGTATTAACACTCAAGCCTACTTCTGTTAGCCCGGCCTCGAACAATACATGGTGGGTATTCCAGTTATATGGTTCATTACATGCAGAAGCATGAGGAAGTATGACCAGCCTCATGGCATGACAGTCTAAAGAAAGAAAAGAAGCGGCATATAGGATTGACTTACATTTATGAGTCATAACTGATATAATTGATGTAGCAGATGTTGTAGATCCCACAGAAATAAGAATTGTTAAAGACTCCATACGTAGATGTAGCAGAAATTATAGCGGAGCACTACACATGACTAAGTAATTGTGAGACTACTTTAATCAAACCCGAACAGATTATTCCTAAAATAGAACTGACTTTGTACAGCAGCAGAAGCAAAAGATGCATTTCCAAAAATATAAAGAAACTGCAGCAGTTAAGTCTAGAAGTTTCATTCTAAACAGAGAGAAAATACAGTAGTTAAGTGTTCAAAGGATGTAATTTCAGCATCATTTTAACCTA
The DNA here is from genome assembly GCA_031894775.1 of Chloris gayana. Classification (NCBI taxonomy): domain Eukaryota; kingdom Viridiplantae; phylum Streptophyta; class Magnoliopsida; order Poales; family Poaceae; genus Chloris; species Chloris gayana. Next base: position 1,157,729 of record JAUNZO010005196.1, read on the forward strand.
CGAGGAAAAAAATTGTAACCCGCAGTGTAAATGAAGCTTTAATAGGAAGGCCTTATCAACAGCAAGATTTATGATAGTCAATAACTGACATGGAATAACTAATGCCAGAAATTATGTACTAATTTTTCAAGTACAGTAATTCACTTAACTGTGCATATGTAATTCAGTAACTCCACAAATAAGAAAATATCACATTCACTTAACTTTTCCTGTCTGTACGCATCATAAACCTTCACCCCTTGTTCCCATAATAGTTTCATGTCTTCCATCAGTGGTTCAAGAAAAACATCAATATCAATTCCAGTTTGTTTCAGACTAGAAATCATTGTAGTTAGTAGAAGGTACTTCCTCTTGTGGCATAACCATGAAGGGATATTGTAGAAGCAACTAATCACTGGCCAAGTACTGTGCGGGTTTGTCATCTCTCCGAAAGGATTCATTCCATATGTACTTAAGGCCATTCTTAGATTCTTCTTTTCTCACACAAAATCAGGATGGTTAATGTCGAAATTCTTCCATTGTCGAGTGTCAGCAGGGTGACGAATTATCCCATCCTTCTTGCGCCCGTCAACATCATCGTGCCATGTCATGAGTTTAGCGTATCTACTGTTGGCAAAAAGGCACTTCAAGCGATCAATTATCGGAAGGTACCACATTGCAAGGGCTGACACTTTTCTTTCATCAACCACTTCTTCTTACACATCATGAGTAACACGATCAGTATTGGTTTTCTTCCTCTTCTGCCCAGCTTTCTTTGTACTTTTGGTCCTATCCATGATGTCTATATCATCAGTTCCATCATTAGTTTTGTACCGACGGGTGTTGCACGTTGGACATCTAGTCTTATTGGCATGCTCTTTACAAGCGTGTATTTTCTGTACGCCTAGGGTCAACGGTGCCAATACTTTCTTTGCATTGTATGTGTTGGTGGGCAAAGAGTTTGGTTTTGGTAAAATTTTGGCTAAGAGCCCTAAAAGTTGATTGAAACTTGTGTCCGACCACCCATTCTTAGCCTTAAGCGTGACAAGCTCGAGCACCGTCTACAAGGCCGTGCCATCCTTATGACACCCCTTGGGTTGCTCGTATAGAAACTCCTTTGATGCCTTCTGCAATGCATCCAAGTTATCCAAAGCTCGCCTTTTCTTTTGGACTAGGTTCTCGTTGTTAATGTGGACCAACAATTCCTCCACATCTAGAGCGCCGTCAAAGTTATCGCTTTCATTAACAAGTTCTAGACCATCCGTGTGACCTGCTGTTGTTGCATATTCTCTCGCTACCTTCAGCCCTCACCCTCTGCTCGTCGTGGTCAATTCTTGCTCTTATCACCTCTTCGACGTGGTCACCTTGTGCATGAGGTCCTATTTCACCGTGTTTTATCCAGATATAGTAGTCCTTAATAAATCCTTTCTCCAACAAGTGCTCACGAATAGTCTCGTGTGTCTCAAACATAAATAGGTTCTTGCAACGGGTACAAGAAAAATAGATGTATTTTGTACCCCTTCGTCTTGCTTGTCGTTTCGCTTCTTCATTGAATCCCGTGACCTTTTGGAAATATACAACAAGCATCACCCCCTCCACCAGTGGACATCCAAGATCGATCTTTCATCTTTCTATACACATATATCTTAAATAAAAGAATGAATAATAATTAAAATCTAAATCAAAAAGTAATTATATGCTAGAAAATAAAAGTAAAGGCTAAATTAGAGGTTCATAATAAAATCTAGACAGAAGAATATTACATATTAATAATAAAATCTATACATAAATTACTGTTAAAAAAACAAGATTTATGAATAAAACCTAGATCCAAAACTAGATCCCCACATATTAAAGCCTAAATATATGTATGGAGAGGATAAGTTTAAGTAATAAACAACCAATGAGATGCATGGGGCACTAACTATGCCATTTATAGGTAAAAAAATGGATCCAAACCCTAGGAAAAGTAACAATAAAAAAAGAGACTAAAACTATGGTTAAACACCAAAAAAATACATGGAACGACATGAATTTACCTCCTAGAATAATATCCTTCCAAAAAACAGGTTCAAAACCTCCCCCTTCTTTTTTTGGCTTTTTCCGCCCTCCGTATGGACAGTTCGTCCGTGAGCTCGCGAAACAGAGCTCCTGTCAGGAGGAATGGGACGAATTTATATACTATTGCCAGCAATAGCAGGCATGATAACATCACTATGGTGACGATATTACAGGTACCTGTAATAACGGATCCTATGACGTCACATGGCGACCGCTATTGCAGGATAACCCTGTAATATCGGCCACTGGTGACGTCATCGTGCGACCGATATTACAGGTTGATCCAAGTAATAGTGGTCGCCATGTGACGTCATCGGTGGCCACTATTACTAGGTGACCCCTATCTTTAAGAGCATTACCTCTAGTGACGTCATCTGCGTCCGCTATTGCAGAGAACCCTACAATAGCGTTGCACCCCGATGACGTCAGCAATGACACTCAGCAATAGCGTTTTTTGTGTGTCCGCTATTACTGGAAAATGCCCCCGATATTGCTGGCTCTTTTTGTAGTAGTGACAACAAATCACATATACTTTCCCAGCTAAGTATTAGCTGAATGATACAGGTAATATGTCACTACAGTCATGCATAACAATACGAAGTACATGAAAGTTGTTTAGATAACAGCTGAACATGGAAAACACCAAAGAAGTTGCTTGCTTGAAATGTACATGAAAGCAAGTTATCTGACACTATTTTAGTAAGAATGAATGCTTAACAGTTATGTCCCCAATGAAACATAGAGTGATGGCAAAACAATATCGAGATAGAATAGAATATCGTAATCTGCTGATTATCGAATTACAGCACAAGAATCTCAAGTATCAAAAATGCAACAAGTCCAGTTCTGTAAACTAACGATTTCATGACGTTTATGAAGAAAAGCTAGAATTTTCTTTGGCAAAATTGTCTGTAACACACTCGAGAAAATGCGGGTTTGTCCGTAACACATTGACACGATCGAATTTGTCCGCAACACACTACGATTTTATTATTTCTTGTCTAGGACACATTATGACTATTTCACAATTGTTTTCAACTTTTTTATCTCAATACTCATAATACATTAGGACTTAAAACTTGGCATAAATATACATTTTTTTATCTATCATTAAAAAATAGGGTTAATTACTTTTCAGATGTTTATCTTGTATGCTCATTGTTTTAATATTCAATTTCTCTAGCAAACCATGAAAATAATAAAATAAAATCTAGCATTATTTTTTATTGATAAATAATAGGACAATGTATATGTATACTAATTTTCAAGTCCTAATGTACTATGAGTATTGAGATAAAAAAAGTTGACATCAATTGTTAAACAGTCATAATGTGTTCGAGAAGAGAAATCATAAAATTATAGTGTGTTCCAGACAAATACGACTTTGTTAATGTGTTGTAGACGAAGCCACGTTTTCCGGTGTGTTACAGACAATTTTGTCATTTTCTTTATGTGACTTTCAGATATTTTCTAAAGGAGTATAATTAAACAAAAATAAAGCTTCTAAGAGAATGAGCCGTAGATTTAGTTCCATATCTGTACCCAGATGTCCAAAGCCTGAAGGAATTTCTGATGAAGTTAAGTTATTTCATTTCTTTGTTTCCTCTTCGTTCAAACCTTCTATAGGTACTAGACTAGTACTGCACAACAAATCGGTGGAAGTGTGCCCACCCGTGGATCGGCAGTCCCACATCGTTGCCGCTCATGCGCTCCTCTCAAATTCGCTGAACGTTGCATGGGCTTGTTCTATGACGCGATTTCAAAATGTCATAAATTTTTTGTCATAGATAGGTCTTGTTCTATGACGCGATTTCAAAATATCACATTTTTTTCCATCATAGATAGGTCTTGTACTATGACACGATTTCAAAAGGTCACTAATTTTTCGTCATAGATGTCGTGATCGATCTCTACTAGTGTGACCACCGTAAAGATCATATTTTGTGGCCGGGTGATAGCTACTCTGTTACGAATTTGTTGTCGTCTGTTACGAATTTGTTGTCGTTCCCGACAGCAAATTTGTGTTCGCCACGGTTCAACCGAGCTGGTCGGAACGACATCAATAACGAAAGGATCTTGAAGGATCTGAGAAGGATCTTGAAGCTCAGCACAGCTGTGGGAAGATTAAAGCGCCAAGATTTCATCAGGTACGGACGCTGCTTAATTTCGATCCATCGAAAACAGGCTGTGCACTGTGCAGGCTACCCCATATGTTTGGTGCAAAAGCGTCCACTGGTCCAGCAAGGAAGCGAAGCAAATCTGGACCACGGAAGGAGACTGTCTGTTCCAGCTGAACCGAAAGCTGCGGTGCGGAGTAACGTTCTTTGATGATTCATGTATGGGTTTAGGATCATTTTGGCCGCCTTTCACCAGATCACCGATCATTTTGGCCTCCGGCGACGACGCTGCGAGAAGGAATGACAAGCAAGAGATATACTCGCGTTGCAGCCACACAAAGACCAGAAGATCCTGCCAGGCTGCCAGCTAACTAATGCCCTAATCCCACTAGCTTTCTCGCGACCCGGACCAGGACCTTCTACAACCATGGCTGCCGAGCACGTGGTGCTGTTCCCCTTCCCCGGCCAGGGCCACCTTTCCGCGTTCATGTCCCTCGCCGGCCTCCTCCACCGCGCCCTCCCGCGCTCCACTACCGTCACTCTCGTCTCCACCCCGCGCAACGTCTCCGCCCTCCAGGCCGCCGCCGGCGCGTCACCAGCCTGCAGCTTCCACGCGCTCCCCTTCGCTCCCACCGACCACGGCCTGCCGCCGGCCTGCGAGTCCTCCGACGCCGTGCCGCCCGGCCGCCTCCTGGACTTGTTCGAGGCGTTCGAGGCGCTGGAGCCCGCCTTCGACGCCTACCTCGCCGCCGTCGCAGGCAGCGGTGGCCACGTCGTCGTCGTCTCCGACGCGTTCACGGCGTGGACGGTGCCCGCGGCGCGGCGCCACGGGTGCGCGCACGCCTTCTTCGTGTCGTGCGGCGCGTTCGGCAGCGCCGTCGTGCACTCGCTCTGGTCCCACCTGCCGCCCCGACCGGACCCGGCCACCGGCCGGGTCCACCTGCCGGAGCACCCCGAGGTGCTCATCCACCGCTCGCAGCTCTCCAGAAACGCGCTCCGTTCCGCCGGCGGCCCGGACCGCGCGGCGGCGTTCTTCGCCCGGCAGATCGCGTTCGGGTACGACACGCACGGCGTGGTCATCAACACCGTGGAGGAGTTCGAGCGCGCCGGGCTCGCCATGATCCGGCGCACGCTCAAGGTCCCGGTCTGGCCCATCGGTCCCCTCGTGCGCGTGCACGATGCCACCTCGCCGGAAACCGACGGCGACGCAGCCCTGGCCTTCCTCGGCGCCCACCGGCCGTCCTCGGTGCTCTACATCTCGTTCGGCTCGCAGAGCTCCATACGAGCCGAGCACATGATGGAGCTGGCCGCCGCGCTGGAGCTGACCGGCCGGCCGTTCCTCTGGGCCGTCAAGCCGCCCGACGGGCACGACATCACCGGCGAGTTCAGCGCCGAGCGGTGGCTGCCGGCCGGGTTCGAGGAGCGTGTGCGCGCAGGCAACAGAGGCCTCCTGGTTCGGGGATGGGCCTCGCAGGTGCCGATCCTGGCGCACGCGTCGACGGGTGCGTTCCTGAGCCACTGCGGCTGGAACTCGGTGCTCGAGAGCTTGACGCACGGCGTGCCCCTCATCGGCTGGCCGCTCATCGGCGAGCAGTTCTACAACGCCAAGATGCTCGGCGAGGAGTGGGGGTGTGCGTGGAGGTGGCCAGGGGGAACGTGGAAGACACGGTTGTGACCAGGGGAACGGTGGCGGATGTGGTGGAGACGGTGATGGGTCCGACAGAGAAGGCGGCGGAGATGCGGCGGAGGGTGAGGGAGATCCGGGAGCTCATGGAGGCGTCATGGAACCAAGAAACCGGGTCGTCCACCAAGGCGCTAACTGAGTTCATGAGAGCGATGAAACTATGAACTGAGGAAAATTTATGATGGTTGCTTCCATTGCTGACTTTTGTGCCATAAGGTATACAAAAGACGTACACAGATCGTCACATGTACAATATGAACATTCATTCAAACGCTCCACAGTAGTTTATAGTACGAACATTTCCCATTTTTCAAGTGTAGTGGATATCTGTATGCATCCATGCATGATGTAGATAAAGTACCAACTGCAAGCTCGTGGTCAAGCATAATACGATTGCCAAGTCAGGGTATAATTATACGGGAAAAGTCTATTTTATGCCCTCGAACAATTCACTTTGTTTGAATTACACCTCGAACAAAATCTTGGCTCACTCTACTCCCTCAAGCAATTTAAGTTAACTCAATGTACTTCTTTATACAATTTATCTTTTTGTTTCTTTTTGTACGATTTGAATTTGAAGCTCAAATTTTACATGATGATAGACGGTACCAATCACAATAAAAAGAGGAAATATTTAACATTTTTTTCTTAAATATTTTGTATATAATTTTAGAACTATATAATTAAGATGATATTAATGCTATTAAACTAAAAGAAATATGTTTAGAATACATATTATATTTTTTAAAATGTAAGGTTCAATAAAAATTATCGTTGTGCAAATTTTGATCACCAAATTTAGGCTGTGTTCGTTTCCTGCCCTCTAAAATTTAGCACTATCACATTAAAGAGAATCTTACCATTTATGAATACATCGATCAATTTAATGAGAAAACCCATTTGATTGATTGGTGCCAATTTTTTAGATGAATCTAATGAGTTTAATTAATCTATATTTTACTAAAGTGATGCTACAGTAATCGTCTTCTAATCATGACTTAAATTGTAAAGTTTAGACCACATAAAACAAACACACCCTTAGATCGTACAAAGAGAAAGTGCATAAGAGAGTAAATTATACCAACTTAAATTGTTTGAGGGAGTACAGTGAGCTAAGATTTTATTCGGGGTGTAATTTAGACAAAATAGATTATTGAGGAGAATAAAATAGACGTTAGCAGGTTCATAATAGCGACATGCAGTTACTTGTCTCCTTTTAAAAAAAGAGACATGCATGTTCTGATGAGAACTTGAATTCATGACAACCTATTTAATAATGAATTATTTAACAAGGAAAAAGGGTCACCACATTCAGTCTCAAAGTAAAGAAATTCTGACATTAATTGAATAAGAAGGTTGATCTGTTTCAACGGTTTACTATCCGGTTTTTAACAAAATATGAAAACGGGCTGTGATTTTGTCAACCTTAACTACAACACTGCATGCATATCGCTATAATGAACCTGCTAACGTGTTAATAATACCAAAAGAAGGATATGCTTAACACAACAATGGACACCAGATAGACAGAGTAAAACACCATGAATGGTCTCGCCATAATCTGGTGGTCCTCCGTTGGTGACCTTTTCTTCTTCATCGTCATCTTAAAAGATGCGGCTTTCCTCTCTTTTCCTGCTGGCGCCTCCACTTCTTGATGGCCTCCCGACGAGCACTACCAGGCGCAAAACCCAGCGGCCTGAGGATCCAGAATAATGTGACCGCGTTTGGCTTGGGCACCAAGTGGAACAAACCACATCACGCTCCACACGACGTGCCTTGTACCTCTCTAGCGTGGTGCGGATGATGGCCTCCTTAAGGCCTTGTTCGTTTCTGTGGGAATGGATCCTACGTGGATCTGTCCCCAGATATAAATTGAGTGATTCCAGCTTCTTTCACTTCACCCGGATCTGCTGCGTTTCATGGGTTAGGATCATGGATTGGTCCTAGTTCTTCAAGGCATGGAATGTGCTGGAATCGTGTGGGTTCCCATACTAATCCATGAGCAACCGAACGACCATTTCGAGTTGGACTGGATCAGTTCCACATCCTTCTGTTCCATGTGGTTTGAGCTGCGATCCATATTGTTACATGACAAACGAACGAGACCCAATGTTGGTCTGCTTCTGCATGTATTCTTTCTACCACTGTATTCCTGGGATATTCAAGTATGTCGTCTCAAGGATCCGCATGTTCGAGCGCAGAATCAACTCCTCACCCACCGCCACCGGAGTGGGCCTCCACATGTCGTCAGTTCCACGGTGTCCCCTTGTCTCGAACGCGTTGCGACGATAGAATCTGAATCTCCTCCTCCAAATCTTCACTCCTGCCATTTGTTTTTGTTTGGTGCTGCGAAACATCAGAGTTCATTTTTGCATGTTGTAAAAGAGGAGTAAATTCTTTTCACTTGAAATTTCTTACCATAATATTCCCTCCACTTTAGCTTATGGCAAAGTCAAACTTTTTCCATCTTTCAATGCCTATTTCTAAAAATCCCTAAACTTAAACAAGTAATTTTTTTTTATCGTGAACATATGAATTTTATGCTGATAAACTTCATAAATTCATAGAAATCGGGTGTGAAAGAGAGAGATATTTGACTTTGATCAAAGCCCTTTGTTCCAAATTACTTGTGGTTTTAGTGCTTTTTAAAATAATATCGCATCTTTGACCATCAATTGTATTAATAAAGAAGACGTATATGTTTTAATAATATGTGAATTATATATTACATGAACAAAATTTAAAAATGCAATAAATCTTGTGATGCTATAAGCAATTTGAAATTTTAGAAATTAAATGTCAACGATAATCAAAGCTAAAATCATATAAAAAAATGAAGCTAAGGGAATAGTAACTAAAGACAAATTTTCAACGAGCTTTGCTATTTGTGGTAACTAATTATTGATGATGACCGACTTAGATAAGGTTTCAACTAAAAAAACGACTTAGATAAGGCTAAAGTTTGGTTGCCTAGTCCACGTAGACGTAGCTAGTTGTGGTTGCGGGTCTCCTATGACCTCTTTGTACAATACAAGTGCCGTAAAATCGAAACATGGGAATTTAACTTGCACGTAGCTACTGGTTCACATCTGATATAATTTCCTTGCATATAGATGGGTGGATCGCAATGCATACCTAGCGAAGGATCAGAGCCGCACTTGTTCGGAATTACGTACAGCACGCGGAATGACTCTGCAGTAGAAGAGTTTCTTTCCGGCTCGCAGAATTTCGACTTCTTTCTTTCTTCAAAAGGCCGGTGTACCGTGGATTTCATTGTGCCGAGCGACGTATATATGACGGAGAGTGTTGTTGTTGCCATCCGTGCGGCAGTATATATATGGAAATGAATTCTATACATACTGCTGTAATCTGGATCCTGTGCAGCATCTGTTTGATTGTTAACATGCTTCCCTCCTGTCCAAATCTGACGGAAAAAGTGCGGGAATCCTTATACGCGGGCGTGCGCTTGCAGCCCACCGCGCAAATCGCTCCAGATACGAAGCTTGGTTTATGGTTTAAACTTCTTTTCACAAACTTTGACTTGAAACTTTTTCTCGACGAAACTTTAGTTTAAAACTTTTCTTCAAACTTTATTTTCAAAGTTGTCTCAATCTCCGGTTTGATACATTTTGTTCATACTTCGAAACTTTTTTGCGAATTTTTTTTTCAAAGCTTTCTTAGAAGTTTTGACCAAAGTTTCTGCTTATAAGTTTCGGTGAGAAGTTTTGAACCGAAGTTTGTTTAAAAGTTTTCACTAGCAATTTTGTTTTGAAAGTTTTGTAAAAAAAATTCCTAAAATAGAAACTTTCAGGAGACAAAACTTTTTTATGAAACTTTTCAGTTGAGTATGTGATTCAAAGTTTGGATCGAAGTTTGGTTCGCAAAGTTTTGATGAAACTTTTTTCGATCTAACTTTCAACGTACCCGATTTCAGTTTTCTAAAAAGTTTGGAGAAAACTTTCCATTTTTAAAAAATTTGTGGGATGTAAAACTTTCCAAGAAAAGAAAGTTTCATTTCTGTCCCGAGATTTGCTACAAACGCTGCTCGCGCGCGTGCGTGGATTATCCACTCCCGAAAAAGTGCTGGTTGTTCTAAACGGGCCGTACTCCTCAGCTCGCTCGCGAGCCCAGCCCACCATGGCCCAACAAGTCGTCATCTTCGATATCGCTGGCCGCTGCCTCGACTCGCCGGACCGCTGCCCTTCATGGCTTGGGTACCGCACCGCCCGCCGCACCGCACCAACCTCCGCCCGCCTCCACCACCAATGCTTCACTGTACCGCCCGCACCCGCCGCTGTTGTCCACCATGCCACCATCACACTATCTTGTAGGCCTTCGACTGTCGTCGACCCTACCCACTACCCTCCTACCGCGCCGCTCCACCGGATTGCCACCCGCTTACCCCGAGCCTTTTCCATGTAGGACAGGGAGGAAGGAGGAGCCCCAACACCTAACACGAACCTCAACTTGACTCTACAACATGGTCACTGGCAGGAGAGAAGGAAGAAGGGCACCAGAGGAGGAGGAGGCTGGAGAAGGAGAGGGAGGTGGGTGGAGAGATGCGTGGCCTCACCCTGGGCGAAGGGAAACATTCCCGGTTCTACACTCGCCGCACGTAACAAAAGTCGGCAGCTGATGCATGCTTCCCTTCCTGCTCTACATGTCACGTGCCTTGTTGCGCCCTTGATGCCTTGCCACGTGTTCACATGGTAGGAGCCTGGTCGTGCATCAATGCTCGTTGACTTTATAATAGTTGTGCCTGGTGGCCTTTTTTTCTTAATTTGCTAACAATAAAGTACTTCTTATTACAGAAAAATATATATCAAGTTACACATTTGAAATTTATATGTATAAGTTATAAAAAAATTGGACATGTATGTCACCATAAAAAATTATGTATATAATTTATCCAAATATTATGTACATAAGTTATTGAATAAATAACGTACACAAGTTATAACAAAAGTTATACATATAAATTTTGAATCTTTGCAAAAAAAAAAAGTTCTAGATACAAAAAGTGCTAAAAGGACGTTGCTGAATGTAATCTAAATTGGGGGCCACAGTTGTTGCTGTGGACGACATGCAGGAAAGGAAAAGGTGGGCGCGCGTCGTGTGGGGGCTCCAAACGTTGTACGAACGAGGCCGTAGCTAGCGAACGGGAGCCGGCAAGCGAGGCTGGAAGGCAAACGGAGATGAGATTATTATTAGTTTTCTGGCTAACAAAAAAATCCATCCGATTCCGACGGTGGGTTGATTGATTTCGATTCAGTGTACCATAATCTGATGTCTTCCTCCTATAAAAAAAGAGACGCAAAGCAAATTCCAACCCTAGAACTTATCAGCTTCACAAATTACAACAACGAAAAGAAGCACTCAAACCTGCGGATTCGATCCGATCCTCCGATCCAGGCTGCCAACCATATGCAGTCCACGGCGAGGGCGTTCGCACGGACTGCGCTCCGGGCGGCCGAGGGCTTCGGCAGAAGAAGGCTTTTCAGCACCGTTGTTCGCGGCGCCGGGAAAGGAAGCTTCGCCATCACAAGACACGGCGTACAAAGACGCGTGCCCAAGCCCAAGCTTGCTGCAGTAATACCGTCCTCGCATGCCAAAGGGATCGCCTGGTCTCGTATCATTGCCTTCCTGTGTGGTTTCACAGTAGGCTCCTTCACCAACGAGATCATTAATCCAGCTAGCGATGATGAAAAATAAATTATTTCATAAAAAGCCTATTGTGTATATTGATCATAGCTGTTATTTACTTATTTTGCTGCCAAGTACTAGTATGTTTTAGGGACAAGCTCTTTGTCTCTACTCTCTAGTATTGGCCCTGCCATATATATATGTATGCATCCATCTAATCTGTCTTGGAATTAAGCCGCATGCTAATATCTTGGTCCTTCTACACTTCATATCCATGAATTCATCTATTTCGATGGTCCATGGAAACATCGCATGATTATATATGAATGACAAGCAGCCCACAATTATATACTTCGTGAATTTTTACACATTCTCAGCACTTTGCTCTACGATTTGCAGATATGGTAGATGCTCAGTTCATTGCACCTGGAAGACAATCAATCCTGATGTCTCCCATTTTTAGACACCCTTTCATGCAAATTTTCTTAGCTTCCAGTCTCGCCCTATAGTTTTTTCACGGCAGTGGACTTATTTCTCGGTATCTTTAGAAGCGTTTTCTGCGGCTTGGCAACACGTGGTTTACGGACAAATCAAAGATGAATGTAGTTGGAGCATTTACTCTAATACTCCTTAGATCGTTGCACATTTTGACGTTCACTCATTCAATGAGTACAAAGTTTAATTTGTTTTATCTATCCTCGCAAAGAAAATGAAAATTGTTTTGTGGGGAGATGCACATTGTTCCATATAAGATAATTCACATAGAATTCTAGATAACCATTATAGGATAATTAGTACAGGTCCATTGACAATTTTGTTTTGTCTTATTCCTATTGGGTCATAAAGTGAAGTACACATAGTTTTTCGTGGAAGCAGAAAGGCACTGTGGCACATAGTGTGAAATTGGAGATCTAGGCATGTATCTAGACTAAGCAGGACACACATCTAATCGGGTAGATCTGACAGAGGGTAGAGTTTTGAGCATTACGCTATAACAAAAATTAACTATAGCCACAGGAGCACAATAACAATAGAGACGGTCAAAAAACGGACTGTCTCAAAGGCCCATATCCACGACTTGGCAGCGATAAAAAGAAGGAACCCTAACTCAGCCGCCTCCCGCTCGCCCAACCTTCCCCTCGTGCAGCCGCCGCCCTCTCCTCCCTCAGCCGCCGCCCAACCTCCCCCTCGCACAGCTGCCGCCCTCTCATGCCTCAGCGGCTGCCCGACCCCGACACCGAGCCTGCGAGCCGGCGACTCCTCCTTCCTGCGGCGGCCTCGAGCTGGCGAGCAGTCGCCACCCTCTCCTCCCTTAGTCGCAGCGGCCATTGGGGCGGCGGCCATCGCGGCGATGGGCGCCGGACGCGAGCGGCATCAGATGCGACGGACACGAGCGGGAGCGGATCGACGGGCACGAGCGGCCGACGGCAAGCGGCATCGGATCCGGCGGCGCGAACAGCGAGCGGCCGAGGCGACCGGCGCCAAGCGACATCGGATTCGGCAAGCGTGAGCAGCGAGCAGCCGAGGCGGTGGACGGCGGCTCTAAAGGATGGCGGTCGGGCTCGAGGCAGGCGAGGCGGTCGGGCCCTGCATGCGTGGATCCGAACGGCTAGGAGGGCGGGTGGGCCTCGCTCAGCCTGTTCGGGCTTTTTTGTTTCCTAATTTAGACTATAGCCACGGTTGACGTTGAACCCCCATATACCCGCGGCTACGGTGAGCTACTTTTAGCTACGGAAACTTAGCCGCGGTTGGGCTCACCCGTGGCTATAGTGAGTATTGGACCGTGGCTATAGAGGCTCTTGGTTATAGTGTTACCGAGAGATGTGAAACAATGGCGTCAAGGAGGAGGAGGGCGCCATCGTAGTGGTGATGGCCGAGGTGGTGGAGTTGCCGACGGCCGGTGAGGAAGTTGCCGGTGCGGAAGCAGATGCGATTGCAGGTTCGGTTCCGGCCACGTCGAGGGCGAGGACAGGGTCGAACCAGTATCCGTCGCCGCAACGGAGGACGTCATCCCGATGGCAGCGACGACGGCTTCCCGACGCTTGCTGCGCGAAACCCTAGATCGGCTAGGTTCCGTGGGGTATACTGTAGGAGCGGTGAATCTCGTGAACCGTTGCCCGGCTACACCTCTCCTTCTATATGGCGCGGTGTGACATGGGTCCACCAACCATTAACGGGTTAGGCGCCCCGATCGGGCGCGTGAGTGACTATTGGGCCATTGGGCCCAACAGAGATCAAACCAGCAATCTCCCCCTTGATCTCATTTCTCGTATCTTTACTATCTCATCACAGGTTAACACATAGAGCATGTCTCATCGTCACAGCTAATCGCCGATAGATTCAGCAACCACTATATATATCTCCGTTCAGTGATAGAGGTTATATCTTGGGCCCTTAGTCCAAAATCATAAGGCCTCCCTCAAACCCATGTCGACTACGTGCTCCATGAATATGCTGGGTGGAAGGCCTTTTGTAAGCGGATCCGCGAGCATTCTCTCTGTTTTGATATGCTCGAGACTTATAGTGTGATCTTGGACTTTATCTTTCACAACATAATACTTTATGCCAATGTGTTTGGTAGCACCACTTGACTGATTGTTGTAAGCATACATTACTGCGGGCTCATTGTCGCTGGACAACTTCAGTGGTTTCGCAATACTGTCAGTCACTCTCAAACCGGGTACGAATTTCTTTAGCCAATTGACCTGTCTCGTGGCCTCATAACAAGCTATGAATTCTACATATATCGTTGACCCTATTGTAATAGTCTATTTGGAGCTTTTCCACGAAATAGCTCCTCCTGCCAGGGTGAACACTTATTCTAAAGTCGACTTCGTGTTTTCTTTTGCAAAGTCTGAATTTGAATACCCCATAACTTGGAGTGTTTCTGTTCTTTGGTATACCAACATGAGGCCTTTCGTGCCTTGCAAATACCGCAAGACTTTCTTTATGAATTTCCAATGCTCTTGGTCTGGATTACTCTGAAATCTACCAAGCAACCCGATGACAAAAGCCAAGTTTGGTTGTGTGCACACTTGTGCATACTGCAAGCTTCCCACAGCCGAAGCATATGGTCTCATCTTCATCTCATCGCGCTTATACTTATTTTTGGGTTTTTGCCAATCCCCAAAATTTTCTACCTTGGCTATAGGGACCGGTGTGGCTCTGCACTTGTGCATGTTGAATTTCTTCAACACCTTCTCTATATATGTCTTTTGGGACAGTCCTAATGCGTATTTCTTCCTATCTCGGTGGATTTGTATGCCCAAAACATACGAAGTTTCACCAAGAACTTTCATGTCAAAATGTGAGGACAAGAATTTCTTTGTCTCCTATAGTAGACTGATATCACTACTCGCCGATAGTATATCATCTACATACAAGACTAGGAAAATAAATTTTCCATCCTTCAACTTTGCATAAATGCAGTTGTCCTCAACATTTGCTTGAAAGACATGTTTCTTTATTGTGTCATCAACCTTCAAGTACCACTGTCTTGAAGCTTGCTTTAATCCATAAATGGATATCTTTAAACAACATCCCATGTTCTCCTTTTCTTCCTCAACAAAATCTTTCGGTTGAGCCATGTATACTCTTTCTTCTAGAGCCCCGTTCAGGAAAGCCGTTTTTACATCCATTTGATGTAACTCTAAGTCAAAATGTGCTACAAGAGCCATTATGAGTATGAAATAATCTTTACAAGAGACTAGAGAAAAGGTCTCATTGTAGTCAATTCCTTCTCTCTCGTGTGAAGCCCTTCGTCACAAGACATTCCTTAAACTTTTCTATATTCCCTATAGAGTCGTATTTGATCTTGTAGATCCATTTAGAACATACTGTATTGGCTCTTTATAAATTTCTTCTAGGTCCCAAACATCGTTAAGACTCATAGATGTCATTTCATCTTTCATGGCCTCCAACCATTCGGATGAGTGAGCACTCCTCATGACTTCTTCATAGCAGGTGGGATCATCCTCCATATGATATTCTTCTATATTATACAATACATAGTCAATGCTTATAGCAGATTTTTTTGACTCTCTTAGGTCTGCTAGGGCCTTCATCGTTTGGCACAATTTCTGGTTGAGGCTGTTGTGGAGCCTCCACTTCCGGTTCATCATCTTCTGTTGCAGGCTGCTGCAGCTCCCCTCATCCGTCGCGATAGCCTCTATGTGATCCCGACGGACAAGTTCCTCATTTATGACGGGTGGAGTGATAATAGGTGCTGGCGCTGCAACATCTCTTATCATAGGCGCAACATCAATAGGCTCTTGATTCATAAAATCGCGTACGTGTACCCGTTTCTTCTTAGGATCAATTTCTCGAGATACCATGCTCCTCCCGATCATGTCATCTTCCAAGAAGGCGACATGTCCGGTTTCCATTGTCTTGGGAAGTTGGAACTCTATTGAGAATATGAATGGCGGTTTTTAAAGCCTCCATCCATAATCTCACCGGGAGTGTAGAGTAGCTCATCATGCTACGGACCATATCCATCAGGGTACGGTTACGCCTTTCTCGCCACTCCATTCTGTTTTGGCTCGCCCGGTGTGGAATACTAAGCAACTATGCCATTTTCTTGTAGGAACCTAGCAAAAGGTCCTGGGACTTGTCCATAAGGCGTATGGCGACCGTAGTACTCCCCACCACGGTCGGATCTTATGACTTTAATCTTTTAATCATGCTGATTTTCTACTTCTGCTTTAAATATCTTAAATTTATCCAATGCCTCTAATCGCTCTTTGATTGGATAAATGTAACCATAATGGGAGTACTCGTTTGTAAATGTTATGAACGAGTCATAACCATCCACACTAGTCACAGGAAAAGGTCCACAAATATCTGTATGAATTATCTGTAAAATTCTTGTGCTTCTTTTTGCGTCTTTCTTAATTTTCTTAACGTATTTATCTTTAATGCATTGAATGCATTGTTCTAATTCAGAGAGCTCTAATGGACGAAGAATTTGATTCTTCACTAGTCTCTCAATTCTCCTCCTTGAAATAGGGCCTAGACGACAGTGCTATAATTTCGATGAGACGGGTTGAGTTCTCTTTCTTTTTCTACTCTTTTTAGATGACGAGGGCACATCATCATTCTTATCATGCAAGTCATTGTTCGCATTTTACAAATCATCATTTGCATCATGTATCGCATTCATATTATCACAAGTGACAATAAATAAAGCTTATCTTGTAAAGACGCAAAACCAATGCAATTATCTTTGAACCAAAGTTCACATTTGCCATTTCCAAAATGGCAATCATAACCATCCATGTCCAAACGCGATATACTTATTAAATTTCTTTGCAACGAAGGTACATAAAAAACATCTCTAAGTCTAAGAATGAAGTCATCTCTAAGCTCTAGGTGAAGATCTCCCACAGCTTTCACATTGGCTTCAACTCCATATGCGACTCTAATTGTACCTTTCTTTCTTGCTATTGCCCTCCTCGTTCTAAAACCCTATATACAATTTGCAACATGAATCTAGCATAATCAACGTAGAATTCATTTACAAAAGTGATCATGTTCTCACCTTGCTTCTTGTTGAGCATCATCTTTAGCCAATCTGGGCAATCCTTCTTGTAGTGCTCCTTCTTCCCATAGTGCATGCATTCAAACTTCTCAACTATGGGCTTTCCCGGATGTGGCTGATGCCTTGGACCCTTGACTCTTGCATTGTTGGAGGGATACTTAGGGCCTTTGCCCTTGTTGTCTCTCACATGGTTGACAGGAATGCCACCATACTGATTCTTCATTCTATCCTCCTCCCGAATGCAATTGGCTATGAGCTGGTCAAGAGTCCAATCATTCTCCTTCATGTTGTAGTTCCCGACAAGGTTCTCGAACTGCTTGGGCAAAGAGAGAAACACAAAGTGTTGCAGTAGTTTATCATCTATGAAGGAGAATGATCCCTTACACCACAACTAGTGTACCTCTCACATGTAAACTACTTCAGCAGCTGTGTAGCATAAGTTATGGATGAACCAGTGAAGTGGTTATCAATTCTCTTGAGGTACCCCGTGACAGTCTCCTCATCTGGTATTGAGCCCAAATGGCAGGCGTTGGGCCTAACAGAGATCAAACTAACACATAAAACTAGCCCTTCCGCCTAACTGGAATTGGCCACATTGATCCGTCTGTAAACAATAATATCTGCACTGAATATGAGAACCACTCACTGCACTAAATATGAGCTTGGACATGTCACGTGTATCAGTGCTCAGCTCAACTATTTTGTAAGCACCACATGCTCATTGTACCGAAATAGTTGTATGTTGGTCGTTACTGCGCATCCACTTATATACCACAACAGGACGGCCTACAACTGTAATTCTTATTCCCTTAGAGTATTCCAATGTGTACCGACTTCGCGGGAGGGACTAAAGCCCCTTCCCTTAACCTTTTTACCAACCCAATCTCAGCAGTGTGTAGGAAACGAGGCAACACAGACACGAAGTAATGAGGCTAGGGCGAGGAGAGGAGCGGTGCAAGACCCAACGCAATGAAGCCGAGGGCTGCCGCAACAGGCAAGCCAAGATGTGCAGAAGGACGACGTAACCTACGCCCCGCTTTGCCCAAGATCATTAGGACTCTGTCCCCATCGAATCTGCCAGCCTGTCACACCGGTGGCAAATGAAGTGAAAAACACCGTGAAGCCCCTCCTAGTCAAGTTAGTGTTACCGCCTTTTAATTGTACCTAGGGTAGGTAGTTCAGGGCATTTTAGTCATGTAAAGTGGCGGATCTCCACGACTATTAAAGGAGACCAAGGGTCATCTCGGAAGACACATGTAATTCTCAAGTTAACTTCGCTATAAAAAAGACAATTACCTCGTGTTTTTACTTCGCTTTCTTACTTAGCGTTCGTTGTGTTCGATGAGCTAAGCGTGTTTGCCTATAGCGCTTAACACACTAACATTAACGCCCACCGTGTGTGAGCTCGAAGTAAAAGCTCACGATGACTAGAACCACAAGGCCTTTGATGGCAACTCAGCCACTCCAAGAGCTGCCCGCCAGACCTTCGGGGACTATGTCATGGCCGGCGCCGCTTCAGATAGAGCCATCGCCGACTCAAGCGCAAGACGGCCACAAAAGTGGAGAATAGTCGCGCTCATTTAGTGTAGAATGCAATTATAGTGCATGAGTGTAAATATTTGTATACCCATGCTAAGATTGTAATTACTAGTTTTCTTTGTAAGGATTGTAATCCAGAGTGTGTAGTATCATTTAACTCAGGAACATATCCTACGATATCTATCGTAAATATTAATACCCTTTAATTGAAATATCCTATGGTTGAGATTTTATGCTTCAAGGTAATTAATCATTCCGTCCATCTCTCTTAGGAGACTAAGTCACTTGTCAACCGTAAAAACCTGTTGAGCTAACAACAAATACTATAGCCTTTTACATTCACGCACTTTAATTTAATGCTTTCAGGATGATTATTTATTATTAGCTAATAAATAATTTACTATTTAATGAAAATATTTTTATGGGCGTATTGACTCATGACCATAAAGTTCGGGATGGATTTTCACATGTAAAAGCTTGAGCGTAAAGGTTACTGAACATAAATAAGGTGGACACAATCGCAAGTGTGGAAAGTCACATGCTGCCACGTGAAGGACTTGAGATTAATTAAGAAAATATCCTGAGAGTTTAAAACAAAAGAGTTTTTACACATACAAACCGTACTTGTTACACCTACAAAAACATATTTTGCATTGTAATCATTTGAGCTTCTAATTTAGAAAAACATATGTGTCATCAGAAGGGAGAAATTTGATAAATAACTGGCATATTACAGGCTTAAATTTGTTTATGATTTAGATATTTTGACAATCATGTTTTTAACCATAAAAAGTGACAGGCTCAGTAAAAATAATCATGTGTAGTGAAAAATGCTATATTTTAATACATAACTACTATATTTTATTTAGCTCTAGCATCACTATCGAAGCTACAAGTTTTATGATTTAAATCATGTTTTTAATAATAAAAAGTCACAAGCTCAAGCAAAAATAATTAACCATGTGTTGTACTAACAAGATCTTATAGTTTGGTTTCACTTGCGTTTATCGTTCATGCTGTTACATTTTTTACTTCAATATTCTAAAAAATCTGCCATCTAAATGATGTTTTTATGAAGTGTGAAAAAGGATAGTGAACTTCTATAAAGAGCCAAGATTGCAAGTATAAGAATGCAGGTCCTACAGATTTGCTTTTCCTCGTGTCTACGCGCAATTGCTATCTGATGCAAGAAGCAAAAAAAATTTCCTTCTAATTTTTCTTGTAACATGGTCAAGTTTAACATTTATACTTTAATAGAAAGAAGCATGACGGGGAGTAATACATAATAAAGGGATTTATGATTTGGCATCAGTAGTTTTTACACACTGAGCAGTAACGTTTTATGATTTAAACAGCTTTTCAGAAGATGTTTTACAACATATCATCTCTAAAAGTTTATGGTTCACAAGAATATAGTCCATAGATGCTAAGATATCTTACTCAGTTATTAGCTTATGTTACTTATAAAATGTTAATATTTAATTTTTGAACCCATGTTTTATGATTAGTCACCAGATTATTTCTTCTTTCAATCTCTTTGTGATCATCTTGACGAGTAAAAATACCGCAGCAAAATAAGAATGCCACTTCTAGATTTTGAGCAGTTCGTAATAGTGTTGCAAAATTATTTGTCAGAGCCTGTTATCAAACAAAGCTTCTATTCGCCCAATGGTTATGGAAACAAACAAAAAGGAAAATAAAACTAATGGTAAATGTTGGGCTAGCAGATGCGCTTTGCATGCATGTAAATATGGAATTGGTTTCACGCGCTTTGCATTCATTTGCCTGCATGCAGCTGCAGGTCCATACCTACGCGCATGGTAGACATTAACATGTTGAGTAATTTAGGAGTGGATCATAAAAATGATAATGTGAAATATAAAGTAATATATTCCTAAGCATATTGATTGCCTTCCGATCACTTTTTAAACCATAAAGTCTATTAGGGTAACCATAAATCTCTTAGACTTTTATTGCTGGTACTTAACAATAAAATCATGACAGTAAAATCCTAATGGGATAAAGGAAATGCTTTGCAATTAAGGGTTCTGACAGTATAAATAGTAATGTTTTATGGTTGCATGAACAGATCTATTAACATGTGGCCGCACAGCGCTTCTAGTTGCGAGATAATTTTTCATTGTCAAAGGTTGTTATTGTTACTGTAAGACAAACAGTATTTTACAGTTACATGAAAGGTTCTGTTGGTCCTAAAGGTTGTGACTTAGTTAGCTAAGATATCAAATAAATGTCTGATACAATTACGTGCAAATATAAATAGTTATTACAATCACAAGGCTGAGTTTTTATATTTATGTATGGTACCAATTACAATTATAGTACCTTTTACACTTGTAGTGAGTTTTTACATTTAGAAATTGTACTTTTTTACAACCACATACCTCTGTTTTTTCTGATAAAGTTTCGTGCTTGTATTCAATAGTAACAGATTACAAACACGGGAATGCAAGCATCCCTAGAACATATCACCTCTGATTGGGTGTAGATTACAACGCTCCAAAGGAGCAAAGTATAGATTGCACATAAGATGGCTGCTACCGACGGACCGGTTTCTGTACTGTCATCGGAAGAGCCGCGCTTGCAATAAGCATGAGGTTGGTCAAGGGTCGATGTGTCGGCACGATTCATCATCGTCGGTGAGGCATTTGTTTGTGGTTCACCCGAACGTATATGGTAGACAACATCCACACCTCTAGTCGACAACACTTCAATAGCCGGACATACCAAATCAGAACGTCGTCGGTCTATACACCCATAGCGGTCGTCATCTTTCAAGACTCAAGTATGGAATGCTGAGGTTGACTTCGTAGATTCTGATACCATCAGTGAGAGCCTGCGGTGAAGTCCTGTATACTCTGCAAAGAGTGAAGTCAATATAGCACAATTATCGGAGGCATGTAATAGGGCTCGCCATGCAGCAGTTTTGTGGGCAGCCCTGGTGGAGCTAGGCCAAGGATAGCCCAAGGGAGTCGGACGCGGTGGGCCCAACACAGGCTGGCCCTGGGGCCTCCCGTGGCGATGCAAAGATCGCCCACCAAGTGAGCGGCGGCCATCCGTCCAACGAGAGGGCCTCCCGTGACGGCGTCGTCCCCGAGGCCCAAAGGAGCGAGGCAACTTGCATGCTCAATGGCGGCGAAGTGGAAGAGGCCGCGGATCGAAGCGGAGGACCGTCGAAATGGGCTCGAGCTGCCCGGATCTGGTGAAGGGACCCGGGACACGGCGGTGGACGGGTCGGGTGGGGTGGTGAGGTGGGGATGCGGACGTCGAGGTGGACCCGAGATACGACGGCATCGGCGAGGCTTGATCCGAGTGCGGCGTCACCGGATCCGACCCTGTGGGATGCGGATTTGACGACGAGCACCCGGGGAGCGCTTGAGGGCCGGCGATGGGAGTGGGGTGACGACGAGGAAGGAAGCGCTGCTACTTTATTCAAGGCCTTCTCCGACCCGAGGATTGCACCATAGAAGCCGACGGCGAGGAGCAACAACTCAATGCCGACGACCATGGCTGGTATGAGGTGGAGAAGGGCCTGGCGGCATGAAGCCCATTGATTCATCTGCCAAAGCAAACCTAAGCTACTAAAATACAAAAATCTACGGGAGGAGCGGGGCTTCCCGCTCCTTCCGCTGCCAACGACCCTGAGTCGGGGAGCTTCGACTGGAAGGAAGGGAAGGGAAGCAACCACATACCTTTGTTGAATAGCATTCTCTTGTGAAAGAGTATAATCTAATGAATTATTGCACAACCACTGTTCGGTCTGGATCCAGGATTTTGCTTAATACTTGCGGTGGACGTTTGACAACCTAGTTTGCCTAGTGCGCTAGTGAGATCAAACCTTGCTAATATTTTTTATTACATAACATGTTGGACTTTATGCCCTTATAAATCCATGTTTTTACGGTTAACCACCAAATTTTATGATTTGACTGCTCCATGACACATGCATACTTTCTCTAACAAAAATAAAAAATCAGGAGTTTTATAAATCAACATTGCTATTTTTTTTGGTTTTACATCCCATCCTGTTAAGATTTATGCTCCCATTATGTAACACATGATTTAAAATTCCATTATATTATTATAAAAAAGAATAAAAAATAACCACGTTGGAGAATTAAGTTTGCATGTATGCACACAGCATGCTGCATGCACGCATATGCACGCGTCACGTTTGTTTAGAAAAATTCATTAATTAGATGGAAGAGGTGGGAGCTTTGACCGCTGCAGCGCTGCCTGCACCTGCCTGGTGCGTAGTTGGATCTGCATGCTGAATATATATCTATGATAACCCATGCAAACGTACGGGTTGATGGATTAGTTTTGTGCAAAATAAAATTATATTTAAGCCACCTATACATATATAGCTGCTCACACAAGCTGCATTTGGGATAAGTTGCTTCTAAGAAAAGCTGAGCTGTATGGCAATCTAGCTATTTCGTTGCTTATCTAATGGTTGATTTTGTAGCTCTAACGGTGGGACCCTACATGTCATTCATATGTGGCCTGATCTCGCCACACCAGAGCTGGGGTGAAGGCTCAATGGGGAAGAGGACATCCTGATCCTATCAGGGACCTTGGCGATGGCGATGTTAACCTTGGTGGTGCGGTGGTGCCTGACGAGTAACAACGATGAGAAATCAAGAACTCAAGCATATGGGAAATGTCAAAATCCACAACTTAAAAGTTTCATCATTGAAATCTACAACTTCCATTTATGGTTGCAGGAGTAGGTTTTTACGTTACCATACATATATGTGCTCAATCGCGAAAGGGCTTTTACCTCACCGGCAAAGTGCCTGAGTAGCACCTTCCAGGTCTCGAGTTCCATTTCTAGAGAGGCGAATTTCAGAACTGGGTTAAAAAATCCTATCGCCTCTTCCTGCACCAAAGCATGTAGTCAAGGCCGCGCCTAGACGTCTGGATGCATTGGGAACCCATGGTGGTCTGCAAGCCCCCATGTAAGGGGTGAGTGGGGTTCGAGGGTTTTCTCGACCTTTGTGAGAAGGTCTTCTCTCAAAATCGACCCCGGGGTCGTCTTACCCTAGCAAGTCGAGTCTTTTTTGTGCTCGATCGAGAAAAATACAAATTTATTTTGATCTGTAAGCCACAATAATTTTATGTCACAAATTTACAACACAAGTAGTTACTCGGTAGGTACCACCCGGCCTAAAATATCATTGTTCTTTAATGAACACTAGGCATGGATCATTGTATCATGGCAGGACCGGAGTGCTTGTTGGAGCAAAAATCTCAGAGTGGCATTGAGTATAGCACCAGCACTGAAAAAATTCGCAGCCGCCGGAAACGTTGTCGATGCTTTCGTCTATGCATGCTATGTTGCACTTGTGGTCGTTAACAAATGGCCAGCACGCCCCTCTATAGCTGCCGCTCCGGTGCTCGCAAAGTACAGATGCAAAAGTCTTCGGTGACTCTACATGGATCCAAGCATGAACATATATGCAAGAGCATCGTCAGTTAGCCAAGGAAAAGAATACCGTGTTCTCTTTTTTTTTGTCACTGACTTTTTAAGTTACGTTTGAACGTCCGTCTTATATCCAAAATATTAGCTCAAATATGTAAAATTATAAGTTATGTTTTAAGTTTGTTTTGTTGTAAAATAAATCATAATAAAATATATGAAAACCTTTAAAACTTTTTAAAAAGATGAATGAGCAAATGTAAATTAAAAGGTCAACCGAGACGAGAAAAGAGAAAGAGGGAGCAATCGATAGACGACATCACGTCATGGGACTTTGTTATAGCTTGTGCCTATACCGTACCGGCGCTTAGTATGACAAGTAAGAGGATGGCCGCGGCGGCTGTAGAGAGGTTCTTCCTTGGTGAAGGCTCCATTGGTACGATGTAAGAAGCTAAGATCGAGCTGCGTGAGTCGATGACAGGATGAGTTACTAGTGAGGAGAGGTTTGGCAATATATATAGTATAGAATGGGAGAGAAGTGTCCAAGTAGAAAACTTTGGTTGCTCCGTCCAAACCCTTAATATGAAATTAAGTGACATACTACTACAATGCCAGGCCAGACAAGTGGATGCCGTCATGTAAGTACATACAAAAATTTCCGGAGAAAACGATTGAATGCAAGCCTAAAAAGTATCGATTGTCCCCTACAATCATTTCTTCAGGGTCGTAGGATCCTGGGGGATCCAGGACAAACTACAGCACCCCCGAACTAATTTTTAGTTCCTTCTACAAAAGTGAATTCCAGAAAAAATAAGTTATGGAAAAAAGACCTTCTCACGTCGGTGGAGAAAATTCTCCAACCAATACGCCACCCTTACACAGCGGCACAATGACCTATGTGAGACGACCTGTGCCGGGCCTTAGAGCTGTACTTTGGCATGGGACAGACGACGGGATTTGTTTAACCTGGTCCTGAAATTCATTCCCACTGGCCAGGACGTGAGAGTGCCACTAGAGCCACATAACAAACTTAGCTAGAGGTTTGTTCGCACAAACGTGACTTTAGAAACTAAATCTTTACCTCATTGGCGTCTAAATATTTCAAGGTACTGCATGGTGAATGAAGGGATCAACACGCCCACTCATACCTTGACGACAAAACGTGGACAAAACGCCACGGTGGAGGTAGCGGAAGCAGAGTACGTACATGCAGCCGTCCACCGTCAGAGGTAATACATCCCACCATCGCGGCCGCACGACACGTAGACGAGGATGGCACCCTCGAGGAGTGTGCATGTGTCGTCGATGGTGGTCAGGGAGGAGCCGCGGAATGTCACTGTGTACAACTGCTGCACCTTGAGCCATGCGGGCCACCAGCACAGGCTCACCATGGCAAAGTCGAGTCCCATATGGGGTTGGGCGCGAACATGACCTTGGGTCAAATGCCTGGGTGATACTAAGGTCCCGTTTGGGTGTTATAGTTTCTCAAAACCGAAGTATTAAGAAATTATGGTTTTAGAAGTCAGTGTCAACCAAAACCATGGTTGAGAAAAAAGAGGCCAGGAGTAGAGTTTTTAAAACTCAAAAAATAGTTGCACTCTTACAATACCGTGGTTTTTGAAACTACAAAACCTGTTACATCCAAACACCTCCATACCTCCTAAAACCAAAGTATTTTGCAAAACCGTAGTATTCTTATAAAACTCTAAAAATACTTTGTATCCAAACAAGGCCTAAACTGTTAATTGATCTCCACATGATTGGGCTCAAAGGCCCAACACCCTTGACAGCGCCCGATGGAGGGCCCCCAGCTACGCCCGGTTCGATAATGGCTGGGGGCCGGCTCGGCATGGATAACCAAGTTCGCCGCCGCCGCAAACCCTACCTCACAAACCCTAACCGATTGAGAGGTTCACAGAGTGAGCGACGGGAACCACCGCCGCCACCCACGACGTCGACTCCGTATGCCGTCGTCGCCGCCCTGGTCGGTGTTGTTGGAGAACCGAAGGGCTCCGCCGACAGCAGTAGTTGACGCCGTTCGAGATCTATGCCCTCGACTACCTCACCGGCACGCCCATGACGAACAATAGCGAGGGCTCCTCCTCCGGCTACCCCTCGGCGTCCTCCGGTCTATAACCTCTCTCTCTCTCTCTCTCTCTCTCTCTCTCTCTCTCTCTATCCGAACCCAATGTGTGTTCTACTACATGTTTTGTCTAGTGCGATGCAAGATCCATAGCGCCTAACATTGGTACCGGAGCGTTGGTTGTTGTGCATCGGCTAGAAGTAGTAGAAAAGGAGATCGAATGTTTTTCGGTCAAAGAAACCCTAACCCAAGATGCCCGAAAGTGAAAAGTTGCGGATCCGGGAGGTACATACCTAGATCGGTGTCGATTTGTCGTCACCTGCTCGCCGGAGGTGCGCATAATGGCCGCGCCGGCACTCACCGGAGGTGGCCTAGCCGCTGGCTGTCGGCCCAAGGGACAATGCGAGCGCGGCCTGCGTGTTTTGGGCCTAAAAGGCCAATTTTTTTGCCCTTGCACGCGCACATGTGAGCTTTAGGCTGGTTTTTGAAATGGGCCTATTTTGAGAATGAACAGTAGCCTTTTCTATCTATGGTTTTGACTGTTTTTTGTCAAATTTAAATGCAGTGTTTGAACACCCCTGAAATTTTTTTTAACCAACGAGATACAATTTGTAGAGGGTAAATATTGTTGTTTTGCTACTGTTCGTACATGATTATGATGATCTATGCAGCGTATTGATGAAATATGACGATAATTGGTGTTTTCTAAAATTAAATTTTGAACCAATGGGAGAATTTTAATTTTAGTAGCATTAATTTTGTTCTGTGATATTGTGATTTTCTGACCAAAGTTGTTAATTGTAATATCATGGTTATGCTGATTATGATGGTGTATGCATTATATCTATTTGATGCCCAACGGCGATGTAGATTTTAATGCATATTTTGATGTTTTTCATAATGGATTTCCGTTCTCACTTTACATTACTGTTTTTCAGGACGTTCCTTGATGAGTTGCATCAAGGATATCCCGACGTTGAAGGGGGATAACTACGGGGCCTGGAAGTCCGGACTGGACCTAGCCTTTGTGCTAGGAGAGTTGGACCGGGTGTTGACCACACCCCGTCCTCAAGACCTGTCGCCCCTGTGAGGGGCATAGAGGAGTCTCGTTGCTGACTTCAGTGCGAAGGAGCTGGACTATGCCCCTCAAAGATCCACTTATGATTTGAACAATTATAAGTGGACCACGACCAACAAGAAGTGTTTGGTTATGGTAAAGAACACAATTGAGCCCTCTATCTTAGGCTCAATCCCAGATTTTGACATGGTCACCGAGTATCCGGAGAGGATCAAGAGTCGGTTCACCGGCACTTCAAAGATTTATGCCACTCAGCTGCTCAAGCAGTTAGTGACTGAGCAGATACATTGGCAATGGTATGAGGGATCACATCATTCACATGATGGACATGGCTTCCAAGCTGATTCCTACGGACTTGGGTCCGAAAGATGACTTTGTAGTCCATTTGGTGATGATGTCCTTGCCCAAGCCTTTCAACAATTTTTTTGTAAACTACAGCATGAATCCTAAGAAGTGGACCTTTGACAAGCTGATAGCTAGTTGTGTCCAAGAGGATGAAAGGATCAAGGAGGCAAATGGCGGTTCTCTCAACCTTGTCAAGGACAACAACAAGAAGAACTACCATCGAGCTAGAAAGGGCAAGCAACCCCAACAGCCAAGGCAGTGGACGAGTGGAAAAGGATGAGTGTCTCCATTGCAAAAAACGGACACTACAAGAAAGACTGTCCTGATTTCGTGAAGGCGTTCATGGCAAGGAAAGGTGAGAACGTAATTACTTTTATAAATGAATACTTGTATGTTAATTATTCTTGATCCACATGGAGGATTGATTCTTGTGCAAGTATTCATGTTGCAAATTCCTTACAGGGGTTCCTTTCGACGGGAACCACGGGAAGAAACGAAGGCACCATTAGAGTCACTAATGGAGTGGAAGCGAAGTGGAAGCCATTGGAGACTTAGCTGATGGTGTTACACTTTTGCTTAGAAATGTGTTTTATATACCTTTGTTGCAAAGGAACTTAATAAGTGTGTCATGTTTGAATTGTGGTGGATATGGTTGCCATTTTAATAATGGCAAATGTGAACTCATGTTTAAATAATAAGTGCATTGATCTTGTTGTGTTGCAAGACAAACTTTAGTTATTATCCTTGTCTCATGATGTTAATTCCATACGCGATGTGAATGTTGATTTGAATGATGATGTGAATGTTGATTTGAATGAACATGTAAATGTTGATGATAAAGCCATAGAATCATCACAGTCTAAACAAAAGAAAAGAAAGAAAGCTCTTGACGTCTCATCAAAATTATGACATTGTCGATTAGGCCATATTTCGAGGGGGAGGGGGGGATTGAGAGACTTTTCAAGAGTGACATTCTTCCTCAATTGGAGTTCTCGGATTTAGAACAACGCATCCAGTGCATTAAGGGAAAATATGTAAAGAATATTAAGAAAGGTGCAACACAAAGCACAGGAATATTGGAGATCATAGACACGGATATTTGTGGTCCTTTTCCTGTGAGAAGTGTGGATGGTTGTGAATTGTTCATAACATTTACAGATGATTATTCCCGCTATGTGTAACGTCCCTCCACTTCGAGTCGGGCCCGCTTATCCCCGGCAGCTTAATAGGCCCTCAAGATTTCTCCACGGACCAACACTAGTCTTTTCTGCGCACTTTGTCCTCACTCATGCACACCCGGAAATCACTTCCTGGTCGGTCACCCATC
This sequence comes from Chloris gayana, assembly GCA_031894775.1. NCBI lineage: Eukaryota > Viridiplantae > Streptophyta > Magnoliopsida > Poales > Poaceae > Chloris > Chloris gayana. Next base: position 1,186,564 of record JAUNZO010005196.1, read on the forward strand.
CCTAAATTGCTCCAGGCCAAGCACGCTTAACCTTAGAGTTCTTTAGAGATAAGCTTCCAGAAAAAAGTTGCAACTTGTTGACATGAGTATTCTATCAATCCTATTAAGCCCCGGGCCACGATGTTACACACTCACCCCTTAGAAGACCGACGTCCTCGTCGGTCAACCCCGAGCCAGAACTTCCTCTCTTGGCCACGTCCATGTGTCCACTGCAAGCGCATGTGCCATGCTGTGTGACCACTCCGGCCCACACCAGCCATGCACACCATGCCCGCACACGTGCAACACATGCGTCCGTGAAACCGCGAGAGTCGGCTCCGATACCATCCGTAACGTCCCGCCACTTTGGGTCGGGCCCGCTTATCCCCGGCAGCTTAATAGGCCCTCAAGATTTCCCCACGGATCAACACTAGTCTTTTCTGCGCACTTTGACCTCACTCATGCACACCCGGAATCACTTCCCGGTCAGTCACCCATCGCTAAATTGCTCCAGAGCCAAGCACGCTTATCCTTAGAGTTCTTTAGAGATAAGCATCCGAAAAAGAAGTTGCAACTTGTTGACATGAGTATTCTATCAATCCTATTAAGCCCCGGGCCAGGATGTTACACTATGGTTATATTTATCCAATTAAAGAACGATCAGTGGACATTGGATGGATTCAAATATTTAAAACTGAAGCTGAAAGTCAACATGATTTCAAGATTAAAGTAGTGCGATCCGACCGTGTGGGGAGGGGGGGGGTACTACGGTCGGCATACACCATATGGACAAGTCCCAGGACCTTTTGCAAGGTTCCTACAAGAAAATGGCATAGTCGCCCAGTATTCTACACCGGACGAGCCACAACAGAACGGGGTAGCTGAAAGACATAATCGCACCTTGATGGTGCGTAGCATGATGAGCTATTCCACGCTACCTATAGGTTTATGGATGGAGGCGTTAAAAACCGCCATTTATATTCTTAATCAAGTACCAAGTAAAACGGTGCCCAAAACACTCGTATGAACTATGGACTGGAAGAGTGCCATCGCTAGCTCACCTACGTGTGTGGGGGAGTCCTCCGGAGGCTAAAGTCTTCAACCCAAATCTTGGGAAATTGGACCAGAGACAGTGAGCTGCCATTTCATTGGCTATCCTGAATAGTCCAAAGGCTATCGTTTCTACTGTGCAGACAGATACACAAAATTTGCGGAAACGAGACATGTAGTCTTCTTCGAAGATGAAATAATGAGGAGGACCATAGTAGCTCAAGAGATTGATCTTGAGGAGAAACGGGTCTATGTGCCCGCGCCAATGATTCAAGAACGTTTCTTCTCTCTACCTGCGATTGTTGCGCCAGCAATGCCGATCATTGGACAACCAACAACTGTTGTTGATTCTCCTGTGGCAGTAGAAAATAAAATCGATGAACATCAACGATGTTTGGGATTTAGAGGAAATTCCCAAAGGAGCCAAAACAGTAGGCTGGAAATGGGTCTACAAGATCAAATATGACTCCATAGGAAATATAGAAAAGTTTAAATCACGACTTGTGGCTAAAGGCTTCACGCAAAGAGAAGGGATTGATTACAATGAGACATTTTCTCCCATCTCTTGTAAGGATTCCTTCAGAATTATAATGGCATTAGTGACACATTATGACTTAGAATTACATCAGATGGATGTAAAAATGCATTCCTAAATGGGCATCCGGATGCAAGAGTCTACATGGCACAACCGAAAGGTTTTGTCATGCAAGGCAAAGAAGACATGGGATGTCGTCTAAATAGGTCCATTTATGGATTGAAACGAGCTTCAAGACAGTGGTACTTGAAGTTTGATGGGACGATAAAGAAATTTTGGTTCCAAGAAAATGTTGAGAACAACTGCATTTATGCAAAATTCAAGAATGAAAAATTTATTTTCCTAGTCTTATATGTGGATGATATTCTACTTGCTAGTAGTGATATTGATCTACTAAATGAGACAAAGAAATTCTTGTTCTCAAAATTTGACATGAAAGACCTCGGTGAAGTGTCATATGTTTTGGGCATAGAAATTCACCGGGATAGAGCAAAAGGTATGTTGGGACTGTCCCAATAGACATACATTGAAAAGGTATTGAAGAAATACAATATAAACAAATATAGCTCTACACCTGCTCTTATAGTCAAGGACTACAAGTACGGGGATTTTCAATGCCTAGAAATCAAGTTGAGCTCAATGAAATGAAAGTCGTTCCGTATGCTTCGGTGGTTGGAAGTCTACAGTATGCACAAGTGTGCATGCGCTCCGACTTAGGTTTTGTCACCGAGTTGCTTGGCAGATTTCAAAGTAATCTAGGAATAGAGCACTGAAAATTAGTGAAGCAAGTCTTGCGTTATTTGCAAGGAACGAAAGGCCTCATGTTGACATATAGGCGATCAGATTCACTCGAAGTAGTGGGCTACTCAGATTCTGATTTTGCAAAAGATAATATGAAGTCAACATCGGGATACGTGTTCACCCTTGCACGGGGAGCTATTTCATGGAAAAGCTCTAAACAGATCTGTTACCGCAGGATTAACGATGTATGCCGAATTCATAGCATGTTATGAGGCTACAGGGCAGGTGAATTGGCTTAAGAAGTTTATACCCGGTTTGAGAGTGGTTGACAGTATTGGAATACCACTGAAGTTATCATGCGATAATGAGCCCGCAGTCACGTATGCTCACAACAATCAGTCAAGTGGTGCTGCCAAACACATTGACATAAAATATTATGTTGTGAAGGATAGAGTCCGAGATCAAATTATAAGTCTCAAGCACCTTAGAACAGAAAATATGCTTGCGGATCCGCTCATGAAAGGGCTACCTCCCAACGTGTTCAAGGAACACGTAGCCGGCATGGGTTTAAAGGAAGCCTATGTGTAAATCTTCGGTGAAATGGAAAATGAAAGGAAATGAAATGATATGAGATCAAGGGGGAGAATGTTAGTTGCTCTCCACACAGTTGGGCCCCAAGGCCCAACACCCTTGACAGCGCCTCGATCGAGGGCGCCCAGCCCAATAATGGCTGGTGGGCCCCTGTCACGCTGCGCATATAAAAGGGGTGGGTGTCGGCTCAGCATGGATAACCAAGTTCGCTGCCTCCGCAAACCCTACCCCACACATCCTAACCGGTCAAGAGGGTCGCACGGTGAGTGACGGGAAGACCACCGCCGCCACCCACAACGTCGACTCCGTACGCCATCGGCGCCGTCCCTGGTCGGTGTCGTTGGAGACCCGAAGGGCTGCGCCGACAGTAGCAGTTGACGTCGTTCGAGATCTACGCCCTCGACTACCTCACCAGCGCGCCCATGACGAACAACGGCGAAGGTTCCTCCTCCGCCGAGAACCTCTCCGGCCTCGGCTACCCCTCGCCATCCTCCGGTCTCGTAAGCTCTCTCTCTCTCTCTCTCTCTCTCTCTCACTCACTCACTCTCTCTCTCTCTCTCTCTCACTCTCTCTCTCTCGTGTTTGAGATTCGAACCCAATGTGTGTTCTACTACATGTTTTGTCTAGTACGATGCAAGATCCGTAGCGCCTAACATAAACTATCCCGGTCTTGTACTGTTGGTTGGTCCCCAAACTGCCATTTTACATTTCTGGGTTCCTAAACAATTCCTGTGTGCTCGTCCAGATCCTCATACCAGCATAGGTACATGAAGAGTTTCCTTTAATTTGTAGCTATTTCATAAGTTATTCTTCGTAAGAATAGACTTTTCCATGCTGAAACCATATGTAAAAAAATAATGACTTTTTGAAATAAATGCTGAAATTAGTCTTATATATGCCCGCTTCATAACTTAGCATGCCCCAATCTACAGGGAGTCAGGGAAACGCAAGTTGTACGCAATTTCAATAATCTATCAACACTATACCCCGTGCTAGCCGGTCACCATCCTTCCTCATTCATCCAAGAAAGATGCATAACGAGAGCTGATTTGTTTGGTGGTGTTGTACTGTTGTCTATTTCCTCATACCTTCCATTTCTATAGAAGACACTTTGTGTTTATTAGCTCTTACCTCTTTTTCTCCTTCCTCTTTCTTCCATGGTTTTTCTTCCTCGACTGTGCACTCCCCTTTTATACTACAATGAGGCTGTGATTTGTCGGTACATGTCCTCGGCCACATAAACACAAATTGACACAAGACACAAGTTCATTATATATTAGGTAACTCGTTTAGTAGACTATCATGATGCACATGCGACATGCACATGCTTTTAATAATTTTTCAATGTAAAAAAGTATTCCTATATAAGGCTGCCATAGTCTCGTGCAGTAAAAAAATTTCTAGTATATATGATATATGTACGATGATAGGAAGGACTGATTTTGTAGACTGGTTTATTAATCTTGTTTTTGTCTTATTCCTTGGGTCATAAAGTGAAGTATCTTGTTTTTGTCTTATTCCTTGGGTCATAAAGTGAAGTACACATAGCTTTTCATAGAAGCAGAAAGGCATTGTGGCAAATACAGCTAACGCTGGGCCTTTTCTTTTGCATAAGTGGAATTGGCCACATTGATCCGTCTGTAAACAATAAGGTTCTGCACTGAATATGTGAACCACTCGCTGCACTAATTAAATATGAGTTTGGACATGTGTGTACCAATTCTTAGCTAAACAATTTTGCAAGCACCACACACTCATTGTACCGAACTTTGCCCAATGAACGTTGCTGCGTGTACCAAGAAAATAGAGTGAAATGCATGGTGATCCGTAAACTATTCCCATGTTCGCATCTTGGTCTCAAAACTGTCATTTTGCATTTCTGGAATCCTAAACTATTCGCGTGTGCTCATCTAAGTTCTCAAAACCACCATAGGTACATGAAGATCTTGCTTTGCAGCTATTTCATAAGTAATTCTTAGTAAGTATATAGACTTTTCCCATATGTACAAAAGTTATGAATTTTTGAAATTAGTATTATATATGCCCGGACAATAACACAGCAAGCCCCAATCCATCAACACCATATCTTGCTAGATAGGGATGATAGAAAAAAATGATAATTATCGATTAACTGATGCTCATTTACGAATTTTATTGACGAAATGAATTCCGTACAAATGGAAACAAAAGTGGTATTAATTTTCGTGGAAGTGATAATGAAAACAATTATGCACTCTTCCCGTCATTTCCGTAAATTTCTGTTTTAGTGCAAAACTTACCACAGATAATTTCCATATTTTCTTATTTTAATTATATATAATCTCTTCAAATGGAAAGTAATAATAATCTCAAATAAATGGTAAAATTTGGTGCAAGATCTTACTTTTTCCCAATTTGTATGCCTCATTCTCATCTAAACATGCGTGTAATATTGCTTTCTTTTCATCCGAAACTATACCTTAATTTACTTTGGGAAGGCAAGGAAAGGAAGGCTGAAGTTTGGAACTTTTTTACTTATATTTGGACACATCATTGTATTACCACACATACTCAATTATTACAACATATGTTTTATCACTGACAAGTCGGGATCATATTTTCGATTGTTAATACCGATTCCGATCGATACCATCTGTTTTAATTGTAATAATTTCACTCCCGACTTTTTCGTAATACATATTCGTTTCTGTTATTATCATTTTTTATTTTTCTTTTCCAAAAATACAAAAGTAAACACAATTGAGGCTTCTGCCGATCGTTTCCTTACCGCTTTCATCCCTAGTGCTAACCAGCCAGAATCCTTAATTACACGTTCAAGAAAGATGCAACTAATAACGAGAGCTGAAGTGCTTGGTAGTGGTGTTTATTTCCTCATACCTTCCATTTTTATAGAAGACAGTTTGTGCTTATAAATCCTTACCTCTTTTCCTCCTTTCTCCTTTCCCCATGGTTTTTCGTTCACAACTCTACGGTACATGATAGATGTGATTTGTCGGTACATGGCCTCGCGCACATGGGGTCGTATAAACACAAATTTACACAAGACACGAGTTCACTATATATTAATTACCTCATTTACTAAACTAGCATGATGCAGCACATGCGAAATGCACGTGCTTTTAATAATTTTCACTGTAAAGCATTCCTATATGAGGACACCAAGCCAGCAAAAGGTTTGATTTTTTACGGTTTATTAATCTTGTGAAGTATAAAAATTTATAGTATGGTATATGTACATCGGTGAGAAGGACTCAACACGCCCAATCAAACATGGACCAGCCACCACAGTGATTTTTTTCTAAATAATGCAGGTTTAACGGCCTGAAAATTTCCCCGAATTTGAATTGCCTGCATTTGAATTCAAACCAAACTCGTTCGAATAAAAATCAAATTCTTTTGTTGGATTTCCGGCACTTGGGCAAAATTCCTTCTCCCCTCCAGCAAACAGCCCATCTCGCCTCTCTCTTTCGCAGCCGACATGCTGGCCCGGCCCAGCGCTGTTGCTTTGTTCTCCCACCTACCACATGCCGCAGCCGCCTGATCTCATGACCCGGACATAGAGACGACATGTCTCTGTCTCCTGTTACCGCCCGGCAATCCCTCGCCCACCTACCCTCTTTATGCGCGCATAACATCCCCACGGAGCCCCCGCACCCACCCGCATCCCAACCTCGTGCCACCTTGGATCCAAAACCGCCAAACCCTAGCCGCCGCCCGGCTTGTCCGCCATGGCCACCGTGACGAAGCTCAATGCCGTCAAGCCCCGAACCCACCCCCGTGTTCTCCACTTCTCGCTAAAGCCTGTGGTGTTATCCACATCGAGTTTTGAGCCAAGTTGAAGACGAGCCCCGCCATCAAAGTTTCTAGCCACCGATTCCATCGTCATTGTTCGTCCTCCATGGTGAGTGTGTTAACCGCCGTTGGTATCTGTTCCTCCTTCCTTGTTGTGTGCCCTGCTCACACGTCATTTTTCCTCGTTGTTTCTCTCTCTATGCACGGGAACACCGTCGTCTTGGTCACCGCCAAGCCCGCTCACCTCTCGCACTAGCGCCGCCGCCATCCGCCGTCGGTCGCTCGTCCTCAAGAGTGCATCCCCGTCATCATCGAGACCCTCCGGAGCACCCTGGTGAGCTCCTGATGCTTTTCCCCTTGATCCCCACTGTTTTTCCTTCGATTCAAGGTAGTTCGTCGAGCTTTCTCCGTCGTCGGCCATGGCCGTCGTGGATCATCGTCGTCGGAGCTAGCGCATGGCTGCAGATAGGCCTAGGAGCTTCGCGGTTGCTTGCTGAGTAGATTGCACGCTTCACTGTCAAGTGTAGTGTGCGAATTCATTAGTATCCCTTTTTTCCCTTCCGCCGCCGTGTTGGTCGCCGCCGTCGAGTCTCCGGTCGTTCTACCGGTCGGGTTCCGATGTCGTTGGCCGTGTGCGCGCACAAACTTTGCATTTGTGTTTTTGCTTCGGTGCTTAGGCCCTTCTTTTGTCAATCTCGTCGAGCATCGCCGTCGTGCGACTCTCCAGCGAGCCGCAGCACCCTCCCTTGTCGGTCGCTCATCATCGAGGACCCTCGCTCGTCGGCTGTCGGGGCCCGACGAGTCAGCTGGTAGGCTTCGTGCCCCGAGCGGCGAGCCATAGCGCCGGATCGATGCAATCCCTATGAGCACCGCCGTTCACGTGGGGTGGCGCCACCTACTTCCGGTGGGTATCACCCATGGGCCCCACATGCGTTGTAGCAGGTCCATGACCCGGTCCATCGGTTGCTTCGTGGACCCGGTCCACCATGGACCGCCCTCCGGTGGTACCATGGCATGTGGACCCCGCATCCCTTGAAAATATCCAACCCGAATATTCCCTAGAATATTCTTCCCCTTTTTCCTAAATTTCCATAAATCCCTTAAATATTTGGAAATTCATATCTTTTCCTCCGGATCTCAAAAAATCACGCGGTTAGTTGTGTTGGATTCGTCTCGTCGAGCTCTACGCATTAGTGTTGTTAGTGTATATGTTCTAGCATCTATTAAATCTTTTCTTGTGGTTTGTTTTCCAATCTTCCTCGTAATTTGTGTTGTTTTCTCGATTGGCGTGTCATTTACCCATTCTCGCTTGAAATTTGGATGACAAGTGGGATGCCCGTGGAGTACCTATCAAAGCCATACGAGGACACCGATCTATTCTTGGACCCGTTTTTAAGGCAAACCACAGTCCATGATCACTCTTGCGTCTATTTAGTACTTGCATAATTTGCCTAATGCATATGACTGTTACTTGCTGCTTAGTATCATATCATATGCCATATCATGCTATCTTTGTCACTATCACCATAGGATGGTCAACTTTGGATGCTTAGTATGTTTAGATGCTTAATTGAACCCAAACATGATGATATACATGTTTTTATGTTAAATAACTGTAGGTGCTTCCTAGGTGTTGAGTTTTTATTAGAAATCCTATAGGTTGTTTTACGGGGGCAAGTGTTAGTGATTAGGTGCTGGGAACTTTTTGGGAGTTCCCATTTGGAGAGTGCCTGTTGCGGGCACAACTGTGTAGGAATTTTGGATTATGGAGTTCCTGTTGTGCTGGTACTTGTTGTTGAGACTGTGGTTTGAGGAGAGGGATTTGGTGACTCGCCCCGGCAGCATAAGGTCTGGTTCTAGGGTTGCATGCTCTTTGGTCTTACATGAACACCACACGTCCCCGTTTGGGCGGATGTACTAGATCATGATCTTAGTGGAGGACCTGGCTGGTCCGCCGTGGTGTAGTGATAGTGTTAGTGGATTCGGAGTATTGTCTAGACCCATGAGTAGAGGATACCCCACGTGACCAATGGTAGGCCTTTTACACCTTCAAGACTCTTAGTCGTTTCTTAGGGGGATCCCGGACCTGAAAAATGGGAGCCACCGATCGATGCTTTTTGAGTGGTCTAGTGTGGGCTTGGTGTTTGGGCCGTGACCACGGTCTGGATGTCAACACTGCTGCGTGTGGGTACATGTGTATATACTCTATAGAGATTATAATCTATACGTATAGCCGTGCCCCGGATACGAGCACTACCGAGAGCTTCACACTTGATTAGCTTACTACTTCTCCCTCCGATAGGTGTTTTACTTCCGACTTCGAGTTGTGGTTCCAGTAGAGGTTTACTACTTCTCCCCTCTAATAATAATAAAACTTGACTCACCTGGACTTCAAGTGTGAGCCCTTGCCTTTCCTTGAAATATCACAAGCATGCATCACATTATTGCTAGGTAGTGCGGCCTCGCTGAGTACTCTATGTACTCATGGCTTTACCACTTTGTTTTTCAATCGACTAGTAGATCAAGCTTAAACTACAAGACTTCATCAACTCAAGTAGAATAAGATTGAAGATGAAGAAGGATGGTTTCGTCTACACTCAAGTTGCATGTGGATTTGGATTCACTACAAAGACTTCCGCTACATTCAAGTTGAAGATTTGCTTCCACCGTCAACCATACTTAGTGCTTCGCTTCCACTAGCATTCGTTTGTTGTTTCCTTGATATGCGTGCCAAGTCCTTGTATTCGGATATTGTTGATGTTATTCTCCTTAGAATAATATCTTATCTTTTTTATCTTAATTCATATTATTTTGTGTTTTATGATATTCAACTGTGTTGGTTGTACAAGTCATCCTCCCGGGAGTGACTATGAGGTACAAAGGCACGGTTTTCACCTTTGGTGAAAATCGGACTTGGTATCGAGTCATACTTGACTCGTAGGTACGAGACCCGTAGAAATTGATGTTAATATAAGGACCCGTTCTAGCACTCTGATCAGTTATGATCCGCTTCATCATACTTTCCCTTAAATCTCCTCTAGTGCTTGAAGACACTCTTCTCGATGGAAACCCTCCGCGCGAATAACTCCTCTTGTTAGATCGGCCCCTTTACCCTTGAGTTGTCTAATCGATCTACTTGCTTTATCTTGTCAGTCATCTCGGTACCTTTACCTTGAGTTCACCATTCAAATCATGATGCCATTGGAATACCCTATATTGCTTTTGGAACCCGAAGTTGTCAAACAAGGATTTCTCTAGAGATGCCCGACCCGCGACGGAACTTCTGCAGGATAAAGTGACATTTGAGTGGACACCCGAGAAATGGACGTTAATATAAGGACCTGTTCTAGCACTCTAATCAGCTATGATCCCCTTCATCATATTTTGCCCTTAAATCTCCTCTAGTGCTTGAAGACACGCTTCTCAATGGAAACCCTCCGCGCAAAGAACTCCTCTTGTTAGATCGACCCCTTTACCCTTGAGTTGTCTAATCGAACTCCTTGCTTTATCTTGTTAGTCATCTCGATCCTTTTCCCCTCAGTACCTTTACCTTGAAGAATTCACCATTTGAATCGTCATGCCATTATAATACCCTATATTGCTTTTGGAACCCAAAGTTGTCGGACAAAGATTTATCTAGAGATGCCCGACCCGCGATGGAACTTCTACAGCACAAAGTAATATTTGAGTGGACACCTGAGAATGAGAGGAGCTTCCAAGGGATCAAGCCACGGATGATCATTGCTTATGTGCCCGCCAAAGAGTGGATACCTATCGATTGGAAATAAAGGACAAAGATGAGGCATCATGAGAAGATGAGGTCCAGTCGCCGCCTTCCTTACGTCTGCGCAGCTTTGGCTCGTAGTCCGCTCGGGTAGCAGCAAGGCAAGGGAAGAGGCGGGGGAGGATTGGCGGTGACGGGGTGGTGGCTAGGGTTCCGCTCGTCGCCCTAGGAGGTGGACACAGGCTTCCCCCTCCAAGGTTTCTACGAATTAGGCATGGTTCTCAACAGCAGCCACCACAGCGATGGCAGTGGAAGTAGAGCATGTAGACGCAGTTGTTCGTCACAAGGCAGTAGATCCCGCCATGGCGGCGTATGCTATATCAGCAAGGTTAGCGCTATCGAGGAGCACGCATGTGTCGTCCACGATAGTCAGGAAGGAGTCGCAGGCGTTGCCGTACGAGTGCTGCATGGCAAACAATGAGGGGCCAGCATAGGCTGACCACCGCAAAGTTGATTGCCATGGGATTGGCGGCGCGAACACAATCTTGGGCGCGAAGTTATACATAACATACTCATTACATCCAAGGTTCGTAGTACGTGCTAATTTTAGAT